>OY725477.1:0-624480 GCA_963281015.1 Lactarius tabidus | reverse complement strand
GTGCTAAGGCAATTCCCCTTGACTCAATCAGATGTGTCAATGACACAGATTTTCACGTGGCCTCACAATCTAATCTGGGCAAGCATTATCTTGTAAACATCCAGAGGCTGATCTGCAACTGTCTGGACTTCCCAAGGGTTCAGCTCTGCAAGCACCTCTGTGCTGTGAAGATCTGGTATCCTTTTATTCCCCCACCAGAGGACACCAAGGAGGATTCCATTCAAGATCTTCAAAGATTGCCACCAATCAGTTATCAGTTGGCAACCAAACCTACCTCCCTTTCCAGGAAGGTTCCACCAATTTCGGAGTCAGCCGTGCCATCAGGTGCCTTGCCTAATAGGGAATGCCTTAGCCCAAATCAGAATCTCTGGGCGGCAACGGCAAAAAAGATGGGCACCAGAACCCCACCCAAGCGATGTCAACCAGCTCCCACAGCTGCAGTGCCTAGCTCCACAAGCCGGCACATCGGACCCATTGGTGTCAAACGTAAATTACTGTTCACCGACGCTTTCAATGGTGGGGAGCAATCCGGTAAGCGTGCAAAAGCAGATGCACTCTCTGCAGCTGCAAATGCACATGCACGCAGTATGGTCCCTCCACAACAGTAATTAATATTATGACAATACATTACACTCTTTTTAGTTAATTGCTTGCTACATAGATTAGGGACTTTATTAATAGTTTACACTGAGCAATGTTTTTTTTAGTTAACTAAGCGATTTTTATTCCGGACAAGTCAGGACAAGTAAATAGATTTAGATTGAGGAAAGAGGGTTTGTCCGGAGATTTAATGTACGTCGGAAACTACCTCAGCACCCTCAGACAAATTTGGCAGTTGCCTTATTCAGATTGTGACTGGAGGCGAAAAAACGGTAACTGTCAATGCCATAGTAGTGCGATCGGTGCCTCGATGCAACGCACACAGCACCCATCGTCATCAAAAGAACGAAATAATCCGCGCTTCACTCTATATACAGTGTTCTAACTTCATCATAGAGAGAGCAACACACCAAATATTAACTACTACTTCCTCGCACTGCCACCGCCTCCACTCGGCCCGCCACCTCCGAAAGTCGTATTAGGCGCCGACCATCCTGGCATCACCGTCGGAAACTGCTGCTGCTGCGCCTGCCCCGGCTGCCCCCCATTCAAAATAGCGACCTTGGCCGCCCGTATTGCCGCCAGACGGTCCGTATTCGCAGGCGGGAGCGGGTAAGGGAACGACGCGAGCATCGACTCGAAAGCCGCGAGGCCCGCCGTGGCTTGTGCTTGCTGCGCAGGGGAGATAGCGGAGGCGGGCGCAGACATGCTAGATGTGGGAGTGGGTGGAAGTGGGGGTGCTGGCATGGCTGGTGCGGTGGGTGTGGGAGGGACGGAGGTCGGTTGACGCGGCGTTGCTTGTGTCTTTATGCTAGGCCGGCTGGTTGATGTACGTTGTTGCGGTGTGCTTGTGCGTCGTGGAGGCGGCGGCGGATGAGAAGATACTGGGGACGATAGGGACGTCGGTGTGTAATCTGTCGTCAAGGAGGGGTTGAAAATGAGCGAGTGTTTCAGCTGGGGAAGTTACGTACCGCCTGTACGTTGCCGTTTAGGCGGCGGGTCGACATCCATCGCGACTGGCGCATCCTTCCCGCTTCCAGAGCTCAGCGCCGCTTCGCCTAGCCGCTCGAGACGGTCGAGGAAAACGAGGTAGTAGCCCATATGCTCGCCCTTCCACATCAGGTCCTTCGTCTCCTTGCGCGCCGCCATTCGCAGCGCATGGAGTGCGTCCGCCAACCGCGGGGCCGACAGCTTTTCGTGGAACTCAAACACGAGTAGGACCATCATCACAAGGTCGATCGGCGCGATCGTGGCGGGTCCGCGCGAGACTTTGAGACATTCCGGATATGCGGAAAGCGTATCGACGAGTATCTTATATGAATGGTGCACGCGCTTCTTCCACGCTGGATCGAGAGGTGCGGTGTCTTTGAGCCATGTAGTCTGTTGCGCAGTCGTCACGGTCGTGCGTTTGATGATGGGACGCGGATCGAGGATGGTCTGGAGCGACTGTGCGATCCAACGGAATGCGGCGTCCCGCCGGTCGTTGAACCCAAGGGAGCGCAACGGCATAGAGAACTCTTGAACAAGCTCGTGGATGAGGGTTTGACGTGGTGTCGGCGCTTCCGCTTTCATCTTCTCGGCGTAATTGAGAGCCATACCAAGTTGTACTCGCTATTTCGACCGAATGAGGGGTTGAATAAAATGGGTTAGACGCGGCCCACCCGGAAAATCTCGCGCTCATCATCCTCTGTGATCTCCATGTATTCGATGCAGACGATTTGCTTGTTGGAAAACATGCGCTTGTACTTGGGTGGGAGTTGCTTTCCCGGTTTTCCTGCTTTCTGCTTGTACCAATATTTTCTTTTGCTTTCTCTGGCCCATTGTCAGCGCTGAGTTAACGAAAAGAGATGACCCCCATCTCACTCGTCTTTATCTACACGCGCGAAGGTGGCGTATTAGCAAGCTGATTGCAGAAACTCAGGAGGAAGACACACGGTATATCTGTTAAGAGGGTCGGAATTGAACATATATGCGGAAGATGAGACGAGAGACACGCACCAGGCCATCCATGAACCTGAAAATGCGACGCATAGTATCAAGGACGACTTTACTTAGACAAGACAACGCGCTTACTTCTGTATTGAGGTCAAGCGTTGTTTGCCATCGATGCAAACACGACGTTCTGTCCCATCCGATGACTGCGACACCGCTGTGCGTGACGGCGGTCAGGCGTGTACGAACAGAAACGAGTGCAGTGAGTTACCGAAAATGATAGGTGGGATGTAAAAGTTTCGGAAAATAGAATCAATGAGGCCAATCTGCTTAAGTTCCGACCAGACGACGTCTAGCACAACGGAGCGGGGACTTAATAGCCTTGCACAGCAAAGGATGAGTCACGTACCGCGTTGATAGTGGGGATCCAAATCAATCACTCCTTCGACAATCTGGTCTAGAACGAGAAGTTAGAATGAAAAGTAAGGCGAGAAGAGACCGCCGTACCATAGAGCGCCTGTGCGGTGTACGTTGTCGAGCGTGGCGGTCTAAGAACGTTTTTGAAAGAAAAATCATCGCCGTCGGCCTTCGAACCAGTCGCTCTTTTCTTCTTTGAGATGGGAATGTCGCTTTCTGAGCTCGAAGAATATTCTGAACCGGAGGCCATGGCGAGAGACGGAAAAGCGGGGAAAAGGGCAGACGAAGGCAATCGGACGCTGACAACCGCGGTGGTGTGACAACTCGCTTACTGTGTGACATGGCCGTGTCACGTTGGCTCTCACTCCACCGACTCGGATGAGCCAAAGAAAGCTGCCAGGTCGGCCTCTGCCCTCGTCGAGGCCGACGACGACGACGAAGCGCGACTCCCTTGCGGCAGAGCTCGAGCGTGGTTGGTGTCGTCATAGCTATACTTTATCCCGACTCATTCCACCCGCGTACAGATCCACAACTCTCGACAGCGAAGAGGCAGCAGCGCACTCAGGCACTGAACAGCACCCTTTCTCAAGCGTCTCTCGAACGCAAACTCGCCGCAGCAGAGGCTACACGCGTCCAACTCGAAACCCGTCTCCGCGAGCGCGACGCGACAATCGAACGCCTCGAAGCCGATCGTCGGTGGCTTGCCGAACGCGAACAAGAAGAGCGAGAGGAAAAAGAACGCATCTCAAAGGAACGTGAGGATGAGAAGGTGGGTAGCAACGTCATGCGCTTTATGGGGAATAACGCGAATTGCAGACAAAAGCAGACCAGGACGTCCGTGCCCTGCGTTCCGAACTGAGCACTCTGAAAGAAGACTACGCGGATCTCCAAGACAAACTCGACGCGCTCTCGCACTCAACATCCCAGAAACTCGCCGCGCAAGCTGCGGAACTGACCTCACGCGAGCACCAAGTTGAAACGCTCACCGCCGAACTCCGCGCATCACAAGACGCAGCAGCCTTACACAGCGCCGAGGTCCTACGTCTACAATCAGCCCTCGACGCCCAAGCAGATGCAGAGACTGACCTCTCACGGCACGACGCGGAAGAGGCCAGCTGGTCTGTACTGCGCGCAGAGCTCACGCGCCAGGCAGAGCACACACGTCAGTTAGAGACGGCACACACTCGCGCGACGGCAGAGCTGGGCACGCTGCGCGAGCGACACACAGCAATCGAGGTGCTGCGCGAGCAGAACCGCGCGCTCGAACAGCGAGCGGCTAGTGCAGACGAGCTGCGCGAGACGGTCGTGCGTCTCGAGGCGGAGGTACAGGCTGCGCGTGCCGAGCGTGAGGCATGGTGCGTCAAATCCCTCCTGATCTGAATTGTCTCTGATGCTGACGTGGATTAGGGCGGCGCGAGCTGCGGTTCCTGAGACGCACGCCGCGACCCCCGTCTCTATCACGCAGAGCCTGTCTGCCTTGCGTCTAGAGCACGCTCATCTCCTTCAGGAACACGGTGCTGACCGTGCTGCGCTCCGCCAGCGCGAGGCAGAACTTGCAGACGTGCAGGCGCGCGAGGTTGACGCCCGCGCGACGGCCGATGCGCTGTTGCATGCTACACGGGCAGCAGAGGACCGCGCGACGAGGGCTGAGCGCACCGCAACGCTGGCCGAGCGTGAGGTTGGCTTCCTACAGGCGCTGAATGTGCGTCCGTGGGGCGATGTTCGTTCGATTAAGGCTAACTACCCATCTACTAGGCAAGCTACGCGAGTGAAGAGACCGCACAGGGCACAGGTAGCGTCGACCAGGCGAAAGAAGAACACGTCGTGGAGCTCGAGACGCTGGTGGGCGAGTACAAGGCGCATATACGAACGCTCGAAGCCGAAATCCAAGAGCTCGCAAAGCGGCCCGCTCTCGAGCAAGGCGCGAGCCTCCAAGCCCTCCGTGACGAACTGTCCAACGAGAAGCACGCGCTGCAAGAGGCGCGTCTCGGTGCGTCGTCTCACCCAATACACCACCCTTCCCTAATTTCTCCACTTCAGCACTGGGGGAAACAGAAGAAGAGGCAGAGAAGGATAGAGAGAAGATCGAGGAGCTCGAACAGACGCTCTTCGAGCTGCGTGGCGAGATCGGCGCGGGACGTCACGTGCCCCCCGGTGTGCGCGTGCTCTCTCTCTGCGAGAACCCAGCACAGAACTGGGCCGATCTCCGACAAGCCGCACTCGACCGCCTCAAATCCGAAAACACCGCCCTACTCCAACGCCTCTCCACGCTCGAACCCACCAGCACTGCAGACGCGAAACCCGCCGCGGCGCAGGGCACAGAGGAACAGCTAGTGCCACGCGCAAGCTGGGCAGCAGTCTGCGAGGAAAAGGCACAGCTCGAGGCGGAGCTCAAGCAGCGCGATAAACGCATGCTCCGGCTACGTCAAGTCTTCGCAGCCAAGACAGCCGAGTTCCGCGAGGCGCTGGCGGCGATCCTCGGCGTCAAAGTCGCATTCTACGATAACGGACAGGTGCGCGTTACGTCGCAGTATGACCTCGGCGCGGCGTTTGTCTTTCAACCTGCCCCGAAGGACGGTGCAGGAGGGGGAGGTGGTGGGGCGCGCATGCAGCTCGTCGCGCAGGGTGAGGGAGGCCCCCAGGAGCTGCCGCAGCTTATGCGGAATTGGGTCGAGATGGAACAGAGCATACCGTGCTTCTTGGCGAGCGTCACGCTCGAGTGCTATGACAAGTGGAAACGCGAGCAGGAGATGGGCGGTAATGAATGAACTCGTGGCTGGTCCAATTTATTTATATACTTGTGCTCGTATCATTTTTGCTCGAGAGATCAAAGAGTTTCTCATTCGGCGCCTGGGTGGGATTCATCCTTCGTTGGGAGAGGTTCATCGTATCCTTTGAGAATTCCTGGGACCAACGGAGGGCAAGTGTGGAACAGATAGCAAATGGTATTACTGATGGTGGTGTATATAGCAAAAATCTACGCAGACTGTCTCTATCGATTCTCTCTAGACTGTCAGACAGCTTCTACGGACGTGTACACCACTCATTCACTCGGTATCCATGCGTGCGCGCTTGGCTCCGTTCGCATGGCCATTTTCGTGCGCACCGTCGGCAGCCGTGGCAAAGTAATCGAGCTTCGCAAGCGGATCCGCGCGGATGGTCTTGCTTCCCTCCTTCCAGTTCGCAGGGCACACTTCACCGTGCTTGTCCTGCCAATGGCACCACATCAACACTCCATCCATCACAACGAAGAAAGAAAAAGTACTTACGGTGAACTGGAACGCCTGCACGAGACGCAGCGCCTCCTCGACAGACCGCCCAACGGGCAGGTCGTTCATCGTGATCTGCCTACGGGACATGGAACCCAGTCAGCTATCGCATGTAGGGAACGACGCGAAACGCATACCTGAGAACACCTTGGGGGTCAATCAGGTAGCTCGCGCGGAACGTGATGCCCTTGTCCTCGATCAGACACCCGTAGTCGCGCGCCACACGCATGTTGCGGTCGGCGAGCAGCGGAATGCTCAGGTTAGGCCCGAGCCCGCCAGCGTTGCGCGCTTGCTGCGCCCACGCGTGATGCGAGTACTCCGAGTCGGTCGATATGGCTATCATGTGCACGAGTGGTCAGTGGATTGCGCTTAGGATGAGAGAAGAAAAATCGCGCACCGAGCACTGTGGTGTTGAGACGCGCAAATTCGGGGAGCGCGTCGTTGAACGCGAGGATTTCGGTAGGGCAGACAAAGGTGAAGTCACTAGATAAAGAAGTGAGGCGAGTAGCGCGTGAGGATGTTGGAATACGCGTACAGAGGGTAGAACATGAGGATCACCCTGAGATGGCGAGGTCAGAAAAACACGAGGTGAGAACAAAAACGTGTAATAATAGCCACCATTGACCGAGAAAGTCGGTCGAAGAGACCTCCTTGAAAGCACCGTCTACTAGAGCAGTGACTTTGAAAACCGGTGCGGGGCTCTGGATGGTGGGAGACATTTTGGTGGTAGATAAAAAAAAGCGGGAAGAGCGTCAAAGGTGGCTCATCTTATTTATATTAATTTCCTGTAATACGCCGATGGCGACGGGCTTCGGCGGCCGTGGCGTTCCGCGACGCGTCTCTTTGGACTTGTTTGGACACACTTCCAATAGGCAAGTGAATTACCCATTTAAGGCTTGAAGTGCTCCACTTACCTGTCTTCACAGATCACTACCTTACAGGCAGAGGCCTGAGGGGGACACCCTGCAGTGTTGCATGGCAACACCAGAGATCAGGCATGCTGCACAAGGGGGATGGAAGCTGCAGATAATGAGCATATTAATGAGGGTGAGCCTGTACCACATATGGCTGTACTAGGTAGAGGTAGCAGGGTGCTTGAGGAAATATAGAGAGGGAGAAGACAGCATAGAGAGTGGGCAAAAGCACAAAGTACTTCTTGATTGAAAATGGGGGGATGGTTGGTGTCCAAGGTAGTGATTTGCTGGCTTGGCCCAAAAGCAGGATACTGGTGGATAGGGATGATCACAGGTCACCCCTGGGTCATTGAGCACCAACCTGTACCCATACACTCAAAAACCTGTACCAGTAGGTGTGGGTGGGGGGTTTCACAGGTATGGGTATGTGTTGGACAGGTTGGATGGGTTGTGTGTCAATGGTAGGGATTACCATGGGTCACCCCCAGGTCATTGAGCAGTGACCCCAACCTGTACCTGCAAAAACCCATACCTGTGGCTGCAGGTATGGGTTTGCTGGGTCAAGTGGGTTGATCATGGGTCATGTGTGAGAGTGTGGGTCCATGGGTAGCAGCAGGTTTGATGTACCTGAGGGTGCAGAAGGTACCAACAGGTACACAGGTTTAGGCATTCCAATGACACCCACATGTTAACAACACTGACATTTGCATTCATAAGCTATGGAGATAACAAAAGGTTGAATATTAAATATCCCATGTGTGAGTCAGTGCCAGTGTGACCTCATATATGGTCCCAGCTAGTGTTTCGGGCAGCTCGGCTAAATTCTGGCTAAAGCCATAGCCATAGCTGGCTCCAGCACTAGCCGAGCTGAGCTGCATATGACCAAGCTGGGCACTTCAGCTGACTCTGATTGAGCTGGCTAACACTGTTGAGCTGGCTACAGTTACGGCTGAGCTGCCCCTTTGCCTGTGCTCTTGACCTCGCAATGCTGCCCACAAGCAAGACTCCACCCCTGAGTTCACCTCCACTACCGGGCACTCCTGTTCACACTCGTAGTATGACTACTGACTGATTTCTTCCCAAATACAAAAGTCGAGAGGCTATGTTTTGGCAACTATCTGTAGAGATGTCACCCTACTTTGTGGGCCCAATGCCACCACAAGAGTTCCTGGATGTGTTTCTACCTGTAACCTCTCCCTGCCCCTCTGTTCCCCCTTTTAAGCTGGGAATGTTCTCAGATTTGACTGTGTCAGCTTCTGAGGCCAACATGTATAAATCTTTTGTAAGTTCTTCGGCCCTCACACTGCCCATCTCATTCTTAGTCTATTTTTTTTTAAGGTCTGTATTGTTACTCCACACCTCAGAAATCTTGTCCTAGTCAACACATCTAGGATGAAAGACTGGGCACCATGCAGCAAGTTTGCATTCACATGTCAACCTGATTTCTCTGTGTACAGCAATGACAGCGATCACAAATTTGAGCTTAACTTGACTCTCATCGAATTCCACCTCGAGTTCAAATCCACACCAGATCAAGACCCCTTTGTTGTCAAGCCGACATCTCCTCCTGATCTAGAGTCAGCAAGCAAAAATCCCTTCATGAGCACGACAAACCAGGGTTGCCAAATAGCCAGTCAGATCACTGCCTACATCACTTCGATATTGAGTGCTCAGTACCACACTCACACTTTCCTTGTTCTTATCTTCAAGGCCTCTGCAAGACTACTTTGTTGGGACCGTGGTGGGGCAGTTGTCACTGCCCCCATATATTACAATCAAGACCCACACCTTCTTGACTTCTTTATTCGCTACAATAATGCCACCCATGCCAGTTGCGGCCACAATCTTACTGTTGGCTTACCCACCGAGAGCGAGGAGCTCAACACCTGCAAGCTCGCTGACTTGACCGATGTGGAGTCTCTTCTTTCCATATCCATCCCAGATCCTGATTGCCTGCAAGAATCGAGCCAATTCATCATCTCTGCACCTTGTGCTTGTCCTGATATCCCTGCCAGCCACTGGACTTGGATGTCAATTGCTTACAATGTCTGAAGGAACAAACACATCCTCCTGAAGGACTCTTGGCGGGTCATACTGGTGGGTATCACACCAGAGGGTGAGATTTATGCCCAACTTCATCAGCATGCGGTTCCCAACATTCCACTCTGTTCACATTCCACCAATGTTGGGGATGACACTTATCACATGTCCCGGACACACGAGTTTGTCAGCAAATATGGGGATCAACATTTTTTGACACAGATTGTGCCTCATCAGCACTATTGCCTGGTTCTGGATACCATTGGCTGTAAGCTGCAGGACTTCAAGTGTACCAAGGAGGTGGCCAAGGCTGTGTATGATGCTTTGCTTGGTGAGCAGCCCGATTGTCTGCATATAGCAGTAGCCTGACTCAATTACAGCTCACAAAGCTGTGTACAATGTGGGCATTCTTCATCATGACATTAGCTTGGGGAATATCATGATCATTGATGGCAAAGAACTGGACAACACTGGCGGCATGCTGATTGACTGGGATCTGTCCAAGGTAATCGATCCACAGGGCAAATATAGTCTCGCCTCTCAGTACACACACACTGTGAGTCCAGCGGATGCAACCTGTTATACCTCACTGACATACCATGCCAGGGGACATGGCAGTTCATGGCAGCTGATCTTGTTCAACACTCCAATGTTAGGCATACCTTTGTACATGACCTCGAATCGGCCTTCTGGGTCCTCCTCTGGCTTGCATTCTCATGCATGCCAAATTCGTGGAACACCGAAGACTGCTCAAGCTTTCTCAACGAGACAATGAGCCCTCGGGTTTACCGTACTAGTGGTGGCCGAAACAAACTTTTTTTCATGCAATCTCCCCATTCCTTGTCAGATTTCTCCATCACCAACAACACCATTCTAACCAACCTCCTCCTGACTCTTAAGAAAACTCTCTCAGTCTGACATCAGCCACATCCATCCAAATTGTCTTCACTGGACCTCCTGGTTCTCAAGCCAGAAGCCGAGGGAGATGTGGTGTTGTGGTCCCCGATCACCGCAAAAGATTTTGAGGAGGAGATGAAGACATACAATAGCTTGTTGAATTGTTTGCAAGACCATGCAATTATCATCACTGTATTCGAGAAGGCTCTCAGTTCATCTGGGTGGCCCAAAGATGATGCTGCTGACCCTCAAGATTTTCTAAGATGTAATGAAGTACTCGCCGGCATGTGATCTGGCTCGAAGAGATCAAGGTCTGTGGTTGAGGATAATGATGACCTCCTTTGACCACCAGTACCAAAGCAGTTGTTGTCCTGAGCTTGAGTATATCACATTGTCATTTGTCGCTTAGCTATGTTGTGTTGTGTCACATATGTTCCAAATACGAGTCATGGTTGGAGTGATCACCTCATGTTGCCCCACCTAACTAATGTGCCAATGTGCCAGCACACACTCTGTCCCTCGCTTCTCTCATGTGCATAACCTACTGTCTACAGTAACTTACTCGAGTCACCTTCTCCTAGTCATGGTTGCCTTGCTTGCAATTTGCCCCAGTCATAGACATGATCACTTTGCAAATTTGCAACGTGCATGGTGTGCCTTGTCCATGCCGACACCCTCATATGTTGAAAAACAGGATCCCCATTTTCTCTATCAACCAACTCTCTGCTCATGGCTCGTGCCTCCAAGACAAAGAAAATTGCTGCATTGTCTTCGATAGCTACAACTGAAACTGTAGGTCATTCATGACCCCATGCTAGTACATTGAACACACATGCTTTGTCTCAGGCCCAACCAAAAGTGAGCCTCCACCCCCCACATTTCCTGAAACTTACTAAAAAAATCAAACTAGGCCGCCACTACCCCACTCAACCCAATCATCAGTGACAAAGAATTTGATTTGTGCAGTGCAGAGGTCCACAGCCACATAACCAACGAACTTGATACCTCAGACCACCCAGATCACCCTTCGAATGACTCGCCTCCCACTCGTTACCAACCAGTCTCCTCAACTGCAGCCCTTGATATCCCTTACTTCTTCTCAGAAATGAAGTTCCCCGATGCTGAACTGGAAGCAGATAGGGTACTGAGGGTCTGCATGTCTTGCATGTGAGCTCAGAATTCTCCATTCCCCCATGTCCTAACAAACCAACAGGAAAGTCTATGGTAGCAAGAAGGAAAAGGTCCCTCAGAAAGTTCCCAACTATTTCTACAGGACAAATACCACAAATACAAATCTCTGCCATCATCTCTACACTGTGCACCCTGAAGAGTACAACCATGCAATTGTTGAGGAAAAGTGGAGCTACAGGTTATCAACCCAATCCAACGATACAGTTGCCTGGAATATGTGCAAAATACACAACGAGGACATCCCACCATTCTCTCCAGTGGCATTCTTGGAGTGTCTTGTTCATTTTGTCATTACTGATGATCAAGTAAGTTTTGATTCTCTCCCATTTTTTCCATGCTTACTGCATCACATATTAGTCAATTCATGTCATTGAATGTCCTGAGTTCTGACAGTTATGTATGATTCTCTGCAAGACTCTCGTTGACACTGACATCCCTCGCCATGATAAGATGCGAGAAGCTGTCCTCAGTCATTGGCGAAGGTTGTTTGAAAACTTGAAGCTTGAGCTTTCTGTATGTTTGAATGCATCGGTTCCCCCCTTCAACCAACTAACTCCAATCAAAAGTGCTCTTGTGGGCAAATCAGTTTCACAGTAGACATTTGGTCAAGTGCAAATATGGTGGCTTACTTGGCATTGACCTCACATTGGGTCTCATCAGGAAAAACCCCCACTGTAAATTAGCACAGATGAATAGAAATTAACTCGAATTATCACCTAAGCGCCCATTTTCTGTTTTAACTATCCCCCCTGATAATTAAGAATAAATTTCACTTCAGTTCTTGCTAATCCGCAAACACCTTAAATTTTGAGTAATTGATCATTCAGAAACATTAAATTTTCTGGTCATTTGGTCCAAAATCATAGCTAATGTATGTTAAACGAGTGGTAAGAAGTGACTAAATGAATGTAGATAAGACACCGGCAGCCAATTTCTTGGGTATCAGTCTGCACAGTAATCAATATCCACATCATGACAAGTAAAAGCAAAAGAGCAATTACAAACGGTTGTTGTTGTGTGTACTCAATCCTCTAGCACACTAAGATCAAGTGAAGGGACGGAAGAGGTTTGGTCCATCCTCAATTTGCCATTGCTGAGAATAATCAGCGAAATTAGGTGAGAGTCTGAAAATGGGAACTTACACTGCAAGCTGGTATATTTCTGCCATCATGCTATGGTAGGATGTATTGTGCTTGGTTTCGATACTGTCCAATGAGGAGATATGTGTACCATAGGCCTCCATGAAGGCATTTGCTGTGAAGTCGTGTGGCTTTCGCTCGCCCAATTCCCATTCATGGAGGGCAGCATAGAACTAGGGTAATTCCGAATATAATTAGAAAATAAATGTCAAGCAGAGGGAAAAACCTACTGCTGTTGATACTAAGGCGACCATTGCCTTTGGTACCTCCCAAATTACATCCCCACTGGTTCCCTCACGAGATGGGAACAGAGCTTGGTGCTGTACAACGAAGGGAGTATTTCCCGAAAAGAAAAGATCTCGGATGACTGAGATGATGATAGAGCTACAGTATGGCCGACTGATATTTGGTACACCGATAAGAACATTGTTCTATAAGTGGATCATTAGTAAACCCAGCTTTGGGCATGTTGTTGACTCATGTTTGCATTATTCAAACGCCTCGGAAAAATGTAATTAAAATATGTTCGTAGCTTCAGTACGAGTTCCGAAATCACTGTTGCTGACTCATGGGTGCCAAGTAAGAGTGCAATGGCTGCCACGCAGTGCTCCTTGACCTCTGAGCGAAAGATACTGATCCGTGCACGGGGCTAAATTTATCTTAGTTGATTTCAAGGGCGAACAGAGACAACTTACAAGGATGGACATCTTCACGAAGTAAGGATGGTCTTTGAGGATGCAGACATGTACATCCTCTGCATCAGGAACATGGAGGGCTGCTGTACTAAGTGCATCCTGAATAAACTTGCTTGTGAGTAAGGCGTCCAGGTATGAGTTTTCCAACACGATTGAGGCATGCAAAAAGCCAAACGCCTTCGTAATCGTTGCTCAGACAATTGACGTCTGGTCTGTGAGCTTGATGTTCCCTGAAGCGTTGAGACATAGGTCAGTATCCTTGGGCCATAATTGCAGGACTTTGGTGTTTCTTGGGCGAACACGGTCATCAGATATTGCTGGCGTAGTAGCTGTTTTGTTATGTTAGCATAGAATGTAGGCGCGGTGGCATACTAGTATGCTGGCTCACTTTTGAATCCTGAGGAGGTGGCTTGAGAACCCTGCACACACGTGAATCCTGAGGCAGAAACTTGAGAATCCTCGGAAGGTATATTTGCGCTTCGTTGACCATTGGAAGGGATGCATGCACCTTGCTGATGGCTGGAAGGGACGCGTGCACCTTGCTGACAGCTGGAAGGGATGCATGCACCTTGCTGATGGCTGGAAGGGATGCATGCACTTTGCTGACGGCTGGAAGGTGCATGTGCGCCTCGATAACCCTGGGAAGAGGCACAGTATGCACTTTGCTGATTTCCGAGAGTATTGCCTGTATCTGAATCTCAATGTACAATGTGAGTACTATCAAGCCAATAGATACAGGAAACGTACCTGTAGAGACCAGTGTAGAAACTGGCTGGTGCTCTGAACATGCTGCGGCATGTGCAGCTCGTTGACCCTTGACATAGCCCTTGGGGCAAACACGTGCCACTTGTAGACCCTCAGAAATGGTGTCTACATCAACACATCAACCCATATGGTAAATATTGTGCATAGAATAAGTAATTGAGTTGTACCTGAGAAATCCGAGATATCGTCTTGAGGATGCTTGGCATGCACGTGGGTCATTTGTCGACCCTCAAACGCAGCACCTACATGAACACATTAACGCACGTATATAGCATGCACAAAATTACACCCAGACTTACCTGTGAACTCCAGGTTTGCTTCTTGATCATGCTCGAATTCTACATCAATATCTTCTCCGCTTGAGAGCGTGGACGGCAGCGGCACGCTGCTGGGAGCGGTTTGATGCTGCATGCTGTCTTCTGTGGTAGTTGTCGGCCAAGAAGGTCTCTAAATGACACCCTTAAGTCACGACTTATACCGGGAAGTCAAGAAATACTCACCTCTAGTGCCATCTTCTCAGCCATTTTGGACGTCGGTATGAACTCAGCTATAGCATCCAGTTCATCGTCTTCAGAAACCTCAGGATGTGAGTCATCTGAGCCATCTGATCCACTAGAATGAGAACAGTGGTTGTCTAAGGAAGAGTTGTCGTCGTCATCGTCCTCCTGGATAAGCGTCTCTGCTGCAAAAAAAGTCGAAGTTGAACTTTGCATCAGAGTCAGAGTTGATTGAGCCAAACATGTCACGCACTTCGCTTCAGCTTTCTCCCATGGTTTGGTGGGACATTGCCTGGCACAACAAAGCCACTCACGACCTGGCTAGTGGTTTCCACTTCATCATCCATCAGCGGAAGCTCAAGACCCGGAGGATGGGTTTCTTCAAAACCTAGAACTCAACATTGTTAGATGTAAGTAATTCCACCCATATGAAAAAAAAAAACTCATGACCTGATTTAATGCGCTTTGTAGGTTTTGGGAAGCCTGACTTTGCGCCCCTCTTTGTTCTGATGGTCGGGCCCTCTTCAGGAGACAAAGGGTGCTTTCCGGAGACTAAAATATGTGTAAGTGGTCATATCATGTTGAGTTCGCAATGGTAACAAACTTACCCTCTGAGTCTGCTAGCACTGGCGTATGCAGCTTCTTGATCACTATCTTAGGCAATGTACGGTGCATCTTGGTACTCTTTCCCTTCTTTTTTGACCTCACTGTGTGTGTTGAGCTATCAGGAATCATGGCCGCCGGACCTGTGTCTGTAGCGCGCTGCCTCTGTGTGCGAGGTGCCATGCTTGTTTGGCAAGACGACGACCAGAGAGTATGTTGGGAAGAGAGAAGTGGGAAGATAAAATGAGGGACGATGAGTTGAATGGGGAATTTATCCAGGTGTGTTCCACGTCTTATATATATATTAGCATGCTTAGTTTTATTTACAGGGTCATTGACTTGTACCCCAACCACGACATAGCTGCTCTGTCATTATCACTTTCCATAACATTCCAAATCACACTATTTTTCATTTCCTATGAGCTCTCTTACATGTGCTGGCTGCAATCGCCATTTCACTCATGCCAGATACACGCGCCACCTTAGCATGACAAAACGCCCTCTCTGTCACAGGATCTATGATTGCTGTCTGGATTGCTCTGTATCATATCACCGCCCAGGTGTCCCTGACCCAGAGGATGGCAATCCAAGTGAGTGTCTCTGCCAGCTCGGCCATGCTAGTAAATTGACACTATTTTTTAGACGGGGGTGAATTTGATCATGCATTTGACATAGACGGAGGTGATGGTGACCACATGGTCATTGACCCGAACCCCAATGACAGGGAATTCGATGCCGGCACGGCAATGCGTGCTGAAGCGCCCAATCACGCCCAACAAGGCAGGATGCCCTTTGTCGAGCGATTTCCCTCAGGAGCAGCTGGAACCCCCATTCCCAACATGGGTGAGAGTGTGCCAGGATACAAGGCGTTGCATGACAATCTAGGACAAGGGCACATTTGGTACCCATTTCAGTCGCAGTGCGATTGGGAATTTGCCCGATGGGCAAAGAACTGGGGGCCATCTTCGACTGCAGTAACTGAACTGCTCGGAATCAATGGTGTAAGTAGCTGACCATGCAGACTGATTTGATGGCTAATAGTGGGTTGTGATAGGTGGTTGAGAGCTTAGGACTCTCATACCGCAACAGCAAGGAGCTCAACCGCATCATCGATGAAGAGATGCCCGGCTGACCAAAGTTCAAGTGCGAGGAGGTCTGTATTGGTGGGGAGTCCTATGACTTCCACTTTCGAGAAGTCGTTCCCTGCCTCTGCACGCTCTTTGGGGATCCAAGATTTTCGAAGGACCTCATATTTGCGCCGGAACGTCATTATCATGATGCAGGTCATACGGTACAGGTGTTCAGTGAAATGTACACCAGAAAATGGTGGTGGTCGGTGCAGGTATGTACAATAGCAACCTGTGCACTCCCAAGATACTCACATTAACCTCAGCAATCCCTGGAGTCTCGCAAGCCGGGCACGACAGTAATTCCAATCGTCATCTCCTCAGACAAGACCCAGCTCACTCTGTTTCGATCCAAGAGTGCCTATCCTATCTACATGACGATAGGCAACATTCCCAAAGCTATTTGCAACAAACCAACTCAGCAGGCACAAATGCTGATGGGGTACATTCCAACTGCACGGCTCAAGCAGATCAAAAATAAGGCGGCACAGCACCGAGCGCTTGCAAACATTTTTCATTCATGCATGCGAAAAGTTCTCTCCCCCATTGAATCTTATGGCAAGACAGGTATCGCGATGGCCACCGGTGATGGGATTTGGTACCGCTGCCATCCTGTCTTTGCAACGTTTGTCGGCGACTACCCAGAACAATCACTTGTCACATGCACTTCAAATTGGAGGTGCCCCAAGTGCTTGGTCCCGACGGATGAACTTGGAAACAATACAAGATTTCCTTTACACGACTTTGGGGAAGCAGTCAAGGTCTTTGCTTTGTCAGATGGTGATCCAACAGCCTTTCACATGGCATGTCACAACGCTAGTCTCAAGCCTACTTACCATCCCTTCTGGACTGTCTTCCGTTCACCAATATATTCGTTTCAATCACCCCAGATATCTTACATCAACTTCACCAAGGCATCCTGAAGCACATGGTCGAGTGTCTAGCTGACATTGATTCTGACCAGATCGACACATGATGCAGCCGCCTACTGCCGAATCACAACACCCGGCACTTCCATAGTGGTTTCACATGGCTGTCAAGGGTCACAGGTCAAGAGCACAAACACATGTGTCGTGTCTTACTTGGGGTTGTCATGGATCTAACTCTTCCAGGTGGTCAGTCCTCAGCACGCTTGGCCCGCGTTGTGCGGGCACTCCTCGATTTTATCTACATTTCCCAGTACCCAGTGCAGACCACAGAAAGTCTCAAAGCAATGGACACTGCCCTGTGCCGATTTCATGAGAACAAAGACATTCTTATCAAGCTTGAAGTCCGACGAGGCTTCATCATTCCCAAACTCCATAGCCTCATCCATTACACCAGATCCATTGCACTTTTCGGTGCTGCAGACAACTACAATACTGAGCAGTCAGAATGCCTTCACATCGAGTGCGCCAAGAAGGGTTTCCGTGCCTCCAATTTCAAAGACGAGACCAAGCAAATGACTACATGGATGGAGCACCAAGAGACGATCAACCACCACGCGGAATTTCTCAACTAGTGCGAAAGCGGACACTCTGTATTACCGAGATCTCCGTTGGCATATCCCCGTCCGGATCTGATGCTACGACCCATTTTGACAATCCACCCATTGGAAAAGGGAGTAAGCTTTGAACACCTTTTCCACAGATATGGTGCTATCGACTTTCAAGATGTGCTTGCAGACTTTATTGTTCAACACAACTACCCTGGATTATCTACTGGTGTGGCTCGACGGCGTGCTAACAACACTCTGCTTCCATTCTGAAAGGTTTCTGTGTTTCATAAGATCAAGTTCTCAAATCCCGAAGATCCAGACACGAAAATCGTTGATGCCATGCACATCCGACCAGAGGTTCACAGCCATCGGGGGCACACTAATCCAGGACGATTCAACATGGCATTGGTGAAGAATGGAAGCACAATTCGTGTGGTTCAAATCCGGGTCGTGTTCCAACTTCCGAATTTGGCGCTCTCCTCGATATTTCTCAGCTTGCATCCAGCTCCTCCCATACACTTGGCATATGTAGAGTGGTTTTCACCCCCCTCTATGACTGATGAAAGCCACGGGATGTACCGGATATCCAGGAGTTATCACAACGATTGTCGAGTAGCAAGTGTCATACCTCTAGCAGAGGTATGCAGGAGCGTGCAGCTGTTCCCAGCTTTCGGACCTGTCATTCCCCAGGAGTGGCGGAGCTCAACCGTGCTAGAGAAATGCCGGACCTTCTACATCAATCCATTCCTCGATAGACACATGTACCAAAATTTGAATGCAATCGACGAAAGCTTAGCATAAACTTAATAGATCCTTGAAGCACCGTCCATTAAACGGGTGCTCTCAGCTATTTACAATTTTTTAGCGCTTTTAATGCGTTAGTGCTAATTAAAACAGGATTTACGGGGAGGGGTTTTCCCGATGCTCCCTCGATGATTCAACTGGGTGCCTCATGCTTAAAGCTGTGCTCATTGGCTTCCATTGCATCAAGAAGAGACACTCTGGTGCCAATATAGCAAAGACCATCTTACACCTCCTCAATCAGGCCAATGTCACACTTAAGGTACATTTCTTTAATGTTCTTACTATATCTATTTACTCACATGTTTGCATTTCCTCAGATCAGCCACTTCACACTCGACAATGCCGAGAACAATGCAGTTGCTATGCGAGAGCTAGAGTCACTGCTTGCCACATGCAAGACAGCCATTGTGGTTGGCTTTGATCATTTGAACCATCATGTTCAATGCTACACACATATAATCAACATCTGCTCATCTCACATCATTTTGTCTGTGACTTCAATTCCCAAACTGCATATTTCTGGCCTCAAAGTACCTGCTGGTTCAAATGTTAGAAGCAACGACCTTGACAACTCTGACAACTCATTGGATGGTGACATTGACCCAAGCCATGACATTGAACAGCTTGATCTGGAGGACTTCTATGGCAACCCAGACCCTCAATTTGATTCTTGGTTGGCAGGCATCAAACACGACCCTCTTTGGCATGCTCAAAGGATTGTTCGTCTCTTACACTCTTCTGACCAGCACAGGGAAGGCTTCTGTGTGTTCATCCAAGACAGAAATGAACACAGTTGGTTCTCTGCGAAGGACAACAAGGGTAGACACACTCTGGTCCAAATACCAGAGCTACAGCTTCTCAGAGATGTTAAGACACGGTGGGATTCAGTATATATGATGCTGCAGCATCTAAGAGAACTTAGACCGGTTCATTCATCTTGTTGACCAATAACAGAGACTAGTTTTATCAATGAATTACAACACAGGCCATAGTTAAGTACTTTGAAGTCGAGTTGGTTGACTTCTCTTGTTACAAGCTGTCAGAATTAGATTGGGAAATTTTGGAGGGGCTGGAAGCAGTCTTGATGGTGAGTCATCTGCTTAAACCAGGACAGGCACTCATTGCATTTGCAGGTTCCTCATGCTTTTCAGCAAAGTCTGTTGTCTGAGTCAACACCAATCTTATCACATGCTATCGTCACTTTTGAGATGTTCATGACTGAATGGGAAAGCCTTGTGGAACAACACAAGATTCTCAGGCCCTGGATTGACATTGGTTTGTGCTGGGCGACTAAATACTATGTTAGGATGGACAATACAGAAGCATACATTGTCGCCATGTGTAAGCCCCTAAATCAACCTATCACCATTTTTTTGCTAACCTTAATCCTAGTCCTAAATCCTACTATGTGCATGTTGTGGATCCAAAGCCAATGGGAAGCCAAATATATCCAGAGCTCGAAGGATATTATTTTGAGGCTTGTAAGTACAACTTGATTATACCTCTACTACATCCCCCAGCTTGTATCTCTCATGCAGATGAGCTGTTACTGTGACTGGGACCCTATGCTGTCAGGCCCCAAGGCAATACCAAATCCCCCAGATGAACCTGCTCCAAGTGCAAGAGTTAAATCGTGTCCAATGTGGTTTAAAGTCAAGTGTTCTGTCTACAAGAAGAGACCCTCCCATTTGTTCACTGTAGAGGCCGAGTACCGGAAGTATGTTTCGGCTGACATTTCTTCTGAGGAGACAGACATCCTGTGGTTCTGGGAGGTGAGACTTATATTTCTGATGGGCTTGGGTCTACAACTCACTTCATGAATAGGCCAATAAAACTGAGTTCCCGACACTCTTCACAATAGCCATGGACTTTCTCCCAATCCAGGCAACATCTGTTCCTTGCAAACATGTGTTCTCATCATCAAAGGAGATGGACTCGGAGAAACAAAACAAAATCAGTCCAATGCTCATGGAAGCCCTCCAACTACTCAAGTTTTCGCTCAAGAAGGAACATCTCAATTTTGTGAACAGGTGGTCTACTTCAGAAGCAGCGATGAGTCAAGGGGGGGTGAGTAGGTCAGAGCTAACTTTTGACCTCGGCTCTCTCTTTGTGGGCAATTCTGATGCTGCAATGGATGATATACTGAACAATTTTAGTACCTATGATCACGACTGTTAACTACATACACTGGCTAGTCAGTTACATGTTACAGTATCATATCAAGTTGTGTCAATAAGAGCACCTTCATATCAGAGCTGACATCAGAGTTCTGAATGCACATGTAGGCACATAATAAAGGTCATCAACAGGACAATTGTTTGACTTTGTTGTTGTTGCTAACTTTTCCTCTGTCTGCATTCAAAGATGCCAACCGTGCAGTGTTGAGAGCCATCCGCCAAAGATTCTCACCTAGATTTCGTGTGTGTTGGTGGCCAATACCGAGTAGGAAAACTACTTGGCTCTGGTGGCTCAGGTGAGTCCAACACTGACTCAAGCTCGATACATTGTTCTGAGCTCTCTAGCAAGTGTCTATTTAGGGAAAGATATCAGGACAGGTGCTGAGATTGCTGTGAAGATAGGTTGTGCAGACCTTTCATCTTCAAGGCTCAGCCATGAATACAGCATGTATGCAGAACTTGCTGGCAGTGCAGGTATCTCTCCAGTACATTGGTATGGCAAGGAAGGCCCATATGAAGTTATTGTTATGAATCACCTTGGGACTTCGCTTGGTGATTTGATCAGCAGAGGACAGGTCAACCACAGGGAGGTATTCCAGTATGCCCCCCAAATGGTACGTGACATGTGCCTCATGTAAATAAAAATACCTTTCTGAACCCTCTCACACACACAGCTTTCGGCAGTCGAGTTGCTACATACTCGGCACTATGTCCATCGTGACATCAAGCCAGCAAACTTCATGGTTCAAGTTGATAATCTTCCTCCTACTGTTATCCTCATTGACTTCAGCTTGGCACAACTATTCTGCAACCCTGCAATGTATTTGCACAACCCAGACTCCACAGATCAACCTGTCATCAGTACTCTTCCATTCACATCTATCACTGGCCAACGAGGATTTACTCAATCACGTCGCAACAAGAGTCTCTTGCCTATACCATCATTTATTCAGGATGTGGTGACTTGCCTTGGACCATTTCCGCCAACAGTGTCGAGAGTGATCACAGGGTGGTCCTCCAGAAGAAGAGGTCGATCACATCAGAAGAGCTGTGCGAAGGCTTACCTGCTCCCTTCTGCAAATTCATCAGTTATGTTTGTTCTCTTAAATTTGACCAGAAGCCGGACTACAACTTCCTTCATTCCATTCTCTTGCTGTTCTTGGCAGCCGAGTGTGCCCACCCAAGCAAGACACCACCTCTGCTCACTCCCCCCCCTGCCAGTGTAAACTGTACTCCCATTTTCAGTGGTCACATGTATGTGAACTCATTCTGTGTGAATCATGCATTACTGGTACTAATTAGTGTCCCTTAGCCTTTGCTCTGCAAACAAGCCCTCGATCAAGTCTACAAAGACTCATTTGCACCGTACATTTTACAAGAACGAATAGGTTGCCTGTTGTATAGTGTTCCCCTGTTGTAGTTTGGTGTTGTTGGATCTAGTTGTGTGTGACAATGTGATTTACTTATGACATCAAATAACACCCACTAAATCTTGGATCATTCTGTGTTGTAGTCTGCCTTGCCTATTTTGCCTCATGTTCCCCTCTTTTCTTAACCCTCATCTCCTCATCTCCTCATCCCTTGTCTCTATATTCTATGTTGTCCTTTCCATCGACATCAGATGTCCTCAATCACATACCTTACCACTCATGGTTTAAGGGAACTTCCAACTACGATGCTGATGGCTTCAAGGTTCTTCCCCTTCATTGACTTCTACTCCAACGTTCCTTACCATCATTTGTACCACCACCTGAGGCCAATCAACATTGTGGCCATGTCACTGGTTTGTTCAGAGATTCCATGTCGCACTCTCTGTGTCGGGCACAGGTGCACCATACTTTCCCTCTCTTTTCTTACCATTCTTAACGATTCTATAGTACTTTTAGTGCACATCATCATAACCCTTGGCACTGTCATTCGGCTTTGTTCCCGAACCCTCCCCCTTGTGCATACACCTTGTGTTTTACACTGTAACAGTAGCTCGGCCATTGAGCCTGAAATCTTATCTTTTGTGCTTGTCTTGGATCTTGCAGATTGTTTGGACTACCGAAATATCAAAGTCATGCCTCGCCTCTTTGTTACATTCGCCTCATGTTTTCTTTTCCTTAAACTACCACCTTGTTGTCCCTTTGTCCTCCCTTCCTTATTCCACACCTGCCTTCTCTGCCATTGTCGGATGCCCCTCAATTAGTTACACCTTAGCACTTGCAGATTCAAATCCTTCCAAGTTCCAACTGTGATGCCGACGACCTCAAGGCCTCCCTCTTTTTCATCATTCACCACTCTTTCAACCCCACTTCGATGTTCATTCCTAACATCTGTACCACCACCCTTGGCCAATCAACATTGTGCCTGTGTTCCTAGACCTTTAGAGGGATTCTTGTCACACTCTCTGTCTCGGGCACAGGCATGCCCAATATCTTCTTGATTCACCATTCCTCTTCTAATGATTTTATTGTACTTTTAGTGTGTGACCTCATAACCCTCAGTGCTGCTACTCGGCCTTGTCTTCTCGCTCCCCAAACCCTCGTTCCTACATATGCCTCGTGTTCCGTGCCTTGTGCCCGCCTCGTGTTTTCACCCAACAACTTCCCCTTTACTATGAACAATTCGTTTACCTTTTCCCCACTTCACCAATTTCCCTCACAACTTTCGACTTCAACATATTCCCATTCGTTCAACCTTAGGTACAGCTTGCAATGTATAAAAGGATGTGTGTTTCAGTTCAATAACAGTGTCGAGTTTCCCCTTCATTTCCTCCTTCTGTTCGTCCAGCATGAAGAACTTGATATCTTGGGTTTGGTCTTAATGTTGAAGACACCCATGCATATTAAGTATTTGTGTGCTCTCTATTACCTCAAGACCAATACTCATCTCCCTCTGCAAACCTGCTAACTTCCTTCCTTTTATTTATAGAGTCCCTCTTTGCATCTGTCTCCTCTCACCAAGCAACGCCTAACTTGCCCTCTGCCACATCCCTAACCCTCACGTTCAACTCGTGCTTCCTCCCCCTCTCCCTTGTCTTGTCACTCCGGTTCTGGCAACAAGTCCTTTCTGCACCTGTTCTCGTGCTTGTTCCATGGCTGCTGGCAACCCCCTCCACCTCTTACCTACACAATCCCCCTCTCTGCCCCACATTATTCATGCACACACTTATGAGCATGTACAGCACCACACACCTGCCTCATGTTTTCACCCATTGAATCCCAGGTGGCAGCAGTTGGCAGGCTATCTGATCTAGATGTACACTACCTTGTTACTAGTAGAGTACATTCTGAATAGAAATCTGTGTGTTTCCATTGTGTATGATGTAGGTACCTATGGGCAAGCCAGCTTCAAGCTGAGCTGTGCTCAAGCTGGAGGCAAGCTGGCATTTTGACCGGCTTGACTCAAACTGGCTAGGTTCGATCGGCAAACCGGCTCAGCTTAGGCTGGGGAAGCTGACCAGGTCAGCTAAGGCAGCTCGGCTCTGGCTCGGCTCCAGCTCATGTAGCTGCTGAAACACTAGTCCCAGCATTCAGGAAGGTCATCCTCATCCTTGCCACCTTTGTTCACACTGAGGCAGGCCCTGACATCACTGTCCTTGACAAGGTCAAGTGCACTCCATGTGCCAAGGCACAAGAGGGCATGTGTTGACTGGATGGAAAGGTGGCTGTGCACATGCAACAGGAGCAGCCGACCTTGACTGAACACATGTTCCATGTCAATGGACATTGCTATCAAATTGTAAGTGCATGAAAATAGATAGAATGGAAAGTGGGCTTACCTGGAATCGAGAGGTAGTCCTGAGCCATGCAGGACAAACAGGGGGAGGTACCACATCTCTGATACCACCACAAGAGGCATTCCCTAACATCCTCTGTGTCAGTGGAAAGGTAGCAATCAAGCTTGTCATGGAGGTCTGAGGAAACTGGGGCAAGGTCAGGTAAGTTATTGAAGATGTTCTTTGAGTGCAATGTAGGCTCAGGCTGTTGAGGGAGTAAGTTACAAAGGGAATCTGATAAAAAAATAAAGTACTTACAGAGTTGTCCACCAAGCCCACAGCAATGTAGCCATTGTCCCTGTCGCCATCAAGGCATGCTGAGGCATATGAGTGCTCATACTCCTCACAGACAATGTTGTGGGCAGCATCTACCCAGGAGTCCTCCCAATCTTGAGCCTTGAAGTATGAAAGCTTGTGACAGGGGTGAAGAACTGCAAGAGATAAATAAAATATATGTTGTGAGCAAAGAAGAACATACTCATGGGAATGCAATAGGTTTCAGAGTGATCTGTCTTGTTGTAATACTGGTTAATGGCATTCTTGCCAACAATGAGAGCAGCACAGATGGAAAGAGAGAAACAATGACTGTTGGACATAGTAGCAAGGACCTTGTCAATATGGTCCATTGCTAAGATGATGGTAGCAAGGTTGGGGGTGCCATGGGAAAAGAACAAAGTCATGTCCTTAAATATCTGGCCAAAGGTATCAATCAGTAACAGAAAAAATGATAGGATATGTGATGCATACCTTCAAGACGTCCCTAAGCTCCTTGGTGATACCCCATTCTGCAGGGGACAGCTCATATTTTTGGAGATTTAGATCACGCTTCACAGTCATACTATCAATTGCCAAGCAGAAGTCAAGTGCAAAGCTGAGCATATCATATGTTGAATTCCAACAAGTTGTGACATCATGAGGCATCATACAATGAGGAAGACTGCAGGAGCTGAGTGTGGTGTACCACTGTGGAAGGAGGATTGTAGTTGACTTCTTCACCACATATGCAAATTTGTGCAACTTGGTGCTGTAAGTCAAACTCAACTCTGCTTGGAAAGTAATGTGGCACTTACCTTAGTCAACATTGTTTGAACTGGGCATATCCTCAAATCAATCTTGTTTCTCTCCTCTTCTGTCAACCCTTTGTGAAAGTCAATCCACCTTTCCAGTGGTGGATCATTGGCCTCATCATCTCTGTATTCCTGGTTCCCATATGCTTCTTGCTCCTCACTGTCAAGCCCCTCTGCCAGGCTGGCAAGTGCCTCAGCTGCTTGGTCCATCACAGCACTGCCACCATTCTTGGCTTTCGGTACATCAAACTGTTTGATTATTGCTTTGGCTGTGATGCTGAGAATGTGCAGGAAACACCTGGTTTGATTGGGAGTGCCAGGGAAGTTGTCCAGGAGCAGGCTGAGGTGGTCGATCATTGTGTTGTTGTTGGACACATTGTTGGTGGTCACACCCAGGATCTATTTGAACATGTGAGCATTTGTTACTCTTCTCATAGTAGATCCTGACCTTGTCACTGATGCCAAAGTCATTTAGGACCTTGGCAAATGCAATTGCAAGATTGGAACCAGTATGCAATTTTGGCACCTCAACAATGTCCAGAAGCATTGCAAGTGCCTTCCTGTCCTGCTCAAGGTGAACTGTAATGGCCACATACACCTTATGATTTAGTGAGGTCCAAGCATCTGTGGCAAAACTCAACTGGCTGATGTATTCCTTTTATCAGAGCACAGGTGAGTACTTAATCAAATTTCTTCAATCCTTACTGACTTGTAAAATCTGTGCAATCCATTTACAAACCTGCATGAAGACATTTCACACATTGCACAACAAAGTCTGTGCCAATGGGATATGATATACAGGCCTCCTGGTTTTCATAAGTGACCAGAATCCACAATCATTTACAATTTGGAATGGCCTCTTATTTTCTGCAACCCAATGTATGAACTCAGTGCTGACAACACATTTTTTAGGCATTATATCTCAACCCTTTCAAGACAAGACTCACTGTGCTTCAAGTTTGGTATGCTGGTGGTGACTGTAAGTAACTTGTCCTTTTGCTGCATGATAAAAGAGTGCTATGATTGACCCATCAACACTCTTTGAACTCCCTAGGGTGTCTCAAGCGGTTTTAATATCCTGTGTGTTGTCAGCTGCAGCCACAACATCTTTGCCCCAGCAAACCTTGGTATGTCAACACAGATTCCCTGTTGACTTCACATCACCTGTGTCAAGGAATTGTTGAACTGACCTGTGCTTGCAATGGCACTTCACAAGTTCACAGCAGTGTATTCAAAGATGTGGGCCTTCTGGCCACTGATGTACTCAACAATTGGCATTGGCCTGAAGAACACATAGATTGGTGCATCCCAATCTTTGCTCAGTCAATCTAGGATGAATCAGATTGCAGGTCATCCAATCCAAATGCTGCATGCACCAAGTTCCTTGTCATCATCTTCAACCACTTCAACCATGTCATCATTGCTGTCACTCACCTCAATTGGCTCTTGCTTGGGGTCTTGTGACCTGGTGCCTTTGTTGCTGTCATCAGCGTCCTCTTGTGTACAGAGTTGGGCACAGGGAGGGGAGGATGGTGTGTCTTCAGCATCATTTTTTGTTTTTTGAAATCTTGTTGAGCCAGTGGAGGAGGTACTGGACTGGGTAGCACTAGGCATGGACACTGTTGATGTAGTAGTCTTCTGTCACTTTGTGACAAGTGTATCTCCATTATTGAGGTAGTGTTTGGGGAGCTTATGCTGGCATGACATGCTATTGCCATCAGATGGGGTGTTGGATGCCATGACACTGAGGTCACACCAGCAAGTAGGCAGTAAAACAATGTGTATACTTGGTTGGAATGAGGGTTTAAATACACATGGCTATCTGGTATACTGAGCTATGAACTACTGAACACATAATGAGACAGCACTACATGGTGCTCAAGAGGGAACTGAGATAATAAATAAATAAAGTGGGGTGATTCCAACCACAGGAGAAAGGAAAAGGGCAGAGCAGGATGGACTGAGAAAGGAAGGTGAAGATATGAGATGCTAAAAGGTTCATGCAACACTGTAGAATGGGAGGCACAATCTGGATCTGCTCTGTCAGTATGGAATGAACAGCTGGATATGGTAGAACTGTGAACCAAAAAGATAATAGACAACTTGCAGCAAATTTTGGGTACCAAGCCCAAAAGCAAAGCCAACATGACTGAGATGATGAACAGTGGTTCTAACTCTTCTGATTAGCCCAGACTGTTTCTGTCATAAAATAAAGACCAAGAAAGGTTGGTGTGCATACCTTATACAGGATAGATGAAAAGACAATGATGTTTCATGCTGCTAGCAGCCAACAGTCGTGGGTCTTGCAGTATGGTGCAATTGAAGATTCAAAGTAAGGGGTATTTTGTGAAGGCTGATGGGACAAGCAATGGGGGGGAAATAATACTGTTGGTGATCTAGTAGGAGATGTGTTGTATGGAGGGCCAGAGGCAGTAGTGGTTGGCAGTTTCAAGAGGATGAGGAAGTGAAGGTCAAACCTGTGGGCACCCATGTCACAGGTACGGGTTTGTAACAGGTGGTTAGATTATGACCCTGACCTGTACCTGGCAAACCTGCACCTGTAACCTGTGTAGGTTTTGCTGACCTGTGATAATCCCTAGTTGATGGCATGCATTGCTCAACTTGAGCAAGGTTCTGGCTAAGGCTACCAGGTTGGTTCTGAGCTCAAATGTGCAACCAGTTGGTTCACAGATGATGGTGAGCTCCTTTGGGTGTGGTACAATGTAGGGGGGTTCTGTGATGACAAAGGCTCAGAGGAATACTCTGAGTGGACTTGGTGATAAGTGAACAGGGAAGCACACTGGCTTATACTGTCACTGAGCAGGGTGAGACTGGGAAGTTGAGCGACTTATGCAGCTCCTAGGGTTCATTCTGAGGTCTAATGTCAGGAGTTGATATGATTCAAGAACTCAGACTTAAGGTCCAAGTGTCCTAATGGTACAGGTTATATACTACAAGACATCAAGCAGATACTAAGAGTACTGGTACTTGGAAAGCCACCAAGACAACTACTAGTTGTAGTAGGATTGAGTCATAGTCCAAATACCACTTGTGTCATGATAACACACTACAGCTATGATACAGATGTATACTTTTCTACTTTCTCTTCCTCCCATTTGCCTTCCCCATATCCCCCATATGGACTACCTTTCTTCTTCATTGACTGATACTATGTGACTCATACTTGGCCCTTAAGGGTGTCTGCCTTATTGTCCTTGTTGTCCCTTAAGGGTGTGCTTGTATTATTACTGACTCATTCCTAGTACTACTGTCCTAGTGTAGGTGACCCTTCATGACTCATGCCTCTGCTAGTCAGAGTATATAAGGACTGGGTAATGTGCACCAAAGTCCCTAGCTTGTTCTTGGGTTCTGAAGGACAGTGGTCAACTCAACTAAATTCAATGGTCAATATACAGTAACATCTTGATGTGATCACTGGAACCATATGGGGGTGTATGCATGTATGTTTCCTGAAAGCTACTTGCTACAAAGCTTCCTTGTAGGTGACTGGTTGCACTTTTTGTCTCAGATTAAGAGCTAAGCTTGCATCATTTGGAGATTTTAAATTTAAGTGGACTTTTGTGGTGTTTACTGAGTACATGCAGTGTGCTATGTACACATGGGGGTGATGCAGTGAATATGAGCTGAATGACGGAGCTATAGACAGGTGAAATGAAAGATAACAGATGAGGACAGTAAATAAGGAGAAGCAGTCTGGATGGCTGGGGTATGTATGGAGACATGCACCCCTCTTTCCAAAGAAAAGCCATCAAGTTTCAATGAATGCAGTGACCAGATGAGAGAGATAGAATTATATGTGCAGAAAGAAAAACAAAGCAAAGAAAAATGTAACCTTCATGTGTTTGGGTCATGTGCTCACTCTCCAGAGTTTCAAATGTCCAGAGGGTTGTGTTTACATTGCAAGATGTGACTCCTTCTGCATTGGCAGCCTCAGCCAACATAGCTTACAGGTAAGACCATGCCAGGCAAGTGCAGGATTGGAAATATCTGCTTTCACCTTGGCTTTCACAGCAGTGACAGCACTTGCAGGTGACATAGTAAATTACAATAAGTCATGGAAAGGAGCCAAGTTGGGCAGCAATGTACCTCATCTAAGATGTCCCCTAGAATCAGCTTAAGAGCCTTGAACCCTGTGTTGTGCCATGCATCTTGGGTATACATGAGCCCCTTCAGGGTGCTACCAAGCATGCCAAATAGCACCGCAGGGGGCAGACCATTGTACAACATGCTGGTGAGAAGCAGCATCAAGCAGTGCAGCAGGTGGCAGGAACAAGCATGGTCACAAGGTTGGGACTGCTGCCTGATGACAGAAGGAAACACAACACAGCATAATGCTGACCCAGTGAGGTCATGTCCACCATGTGAGACTCAACCAGCCTTCTTCCACTTTGGCAGTTGATGTTGCCAGGGTTGCTGGCATGAGGATCATGTGGAGTGTGTGCAACATTTGGCCACAGCAAGCCAACATGCTTACAACCCTTACAGTGACACCTAAATGATTTAGCAGCAATCAGCAAAGGCTGGGCTGAGTGGGGCAGCAACATACTTCATGTGTAATGCCTTCCAAACACAGCTCAAACATCTCAAGCCTCAGGCCCATCTTGCTAGCACACCCAACAGACTCAGGCTCATGCATAGTTCCACATCTGGCACAACAACAAGCACAAGCACAATGCCTAGAACACCAAATAGTGCTGTGGAGTGGAGTATATGTGTTGTACAATGTACTGGAAATGCACAGCATCACCTGGTGCATCAGACAGCATGAAGCAGGTGCTGAGGAGAAGCTGGGGCTGCTGTTGAGAACTGGAAGGCAAGGTGCTGTGTCGGAGGGCACCTTGTGGGCAAATGGGGATACATCAATGAGGTGGTGAAGGTGGGAGGTCCATGAGTCATGCACAGCAAGAAAGTCATTGAGGGAGGTGTTGTGCAGCTTGTCTGCAAGCAGCTCTGTGTCAAAGGCAGCTGGTGTCATTGCTGAGCTTGAAGGACACACTGTGGGTGTATTATGTGTCAATGGCACATGTCACTTGACTTGAGCAGTTCCTAGACTGTGGTTACTTTGCTGGTTCTGAGCTCTGAGATGCAACCAGTTGGTGCATAGTTGATGAGTAAGCTCCTTGGGATGTGGGATAATGTAGGGTGGTTCCATGTGATGAAGGCACAGAGGAATACTCCATGTGGACTCAGTGATGAGTGAACAGGGAAGTGTGCTGGCTTATGCTGTCACTGAGAGGAGTGAGACTGTGAAGTTGAATGACTTATGCAGCTCTTTGGGGTTTGTTCTGAGGTCTGATGTTTAAGAGTCAATGTGATTCAAGAACTCAGACTTAAGGTCTAAGTGTCCTAATGGTACAGGTTATATACTACAAGTCACCAAGCAGATACTAGGAGTACCAGTACTTGGAAAGCCACCAAGACAGCTACTACATGTATCAGGATGAAGTCATAGTCCAAATACTACTAGTATCAGTAGTAGTATGAGTCATGTACAGAGTTAGGTAGGTAAGCAAAGATGAGTAAAGTCTGTGCATAAAGGGGATGATGACAAGGTAAAAGATGACAGTCCCAATGGTAGTCCATATGGTAAGCACAGTTAGGTAAGAAAAACATAACAGGGTGTGTGGGTGGGTGCACAATGCAGGAGTCATCACAAGCAACTGCAAGGCACAGCACCACTGTGAGCTGCACAATATTGTGTGGCATTGTTGGTGGATATTGTGGGGGCAAGGTGGCCTCAACATGAACTGTTGGGTGGTGATGAAGGGGATTGAGACTAGAGAGGATGGTCAGCAGCAAGCATGCCAGGTGAGCAAGAGCAAGATCAGTGAGCTTAGGCATACTTGCTGATGGAAAAAGTCATGGCCTGTGTGTTATGTTTCTTACTCTTACACTGTGCTTATCTTACGGACTATCATTGGGACCGTTACCTTCACTTCGTTATCACATCCTCCATGCACAGACTTTACTCATTACTGCTGACTTGTTCGACTCCAACTATGACTCGTTCCCATTACCGATACTAGTAGTATTCGGACTATGACATCATCCTAGTATAGTAGTTACTCGACTCGGTGGCTTTCCAAGTACTGGTACTAGTAGTATCTGCTTGGTGACTCGTAGTATATAACCTGTACCCATAGCACCCTCAGACCTTAGTTCTGAGTTCTTGAATCTTATCGACTCTTGAATCAGTCAGACCACCGGAACCCCAGGAGCTGCATAAGTCGTTGTACTTCCCAGTCTCACCCTGCTCAGTGACAGCATAAGCCAGCGTGCTTCCCTGTTCACTTATCACTGAGTCCGCACAGAGTATTCCTCTGTGCCTTTGCCACCACGGAGCCTCCTTACTTCGTACCACATCCGAAGGAGCTCACCCACAGACTGCATACCAATTGGCTTCATCGCCGGGCGCAGAACAGACAGCGTAGCCATCATTCAGAACCTGCTCACGTCGAGCAGAACGTGCCATCGACATGTAACATTAACTCAGAACTCGTACCAACCGTGGCTACCTCTACAGTGTTCATTGACAGGAGAGGGGAATGCAATGTTCCTAAAAGATATCTCAAAGAAGCAGAGTGGTACTCAGACGGATACTTGGGAGAAGGCTATTATACTGCCGATCCTGATAGCGACACAGGAGGACTCACCGCCGTTGATTTCAATTCCGACACTCTACAGTGGGGAATAACAGAACAAATCGAAGGATGGTACAGGATCACCAGACCAGCACCCATCAAATACGGACTCCGAATCTTTGACAAAGAAAGAACTGATCGGAGCAGGTGGGGACCCATTGACAGGATCAACAACGAAGAAGAAGAACCACTCGCCACCACATTCCGATTTGGAAGTGAAAGAGGAGACACCCCAGACCCAGATACAGTCATCCCCACAAGCGAGATTGAGCAACACGCCATTGCTGCATTGGCTCAACTCATTCCCACACACATTACCCGACCTGTTATCCCCTCCATCAGCGGACTACCTTCGTTGGCTTCTAGAATGTCACAGATTGCATCAACTACCACTATCACTCCAACAAGCATATTGGCCCGAACTCTTGGAGCTGGAATACCCGCAGGAGGAACTCAGTCAGCAAACACAATCAGAAACACTCTCGGAGGAGGAGGAAGACTTGGTGGAGGACCTCCTGGAGGAACCGGACCACCATTGGGACCTCCAGACAGAGGACCAGATAGAAACCCGAACAATGGAAGAGGGGGAGATCCCGAACAACCCCGTGACAATCCAGAAGATCGACTCACCGATAAACTGATCGGAAGAGAACCAGAAATATTCGATGGAGATCGAACCAAAGTAGAAGGATTCATGACCGAATGGAATGTCTACAGAGCCCTCAATGATCGAACCAGGGTAATGGCTACACCCCTCAAATGCACCATGCTATTCCTCACCTTCATTCGAGGACCCAATGTTGGAAATTGGGTCAATGACCAAATCCGAGTGGTCAGCAGACACCTAAGTTCGGGAGGACGCAAAACAGACAAATTCATATGGGATACAGTAATCCATGACTTTGCCATCCTTTTCCAAGATATCATGAGCGCAGAGCGAGCTGAAGCGGCCCTTAATCAACTTCGGATGCAAGGAGGAAGGCTAGACTTCTACACGGCCAAATACAAACGACTTGCGAGGCTTGCCGAATACAATCTGGACGAATGACTAGTGGGGAAGAAATACTTCGAAGGATTGCCCGAAGGACTCCGAAAGGCTATAGTCAAAGATGAAAATATGAGTCTGCTAACCACAGTAGCAGACTATGAAGACGCAGCCATCAGGTACCATTGCAAATACCTTCAATATCAAACTTTTTTCGAAAGACCTTTGAAGAACCCCAAAAAGCCAACCCAGCAGCAGTGGCAACAACGTTTTGCCAAAGACAACAGTGCCATGGACACTACCCCTGGATGTATCCGTGCCAGGGCTGCCTTATCAGACGACAAAGTAGCCCAATTACACCGAGAGGGCAAATGCTTCAAATGCAAGCGCCAAGGGCATATAGGGCACAACTGCCCCAACCAAAACTCCCAGATTCGCGCCACCGATAACACCAGTGCCACCTCACAGAATGCCACTAATACTAGTACTGCTAGTAGTGGCGCATCAAAGACCGATGGACCATCTCATTCCATCAAGAAGATCAATGCACAGGAACTGGTCGAACTAGTACGAGGCATGGACCAAGGGGAAAAAGACAAAGTGATCCAAGACATCTTTATGAACGAGGATTTTGCCTGAGCTCTGACCTAACGGCCTGGGGAAGAGCTATCCGTATGCTTCAATGTAACTCTGTATACTTAACCCGATTTCGAAGTATGAAAATACCAGTCTCATTTCGAACCGCATACACAAGGGCCGACAAACAAATTCTCGTGGACTCAGGAGCCACTGACAACTTCATCCATCCCCGATTCGTTAAACGACTTCGCATCAAATCTCATCTACTAGATCAGGCTAGGAAGATCTGGAACATCGATGGAACCAACAACAAAGCAGGAATGATCGCAGAATATGTGGATCTTAATGTCCAAACCGGGCAAAAGAACGCGAAAATGCGATTCCTAATAACCAATCTAGGACTAGAAGATCTCATCCTAGGATACCCCTGGCTGGCTAATTTTGAACCAAAGTTCAGCTGGAAGGACGCAGCAATCGACACATTTTATCTTCCAATCATCATATGATCCTTATCCTGGTATCAAACTACCCAATCCACTATCTCAAATACAACAGTGGCTAGGATAGTTACGGAACCACTATCTGATGGAGAAAAGGATCTAATAATCGAGGATCTGGAAGAAGAATCAAGCTGGCATCGTAATATCTCTACACAACTAGCACAGGATGCAGGACAATATACACAAGCGGTAGCAATACCAGAAGAATATCAAAGACATGCCAAAGTCTTCAGCGAAGAAGAAGTGCAACGATTTCCAAAGTCAAGCCCATGGGATCATGCAATCGAACTAAAGGAAGGAGCACCAAAGGCCCTTGATTGCAAAATATATCCAATAACCCCAATGGAAGACGAAGCACTAAAGAAGTTTCTCAAAGACATGCAGGAAAAGGGATATATCCAACCATCAAAATCTCCATATGCATCCCCCTTCTTCTTTGTCCGAAAGAAGGACGGGAAACTACGACCTGTCCAAGACTATCGCAAGCTCAATGAATTTACAATCCGAAACTGATACCCTCTCCCACTAATCCCAGACCTTATTTCACAAGTAAGAGACGCTCGAATATTCACCAAGTTCGATGTCCGAGAAGGATATAACAATGTCCTAATCAAAGAAGGAGATCAGCACAAAGCAGCGTTCAAAACGAAATATGGACTATGGGAACCACTGGTCATGTTTTTCGGATTAACCAATTCACCAGCCACGTTTCAAGGAATGATGGACTATATCCTTGAACCGATCATTAATCTATTCCAAGGAAAAGGAACAGAAATCATTGTCTACATGGACAACATCCTAATTGCAACATCAGCATCTCTAGAACAACACAGAGAAGCGGTACATGGGGTCCTGGACATTCTAGAACAGAACGATCTTTTCATCAAACCAGAAAAGTGCATATGGGAAGCACCCCGCGTCGATTATCTGGGGCTAATCCTTGAAAGGGGGATAACACGCATGGACCCTGCCAAGGTGAAAGGAGTAGCAAATTGGCCTACACCGTCTTCGGTAAAGCAAGTCCGATCATTCCTAGGATTCTGCAATTTTTATTGCCCCTTCATCTATCAATTTTCCCACATAGCTCAACCCCTTAATGAGCTAACAAGGAAAGACATACCATGGACTTGGGACCCGAAGCATCAAGAAGCATTCAACGAACTACGAAAGAGGATAACATCCGAACCCATGCTAGCGCAACCACAACTCGACAAGCAATTCGAGATCGAAGTAGACGCTTCAGGATTTGCTCTAGGTGCAGTACTCATGCAACGAGGAGAAGATGGCAAAAGACACCCAATTGCCTATTTTTCCACAACTCTTACAGAAGCAGAACGAAACTACGACATCTATGATCTAGAATACCTGGCTATAGTCAAAGCCTGTCGAAACTGGAGGCCATTCATCGCAGGATCACCACACAAAATCATCATACACACTGACCATGCAAATCTGCAGTACTGGCGGCAACCCCACAAAATAAGCCGAAGGATAGCGAGGGAAGTTCTAGAGCTATCCAAATTCGACATAGAACTTCGACACATACCCGGGAAGAGCAATGGAAGAGCGGATGCCTTATCTAGGCAACCGGATTATGATCAAGGAGAACGAGATAACGAAGACGTCACAGTTCTTCCAGATCACATGTTTGCAAGAGCAGGCACCACAACTGACTCTGAAACCAGACTTGTTCCCAGGTTCACTTCATCACAAGACGAAGAAATATTACGACCATGGATTGATCCACACAATCTCAAGAAGCTTAATGGAGAATGGTGGAAAGAGCATAGAAAAGTGGTAACTGGAAACCAGGAACTACGACACAAGATCATTTACAACCACCACGATCTAGTAGCTTTTGGACACCCAGGGATATCCCGAACAACAGAGCTAGTGGCTCGGTTCTACTGGTGGCCTAATATGACTAAAGACATTCAAGAATATGTCAAAGGATGCGCCGAATGTCAAAGACATAAGATCAACACCCAGGCACAAAAGGCGCCACTATCTCCCATCACCCCGGTTCATGAAGCTTTACCATTCCAGACAATCGCTCTTGATTTCATCGTAAAACTTCCAACCTCAAATGGGTTTGATTCAATCCTTACCATCACAGATCACGATTGCACAAAGATGGCCATATTCATACCGTGCAACAAATCCATCAGCGCCGAAGGAGTAGCCGATCTATATCTCCGCAAAGTATTCCCAAGATTTGGACTTCCTAGCAAGATAATCAGCGATAGAGATCCCCGATTTATCTCGAAGTTCATGAGGGAACTCTGTCGTCTAATCGGGGCGACACAGAATATGTCCACAGCATACCATCCTTGTACCGATGGACAATCTGAACGATCCAACCAATGGCTCGGACAATACCTCAGACCATGGGTCAACATCCAGATGGATAACTGGGAAGAACACCTACCTATTGCTGAATTTGCTCACAACTCTTGGAAGAATGAAACTACACACTACTCCCCATTCAAGATGCTCATGGGATATGAACCGCGAGCAGAAATCTCGGATACTCCAACCCCAATTCCTATTCTAGAACTCCGTCGAGAAACTTGGAAAAGGGTCAGAAGAGAAGCCGAGAAACATATCATACAGGCACAACAATGATGGGCACAATCAAAGAAAGAGGGTAGGACCTTTAAGGAAGGAGAATATGTCTGGTTAGAAGGGCGCAATCTTCATCTTGATGTGCCTTCTAACATACTAGCCCCTAAACATCATGGTCCCTTCCCAATTAAACGGGTCTTATCTCCCATCACCTATCAGCTGACACTTCCAGGGACATGGAAAATACACGATGTATTCCATGTAGACCTTCTAACCCCTTACATCGAAACAGAGTTCCACGGTCCAAACTACACAAGGCCACCTCCTGACCTAGTTCAAGGAACAGAAGAGTACGAGGTAGAAGCAATCCTAAACTCGAGGCGACATGGAAGAGGACATATAGTCCAATACTTGGTCAAATGGAAGGGATACCCGGACTCGGATAACAAATGGGTCGACTGGAACAATGTACACGCTGACGAAGCTCTTGAAGAGTTTAGGCAACGTAATCCTTCATCTGTTACCCATAAAACCACCGTTAGAACAACAACATCGGAATCATTCCCACTCCTTCAACTACTCTGTACTCTTATGTCCTCCGATGCCCCCGCTCTCCAGCCCACTGTATCAGACACTCAGCCAGAGGAACACATCTCCCCTGCCAGTGGAGCTGAGGAACTGGGCAGGAACTCGCTTGTTGCAGCTGGACTTATCCACATACCCACCTCGAGTGATTTCCGTATCGGATACGGAACTGAGGATGCCACCCGAAGCCCATGGTTCGAGCCTTCCTCTTGGCAAACTCCCAGTCCTACCCCTAGTCACGAACCCTCTCTGTCGCCCCCGGAGCTTACAGAACGATTGAGCTTTATGATCCCACAGACCCTCATCCCCGCCGACTTTGTGCGTCGAACCATCGATGCTGCACTCTCCTGGGAGGCTGCATACGGACCCATTGAGGCAGCACTCACCCATAGAGCTGGAACAACCCCTTTCGCCCCTACCAGATCCCTTACTCCGTCTCCCCACTCCTCCTGCTCCAACCCGCTCCCCATCCCCTATTCTGAACCCACCATCGTCCCCCCGCCTGTTAAGAGGCAGCACAGTGTGGGAGCATTATCTACGAACTCAAGGAGGTCGAGTTCGCGATCCCCTGTATCCCTCTTCCACCCCTACCCAAAGAAAGAATTGAAAGCCACGTGTAGCGGATGACTATCGGCTACGTCAAGCAAGCTAAAAGATTGAAACGGGCTCGTCAAGGATTGCTCAAGCTTGACGCGGAGATAAATCACGCGCCGAAACTAACCGTGTGGAGCGTGCTAAACTTGATACCTTTGTACAAGGTAATAATAGCGGTGTCACACTAGCGATCAGTCTGAGTAGAAACCAAGAGGACAAGTTAGATTGGTTTACTATAGAAGACAATAGGAATGCGCACCTGAGTAGAAACCAAGAGGACAAGTTGGTTCTACTCAGGACGCTACAGGGTGTCTTATATACTACTAGGGATGAGTCACTTACTAATCTACTGAGTAAGTACGAATGACTACAAGCTGACGCGTCGTGTATCTATATTTAGCACTTCTATTGTGATTACTGATCACTGTGTCATAAGTGCTTACTTGCGCTGACGCGTCGCCCTAATAATAGAACAATGCTGACTGAAACCTAATACAGCATGTCATCTACATTACCCTATTGTTCTACGACATTCTATGTCCTTCTAACCAATCATAACGTACACATGTCTAATGACGAATATGAATGCACATGTTGGTATCATGTGACTAACCATCTTATCATATCTAATGATAAGGACTTTAACTCGGAAAACAGAAAAAGATATACGCGTCCGTGACACCACAGAGGTACACTGCTCGCCCCGAAGAAGTGAGGAACGAGGAGATCCTAGTGTTGTCACAGATACCGACGGGTGGACGGATGCTGACACGTTCCTATCTTGGGAAGATCAAGCAAACGCCTCTCCCCCCATACCCGGTTTCCGACTGAACCAAGGAAGTGATTTTATCCCTTGCCAGATTCAGGACGCGCAAGGCAACCTATGGCCGGCCAAGTGGACTCGTCTGGACCGAGGGGACGATACTTATGTAGCAGGAATCCGGGCCCATAGCCCAAACGCACACTCACAATGCCTTAGGGCGTTACCATCACACGACCTCACCTCAGTCCCCACTTACCTCCCCTCCGATCTCTATTTCTTCGAGATAGATCACCCTTGCCAATTCGAGATCGATGACGCCCTCGTTGAAGAGGGAGACCATACTCTAGGCGCAGAGGTACACCGTTATCGGGCACAGCACATGGCAATGAAGTCCGCCTTGGCATCAATGAAGGATGCGCAGGCAAGGTACTATCATGCACTAATAGAGCGACAGGATGCCATCCACCACCTGGAGGGAGCAGACGCTTTAGAGCATATCATGAACATTAATGGTACGTTGATCAGAGATGGACTAGAGCGATTTAAAGAGCGATCAAAGATGAGGGAGGGTTGGGCCTCCTCAGCCATCTAAGGCATGTGGACTTGCCTCCTAAAAAGGGGGTAATGTTACGTTTCTTACTCTTACACTGTGCTTATCTTACGGACTATCATTGGGACCGTTACCTTCACTTCGTTATCACATCCTCCATGCACAGACTTTACTCATTACTGCTGACTTGTTCGACTCCAACTATGACTCGTTCCCATTACCGATACTAGTAGTATTCGGACTATGACATCATCCTAGTATAGTAGTTACTCGACTCGGTGGCTTTCCAAGTACTGGTACTAGTAGTATCTGCTTGGCGACTCGTAGTATATAACCTGTACCCATAGCACCCTCAGACCTTAGTTCTGAGTTCTTGAATCTTATCGACTCTTGAATCAGTCAGACCACCGGAACCCCAGGAGCTGCATAAGTCGTTGTACTTCCCAGTCTCACCCTGCTCAGTGACAGCATAAGCCAGCGCGCTTCCCTGTTCACTTATCACCAAGTCCGCACAGAGTATTCCTCTGTGCCTTCGCCACCACGGAGCCTCCTTACTTCGTACCACATCTGAAGGAGCTCACCCACAGACTGCGTACCAATTGGCTTCATCGCCGGGTGCAGAACAGACAGCGTAGCCATCGTTCAGAACCTGCTCACGTTGAGCAGAACGTGCCATCGACACATAACACTGTGCAACTTGTGGGCCTTGACCATGGGAAATGCAGAAGGGGAGACAGCAGAGACAGCAGGGTGTGGGAGATATTGAGTCCAGTTTGGAGATGCTAGCACATTGCCTGAGGCAGCTAGGAGGGCATACATCTGGGGAAGGAGGTGGTTACAAAGAAACCAGGCCCATGATACTCTGGAGGTACAAAGTGGAAATCTGGAGGGGTGGTGGAACTGTGATGTGTAACTTGAGAGAAATGGCAGTCATTTGCCAGCACAGGGATATTGAGGTGGAGGATGGGAGGTGGTGAGTTCATAGATGTGAGTGCATGAGACTGGTCAGGTTGTTGGGGTCAAGGTTTGGGGTACAATGAACAGGACAATGAATGGGAGGTCAAGTGCAATTTGCAATTTTTAGAGGCACACAAACACTGGCACAAATTACATCAGTCACTCATTCCTCTCAATCTGGCAGTAACCCAGCAAGGTTACTCTACTGTAGTATGACTACAGCTTGCCCATTCTGGCTGCAGCTTCTCATACAGCAACATCCTGGTACTGCTGACTCTTGTTGTTGACTCTTGTCTTAACTCCCTACAACACTGGAGCAGTTGACTCAGCTAATATCCATTTTTTCAAATATCCCTGATGCTAACACCCAGCAGTTTCTCATCCCTTCTGTTTTCATCATCTCAGAATGAGAAGGAACAGTCTGCTCAAAAAACCTCCTTTAATGAACTCAGGCTCTGTGACCCTCTTGACTGACAGAACATGAAAAAAGGCTTATCTCTCAAATGAAGTATTATGAAGTACATACAATACCTGGTAATTGTATTTGATGGTCCCAGGTAGTGTTGCCACAGCTTGGCTCAAAATGGCTGAGCCAGCCGAGCTGAGCCATTTTGAGACGAGCTGAGCCGATAAATCGGCTCGTAGCCAAAAATGGCTCAGCTTGGCTAAGGAGCCCGCTCAGCCGGGCTTAGCCATGCACTAATCGCTCAATTAGGCAGGCTGAGTGACACGTGACGCGTGGGGGGCAGCTGGGGAGCCAGCTGGCGCATTCGAGTCGATTTTCTCAAGGTAAGTTATTCTCCTGCTCACTCTCTTGCAGGCTAACTGTGAGTATTCAATACTAGGGAGTACTAGGCAGTTTTAGGCTCTGTGCCCCGGGCCCGTTCTTCGGCCTCACCACCCGTCAACCCCGGTGTGCCCCGTCCCTCACCCCTCCTTCCCCTCACCCCTCCTGCATCGCGACAAGGCCCGTTGTCGCGCAACATACCCCCCGTTTCCCGCCCCCGCTGACCTGCACACGCGCTTGCAGTCGGCTCGCAGTTGCCGCACTGTTTGCGGCAGCTACGCACCGACTGCTGGCAGCCTGCACGTCACCTCCGCCTCCACTTCTCCTTGGCCGCCGCCTCCTCCCGCCTCCTCTCCGTCGCCGCCACCCTCTGCCCCACCAGCGCCCCAGCAAGAAAGGGGTCGTAGACAGCGAGATCACCTCGCTGCCTACACCCCCCTTCTCTCCTTCTCTGCAAGCAAACGAGCGGCGCCCGGTTTCGTACCACGGACACCGCCCCTCCTCTCCCACTCGCCTCCGCCTCCGCCGCCTGCTCCACCAGTGGCCCGCACGAAAGGGGGTTTAGACAGCGAGATCACCTCGCTGTCTATACCCCCTTTCTCTCCCTCTCCTCGGCGGGCAAACGAGCGGCGCCCCGTTTCGCACAACGGTCGCCGCCCTCTTCTCTCCACCTCGCCTTCGCCGCCGCCCTCTGCCCCACCAGCGCCCCAGCAAAAAAGGGGTGTAGACAGCGAGATCACCTCGCTGTCTATACCCCTTTTCTCCCTCTCCTGGCAGGCAAACGAACGGCGCCCTCTCCTCTCCTCTCCATCTCGCCCTCGCTGCCGCCCTCGCTGCCGCCCTCTGCCCCACCAGCGCTCTAGCAAGAAAGGGGGAGTGGACAGCGCGATCACTTCGCTGTCCACTCCCCCTTTCTCCCCCTCTCGTCTCCTCTTGTTGTGTGGCCCCAGCCTTCGCATCCCCGTTCACCACGTGCTGAGCGAGGGTCAATGTTTCCCCCTCTTTTGTGTGGGGGTTTGCGCCACCCCACCTCTGTGCAGATGGGAAATGTAGGGTGGAGGGCAAATGGTACGCCCCCCCACCCCTTTCGCCCCTCCCTCCTGCTCAGTCGAACAGCAAGGTGTGAGCACAGGACCCCTGCCCCCGTTTATGGGGCCTCGTTTGCACCCCAGCAGGGTGCAAAATACAGGTGCGTGGCACCACTCCACTTGCATCTCGCTCATGCACACATGCGAGTGAGCATACAAACGGGGGAAGGGGCGGGTGGGGGGATGGCCTCCCCCTTTCCTGTGTTTGTGCTATGAATGTGCAGGGTTGGACTGCGATGTGGGAGATGGCACACCACCCACTGCCCCTTCCCTTGACAATCTGTGCGCACCGTCTCGCGCTGCACTGCCACGTGACATCCTTGACACCACCAGTGTCGACATTCTCTCCCTTTATCTTCTTCCCCATCCTTTCTTGTTGCCAACCTGGTGCTGTGCATGTATGTAGATATATGTAGTATGACTAGAGATTAAAATTTAAAGAGCTTAGCATGTTATTTACAAGAATACATTGAAATGTTGAATCACAAAATTTCGCTGTTGCACCATGAACACTTGCATTCCCACGCTCTCGGCTCAGTCTCTCTGGTCTCATCTCACTTCATCTCTGGCTGATCTCAGCTGATCTGCTGCATCTACACTTCTAGTTTCTTTTGCTACACTCTCTATTCTGTGTCTACTATGCCTAGGACTCGTAAGAGGGCTCCTTCAACCCCCAAGAAGACTCCAAAAAGGCCAAGGACTGCAAAAAATCAAGGTACACAGCGTGAACTCCCTGGTGGAGCTCTGGAGATGTCATTTCAGGTTGAAGGTAAGTTTTTGGTCAGATGGAGTGCACATGAGCTTATTCTGTGATCAGTTGCACCACCAGATGCTCTCCAAGCAGAAGTTGCACCACATGTGCACTTTGCTTCAGATGCTCCACCTGCTGCTCCAGGGAGCACTGCTGGCCCCTCAGGTCATCATGGAGATGAGGGGGATTTTTTTTTGAGCTCTACCCCTGTTCAGCTTCCCAACCAGGTGAGTATTTATTTTATTAACTATTTATATGTGTTTAACAAATTTAATAAAGGGAGGCTTTCGCTCACCTCCAGATGAGACATTTAACCTTCATAATGTCTCAGATGGCTCTCAGGAGGGTGATGCTGGTGCCACTGTGGTGCCTGATCCTGTCTTGGCAACCCCAAGCCGTCGTCAGAGAAGGAAGGTAAAACAAGCTGAAAAAGCTGGTTCTAAGCAGGGCAAAAAATTGCCTGCTGACCTTCTGTGTGGCTTTGATGTTGATGAGGATGGGAAGAGGGTGTGCACATTCTGTGTGTAAGTGTTTTATTTTTATTTTTATGATTTACTGCTCATAAATTTATAGGGCACTTCAAGAGGATAATTCAACAGCTAGGGTTCACCACTACAGTGAAACCACTGCCACAGGTACACTGAGAACTCACCTTCTCAACAATCACCTGGAAGAGTGGGTTGGTAAGTGTCAAAAGAATAAGATTCAGCTGAAAGGCAAGGAAGGTAAAGAGGCTTTGGCAAAATTCACTGGAGTTCCTCTGCAGCATCAAGCTAAGGCCCGTGTTGCCTTCTCTCAAGAAGCCTTCCTTGATGGGCTGGTTCAATTTATTGTGGCAACTAATCAGGTTTTTTTTTTGTTTTTTTTTTTTACAAATTTATTAACACTTTTTTTTTAGCCCATTAGAATTGTGGATAGAGAGGAGTTTCGCCACCTCTGTCTTTTGCTCCGCCCTGAGCTGCAAGAAAAGGACATTCCACATCGGACCACCATGCACAAGCGTATTATTCAGACTTCTGAGGAGGCGCTTGCTAATTTGGCTCAGGACATTCAAGTAAGGCTATATTTAATTCCATGTGCTGAAAAACTAACTTTTTTTTAGACAAACAGTGTTGGACAGGTGTCTTTTACCACAGATTTGTGGTCTGACCCTGATATCAAGTATTATATGGCTGTGACAGCTCATTGGCTGGAGCTGGTTCATCTGCAAGGTGGTCAGAAAAAAATCACCATTAGGGCTGACCTTATTGGATTTATCCATGTTCCTGGGCAACATACTGGGGAGAAGTTGGCTAAGATTTTCCATTTTATCATCAACAGAGTGGGGCTTATAAAAAAGGTAATATTTATTTTATTTTAGAAGTATAGCTGATGTTTATATTTTACAGATTGGCTGGGTGACCACAGATAATGCATCTAACAACTCCACCATGTTGCATGCCCTAGAAGATTTGATCAAAGCCAATCATCCCAACTCCAGGTATTCTGCACAGTTTGGTCACATTAGGTATGACTTTGGCAAACAAAATGTATTTGCTGACTCTTTTTTTTTAGGTGCTTTGCCCATATTGTAAACCTTGCCTGCAAAGCAATGGTTGAGAAGTCATCATTGAGGGGTGGTGGTTATGACCCAATCAAGAAGCTAAGAGATGCAGTTGCTTATGTGAGTCCACTTCTTTCTTTTTTTCCTGAGTTATAAGCTCACATTTTAAAGATTCGTTCCTCATCACTGAGGCGTGAAAGCTTCTCCAAACTTTTGGTGGAGCTGGACATAAAACCCCTGCAGTTGATTCACGATGTGGAGACAAGATGGTCATCAGTCTATCTGATGATCACTAGGGCAATTGACTTGAAAGAGGTATGATCAAATTTGATTCAAAACTTTAAATGGCTAATATTGAGTTAGGGAATTGATGGGTTTTTTCTGGACTATGAAGAGGATGGTTTGGTTGAGGAAGATTGGAGGGAGCTTGAAATGATGAAGAGGGTTCTTGAGGTGAGGGTCTATTTTTTTTACTTCTAATCTTATATTGACTTCTTTATTAGCTCCCTTACTTGTTTCAGCAAGCCCTGTCCTTTGAGAAGACACCAACTCTCTGCCACACAGTTCCTGCATTTGAAGGCTTTATGGCTTCTCTGAGGGAGTTGCAGGCTCAGGAGCATGGTGCAGAGTTCATTATTGGAGCAGGAATTGACAAGTTGGAAGAATACTGTCAACTTGCTCTAAGAACCCCAGCCTACTTGCTTTCTGTTGGTGAGTAATCATCTCATAATACTAATACATTCTAATATAAATAAAAAACAGTTCTCAACCCTTTTGCAAAGCTTGAATGGTTTATTGAAAACTATTCAGCAGAATTTGCAGCTGAAGTCAAATTCAAGCTATTTCAGGCAGTATGTGCTCTTATTTTTAAAACCACTCTCCACTAAACCCTATATAGCTTAGGCCTTTACATACACCTCCACCCCCACCCCCTCAAGCCTCCACTTCCCCAGCCATAGACCCTCCAGCAGCCTCTACATCTGATTTGAGGTCTACTTTATCACGCCTTGGTCTTGGAAAAAGGCGTGGCATTGTGCCACATTCTATTTCTTTGGAGGCTGAAGTTGACAGCTACCTGGCTCTCCCAGCCTCATTTGAAGAAGACATTATTGCATATTGGCAGGTATGTGGCAGTGTGTCATGTGTTTAGCATTTGTAACAGCTTCATGTGATACTAGGAGCATCAGCATCAGTGGCCAACACTGTTCAAGCTGGCCATGAACTTAATGGCAGCTCAAGCAACTTCAGTCCCATGTGAGCGTGTCTTCTCTGCCAGCAAGGAGACAACTACAGCTAGGAGGAATCGCCTCACACCAAAAATCATGGAGGCTACACAAATACTTAAGTTCCAGGCAAAGAACAAGAGGCAAATTGACTTCACTGAAGGGCTTGGTAAAGATGAAGAATTGGGTGATCTGGAAGAAAGGGAGGTTGTGAGATCTGCTGAAGATGTGAGAGGTTTACTAAATAGTATGCGTGAGGAGGATGAGTAGATAGTGAGTATGTACATAAGTGAACTGTCATGGCTTAGGATTTAGTTTGGTTGAGATGTCACATGAGTAGGAGTTGTCATGTGACTATGACATATTAACTCTGGACTATTCTAGTGTTTTGCATATCATGTTAGCTACTAGTTGTATTGTTTGCATGTCTAAGTAGTTTAGGTTTAAAAAAATGTCACTTGCACCCTCACTCTCACCCTCACCTTCACCCTCACCCTCATACTCACCCTCACCCTCATCCCCACCCTCACCCTCATCCCCACCCTCACCCTCATCCCCACCCTCACCCTCATCCCCACCCTCACCCTCATCCCCACCCTCACCCTCATCCCCACCCTCACCCTCATCCCCACCCTCACCCTCATCCCCACCCTCACCCTCATCCCCACCCTCACCCTCATCCCCACCCTCACCCTCACCCTCACCCTCATCCCCACCCTCACCCTCATTCCCCATCCCCACTGTCACCATCACCATCACCCTCATCCACACCCTCACCCTCACCCTCACCCTCACCCTCACCCTCACCCTCACCCTCACCCTCATCCTCACCCTCATCCTCACCCTCATCCTCACCCTCATCCTCATCCCCACCTTCACACTCATCCCCACACCCACCATCATCCCCACTCTCACCATCGTCCCCACTCTCACTCTCACCCCATCACTGTCATCCCTCACCCTCATCCTCACCCCCACCCCGACCCTCACCCTCATCCCCACCCTCACTGCCATCAATGTCATCCCCCACCCTCACTCTCACCATCACCATCACCATCACCATCACCCTCATCCCCACCCTCACCATCACACTCATCCCAACCCTTGTCCTCATCCCCACCTTCACCCTCATCCCCACACCCACCATCATCCCCACTGTCACCCTCACCCCCACTGTCACTGTCATCCCTCACCCTCACCCTCATGCCCACCCCCACCCTCATGCCCACCCTCACCCTCATTCCCCATCCCCACTGTCACCATCACCCTCACTGTCATTGATGTCATCCCTCACCCTCACTCTCACCATCACCATCACACTCATCCCCACCTTCACCCTCATCCCCACCTTCACCCTCATCCCCACCTTCACCCTCATCCCCACCTTCACCCTCATCCCCACCTTCACCCTCATCCCCACCTTCACCCTCATCCCCACCTTCACCCTCATCCCCACCTTCACCCTCATCCCCACCTTCACCCTCATCCCCACACCCACCATCATCCCCACTCTCACCTTTGTCCCCACTCTCACCATCGTCCCCACTCTCACCCTCACCCCCACTGTCACTGTTGTCCCTCACCCTCACCCCCACCCCCACCCTCATCCTCATCCTCACCCCCACCCCCACCCTCATCCTCATCCTCATCCTCACCCCCACCCCCACCCTCATCCTCATCCTCACCCCCACCCCCACCCTCATCCTCATCCTCACCCTCACCCCTCACCCTCACCCTCACCATCATCCCCACCCTCACCCTCACCCTCACCATCATCCCCACTCTCACCCTCACCATCATCCCCACTCTCACCCTCACCATCATCACCATCACTATCACCCTCACTGTCATTGATGTCATCCCTCACCTCACTCATCCTCATCCTCATCCTCATCCTCATCCTCATCCTCATCCTCATCCTCATCCTCATCCTCATCCTCATCCTCATCCTCATCCTCATCCTCATCCTCATCCTCATCCTCATCCTCATCCTCATCCTCATCCTCACCCTCACCCTCATCCCCACTGTCATCCTCATCCTCATCCTCACCCTCACCCTCATCCCCACTGTCATCATCATTCCCCATCCCCACCCTCACCATTGTTCCCACTGTCATCTTCATTCCTCATCCCCACCCTCATCCTCACCTTCACCTTCACCATCATCCCAACCCTCACCCTCACCATCATTCCCACCCTCACCCTCACTGTCATTCCCCATCACAGTGAGGGTGAGGGTGAGCCAACTTCACCCATCCCCCCTCTCCTCCCCACCCTCCTCATCCTCTCATCTCCCCTACCCTACCCTACCCTACCCTACCCTACCCTACCCTACCCTACCCTACCCTACCCTACCCTACCCTACCCTACCCTACCCTACCCTACCCTACCCTACCCACCCATAACTGTTCAGCCTCCTCCCCTCCCCTCCCCTCCCCACCCAGTCCCTTCCATCCCCTCCCCTCCCCACTCATTTCCATCCATCCCCCTCCCCTACCCACCCATTCCCTTCCATCCCCCTCCCCTCCCCACCCATTCCCTTCCATCCCCCTCCCCTCCCTACTCATTTCCATCCATCCCCCTCCCCTCCCCACCCATTCCCTTCCATCCCCCTCCCCTCCCTACTCATTTCCATCCATCCCCCTCCCCTCCCCACCCATTACTGTCCATCCCCCTCCCCTCCCCACCCATTACTGTCCATCCCCCTCCCCTCCCCACCCATTACCGTCCATCCCCCTCCCTCCCCACCCATTCCCTTCCATCCCCCTCCCCTCCCCTCCCCACCCAGTCCCTTCCATCCCCTCCCCTCCCTACTCATTTCCATCCATCCCCCTCCCCTCCCCACCCATTACCATCCATCCCCCTCCCCTCCCCACCCATTACCGTCCATCCCCCTCCCCTCCCCACCCATTACCGTCCATCCCCCTCCCCTCCCCACCCATTACCGTCCATCCCCCTTCCCTCCCCAACCATTACCATCCATCCCCCTCCCCACCCACTACTGTGCATCCCCCTCCTCTCCCCACCCATTCCCTTCCATCCCCCTCCCCTCCCTACTCATTTCCATCCATCCCCCTCCCCTCCCCACCCATTACTGTCCATCCCCCTCCCCTCCCCACCCATTACCGTCCATCCCCCTCCCTCCCCAACCATTACCTTCCATCCCCCTCCCCACCCACTACTGTGCATCCCCCTCCCCTCCCCACCCATTCCCGTGCATCCCCCTCCCCTCCCCACCCATTCCCTTCCATCCCCCTCCCCTCCCCACCCATAACCATGCATCCTCCCCTCCCCACCCATTACCGTCCATCCCCCTTCCCTCCCCACCCATTACCGTCCATCCTCCTCCCCTCCCCACCCATTCCCTTGCATCCTCCCCTCCCCACCCATTACTGTCCATCCCCCTTCCCTCCCCAACCATTCCCTTCCATCCCCCTCCCCACTCATTCCCTTCCATCCCCCTCCCCTCCCCACCCATTCCCTTCTATCCCCCTCCCCACCCATTCCCTTCTATCCCCCTCCCCTCTCCACCCATTTCCATCCATCCCCCTCCCCCCAGTCCTCCTCCCCACCCCCCCATTCCCATTTTCCACCTCTTTCCTTATTTGCTCAAAAAAGTCGGCTGAAGCCAGCTGAGCTGAGCTTGAGCCAGCTCATTTGGGAATGGCTCAGCTTGGCTCATCCCATTTTGGTCAAGCTGTGCTTAGCCGAGCCAAGCTGAGCCTAGCCGAGCTGTGGCAACACTAGTCCCAGGTTCTGGTCTGCCTGATCTCAAATTCCAGCACATAAAACAGCATCAGCATTTCATATGTCCACATTGCTTGCCAATCAACAGCTGATCTATCACATCCAGTCTTTGCTGCACTCCCCACTGCATGAAGATGTAATGATGGCATTTGAGCCAGACTTTATCACATGATGTGAAATGTTCCATTCACATCCAAACAGGCATTTGCCTTTAGCAGCAAGGCAAACAAGTGGCCATGGCAGCTCTAGATCTGCACACTGCACAATGTTATCTACAAGTCTGCACCCCAATTTTAGTGATTGAAGCTCACAATCTGCTTCAAGTTAGGTGTAGCACCTGGCTTTGCTGAGGTGGAGGTGCACCAGTGGAAAGGTGAGGGAGAGCAGTTTGTGTTCATACTCAACACAATTGCTAAGTGCCCTCTGTCTTCCTGCCCTGCCCCTTCTCTCATTCTTGGATAGACTGGTGTCTCATGACAATGTGCACATATTATCAAAGCACCTCTGTGCCATGATCCAACACTGCCCTCCCACCTTTCTCAATGGTACCACTGCACTGGATCTCTCCACCACCCTCTCTTGATATACAAGTCAATCTTGAGGACCCATAAACATCACCATCAGCAACATCAGCTTCCAAGTATCAGAACAAATGGTCAATTGGCTTCACTGAGTTTCATTTTAGCCAGCCTGGAGATGCAATGGAAGGGCAACCTAGAGATACCCAGCTTTTCCATCCCTATATTTTCATCCCTATATTCCATCCCAATTAGTGTTGTGGCAGCTCGAGCCGATGTTTTTTCTGATTTTTCAAATAAATCGCTAAAGATCTGAAAATATTTATGTGGGTAGATCACCTTCCCAGCTTGTTGGCTCTCAGCCAACATTTTTTAATCAGATAAGCCATTCCTAAGTTATTTGATGTTCTTTGACTGGCTTGAACCAGCTTGGCTCCAAGCTGGTTCAAGCCAGTCAAAGATCGTTGAATAACTCAGGAATGGCTGATCGGATTAAACAATGTTGGCTAAGAGCCGACAAGCTGGGAAGGTGATCTACCTACATAAATATTTTCAGATTTTTAGCGAATTTCTGAAAAAGCATCGGCTCGAACTGCCACAACACTAATCCCAATGCTAAGAATGAACTGTTTTTCTCACAACAATCCCCCTTGAAATGTCCAGGTCAACACTCTCTGCATTCCCAGTAGAGACCCTTGTCACCTTGTTATGGATGTAACAGCATCATTTTATTCAATCTGCATTTGCATTACTTCACACTCCATTCCACAAACCCAACAGAAGTGCTCTGACCAAGGCTGTGACATCTTACAGTAGAACCTACATTTGAGACTGATACCCCTTATATGGCCACATCCTGCTCTGGCTTACAACTTGGCTACACAATTCCTATGTAACAAGACACCTGTGGCAACTTACTATGCAACTTGATAGTAAGTCTGTTGGACACAAGGAACAGGGGATAGACCAGGGATCAACAGTGAACACTGAGGATTACTTGGAGGGCAGTGATACCACAAGCAGTCACAGACAAGGATGTGGAAGAGGGCTAAAGCCATCCTGCACAGTAGACAAGGATGCAAGTGGGGATGTCACAAGTGGACAGTCTGAGGGACTGTCTGTTGTATTGAGCTAGCTTATATACCTGAGTACATGGTCTGTGCATAGTTTAGGGTAGGTCACTATCCTACCTGCAGGTGCTGTGGAATGGAACCTGGTAGAACACCATGGAAGGTTTCTAAGTATAGTAGCCAATGGCATTAATCCCTGTGACTTTGTTTATTGATCAACGAAGTCTGTTTATTGATCAACAATACTTTGTTGATTGGTTAGCAAACATAACTCCAAAACCTTGTTACAAAGGTTTTCCAATATCCAGCTTCCAGCCAGGTATCTTGAACTGGAGGATGATTATCCAATCTCTTGAGATGCATCGTTCTGAGCAGTCCAATCCAGACTGTTCAAACTTGTGCTTTGCTAAGCCTTGGAAGTGCTATTCCTTGTGCTTTCTTGATCCCCTTGGGTTTGTCACAACCTAAGGCATAGGTTCATGACAACACCATTTATATTTATTCTAATGATCAGTATTTGTTCTTGGTGAAACAATGGTAATCACTCTAGGACTTTCAGTTGCCAAGAGACATATTCATTCCACTGCTATGCTAACTCACTATACTAAAACTACAACCACTACCCTCATTCAACCTAACCTAAGTCCTTCATCTCTGCATGTTCCCTAACTGGCCACCTCTTGCTTATATTATTGAAAAACTGGACAACCTATAATGTGACTTAATAGATGGATGGCAATTATTACAATAAAACCAACCTTCAACTTTGCTCTTGTTCAGATTCCTCCATCAACTGCCTGATGTTGTCCCAAGCATTATACACTCCATCCCAGTCAAGCCTGATTGGGTGACCTTGTGCATCATCAGGTATGCACATCAGACTCATATCACAAACTGCAGCCCAATGCTCATTGGGAACATGGGTGAGTAGCCCTCCATCCACTGTCTGAAGCCACCCATCATCCTGGATCACCAATGGATGGACTGAATGTGTGACTTCAATGTCCTTCACATCCTGATCTGGGTTATCACTGGCACTCTGGTCTGTATCTGTGATCCTTGCTTGTTGAAGCTGAATTGATTTAAAGTGCAATGCATAGGGATCCCAAAAAGAGTGAAAAGGTATGGCTTGACTTAACCCAAGCATTGTATAAATACTCTGAGGGAGATTGGTTAATGTCAATTTGACAATGTGGGAGGATACACTAGATTGAATAAAGTCAGTCTGGCTCCTCAGTAGCTCAGTACTAGGTATGTCCACATGGGAGTTCCATACTCTAATTGTTTTATCTGCACCCCCTGAAGCAATGTATCTCTGATCTGGGGATAATGCTATATCAAAGATCACACTGGTATGACCAATAATGGGCATTCTGTTAAGTGAACCAGTCACAGAGTCCCATATTCTAATTGTCATGTCACAAGATGCAGAAATGATGTGGTTCCCATCTGAAGAATATGCTACCACTGAAACTCCAGCAGTGTGACCTCTGAGAGGTTCATAGATAGGCTTGCCTGTTTGAAGGTCCCAGACTTGTATTGTCTCATCCATGGATGCTGAAGCAACATGAAACCTTGTTGGAGAACATGCTACAGATGATATGATATTTGTATGACCTTTAAGGGGCTTTTGACAAGGTGCACCTGTCACTGGATCCCATATTATAACTGTATGGTCTCCTGAACCTGAGACAATATGTGTGCCATTTAGAGAATAGGCTACAGACAACACTGAACCTGTGTGGCCTCTTAAGGGCCCTTTAATTATTGCATATGTGTGACAGTCCCAGATTATAATTGTGTTATCATAAGATCCTGAGATGATCTGCATTCCATTGAGAGAGTATGCAACAGATGCAACAGTATCTGTATGGCCTTTCAAAGGCTCACCAATAGGTGCACCAGTCTGAGAGTCCCATATTTGAAGTGTGCAATCCCAAGATGCTGAGACAATGCAAGTTTCATCAGGTGAATATGCTATGGCAGCAATACGATCTGTATGACCTGTAAGGGGCTGCCCAATTGGTGACCCTGTCTTGGAGTCCCACCTCTGAATTGTTTTGTCAAATGACCCTGAGAGAATGTGCCTTCCATCAGAGGAATATACTACATTTCTGACTATATCAACATGGCCCTTAAGTGGTTTTCCTTTAGGAACTCCAGTTTGAGCATGAAATATATAAACCAGACCTTCAATAGTTCCTAAGATCATAGAGGTTCCATCTGAAGAATATGCCCCAGATATTGCAACAATGCCTCTGCCTGGTGCCCCAATCAGATTTCCAGTTTTGGGGTCCCATACTCTAGCAATGGAATCAACTGATCCTGAGAGAATGAATTCTCCATCTGGTGAATATGCTACAAACTGAAGCAAATTGCTCTGAGTTTGAAGAGGCTCACAAGCAAGGCCACCTGTCTCAGGGTCCCAAATCCAAATTGTTCCATCCAGTGACCCAGAGAGGATTTTCTTTCCATCTGGGGAATATGCTACAGAAATCACTATGCCTGTATGGCCTTCAAAAGTTTGAATTTGTCTCCCTGTCAAAGACTCCCACATCCAAATTTTTTTGTCACTGGAACCACATATTATATATGCCCCATCTGGAGAATATGCAACAGATGTTATTTCATCTGTGGGGCCTTGTAAGGGCTGTCTGACAGATTTTCCTGTCTGTGAATCCCATATTCTGACCATCATATCATCAGATCCTGAGATTATGTATGGTCCAACTGGGCAATGTGCAATAGAGTTGACTGCTGCTGTGTGGCCTCTGAGGGGTTCTCTAATAGGCACACCTGTATGAGAGTCCCAAATTTGAACTGTACCATCATTGGACCCAGAAATAATATGCATCCCATCTGGAGAATATGCCACAGATGTCACAGCATCTGTGTGACCTTTGAGCGACTCAGTGAGAGGAATACCAGTCTGGGAATCCCATATTCGGATGGTGTGATCAAATGAACCAGTGATAATCTGTCTTCCATCAGGAGAGTAAGCCACATCACTAACAGGGCTTCCCACATTCAATTGCCATGCCTCTGTTGGACAAGCCTCATCCTTTCCACTTAAGACTATTTGCAGTTTTAAAGGGAGGAACTTCATAGCCACAGACCAAGGCTCAGCCCAGATTGCTGATGATATGTAGATGTGTGGCACACTGACTGACATTGGTTCACGAAGCAGCAGCACAAATTGAAGAAAGCCCTGAATGATCTCACAAATTTCATGGTTGCCCTATACAACCACAAGCAAAGACAGTCAGTAAAGGTCACCTTAATCAGTTGGTGTCCACCAACCTTAGACATCACCACTAATTTCCGTAGTATCTGAACTACTGCATTGATCTTGGAGACTACACTCATAACCTCAAGCCAATAAAACAGCCTTGTGTGGTACAGGAAGTCATAGGCAACTTTTAGTTTCTCATCATTTCCCAGTCCACAAGATCGGGACAGGTGATCAAGCCAATGTACAGCACTGTACTGCAGCTCCTCTGGTATATGCTCTTTGAGATCAGGAATCTCGTCGTTGCGCTGATGGCTAGACTGTAGCCCACAAATGTTAAATTTCAGGCTAGCTTTCATGATAGAGAAGCATCTCCGAGCCATCATCGTATCCAGCACCTCAGGATTTGTCCAGAACTCCTGGGACCTCACCTGCGTACTGATGAAATCAAGGAATGAAGGATGGCAGACGCGGAGAGCATCCGTCACTGGGTCCACAAAAATAACGGCAGCAAGTTTGCTACGTAGTTCCTCAATATCCTCCGGTGTGATAACGATGTCAGGGTCAGAGGTTGGAATGAACGCGTGCAGTCCCTTGCACGGTAGGGAACGTTTCTTCGATGTCACAGATATGAACCCGACGAAGTTTCTGACAGCATCTTGATAGTCTGGCGACTCTCCCGCCATATTACGCAGCACCCGGAGGTATAATTCATCCACTCCCTTCTCCGGGCTGGGCGCTCTACTCGAAGACAGTATACCCCTCATCTCCTTGAGTTTCGCCCCGTCATACGCCAAGCTAGCAATATACGACAGTACGGTCTTGATCCAGATAAAAAGTCCGTGAGACCTCTCTGCCAGGGCTTGAATCTCCTCCTCCGTAACCCGAGACCGGAGGCGATGCAGTAGCCCACCCGGAGCGAATCGTGACTGGGTAAACTTAAGGATATCTTCGCTGGCGTCAACTGTAAACAAGTTAAGATGTGTCATATTTCCGGAGCCGCGTAGCTCCGCCTCGCTCTCATCCATGGGCCTGCTAGTGACAATGACCTTCAGCCAAGAAGCAAGGCCAACTAACTCCGCGAGGTATGAGGAAATAGTGTGGGGGTCGTCGCATTCATCCAAAGCATCGATGATGAAGGTGACGGAAGGCGGCTTAGACAAAGGGTGTGTGATGGCGGTCGATGATAAATCGGAAATGCCACGCAGAGGCTTCCTGAGTAGCGCATCGAATTGAATCGACAGGGCTACATCCTCTATGGTAGGGTTCGACTTGAGGACGTCAATGAGAACGTCCATGTACGGCTTATACTGTAGGGCGATCGAATATGCCACGGTGTGCACGAGGTTTGCTGGGATCCTAAGCCTCTCGATGTCTCTCTTGAAGAAGAACGACCCCGACAGGAGGCCGCGCTGGTGTAATGAATTGGAGACGGAGGTAGAAACGGAGCTTTTTCCGGAACCGGCGACACCAGATAGAAGGAAGAGTCTGGGTGATGTATCCTCGGATAGAGCAAAGGACACCAAACTCTCGATGACGTCGGCTCTCGTATCCGGCATACAGCAATTCTTGGGGTCTGGATCGAACGAGCTCCCCGGGGGTGGTTTGATGCGGTTGAGAGTCCGTTCCCGGTCAGCGAGGAGCTGCTGTTCCTTGATGTCGACGGTGATGACAAGATCGACATTTTGTTTCAAACGAGTCGATTTTTCTTTCAGGGCATCGACCTGATCTTTCTTCGAGTTGTACCAATTCTCCAGCAGGAATGCTACGCCACCAGTTAAGACACGTAAGATGACGTAATTCGAACCGCACTCACCCGAAGTGGGTCGTGACGCGTACTGATTCAATTGCTCCGACGTTTCCTTCACGAACTCGATGAAACCACGAACGAGCGCGCGGCGTTCGGCGACCTCGATAGCCTCCAATGCGGAAAGCATGATGGGAAGCATTGAGACAAGATCGTCCATGAGTATGACAAACTTCTTGTGGCACGCAGGTATATCTTGGAAGTTCTGAATGATGCCCAATTAGTCAACAGAGAATGGAAATGATCGGGGAGCCACACCGCGATGACCTGATTGACAACTGCAACTGCTACGCTAGCGATGGGGTTAAGCTATTTGAGACCGATGAGTATACTGTGAAATGGACTTCAGCGACTGAATTGTCGCACCTGAGCCGCTTGGCTTGCCAGCTGTGGCAACTTCAAGAATCCGAGAATCTTATCGAGACCATCCAACATGTCGACCTTTGACGCGAGAGCAGTACAAGCCTTCGACCCAAGGGCGCGAGTGACGTCTCCGAACTGTAGCAAAGGTTCAATGGCTTCCAGGCGTCACACGATAGCTTGAAGCTAAGACGTACGGATTTGGACTGCCCACACATGAAGTTTACGGCAACATGGCGGTTGGAATCTGTGAAAACGATCAGGAGGCAGGCTATTTTATTGGGAGGAAACGCCCCAACCTTCCAGACGGATAGCGCTATCATTTCCAAACTGATCTGGCTTGAATTCGACCAAAATCTCCGCAACGCTTACGTTGAGAAACGCGCGCTGGATGGTTAACCTGGCACTGGTGCGGGTCCGAACATAGCTGTGCGAAATCGCTCAATAGTGGAGTGTGATAGTAAACACTGCGTGGACAGACATGTCGAGATTCCAATAAATAGGGTCATTTTTTTTGAATTTGCTGGATTGTTGTTTGACACCAGCGCCGTCCTTGAAAACGAGCTTGAGGTCGGAGGTCGGGCGTTTCTTGAAAAAATCGACAGAGATATCTACGTGGCTATAGTGAGTCTTCTTAATAACGACTTTAGGGACATATATACCCTTCAAATGAATATATCTGTAAGTGTAGCAGTCAGCATACTGCTCGTGCGAAAGCAGTGGGTACAAGACTGACAGATCTTGATCGTCCATATCGGTTGCGGACCACGAATTCGATTTGATCCGAAGATGTGAGAAAATTGTTTTTTTGAACTTTGATGTTGTGTGAGGAACGTTGATGAAGGAAAGATGCACGAGCGATGGATGCTGAAGCAGAAGCGCGGAAGAAGTAAGGACCGTGAGAAGACGCGCACGTGGTCATCCCGTACTCGAGCTGCACAGCAAACTAACAGCTGCGCCTCAAATATTTCTCGAACAACATTGTTTTAACATTCTTAACGGACCCCAAAATGACTAGCCCTTCCTCTTAAATCAAGATTTATTCATCACCGCGTATATGCAGGTATCATCTTCTGGTGGCGAATATATGAGAGTAATTGGAATATGCGCGGAAAAATGAAAAGGTCGAGAATACATTCATTTAGTTCACGCATACCTGCTCACCCCGCTCAAATTCCCAGTGAGCGCTCGAAGGAAACACGACGGAACGTAATGTTGATCCCAGTGGAAGGTCGTGTCAGGGTCGTGTCCAAGCGTGAGTCGCGCCGGGCCATTTTCTGCCACTCTAACTCAGTCGCCAAAATAGCCCTCAGGCAGAAGTAAGCGCTGCCTGAACGTCCGACAAGGGCGAACTGACCTGCTTGTACGGTGCTCGGAGAGACCTATATAATTGCGAACGGTACAGTACTGTAGCGGGTGATCGAGTGACCAGTCAGGGTCAGGGTCGAGTGATGCGGGAGTGGGACAGCCGCGTACCTCATCCAATGTACCCTCGATACAGTACTCACCTGGAGTATCCCGGGTACCATACCTGTATTCACCAGTGCGCAGAGCATCTGACCTCCGCACATCCACAACGGGTGAGAGAGGACGAGGACGAACTCCTCCGGCGCGCTCGGTGACGCGTGGGATAGCGCCGCGGAGCGCAAGTTAGAACGTGCTCGCGATGCCCAGCGTCACGGGGCGCGGCAGGTGGCCTGAAGAAAGCGTAGCCGCGAAGCGGGAGCTGCTGTCGAGTAGGATGAGGCACGGCGCGGCTACGGGGGGCCACGCCGATGAAGTGGGGGCGGCGGGTGGTAGGTGAGACGTGCGCGGGCCGGCGCGGCGTGAGTGGCATCGAAGAACGCGAGGGACAAGATGTCGGTGAGAAGCGTAAGACGCGTGAGTGCCCCCATCGATGTGGCGAACACGTCTACGTCGAGAGCTGGCGAGACAGTACTGAAAGCACGCACATCAAGCGGGGCGTAAGCACTAGCACGAAGGACGCGCCGTGCGCGTGTGGGTAGGCGAAACTGCGAGCTGCGTGTTGGGGTCTTCAGAGGACAGTTCGTGGGTGCAATAGAGTACGACCTGGGCGGCGGCGCATTGGCGCTTTGATACGCGGGCGAGGAAGGGCAACCGTGAGCGTGGGGCGTGGGCGTAGACAAGGAAGTATGAGATCGGTGGGCTCTAGGCATGCCTTTTGCCGGATGTGCTGTAGGATGAGTGGCTCGTAGGCTGGACAGGCGGACAGTTGCTTACGAAGAGGCATCCACCAGCGCAGGGTGGAGGACTGGGATGTCAAAGAGATTGCGGACAGTAAGCGCTAGTGAGCACATGAGACTGGGCGTGTCTTTGATAGGTTTTGAAATGCTTGAGCCAGCATGCTGGAAAGAGAAAATGGGAGAAAGGGGAATAGAGGCTGACTAACAAAGTGAGGCGTTTACAGTACTGCTCCGACTCAAGCCTCTCGTCCGTAACGACTCTACCGTGACGAACCTCGTTTTGGTTCAACTACGGGAACGCAGCAGTTGGACTGCCCATGTGCTCGCCCTTCACCCACTTGGTGAAAATGCGCAATTGGGTCAGACGCCCATTCCGATAACGTCGTTGTATTGACTCTCATAATGTATGACTAGGCCGAGCCAGTGAGTGGTTACGGATTCTTTTCGTCTGGGTGCCAGGCTCTACTCTGGAAACATTTACCAACACGTTGTGTATCGTCAGGTGTGACGTCAGAATATCACAGCTGCGCTGCACGGGAGAGACAGGTGCAAGAGTTTCAGGTATTGGGCACAAACCCACTAGGAGAACAAAGCTCGATTCCCGAAGGCTCTGGTCGGGGTGAAATGCCAGCCTCACATACTGAAAAGGCATTTGACTGCTCATATTTAAACTGTTGACTAACCTCAGATAGGACCGGAACGGGTCCATTCAATACCATCACGGTCGGTCCCTTATAGCTCTCAGCTCTCAGCAGCAATTTCAACGCGATGGCTCTCTCTCTTATTTCATTCCTCTCGCCGGTCGCTCTCGTGCACGCCGGGCCTTATCTAGCGCGTTCCGCGTTCGAGACCAAAGGTGTGCAAGATGTCTGTTCTCAGAGACTAAGAAGAGGCTGACAACCCGCCGCCCCAGCTGTGATTGCCCAGATGTTCGAGTGGAACTGGGACAGCGTCGCTGCGGAGTGTACTAGTTTTCTTGGCCCGGCTGGCTATGGATACGTTCAAGGCGAGCATGAAGCGTTTGATGTGTTCGTGTGTCGGATATTGACTATCCCTCAGTGAGCCCTGCGCAAGAGCACATACAGGGACCCCAATGGTGGACGGATTACCAGCCCGTCTCATACATCCTCACTTCCAAGCGCGGCACGCGGGAGCAGTACGAGAACATGATCCACACTTGCCATGCAGCTGGTGTCGGGGTCATCGCTGGTGCGTCGAGAATATAAAGAGCTATCCTTGTCACGACCCGTTGATGTGTTCCCCAGACACTATATGGAACCACATGCCTGCGCTGGAGTCTGGGATAGGTGTTGCGGAAAGCGGTAAGTGGTCCGCCTCGTTGTATCATTTCCGCCCTTCATTACGTTCTAATCTGCGTCCAGATTTCACCCACTACGACTATCCCGGCATTTACATGGACCAGAATTTTCACCATTGCGGCATCGAGCCCAACGACACCATCGTCGACTATGACAACAAGGCCGAAGTGTGGACGTGCGAACTTGATGGGCTTGCAGAGTAAGTTACGCGTCGAGGTTCGGGGCCCACCTCTCGTGACCTCACTGACTTGTCTGCACGTACCAGCTTGGCAACAGAGACAGATTACGTCCGCGGGCGCCTTGCAGAGTACACGAACGATCTTCTCTCCTTGGGAGTCGATGGTCTACGATTGGATGCAGCCAAGCGTGCGGAGGACCTCGCCTTATGAGGCGTTTTACGCTGACGCAATACCGCGCAGATATGGACCCTAATGATATTGCCGATATACTGTCAAGATTGACGACCCAGCCTTACGTCACGCAGGAGGTGAGATTCAGCATACGGAATTGCAGCGTTGGCGGTCCCTAATTATCGGGATCCGGTCAAATAGGTTATTTGGGGCCCGGGGCAACCAGTTACTCCGGCTTTGTACACCGGAAATGGAGATGTGCAAGAGTAGGACTCTACAGAATTCGTTCGGGATTTCGCGTCTCAGCTTCTCCTCACTCGCTAGGTTCCGCTATACCTCTGCGCTGAGGGATACGTTCCTCGGCCTCGAAGGCGGTATCTCCTCCTTGGAACACCTCGACAACCGAGGCTGGGTACCCGGGTCCAGTGCGAATGCGTTTGTCAGCAACCATGATACTGAGCGGGTACTACGAACGATCTTGCCCTGTCTTCTACGCTGACATTGCGGGTAGAACAAGGGCTCCCTGAATGCGTACTCGCCTTCGAACGTATACCTGTTGGCCACCGTCTTCTCACTGTAGGACTGTCGTCGTTCTCTGCCAAAAATGTTTCCCCTGATGTAATCCTCTTTGGGGCTTGTGTACAGTGCCCACCCATACGGCAAGGTTTCCGTCCTCTCAAGCTACGCCGACTTCTTCAACACGGATAACGGAGCGCCAAACTCGGGTACGACACACTTCTTTGAATAATTATTATCCGAACTCTTCTTGACCCTTGCATACTCACTCCAGGTACAGGGAGCTGTAGTGTCGAGCTCAGTGTTGACGGGTGGTAAGCGCGAGTCCCGAGTTATCGTAGTACCGCCTGACAACTTGAATCGTTGTCTGTTTCAGGCTCTGTCAACACCGCTGGCAAGCTGTTGTCGGCATGGTCGGGTTCCGGAACCAAGTTGGGAGTGCGCCACTCACGCTATGGGTCTCCCCGTCGTCCCAGCGAGTCGCCTTTGCACGTGGTACGTAATTCTCGTCTGTTCCTCCCTGATGTCTCACGCACTCGCGGGGAAAACTCAGGCTCAGTCGGCTTCGTCGCAATCAACAACGAGGACAGGACATGGAACACGACGTTCAAGACAGGCCTTCCCAGCGGGTCGTACTGCAACGTCATCGACGGCTTATCATTCTACGACGGCACGTGTACTGGGTCCGCGTACGTTTCGTTTGCACTTTCCCTGCTATTACCTCCTCTTTAATTTCGCTGCAGTTTTACTATTAGCTCTGATGGCAGCCTGGCGGTCACCATCGGCGTGCACCAGGCGATTGCGGTGCACACGGGTGCGTTAGGCAGCGGGTCGAGCGAGCCGAAGACGGCGGAGCTACTACCTGTGTTGTTCAACGTGAACGCGACGACCACTTTCGGAGAGGTTGGTTCCTCCCGCTCAGAAATTTCGACTCTGATCACTGACTGGATTTCTTGCGACAGAACATTTTCGTCGTGGGCAGCGTGCCGGGACTCGGAAACGGGGATCCGTCCAATGCGGTATGCGTTCACTGCGGTTTCCAGGACCGGTTCCGGTCGCTGACAACGCCACGCACGCAGATACCGCTCGATCCTACCAACTACCCTTTGTGGGCCGCAACGACATACCTTCCCCCAAACACCGCTTTCGAGTATTCTTTCGTTCGTAAAGAGTCAAACGGCTCCGTAAGTCATTTTGCCTCTGTGTATGCGTGTGCACATGAAACCAAGTGCTGATAAATATATCGGCTGCCACGAACAGGTTATATCAGAGTCGGGTCCGGCTAGGGACGACACAACCCCAGCGTCGGGAATACTGTCGATTGTATCTAGTTGGCATTGATTATGAATGGCATCGTATCTGCCTCAACCCATGGCATCTCTTCATCCCTTTCATTCAGTAGCCATTTTGTGATACCCATAAACTAAAGAACTTGTTGCCTGTTGAAGTTGGGCGGGTACAGTGAACACGCAGGCACTTGAAGCTCTGTCAAGTCTTACTTAGAACTTCTAGAAAGTTTTCTTTGAGACCGGACATTATAATTGCACAAATCTTGCTTTTAGGACGATGACACGGTCCTGAGCTTTACACTACCAGTAATTAACAGGCTGCGTACAGGACTTTCTCCAGTGGTGTTTCAAGATGGATCTCATCTAAGGATGGTTACAGGCCGATCAGAACGCAGGCGCGCAGTGGTGAACCGTTTGACGTTTGTCGCTGGCTGGCCCTCTAAGTACAGCGAGTGGAGGTATGGCAAAACCTCCTCAACCGTCACCTCCGCAACGTCTTCAAGCGCAAGAGAAATATGTCCTGTCAACCTTCGACCGACACGTAGCGTTTGCACAGCGACGAACGGGCGCAGGAGTGGTAGCCATTCGCCATGGTCAATATCGTCTCGCCAGTTAGGTTGCAGATCGGTCTCATCGATGGAGAGATAGCGCACGTCGGCGAGCATATTGGAGGATTGGCTGATAAGCTGTGTTATGGAGGAAACTTGCCAATCTAACCCTCGGCACGAGATTTGAATAGAAAGGCAGCTTTGACGCGGTTGCGCTTTCCCACGAAGAAGGACGTTCACTTTGTTTTCACGACAATTTACGAATGCTCGCTCAAACAGGGCAGCCTGGAGATGTTCGGCCCTACTGATGAACTGGGAGGGTTCGAGAACTCTGAAGTCAAGCTGGTTGAAGTACGTTATTTCGATGAAGGTGAGCTGCGGAGCGTCTATTCGCGCCACGAGGTCCTCCAAATACTCGCAAACACCGTGAAATTCGAAGGAGGCGAGAGAAGCAAGGACAACCCGCGTTAGGGGAGCTGCACGTCTTTGATTAGGGCGAGAGGTCGGCGATTGGAATCGAATGGAAAGGGTCATGAGCCTGGTCGATGCGGTTAGACTGGCAACCATTGCCTCCCGGGGAAATATAACCCGTCTGGGGTATCTTGTCAAGTTTGAGAGTGACAAGGTCGCTGGCTGACGAAAGAAGAGTTGGTAGGGGGGTAAAGGGAATGCCGTCTAAGAGGACATCCTGTAGACACGGAGCAGATCCTCCCAAGAATGTACCAGGAAGGACAGGCATATCTCCATCGGTTGATGAAAGCCGAAGACGTGTCAGCTCGGTGAATGGCTCTTGCATTGTGGTAGCCATCTTTCCCAATAGCGAGCTCGTGACCACAATCTCGACATGGCGCACACGATCGGGATACTCGAGTAAAGCAAAAACTTCGTCTTCGTCTTCTGGAGCAGCGTTGTTGCTACCATAATGAAAATATATTAAATGGTTAACGATGATAGGATAAGTGGTTGGCCAGCAACCTAAAGTCTTCCTTACGGGTGTTCCTTATGTGCAGAGAAGATCCAGATTAAGACGGCGTGGTGATGCGAATATGACATGTCGCCATCGTCGACAGACGTGTATCAGTTTGTCTCCGGCCGTCCCCATACGGAGGGAATCGGACTCCCGTAATAGTCCGTTCGACAGAAGTCAAGAATTTCGAGGATACTGTCTGGGAGAACGTCGATGGTACGTATCCGCAAATGATGGCTATATGTATATCAGTCAGCACTCGTTTCAGGCGGTATAGAGAACCAAATGAGATATCTCGATCCAGTTTTTTCCTCGATTTTTTTCGGCGACTAAAATATCCGATGCTCAAGCTGCTGTGAGGGGTGAATAGAAATAAGAGGGATCACATGCCGGGCCACAGATCGGCAGACTAGTGAAAGAACAGTGGCATTGGTCAATATCGTGTGTATGATAAAAGGAGATCATCGACAGTACACACCTTTGAGAACCCATCGATGGAAACGAAGAGCTGGCATAGGTAGACGACCAAGTAGACAACTTGGGACGATGCGGCAGTTGCTCTTATATCACTACTAGCATGTCACACAGCATAAAGCTCTTGCTGTGTTGGATAAGAACTGATTGACAGGACGACAGCGCTTCAGCAGAAATAGTAGTCACAAAACAGTTGGCATTTTTTGACTAAACTATCCGCCATGGACGGTACTGCACTACACGTTAGTACTCACGTATTCGTTTACGGGAATGGCGGCATCAGTCCCTGGGGGGTTCCCAGTCCGAGGACAAGAATGCATTGCTGCGCGACTCGGAGGTATGTTGCGTTACACCTCTACCCTGAGTGACGCGACGTCAACATGTTTCCTCGACGTGTTTCAACGTGAATACAATAATTTGTCAGCAAACCCCAGTCTCCGTCACGGTCAAAGAGGGGTAACTTTACAGACCCTCTCCAGCCGTGGACTAGAGCTCCCGACTTGAGCAAGACCCAAGGCCCACTTATTTGAAGTTATGTCTGACAACCGAACTCTTTTTTAACGTTTGCATTCTTCTTCAGTTACCAGGCGTGGAGACCTGCTACGGCGACGAGGTTGGAAAAGACAGGTGGTGAGCCAAGACTAACCATTCACGCAAAGACCCAAAGGCCTGACGACGCGGATCGTCGTCTACAACATTGCAGATACTTCCAATGCCACTGGCTAGCTATTTCTGGCGCGTCGTTGGGATTCCGGACCAACCAAGTCGCCAGCGCGACGCTCACGGGTTCAGTAGGCTCTTCGCTGGCATTTCGTATGCACCTCTCAACTTGGCCTCCCTTGCTCGTGGATGATGCCCCCGTACTGTAGTGGTACTGACTCAGAAGTCCTCGTCGTGTCGTTATTCGGTCCGTGGCGCACGCAGCGTACGCGACCCGCGGGCCGTACTGCGTTGTCATCGGTCCTCCTACCATACGCGGATTCGGGTGCGCTTCCACTCTTCTACCGGGTCGCGAAATAGTCTTTGTTTTTTGCGTTGCAGCTTTACGATTGGCCCGTAGGCCGACATCGACGGCGATCGCGGTGTACAAGGTAAACGGGGTAAACGGAGACGGGGAGGGGGAGGGAGAACAAAGTGCCCGTGTTGTTTTACAGTACGCTTCTCACTGTCGGAGAGGTCGCCCCTAGGGTTTCGTCAAGGATGCCTGACAGGAATTTTTCTCAAGCTGAGCTTTTTTTTTTCGTTGTGCGCGGCGAGCGTGTCGCACATCTTGGCATCGGAGACTTGGTGTTTCCCAGGACAAGGACCGAATCCGGTCACTGATAACCCCACGCGCGCCCTGATAACACTTCATTTGACGAACTGGTTGCGACATCCCTCCTCCCAAAATAGAGTCGAATCATCTCGCCTCTCCATGACTTACCCGCTCGCACATGCGACCGACTGCACTCACATGATGGAATTAGACCGTTATTTGGATGGGCGCGGACAGGTCGTATCAGGGTCGACTCCGGCAAGGGCGCGACCTCGGGAACACGGTCGATCAGGACTAGATACGGTAATCTGAACGGAAAACGCTGGCTCCTTCTCCCTGTGAGCTTTCTGTGCTCCTTTTTGCTTTATTGTGATGCCCACGAATCCCTGCGCTCTAAAGCGCTTTGTTATTGTTGGGGCCTGGAAGGGCGCAAAGAGTGTGTGAGCATTCCCAGCTTTGTGCGCTTGAGGAGTTAAACTTTAGGTTGGATGCCGTGAGCATCTGATAACATGTTACGTACCTGAAATAGACTGAAGCTGTCACGAAAGAGTCCTTTTTTTGACAGTTGGACGGGAGTAGAGGGCCTGAACGTTGCATTTATTTATTGTCGTGAAGAGAAACAAGTTGGTGGATCCCTACGGTTACAGTAATATCTACTGCTGTCAGCCTTGGCAGTGCGCTGACTGGTGTTCATTATGATACCCATACGTATAGATGAAACGGGCGTAGTGCGATTGTGAGACGTGCGCGTGCGCTTCGGTGAAATGATGGGGAAAGAGAAGCGGATCTATGGGAGCCGCGGGGGAAAGAGGACGGACAATAATAATCGGTTGCCCTCACAACGACGGTTTGGCGCCGTGTGAAGGGAGCGAAGACGCAGCCCTCTCAGATTTCACATACAGTTCACCGAACCCAGGAATATCCTCTTAAAAGTGGGACTCAATGATCTGCGGTCTGGCAAGAGCAAGAGTTGCTCGAGCTGCTCGATCGTGCAGACGTGGATGGAATCAGAATCGAAGAAACACGATCGGCAGCGGGAAAGCGTGATGACATAAGGGACAACACACCACCACCTAGCGTGGCCACCCATTCCCGCTCAACCTCGGAAATTAAGTTTATTGCAAATCCCCGTCCTGCTAAGTTGCTAACCGCTCAAAATGCCCATTCGCACTTCACCTGGCCCACCTTGGCTAGCCAGTTTCTGTTCCCTCTTCCCCCCAACGACACTCCTTTCCGTCCTCCAACGATGCCTTCTTTTTTTGTGCGCAGGTTCAAGCATCCTCAACATCTCGATATCAAAGACACACCCAGTCTCATGTACTCGCCTTCTTCGGCATCCTCGACGTCACAGTCCTCCATCTCGATATCCATACGCCGCCGGGTAGCGACCATTACTTCCAAATTACCCTTTCGCAGGGGAAGATCCTCCTCCAAGAGTGCCATCTCGCACATTTCTAGTATACCATGGCCGCGGTCTCGTAGCCAGTCACCAGCGCCACCGTCCCCAGATATCCGTCCTCCAAGTGGCCTTGGGCGACGCGCAAGCATTATATCTGACCTGGACATGGCCTGCACCGAATCCCCCAGCTCGCCTTGCTTCCCGCGCATGTCCTCGATGTTCCCCAGCGTACCGACATACATCGTGCCCCCCAGCGCACGATCCTCCTTCCAAACTCACCCTACCCGTGCTCGCACACTCAGCTCACCCGCATTCCTTCATTCCTTGGCCGAGCCCACTCCTCCATCTCCACCCTTGCCTGCACCTGCACCCCAAAACCTCGTAGTAGTGTCCACCCCACCAGCTTTTGAGCCAAGAAGCCCACGGCTCGTACGGCAGCAGGCACGTCAAAGCCCACCTATCCCACTATCCCTTGTCTTCGCGCACGTTCCAAGATCGCAACTACCTGTCCTCGCCCGGGTATCAAAGCGGTTCAACGCTGCCGCCCAACTTGCCCTCTACCGCACTCTCGAGCTATCCTCTGACGACGCAGATGCATGCATTGCACGGCTCGCAGTAGCGCCACACCTCGCCGAGCTCGTCACGACGCTCGAACTACGCTCCTTCCCCCACTCCCACGGCCCATCTTTCGAACTAGCGCTCGCACTGGCGCTCCGCTCCATGCGCGCTCTTTCGGCTCTCACATTACCCGCCTTCAACTCCGAGCTGCTTGCCGCTGCGCCAGGCGCCGTCACGCGCCTCACTCTGCTCGCCGACACACTGCCTTATGCGTTTTTTGACGACTTTCTTGCCGCACCTGCGCGTGCACGTCTCACCCACCTTGCACTGCCCCACTTCGTTGGCGTGCCCCCTGCTGCGCACGAGGTCCCCTCGGCAGCTGCGCCGCGTCTTGCCGTATTAGACGGTAGCCCCGGCCTTGCCGCCGCCCTTGCTCCCGGCCGTCCACTGCGCCGCGTGACGTTACGAATTGCAAGTACGTTGTACGACGGCCTACGACCCGCAGCACTGTTCAGCGCGCTCGGCGGTGCATTGAAGGAACTTGCACTGGTTCTCGCACCCGATGTCGACGTGCGGACCCGAGGGCGGCTGATGGGCGCACTAGCAAATACAGGTACGGGGCTCGAGGTACTCGAAATGAGTCTCGAGGGCACTTTAGACGAGGTACGCGACTGTCCCGCTCCCGCTCCCGCATCATTGAACCCCGTTCCTGACTGATCGCAACTGTGCGCAATTTATTATCTTAGGTCGCGCTGCAAGCCCTGTATAAACAGGTCGGTTCGCTCTTGCCGAACGTTCAGGCACTGCGTACACTCCGCTTGAAGGCCTCTCTGGCGACCGAGGTGACAGTGGCGGAAGATGCCCCGTCGAGGCTTGCGCTGTGGACACGACCTCCGATGGGATCGGCGTTGCGCTACGTTGTGTTTCCGTCAGGCGCTCATTGGGCACTCGAACGTGGGGAGTGGGTACGCGTGAACTAATCAATGTATTCTTTTTTTTTTCTCCCTTTTTTTCCGCATTTTTCTATTTATTACATTCGTCACACTCACTCGACTTTTCTCCCAATTTTTCAATTGAAAAGGATGACGCGGCTCTTCACATGCTTCACATACCGCTGCCATCCAAAACTACCTCTCCTTCAATCCCCATCTGTTATCTTCGCATTATAGCTGTCTATAGTTACCGTCGTAAAGCTCGTATACATCGCATTACCACTATCGTGTACTTAACACACGACACGTACTCAACAAACTACAATCGTTATCTAAATACTCACAAATTGCCTGCGCGGCTTTGCATTGATTCTGAGGAAAAGTCGCGCCACTTCGTCCACGAGCGTGACGACGCTTTGCTCCAGCGCAGCGAGTTGGCGCGATTTTCGAGTGGCGCAATTTTCACACGTGCGTGTCTTCTCACGGTGCTCTCATCTTCGGCGCTTCAGCGCACTTCTGCTTCAGCAAACCATCGCTCGTACATCTTTGCTTCATCAACGTTCCTCACACAACACCAAAGCTCAAAAAAACAAATTTCTAACATCTTCTGTTCGAATCGAATTCGCGATCTGCAGCCGATATGGACGATCAAGATCTGTCAGTCTTGAACCCACAGCTTTCGTGGAGCTGTATGCTGACCGCTACTTTCACAGATATATTCACTTGAAGGGTATGTTGGCCCTGCACTCTTTGATGGAAACGCTCAAGGTCGTTTCATAGACATCTCTGTCGATTTTATCAAGAAACGCCCGACGTCCGACCTCGAGCTCGTTTTCAAAGACGGCGCCGATGTCAAACACCAGTCGAACAAATTCAAAAAAAATGACCCTATTTATTGGAATCTCGACATGTCTGTCTACCTGGTATCTTCTATTGTGCTCATCTATTGATCGATTTCGTGCAGCTATGTTCGGACCCGTACGAGTGCCAAGTTGACCATCCAGCGGGCGCTTCTCAACATAAGCGTCGCTGAGATTTTCGTCGAGTTCAAGCCAGATCAGTTTGGAAATGACAGGGCTGTCCGTCTCGAAGGTTCTGGTGTCTACTTCCACTAAAATACCCTTTCCGCTGAACATTTTCACAGATCCAAAGCACCACGTCGCCATAAATTTCACGTGCGGGCAGTCCAAATCCGTACGTCTTGGCATATCGTTTCACGCCAGGATGCCATTAAACCCTTTCTATAGTTCGTAGACGTCACTCGCGTCCTTGGATCTCGGGCTTCCGCTGCTCTCGCGTCAAAGGTCGACATGTTGGATGGCCTCGATAAGGTTCTCGGATTCTTGACATTGCCCCAGCTGGCAAGCCAGGCGGCTCAGGTACGAGGTGTCAGTCGCTGCAGTTTACTCACAGTATACTCATCCGCCTCAAATAGCTTAACCCCATCGCTAGCGTAGCCGTTGCAATTGTCAATCAGGTCATCACGGTATGGCCCCCGATCATGTTGTTTGTCTGCTGGCTAACATTGACATACAGAACTTCCAAGCAATACCGGCGTGCCACAAGCAGTTCGTCATACTGATGGACGATCTCGTCTCGATGCTGCCCATCATGCTTTCCGCATTGGAGGCTATCGAGGTCGCCGAACGCCGCGCGCTCGTTCGTAGTTTCATCGAGTTCGTAAAGGAGACGTCGGAGCAATTGAATCAGTACTCGTCACGATCCACGTCGAGTGAGTGCGATTTCGATACGTCATGACACTTGTCTTAACCGTTGCGTAGCATTCCTGCTGGAGAATTGGTACAGCTCGAAGAAAGACCAGGTCGATGCGCTGAAAGAAAAGTCGACGCGCTTGAAGCAAAACGTCGATCTTGCTATCACTGTCGACATCAAGGAACAGCAGCTCCTCGCTGATCGGGAGCGGACTCTCAACCGCATCAAGCCGCCCGCGGGAAGCTCGTTTGATCCGGACCCCAAGAATTGCTGTATGCCAGATACCAGAGCCGACGTAATCGACGGCTTGGTGTCCTTCGCTCTCTCCGAGGATACGTCGCCCAGACTCTTCCTTCTATCTGGTGTCGCTGGTTCTGGAAAAAGCGCCGTTGCCACCTCTGTCGCCAATTCGCTGCATCAGCGTGGCCGACTGTCAGGGTCATTCTTCTTCAAGAGAGACATCGAGAGGCTTAGGGTCCCAGCTAACGTCGTACACACCGTGGCACATTCGATCGCCCGACAATATAAGCCATACATAGACGTTCTCATTGATGTTCTCAACTCAAACCCGACCATCGAAGATGCTGCCCTGTCCATCCAATTTGAGACGCTACTCAGGAAGCCTCTGCATGACATTTCTAATATATCATTGACGACTACCGCTCACGCCTCTTCCAAGTTGCCTTCCGTCACCTTCATCATTGACGCTTTGGATGAATGCGACGACCCCCAAACTGTTTCCTCATACCTTGCGGCGTTAGTCAGTCTCGCCCCTTGGCTGAAGGTCATCGTTACTAGCAGGCCCATGGATGAGAGCGAGGCAGAGCTACGCGCCTCAGGGAATATGACCCATCTTAATTTGTTCACAGTTGATGCCAGCGAAGACATCCTCAAGTTTACCCAGTCAAGATTCGATCCAGGTGGAGTCTTGCATCGTCTCCGGTCCCTGGTTACGGAGGAGGAGATCAAAGCACTTGCCGACAAGTCTCACGGACTCTTTATCTGGATCAAGACCGTACTGTCGTATATTGCTAGCTTGGCATCTGTCGGGGTGAAACTCAAGGAGATGAGGAGTATACTCTCTTCGAGTAGAGCGCCCAGCCCGGAGAAGGGAGTGGACGAATTGTACCTGCGGGTTCTACGTAAGGTGGCGGGAGAGTCGCCAGACTATCATGACGCTGTCAAAAACTTCGTGGGGTTCATATATGTGACATCGAGGAATCGATCCCTACCGTGTAATGGACTGCACGCGTTCATTCCAACCTCTGACCCCGACATCCTTATGATACCAGGGGATATTGAGGAGCTACAAAGCAAACTCGCTGCAGTTATCTTTGTGGACCCAGTGACGGATGCCCTCCGCGTCTGCCATCCTTCATTCCTTGATTTCATCAGTACACAGTCTCGGTCCGTCGAGTTTTGGATGAACCCTGAGGAGCTAGATACGATGATGGCTCAGAGATGCTTTGCCATCATGAAAGCTAGCCTGAAATTCAACATCTGTGGGTTAGAGTCCAGCCGACAGGGCAACGACGAGATACCTGGTCTGACGCAGGGCATACCAGAGGAGCTGCAGTACAGTGCAGTATATTGGCTTGACCATCTGTCCCGATCTAGTGGATACAGTGATGATGAGAAAGTAACAGTCGCATATGAATTCCTATACCACACAAGGCTGTTCTATTGGTTGGAGGTCATGAGTGCCGTTTCTGAGATCAACGCAGCAGTGCAGATGCTACAGAGATTAGTGGTGATGTCTAAGGTTGGTGGAAATCAAATGATTATGGTGACCATTACTGACTGTATTTGCTTGTGGTTGGATAGGGTGACCATAACATTTGTGATACCCTTCAGGACTTTCTCCACTTTGTCCTGCTGCTTCGTGAACCAATGTCTGTCAGTGTGCCACACATCTACATATCATCATTGATCTGGGCTGAGCCTTGGTCTGAAGCTATGAAGTTCCTCCCTTCAGAACTAAAACTTGTTGTAAGTGGGAGGCCCAAGGCTCGTCCAGCAAATGTATGGCAGTTGAATGTTGGAAGCCCTGCTATTAGTTTGGGATACTCTCCAGATGGAAGACAGATTGTCACTGGTTGTTTGGATCACACCCAAATATGGGATTCCCAGAGTGGTATTCCTCTCACTGATGCACTCAAATGTCACACAGACTTTGTTTTATCTGTGGCATATTCCCCAGATGGGATGCATATTATCTCTGGGTCTGTTGATTGCACAATTCAGATCTGGGACTCTCTAACTGGTGTACATGTTGGAGAACCACTTAGAGGCCACACAAATGCAATCAGCTCTGTAGCATATTCTCCAGATGGTGCACATATAATATCTGGATCTGCAGATATGATGGTCAGGATGTGGGATTCACAAACAGGAAAATCAGTTAGACAGCCCTTAAAAGGTCCCACAGGTGCTATAACATCTGTTGCTTGTTCTCCAGATGGGGCACACATTATATGTGGTTCTGATGACAACATGATTTGGATGTGGGAGTCTTTGACAGGGAGACAAATTCAAACATTCAAAGGCCACACTAGCAAAGTGACTTGTGTGGCATATTCTCCAGATGGAAAGAAAATCATATCAGGCTCAGAAGATGGAATGATCCATATTTGGGACTCTGAGTCAGGTAGCCTTACTTGTGAGCCTCTTCAAGCTCACCCTGGTGAAGTTGAGTTTGTGGCATATTCACCTGATGGGGAATCCATTCTCTCAGGATCGGCATATTCCATTGCTAAAGTATGGGACTCCCAAACTGGAAATATGATGAGAGAAGTAGGCAGACTTGGGTTATTTTCTGGGGCCTATTCACCAGATGGAACTTCCCTTATCTTGGGAACTGTTGATGGTCTTGTTCATATATGTGATGCTCACACTGGAATGCCCAAAGGAAAGCCTCTTACAGGCCATGTTGATGCTGTCAAAACCTTAGTATACTCCCCTGATGGAAGGCACATCCTTTCAGGGTCCCTTGATAAAACAATGCAGAGGTGGGACTCCAAGACAGGGTCACCAATTGGCCAGCCCCTTACAGGTCACACAGGTGGTGTTGCATCTATAGCATATTCACCCAATGGGTCTTGCTTTGTCTCAGCATCTTTTGATGATACACTTCAAATATGGGACTCTCAGACAGATACACCTATTGGCCAGCCTTTAACAGGCCACACAAATGGAGTTATATCTGTTGCATACTCTCCAACTGGCATGCAGATAATCTCAGGATCCCATGATAATACCATTATAATCTGGGACACCCTGACACATGCAATAATTAGAGGGCCTTTGAGAGGCCACACAGGCTCAGTTACATCTGTAGCATATTCTTTACATGGGACATATATTGTGTCGGGATCTGATGACCATACAATTAGAATATGGGACCCAATAACTGGTGCACCAAGGCAGGAGCCTCTTAATGGCCATACAGATGCCATATGGTCTATAGCATGTTCTCCAACTAGGCTTCATGTGGCCTCAGGATCCAAAGATAGCACAATACAAGTCTGGGATCTTCAAACAGGCATGCCCATCTATGAACCTCTTAGAGGTCAACATGGAGTCATTGCATTAGCATATTCTTCAGATGGAAACCACATCATATCTGGATCTTCTGATATGACAGTTAAAATATGGGACTCTCTAACTGGTGGCCTTATCAGGATGCCCTTTATTGGTCATACCAGTGTAATTTCAGCTGTAGCATTTTCCCCAGATGGGAAACACATTGCCTCAGGAAGTGCAGATAAAACAATCAGAGTATGGGACACCCAAGTGGACATGACCAATACTAAACCATTGAGGAGCCAGACCAACTTTATTCAATCTAGTGTATCTTCCCACATTGTTGAATTGGCATTATCCAATAACATTCATAGTTTTCATGATTTGGTAGGGCTGAGTCAAACTCTACCCTTCCAATCTTTTTGGGACCCCTATGCAATGCACTTTAAATCAATTCAGATTCAACAAGCAAGGATCACAGATGCAGATCAGAGTGCTAAGGACAAACTGGATCAGGAGGTGAAGGACATTCAAGTCACACATTCAAGTCATCCATTGGTGATCCAGGGTGATAGGTGGCTTTATACAGTGGATGGAGAACTACTCACACATGTTCCCAATGAACATTGGGCTGCAATTTGTGATATGAGTGTGATGTGCTTGCCTGATGATGAACAGGGTCACCCAATCAGGCTTGACTGGGATGGAGTGCATCATGCTTGGGACAACATCAGGAAGATGATGGGGGAATCTGAACAATGACAGATTTGAAGGTCTGTTTTATTGTACTAATTCTCATCCATTTACTAAGTTGCATTGTAGGTTGCCCAGTTTTTCCATGCTGTAAACAAGAGTTGACTGGTTAAGGAATTTGCAGAGATGGAGGAGGACTGAGTTTGGGTTGAGAAAGGATAGTGGTTGTAGTTCTAGTGTAATGAGTTATCTGGTTTGCTTGTGTTACAGTTATGTTAAGACCTTGCAGGGTCTTAAGACATGCAACATGCGTTCAGAGATTCTGTGGGTACAATGTGTGAGTTGGTGAATCACTTGAGGTTCAGAAGAGGCCATGAAGCCAAATGAGACAGAGAAGAGTGGAAGGGGGCAATGGAACTGTGATTTGCAAGTAGTAGACAAAGAACAAGCTGGGGCTTTTGTGTAACGGTCCGCTAACCGTTTGTCCGACTTGGATGATTTGGAGTGACTTGCAACACGTGACTGGGCTTCTCAGACACTAGGCTGGCTAACACTAGGTCCCCTTAGAGTGAAAAGGGCGTGACAGCACCTCCACTAAGTCAATGATGAGAGAATAGAGATGAAAGAAGAAGAGAAAGAGAAAGATGATGATGAAAAGAGGCAGACTGGAAGGGAAAGGGAAACAATGATAGCGAATTGAAGAAGACCAGGATAGAGATCCCTGGTCTTTACTAGGCGACTTATATACACGTAAGACTCGCTTTAAAGCGGAGTCTGAACTAAGTAATGAGTCACGAACCCTAGTACAACTATCCTAGTATGATGCAATGTCCATGAGCATGTGATACTTGAGAACAATAAGACGCTTGTCAGCGTGTGAGTCGGGGTGAGTCATACTAATACACCGGTCCTAGGAATGGAACATCATGGAAGGCTACAGAACCTTGCCCATCACATGTCCTAGAGTCAACTGATAACAGTCATAACGCGCAGTGGTGGGGAGTGAGATAAGATAAGAACGACTGCAGTCCCAATGATAAGCTGCTAATAGGTGATTGCGCAGGTCAGTTTGTGACATTTTGGACACATCGTCCAACCCATATATACCAGTACTATCGTTAGACCACTTATGCAACAACCAAACAAAACCAACCCTAGAGATGCAACACCCACTGATTAGCCTCGTCTCGCACCACACATTATATCAACACCTCAGAATATCAAGATCGGGAATCAATGTATATCATAGAACATATTGAACTACCTAATCTGTATATTTTATGTTCAGTACTCATTCTGTAGCTCGAAAAGTGTGTGAAATTGAGCATTTCATGCTTAAACCTGGGATTCAAGAATGAAAAATTGCTGATCCTTCAACTTGAACACTCCCTTACAGTAATAGAACTTTTAAATAGCCTCCTCTGACAACCATACATAAGAAATGGTTGAGGGAATGGCTAAAAGCTGTTGACCGTGACAATCCTGTGTCAGAGAAAAGCACTTCTGACTCTGCCAATTTGGAATAGCTGGGCACACAGACCGTCCAATCAAGTGTTTGAGTCCTGCATGCGTCATCTGCCTAAAAAGGATGACAGAAATACACAACTCAAGAATGCATGCACATTCCTTCATGAACAGTGTACACTCCCTCCCTCTCAGCATCTGTCTATTCGAAAAGTTGCTCACAAGTATGGGGTCAATTATGCTACATTGTCCCAACAATTCAAAGGACAAACACAGGACCCTCATTTGGCCCATGAACCCCAACAATCCCTCAGCCATGTCCAGGAGACAGTTCTTGTTGAGTGGATCAAGGACCTTAGTCTTCAAGGAATTCCTCTGTCAAAACGGGACTTGCAAAACACTGTCGAGTGGATCACTGGAGGATGTGTCAAACCACCAGAGAAGTGGATACGGTGTTTACTTAAGCACCACCCTGATCTCAAGTTGGGACGGCCCAGGAAGCTTGACACAAAACAGGGCCAAGCATTCAACAAGACAACTGTTCATGGGCACTCCTGCTGTTGGAGAAGATTCTCACCGAATTTGATATCCCATGGGAGAATGTCTGGAATACGGATGAGAAAGGGTGTCAGCGTGGAGGAGGAGGAGGGGGCTCACATGAGAAAGTGTTCGTTGCACGAACACAACGGAATATCTATGAAGGAGGGAGCAATAACCTGGACCTTATCACTGTTATTGAATGTGTCAGTGCAGTCGGGGATTCTATAAAGCATGGTTTCATCTTTGCAGGGTCACGGTTTCATCAGGGCTGGCTGGAAGTTGATGAGGAAATTGTGTAAGTCCAGACCTGATATGAACTGGTGGATGCATGAACTGATACTCACCTTCTTCAGGGTGTCAACATCAGAAAATGGGTGGACCGAGGATTTCCTTTGTACAGAGTGGTTCAAAAAGGGATTTATACCACAGGTGGCAGCACAAAATAAAACTGGGAAGACAGTTCTGCTCATTTTTGATGGTCACAGCTCGCATCTCATGAAGAAAATGCACCAACTTGCCTTGGCCAACAATATTCAGTTATTCTGTCTCCCCCCGCATATAACACATCGACTCCAACCACTTGATGTTGGGGTTTTTGGTCCACTATCCAGGGCCTATAAACAACGCTGCAATGAAGTGTTTCGAGAGACTCATACTGAGATCCCAATCCAGGACTTTGTCAAGGAATACATGCATGCACGTGCTGAAGCCTTCAAGCCTGAGACAATTCAGACAGCCTTTCGGAAGAGTGGCATTTACCCCATCAATCCTGAAGTATTCACCAACGAAGACTATGCGCCCAGCATTCCTTTGTTGAGCAGAGCACATGTTCCAGTCTCCTACCCAAGAGTTCAAATCCCTCATATTCGGACTACCACCTGTGTATCTGACACTAGAAACGAACAGGATGAAGGCAGCAACAAGTCTGAGTCAGATTCAGATTCTGGGTCAGATTTGGACGGTGATAGCACTGACAGCACTGACCAGGATGATAGCAATGAGCTGGCTGCTGACAATGACGATCAAGACGATGATTGCATGGAGATCAACTCACATCCACACATCCACACAGCATCCTCACAGGGAGTTATGCAGCCACCATGTTCTTCAAGTTCTGGACCTGGAATTGTTGATGCAGAGCTACTACCTGAACTTCCCACACAGCCAATACTTAGCAACTCTCATCGTTCAGGCTCACCCCCAATTCCTCCACCATGTTGCCTGTGTTCCAACTGTCAAAACCGGCACACAACCATCCTTGAGCGATTTGAAATGCTAGAGAAGCGTGCAGACCTGGCAGAGACACATTGTGCCATTGCAGTTGCATACCTGGACGCCGAGAAACATTGAGCAAATGCACGGAAATCGTGGACAACATCCCGGGCAATGCCATTGAAATCACGCTGTGTGACAAGTGGTGAAGGGCTGAAGGAGTTTGAGGCAGCAATTGCAGCAAAGGAGGAGAGGGAGAAGAAGAAAGCTGATGCAAAGGCAGCAAGAGAGGAAGTAAAAGCAGCCAAGCAGGCAGTGTGTGATGCCCGAGGCCCAACTGCAGAGTTCTCTGGTGCGCTTACATCAAAGAACAAGGATGATTTGACTGAGATCGCCGATTCTCTGGGGCTGACTGTCCCATCAACCAGCTGAAATAAGGGACCTTCCAAACACGATCTCATCAACACCATCCAGCACCACCTCAACACTCACGCTGAACAGTTGAAGACAAACCCACGATTTTGTGGTTTGGTCCTCCGTGGACGACGCCGTCCCCGACATGATAACAAGGCATATGCCACCACCCAAGCCACCACCAGCCCAATAATGAATGCTGCTGCACCACCTTCTCTTCTTCAGTATAACCCTTGCAGCCATTTAGTAATACCACAAGCCTGTCTACTTAGTACTTCACATGTTTGTAATCTGTTTTCATGCAATAAAATCATAATTCAGTGGTGAATGAAGGGAAGCGGCCACCGTTCAGTATGGGCTCATGGCTGCGACTCCTCTTTGCCAAAGCTGGGCTTCAACTTGCCATTGTGACTGTGTGTGACAGTTGTTGCAACACCTTGTCCGAAAATAACCCCTCAAAGTTCTTTGTGTAGTGCATCTTAATCACCACATTTCTGGATGATCCAGGACACCATCTTGTAGCGGAGAAGGTTGGCCAAATTATGGTAAAATAATCACAAAAATTGGATGAGTTGATGTCGAGCTGGACACAATTCTTCAAAAGTGTTGCATAAGTGGTCTGACGATAGTACAGGTACACTATGAGTCATGTATTTGGAGTAATTGATAGTAGGAATGAGTCAGATACTGGGATGCAGCCTTAAGGCCCACCGGTGGCGAGGGAGTGCTCACAAAGTGAACAGCCTTAAGGGCCAAGTACAGATAAGTGGAAAGTAGTAAGCGTTAGTCCATGGGGTGGAATAGAAAGGGGAGGGGCAAGTGGATAGGTATGGAGGAGAGAAAAAATAAAAGCATCCATATCTTAGCCACTGATGTGATCATGACAAGTTAGACAGACCATTCTGCTTGGCTGGAGCTATGGTATGGTGGCAATGGTTTTGTTCTTGGATATGGGCTAGGTTACCCCTAAGGTGTGCAGTAACTTCAGAGGGATGGGGATAACCTGGTTGGCAATAAGACTGATAGGGCCCTCTAATGATGGCATGGGACTGGAATCTTGTGGACTTTGGTGATGACAGAGCTAAGCCTGTAAGAGGAGAGACTGGGAAGTCAACCAGACTTATGCAGTTCCTAGCCTAGAAGGTGTACAAGGTTGTCTGATTGGTACAAGAACTCAGACCTAAGATCTAAGTCTGCTAACAGTACAGTTTATATACTAAGTACATGAGTCACTACTACTGAGTCATAATACTAGGATGAGTCACTTATGACACTATGACTCCACTAAAACTACTAGTCCCTGTAATAGTATGAGTCACTATGACTTGTTGTATGGAATGTGGTAGAATAGTCTGGAACTAATGACATCATAACCACATGATAGTCCCAACTCATGTGATACATCAATTGAAGATCAAAATGTAACAACTTGAGAGTTTGTGACTTTCTGTTTGTGTTCAACTGGCTCAACAATTTGAGTAGCTGAATTGTTGTCATCCCTTTGACATTTCAAATGGCCTTGTGTGTGTGGGGGGCTTTGTGCAGAGTCAATGGGCTTGGGCATCATTCCCAGATCATTTCCTCCTGCAAGAATGTCAGCATGATCAATTGAGTTGGTTGCCAGTGTCACTTTTTTTTTTTTTTTAAAAAAAAATCAGATTTTATACTGCATGACAAGCCTGGGGCTAAGTACAGTCTTGACATGCTTAATATAAACTCCCAGCCTGTTGGCCCCCGACCCCTTTCCCTCCCCCAACTCAGGGTACATGACCACTACACTTCTACTTACACCCTGCTGGAATCCTTAATGACACTCAGTGCCACATTTGACTACCCCCTCAGGGAGCTCTTATTCCATGGTTTGGTGTTTATTTTGAGGTTTTGGAACTTGGTTGTTGCCCTTTGTTATGTTCTGATCACGCAGTGTCGATGTATCACATGAGTTGGGACTATCATGTGGTTATGACATCATTAGTTCCGGACTATTCTACCACCTTCCATACAACGAGTCATAATGACTCATACTATTACAGGGACTAGTAGTATTAGTGGAGTCATAGCATCATAAGTGACTCATCCTAGTATTATGACTCAGTAGTAGTGACTCATGTACTTAGTATATAAACTGTACCACTAGCGAACTTAGACCTTAGGTCTGAGTTCTTGTATCAATCAGACATTCTACAACGCCTTCTAGGCTAGGAGCTGCATAAGTCCAGTTGACTTCCCCAGCCATTCCTATCACAGACTTCGCTCTGTTACCACCGAGTCCGCGAGGGTATTAGTCCCACGCCATCATCATAGGGTCCTACAAACCCTATCAGCGTCCTGGTTATCCACATCCGTCCGAGGTTACCAACAAGTTGCGGGACCAGCTGATCCGTATCCAACAACGAAACTTTCGTCACAGTACCTTAGCTCACGTTGAGCAGAGCGGTCCGTCTAACTGTAACACCCTTGGGGATATGTTTCTGTAATGTTGCAGTTAGAGCATGGCAGCTTTCCTTTTATGAGAAGGAGGAGGGGGTGGAAGAGGGTTAATGAGGGGGGGAGATAAAGCTGTTTTGGGCAAGTGAAAGGATGAACGATGTGTTAAACAATGGTTGGGGAAGGAACATGGGGGTAAGAAGTGGGGGTGACCATTTTGGTGATGCCCAGTTGCAAGTGATGGTGGTTAGAATGGCTAGGCTGCTGGGGTGATGGTAAGAAGTGTGTGCATGGGGCATGGTGTTGATACCCTAAACCAGTGCTAAGGGTTGAAATGCCAGCAAAGAGCAAACAGGTTTGAGGGGCTTTTGGATTCATGGGTGTACAATGCAGCTGAAGTGGCAGGTTGCAGGTACTAGCTGGGAGTGAAGGATACAAGTCATGCTGACTTGCCAGGTCAGGAGTGGAGCAAGTGCAAACACACACACAGGTGTGTCCTATGTTCAGTACATTCATGGAAAGGGTTTGGGGATGTTCGCTACATTGCTGCAGGTCAAAGAGATGAGAATGAGAGCTGAGGAGAGGAGTAAAGGAGGAACTTGAATTGTTTTGTGTTGGTACAGGGTAGTCTACTTAAATATGCAGGTGCACTCTGCCTACATGCTAGTATGGCAGAGTGCAAAATATTCCAAGATGTACTTGCATCATACAAGCCATGTGGTTCTTTTCTCATTGCCCAAGGTCCCTGCCTGTTGTGAGGGGTGCTGGAGTATTTTAATGCTCTTTCAACAAAACAGGGGCTGCACACTGTTGGCAGTGGGCATGTTCTAAAATGTGGCAAGGGGTGTCACCCTAGTGTCAGTTGTCTGGTAGCCAAGGGCAGGGCCCATGCACATCGGGCCTGACTGGTCAATTGGTTGTTAGTTCTATGCATTGGATTTCTACAACTCCTGTGGTCTCTGTCGACTGGTCCTGCGGACCAAGGGACACACAGGCATATCTTGAAATTGCCTGCATCCACATAGCCTTGGACATCTTCAGGAGTAGGGCACTGCATGCTGCAGCACCCATGCAATGTCACTGTATTGCTGTGTTGGATCATCTTGATTCTGCCAAGTCATACAGCTTCCTGGGCTGCCACCCATTAGTATCTGATAAGGGTTTGTCTCTTTGGCTCTCAGGCATGGGTGTGTCTGCCACTTGTGGTGTGGGCCAGGCACACCACCATAGAGTACCAGAAACATGCTAAACTCATGATTTCTGGGGTCAGTGTGCTAGCAGTTGTATTAGAATTTGATGAATGAGGCAGACTGACTGTGGCCCCCCTTTTATAAGGGCCTCATGTAAGCTGCAAGGTCAATGATAAGGGCTGCATAGCCCCAAAAGAGTGTGGTAATTGGCCCGGCTGTGGAGCCAGGCCATGAGGTAGGGTAGAGGGGGGGATGAGCCCCCAGAGCAAGAGTAAACATTGCTGTGAGGTAACAGAGAGGGGAGTGTCGCTGCCTGTTGTAGGCAGCAAGAGCAGGCCCATAGCCAAGAATGACCCCAGCTGGTCCCCCCATGAGCCTGCAGAGTTAACCAAACCTCAAGCACCTGCCAGATGACATGCTGTACCCTGCTGGGCCTGCTCCAAAGGGTGGTTCCCTCAGGCATAAGCACCATTTTCCATGGCATTGGAATCTCCCAGATGCCACTCTGTACTATGCTGGCCCCAGCTAATTCAGAGCCCCACACAAGGGGGGATAGCTGGGTCACCTCATGCCTAAGGGCTGTTTTCCACAAGGGGAAGGTGGTGGTAAGAAGAAGAGAAGGGATGACCAGTGTCACCTTTGGTGCAGCCTTGTTACCTTTTTGCTTGCCTCTATGCTGATGTTTCATGGTTGCAGGTTTCTTGCAGGCTTCTATTTTGATTCCCAGTTGGCCAGCATTGGTACACATGTAGCAGTGTGGTGCTGGCCCCAACAGTCCCATGGATGCATGTTCAACTGAACTTCAACATATAGGAGCCAAGCACCACACTCTTTCAGCAGATTAGTGTTGCACAGTATAAAGTGCAGCATGCAGGATATAGTAGACTCACCTTGTAAAATGTGTTGGATAGTCTTAGTTGCAGAATGTAGAGTGCAAGTGAATATGAGTGATATTCTGCTGGGGAGGGTATGTGTGCTTTCACCCCTCCTTATATAGGGAAAGTGGTCTCTATGGTCCCACCATTTCTGTTTGCTCATATGTTGTCACGGACTGCCTCAGAAGTGGACTGACTCATTGGTTATGACTACGAGTGTCAGCTTACATTAGTCATGGACAGGGGCCGGATGATCATTGTAGCACAGACTCACACGCTGTCATGGCATTATTGTTCTTTTACTCCACACACACACGGACGTGACATCATACTAGGATAGCAGTACTAGGGTTCGTGACTCATTACTTAGTTCAGACTCCGCTTTAAAGCAAGTCTCACATGTATATAAGTTGACTAGTAAAGACCAGGGATCCCTATCCTGGTCTTCTTCAATTCGCTATCAGTTTCTCTTTCCTTTCCAGTCTGCCTTCTCTCTTGTGTCTCATTCTCTTCATTTCCTCCATCTCTATTTCCAACTCTACGCTAGTCTTTATCTTGTGGAAGTGCTATCAGGCCTTCTCACACGCAGGGGACCTATTGTCGTCATACATAGTGTCCGAGAACCAAGTCACGTGTTGCACCGCCACACTCCCTGTCCAAGTCAGACAAATGCTTAGCGAAGCGTTACATACATGATGAGTAAAGGTGTCCACTATATTGTGCTTTTAGTGATGCCTGATATGGAACACCTTAGAACATCTCAGAATCATTCACATGACTCTAATATGAGTTATGCGCATGGACATGTGCTATGTAGCTACCTAATATGGTAATCATACTTGTGTAGCCTACTTATGTTGTAACTGCTATAGATAAGATACATATGTACTTATATTGTTTCAACAATTAGGACCCTAGTACACTGAACCTAGTCAGAAGGAGATAATGGCACCCCCCCACTAAGATTTCCTGGAGAAGGGAGGGATGCACATGGGTGCAGTGCTAAGGTGGTCATGTGCTGGTGCCAGCTCTTGAAGCAGATGGGCAAGTGTTACAATTGTGGATTGAAGGTGCTTGGCCACATTCTTGTGCAGAACCAGAACCACCCCTTGAAGGAGGGACAGAGACAGAAGGCATGTACTGGTATTCCCGATGAACACAAAGACAAGCAGCTCCCTCTCTGTCCTGCTCCTTGAAAATGCCTACTCCAATGCAGCAGATGGAAAATGGAAGTTGCTAGCTCCTGAGTGATAAGTGTCTGGGTTCAGAACACCATCATTGCACCTTTGTGTGGCCTGAGTCCTGACACACTCAAAAGAACTGGGTAGAAAGGATCAGTCTCCAGATTGGTGAGTAGGGACTGATGTAGGGATCAATGGCACATAATGATCAGCAATGGCTTACATAAGTAATGGCCCAGCCAACAGTGAGCTGCTCCCACTGATCATGGACAGCTGATGTCAGCCAACATCAGAGATTCTCACTATATTCATGGGTCAGCCAATTTCAGCTGGTCAGAGGAGAATCTCTGAAATTCAGAATAGAATTAATTAATGGTGGTGGTCAGAGCAGCCTGTAATATTGTAATATGCACAACTATGGGATGTAGAGGTCAGAGCACACAGGAAATAGTGTCTCCTGTATTTACAAGTGATTTTAATGGGCCAGAGTTATGGTTAGACAGACTGCTTGGCTTTACTTGAGCTAGGTTATGATGGTGACAGTTTCGTCCTTGTATCTGTACAAGGTTCTTATAGAGCTTCTAAGTAAGCTCTGATGAATGCAGATAGCCAGGATGATGATAAGGCTGTGAGGGCCCTGTGGTGACAGTGTGACTTAAACCCAGGTGGATGAGGTGATACTTGGACTGGGAGGACAACAGCTTATGCAGCCAAGGAGCAGGGAGAGAATGGGAAGTTTAGGGATTATCACAGGTCAGCAAAACCTGCACAGGTTATGGGTGCAGGTTTGCCAGGTATGGGTCAGGGTCATAATCTAACCACCTGTGACACAGGTGCCCACAGTTTTGACCTTCACTTCCTTGTCCTCCTCTTGCAACTGCCAACCACTACTGCCTTTGGCCCTCCATACCACACATCCTACTAGATCACCAGCAGTATCATTTTCCCCCCATTGCTTGCCCCATTGGCCTTCACAAAATACTCCAAATTTCCCCTTACTTTGATCATGCCGTACTGTGAGACCCATGAATGTCAGCTGCTAGCAGCATGAAACATCATTGCCTTTTCATCTATCCTGTATAAGGTATGTACACCAACCTTTCTTGGTCTTTGTTTTATGACAGAAACAGTCTGGGCTAATCAGAAGAGTTAGAACCACTGTTCATCATCTCAGTTGTGTCGGCTGTGCTTTTGGGCTTGGTACCCAAAATTTGCTGAGAGTTGTCTATTCTCTTTTTGGTATGCAGTTCTACCATATCCAACTGTTCATTCCATACTGACAGAGCAGATCCAGATTGTGCCTCCCATTCTACAGTGTTGCATGAACCTTTTAGCATCTCATATCTTCACCTTCCTTTCTCAGTCCATCCTGCTCCACCATTTTCTTTTCTCCTGTGGTTGGAATCACCCCACTTTATTTATTTTTTATCTCAGTTCCCTCTTGAGCACCATGTGGTGCTGTTTCGTTACACACTCAGTAGTTCATAGCTCAGTATACCAGATAGCCATGTGTATTTAAGCCCCTCATTCCAACCAAGTATACACATCATTTTACTGCCTACTTGCTGGTGTGACCTCAGTATCATGGCATCCAACACCCCCTCCAATGGCAATAACATGTCAGACCAGTGTAAGCTCCCCAAACACTACCTCAATAATGGAGATATGCTCATCACAAAGTGACAGAAGACTACCATGTCAACAGCATCCATGCCTATTGCTTCCCAGTCCAGTACCTCCCTCCACCAGCTCAACAAGATTTCAAAAAACAAAAAATGCTGATGCTGAAGACATGCCATCCTCCCCTCCTTGTGCCCAACTCCATATGTGAGAGGATGCTGATGACAGCAATGAAGGCACCAGGCCACAAGACCCCAAGCAAGAGCCAATTGAGGTGAGTGACAGTGATGACAATGTGATTGAAGTGGTTGAAGATGATGATGAGGAACTTGGTGCATGTGGCATTTGGATTGGATGACCTGCAATCTGATTCATCTTAGATTGACTGAGCAAAGACCAGGATGCACCAATCTATGTGTTCTTCAAGCCAATGCCAATTGTCAAGTACATCAATGGCTGGAAGGCCCACATCTTCAAGTGTGCTGCTGTGAAGTGCCATTGCAAGCACAGGTTGGTTCACTGATTCCTCAACACAGGTGATGCAAAGTTGACAGGGAATCTGTGTTGACACACCAAGGTTTGCTGGGGTGAAGATGTTGTGGCTGTGGCTGACAACATGCAGGATATTAAAACTGCTTGGGATGCCCTATGGAGTTCAAAGAGTGTTGACAGGTCAATCACAGCACTCTTTAATCATTTTGTGGCAAAAGGATGAGTTACTTACAGTCACTGCTAGCATACCAAACTTGAATCATGGTGAGTCTTGTCTTGAAAGGATTGAGATATAACACCTAAAAAATGTGTTGTCAGCACTGAGTTTGTACATTGGGTTGCAGAAAATAAGAGGCCATTCCAGATCATAAATGATTCTGGTCACTTATGAAAACTGGGAGGCCTGAATATCATATCCCATTGGCACAGACTTTGTCACATGAGGTGTGAAATGTCTTCATGCAGGTTTGTAAATGGATTGCACATATTTTACAAGTCAGTAAGGATTGAAGAAATTTGATTAAGTACTCACCTGTGCTCTGATAAAAGGAATACAACGGCTGGTTGAGTTTTGCCACAGATGTTTGGACCTCACCAAATCATAAGGCATATGTGGCCATTACAGTTCACCTTGAGCAGGACAGGAAGGTGCTTGCAATGCTTCTGGAGGATATGCCTTGTTCAAACAATGTTGACTAAGGTAAGTGCCACATTACTTTCTGAGTGGAGTAGAGTTTGACTTACAGCACCAAGTTGCACAAATTTGCATACATGGTGAAGAAGTCAACTACAATCCTCCTTCTACAGTGGTACACCACACTCAGCTCCTGTGGACTTCCTCATTGTATGATGCCCTGTGATGTCACAACTTGTTGGAATTCAGCATATGATATGCTCAGCTTTGCACTTGAATTCTGCTCAACAATTGATAGTATGACTGAGAAGTGTGATCTGGATCTCCAAAAATATGAGCTGTCCCCTGCAGAATGGGGTATTGCCAAGGAGCTTAGGGATGTCTTGAAGGTATGTATCACATATCCTATCATTTTTTCTGTTTCTGATTGATACCTTTGGCCATATATTTAAGGACACAACTTTGTTCTTTTCCTGTGGCACCCCCAACCTTGCTACTGTCATCCCAGCAATGGACCATATTGACAAGGTCCTTGCTACTATGTCCAACAGTCATTGTTTCTCTCTTTCCATCTGTGCCACTCTCATTGTTGGCAAGAATGCCATTAACTGGTATTACAACAAGACAAATCACTCTGAAACCTATCCCATTGCCATGAGTACATTCTTCTTTGTTCATGTTATGACACTTGCATTTACTTTCTTTCTTTCTCACCCTTTTCTGTTATTTATGACTCATGATGACTCTAGTTGGACATGTTGTCCTTAGTTATGTGACAGGTCATCTTTACCCATGTGACTCACTATGAGTCATTGCTTTTCTCTAGTGACTCAGTACTAGGACACCTTTAGTGACTCAGTCCTAGTACTCTATTGTTCTTGTACTGTTTCAGCAATGTGTACTTACTTTAGTGACACATTGTGTAGTGGTTTGCTAACCGTTTGTCTGACTTGGACAATTAAATGTGGCTTGCAACACGACTATTGTATTTGGACACTCAGCGGGCCGGCACTAGATCCCCTTGTGTGTGAGTGAGCATAACAGCACCTCCACTAGATCAATGATGAGAGAGTAGAGACGAAAGAAGTAGAAGAAGAGAAAGAGATACAGATAGAAAGGCAGACTGGAAAGGAAAGGAACAGATAGCGAATTGAAGAAGACCAGGATAGGGATCCCTGGTCTTTACCAGTCGACTTATATACATGTGAGACTTGCTTTAAAGCAGAGTCCGAACTATGCTATGAGTCACGAACCCTAGTACAACTATCCTAGTATGACATAGTGTCCACATGCACCTGATAAGAAAGAACAATAACGCTATGACAGCGTGTGAGTCAGTGCTACAATGATGATCTGGCCCCTGTCCATGACTAATATAAGCTGACAATCGTAGTCATAACTGATGAGTCAGTCCACTTCAGAGGCAGTCCATGACATTATCCCCTTTTCAGGGTAAACGCCCATGTTCTACCGACCATGCAGTCAGCACAGTTACTCGCCTGTCTCGCTGCATCTCCTCTTTGATCATATCCACAACCCATGCTTCTTCCATTTGGCAACAACATGCTCGCTGGTCAACTGCCAGTGTGAACTTTTGGTCCTTGATCTGACGGATTGACTCTTGAGCGGCCTTAAGGCGCTTCTAAAGTCCATGCCATCTGACAATCTCTGACGTCAGTGACTGATCCCCTACATGTGCAATCGCCTCGTCCACATCATTGCATTAGTGTACGTTGTCTCCAACAACTGGAGTTCATCTGGCCCTATTTCTGGCATATGCAGCCGCATGAATCTCGCCCTGATGAACCGGCCCGTCCATCTCTAACCGTGCCTCCACATATGGATTGTCGGTCATGTGGACCTTGATGTATCTAGCGGGCACCTGTTGACTGGTTGCATCTAAGATTAAAAAGGGGACATAACTTGTCCCTTGGTTGCGCTCGTACCCTTGCACAGTCGGCGATAAGGGTCAGCACAATGCTTGAGCACCTCGCTGTGCATGGTGTGGGTGAGCGGGCAGCATGGTGTAGTGTACAGCGACGGGCTGGCATAGTCTTCCTCTTTGACCTTGGCCACTTTGTATACCCAACCCTTCGGTAACTGGTTGGTTTTCAGGGTAGGGAGGTGGTATTTCATCAGTATCTTCACGATGGACTTTGAGGGCGTTGGCATTGTTATCCGCCAGGGACATGGCTTCTTTATGAGTGAGGCAAAAGTATGCCATGGTGTCAGTGCGAGTGGATGGTGCAGGGATGGGGACAGGATTGATTGGTGCTGGGATGGGAGTGGGGGCTGGAGACTCATGGCCATGGCAGTATTCTCTTGGTCCAGTGCATTGAGTGCAGTATCCAATATCAGAGGGTGACACTGGTGTTACGGTTAGACGGACTGCTCTGCTCGGCTTGAGCTAAGGTACTGTGACGAAAGTTGTTCTGCTGGATTCGGATCAACTGGGTCCGTAACTTGTGAGTTACTTCGGAAGAATGTGGATAACCAGGACGTTGATAAGGTTTGTAAGACCCTATGGTGACGGCGTGGGACTCAATGCCCTCGCGGAACCGGTGATATCAGCAAAGTCTGCAAGAGGATAGACTGGGAAAGTCGTCTGGACTTTATGCAGTTCCTAGCCTAGAAGGCGTCGTGTGTCTGATTGATACAAGAACTCAGACCTAAGGTCTAAGTTCGCTAGTGGTACAGTTTATATAGTAACTACATGAGTCACTATTACTGAGTCATAATACTAAGCTGAGTCACTAATGACGCTATGACTCCACTAATACTACTAGTCCCTGTAATAGTATGAGTCACTATGACTCATCGTATGGAAGGTGGTAGAATAGTCTGGAACTAATGATGTCATATCCACATGATAGTCCCAACTCATGTGAAACTTCAACGCGTTGCAACTGAGACATAACAACTGGGCTAGAGGAATCATGCTGGCCTGGCGACGCCTGTGGTTCTTCAGGTTGCGCTTCTTCTGCACTTCCAGTAGCTGCTCCCAATGCCACTCTCAAGCCGTGAGCATCCCCAGTGACGATGGCTTCAGGCACATGAAGTGTAAGGATGTGGTCAGGGTCAGCTGCAGCGCGAGACTCAGCTGCGTCGGCAAGGGTGAGCTGTCTAAAGGCATTAGCGATGGTGTTGGCTGAGGGAGTCAGGGCTTGTGGTTCAAACAGGACTGCATTAGCTCTGAGGATGGATGCAGTGCGTCCTCGAGCCATTCAAGCAATGTTGTCGTGGATGCGACTGAGAACTGCTTCCTCATTCCCAGAGGCGGAGTCAGCATATGCTCCAGCTGTAGGTTCATCGGCAAGGTCAGAGCATCCATTGGATGACATGTATCTGATTGCATGTTGTAGTAGGAGATGAGAGTGATGAAGAGCTGAGGGGTAAGGTAACTTAGCAGATGACAAGCTCCTTATATGTGTTTCTTTGGCAGGGTTTGATTTCTTGAACTCCCGCACCTTATCATCAGCGAACACATCATCCTTATCAACCCACATGTTGTCTGAGTCAGGGTAACCTTCCCATTTGACCAGATATTGAAGATGCCGTCTTCTGCCGAATTTCCGAGAGTCTAGAATCTTCTCCACAGAGTATTCTTCTTCCCCATCCATGAGTTCAGGCACTGGGTGCTGGTAATTTGGTCCATGCATTATTGTTTCTCAGTATGGTGTGAGATGATCGATGTGGAACATGGGGTGAATGCTCCACTGCATGGGAAGGGCCAATTGATAACTGACTGGTGATAGTACCTTGATTACTTTAAATGGACCATGCCTTCTGGGCGCAAACTTTGCAGTTGGCTGACTGATGCAGAGATTCTTGCCTTCTACCCATACTTGGTCCCCTTCCTTGTACTTGGGTGTATCTCGATTTAACCCATGACTGTTGTGCTTTAATCATGAGCTGTTGTGCCATCTCCCATGCCTGTTTCAATTGTTCGAGGTGTAATGTGACCTGTGGAAGTGGAGAAGGCGCCAAGGTCCAATCAGCACATGGGTTATAGCCCATCAAAAGGAAAAATGGAGACTTCCGCGTGGTGTCACTAGGCCAATTGTTGTGAGCAAATTGTGCGATTGGAAGATAAGGGGCCCAATTTGTCTGATGGTAGTTGGATATGAACCGAATAGCGGTCTCGACCCATTGATTAGAACGTTCTGATTGCCTGTCAGTTCTTGGATGATACGCTGTAGAAGGATTACGTTCTATTCCTGTGATTTGGCATACTTCTTGCATGAACTTAGATATGAACTGTGGGTCTCTGTCGCTGATGACTTTCCATGGTAGTCCAAAGTGTGCAAACACATGCTGGATATATAGGGCTGCTGTCCCTTCTGCGTTGGTTTCTTCATTGCATGGAATGAAGATCGATGCTTTAGTGCAGTCATGATCCGTGACCGTGAGAATAGAATTGTATCCCTGTGAGACAGGGAGTTTAGTGATGAAGTCTAGCACAATAGTTTCGAATGGCATAGCTTCAGGCTTGGGATAAATGGGTCTCAAAGGCGCTTTTGTAGGTCTATTATTGACCTTGTGTCGTTGACAGTCGGCACATCCTTGTACATAGTCAGTGATGTCTTTGTGCATTTGTGGCCACCAGTAATTTTGTTCAACAATCTGTATCGTCTTGCTGATACCTGGGTGGCCATGCACCAGTGGATCATGATGTGTTTGAATGAGTTTTCTTTTCCTGTTTATGTCAGTGGTTATGACAACTCGGTCACCCTTATACCATGTCCCATTAATGCATTTGAGCTGATGGGGATCAATCCACGGTTTGAGGTGTTCTTTGTCCTGACAGTGTTGATGAGTGACAGTTGTTACAGCCTTAACAAATAAGTGTTCAGGTAGTACAACAACATTTGTATTGTCATTGATCCTTGATCGTAATCAGGTCGTCTTGAGAGTGCATCTGCTCTTCCATTTGACGTTCCTTTGATGTGACATATTTCAATGTTGTATTCTGAACGACAAAGTACTTCCCTTGCTATCCATCTGCTTATTTTGTGTGGTTCCTTCCAATACAGAAGGTTTTGATGATCTGAATAGACAATGATTTGATGCAGTGATCCTGCTAGGAATGACCTCCAGTTGTCCAACGACATGACTACTGCCAATAGTTCCAGATCTGTGACATCATAGTTTTGTTGTGCTTCATTGAGGGTTTTTGAAAAGTACATGATCAGATGTCTTTTGCCATCTTCCTTCTTCTGTAGTAGCACTGCTCCTATTGTGAATCTGGAAGTGTCAACCTCAAGTTCAAATGGTTTGTCGAGTTTGGGATGTGCCAGTACTGGTTCACTGGTCACCCTATTTCTGAGGTCATTAAATGCTTTTTGGTGTTGTTCAGTCCATATCCATTCTGCATCTTTTTGTGTGAGTTCATTCAGTGGCCTTGTGATGTGCACAAATCCTCGAATAAAAGGCCAGTAAAAATTGCAAAAGCCCAAAAAGGATCTGATGTCCTTAACTTTGGTAGGTGTAGGCCAGTTTTTAATGCCTGCAATTTTTATGGGGTCCATGCGCATTATCCCCTTTTCAAGGATTACCCCCAGGTAATCTATTTGTGGAGCATGGAATGTGCATTTTTCAGGTTTGAAATAGAGGTCTAGTTGCTCTGCTACTTCGAAAACTGCAGATACAGCTTGAATGTGGTCATCCAGGTTGGTGCTTGTCACAATTGCTATGTCATCCATGTAAATCTGAATGGCAGTACCCCTAGTGTTCCTGACTTATCACCCCCTGAGCCACCAAAAGGGAGTAGTGCTCCACATCCCGACAGGGATGAAGAGGTTCCTGCAGTTGCAGATGATCCTCCAGAGCAGCAAGCTCCGCCTCATCACCCTGACCCTGTACCTAAGCCTAAGGGTAAATCATGGTCCCGACCTGATCCTACATCATCTGTAGAACCTAGGCGGTCAGCACGATTGAGGAAAGTACCTACCGATCCTGACAATGTCTATGGCAAAAGGCACCCTGCAAAGGTTAGCCGAGACATTGAGCGAACTCGTACATGGAAACAAATGGTTGAGAACCAACCGGGTAGCTCCCGGCGACGTTCATCCCATGATCAGACAGAATCAGGAGAATCTCCTGAGCAATCTGCATCTAAACTTCCTACTACATTGAGTGAAAGTTCGCATGATTCAGAGGATGAGGCAGATCAGCAGTTGCTGACCCGCCTTGCTCAGGAAGGGGGAGTCAAATTCCAAGATTATCTGCTTGCCAAAGCAGTTCCACCGTATGATCTTGAGTCACCTGATACCTCCAATATTCACGAATGGACCTTTAGGGACATTCTTAAAATGCCAAGCAAATTACAGGAGGAGTGGAAACAAGCGTGTCATGAGGAGTTGGCTTCTCTTTGCAAACGCAAAGTCTTTGAACTAGTTGACCCGCCGAAAGGCAGAAAGGTCATTAAAAACCGATGGGTATTCGACTTAAAGTTGGATGGCCGTAAAAAAGCTAGGCTTGTAGCCAAAGGCTTCTCCCAGGTTGAAGGCATAGACTATGACGAAATATTCTCACCTGTGGTACGGTTTGAGACAGTCCGGATGATGATAGCGCTTGCCACTTTAAAAGATTGGCACATCTCCAGTCTGGACGTCAAAACAGCCTTCCTGTATGGTGACCTCGATGAGGAGCTTTACATGGAACAACCTGAAGGGTTCAAAGTCCCTGGCCACAAAAATAAAAACAAAGTGATGCACCGTAAGAAAGCCATCTATGGACTCAAACAAGCTGCTTTAGCCTGGTGGAAAGCGCTTGATGCATCCATGGCTAGAATAGGCTGCACACATCTTGTTTCAGACTCTGGTATATTTGTCAATAAAGGCAAAACCATTGTCATTATCGTCTATGTCGACGATGTGCTCTTTCTTGGAGCAAACAAAAAAGACATCAGTTCTCTGAAAGAGCATTTTATGCAGATCTGGGAATGCAGAGATCTGGGCGATATGCAAGAGTTTTTACGCATGCGCATAGTGAAATCGAAAGGTCGTATTCTAATCGACCAAGTAGATTATTTACACAAAGTGCTGCAATGTTTCAAACTTGTTAATGCGAAAACTGTACCTACTCCGTTACCGGAAGGGTATCAGCCATTGCCTAATAAAGATCCTCCAAACCCAGAGCTCTGCTCTCAGTTCCAACAAGTAATAGGGTCACTCCTATATATTATGATTGGAACGCGACCAGACATAGCATACGCTGTGACTAAATTGTCGCAATTTGCAGCGAACCCTAATAAGGATCACCTAGATAGAGCGATGTATATTTGCCGCTATCTATTAGGTACATCCAATTATGCTTTAGTCTATAATGGCAAAAGTGATGGGGGTTTACTTGCATATGCAGACTTTGATTGGGCTTCCGACCCGATCACTAGAAAGTCTACAACGGGCTATTTAGTTAAACTAGCTAATGGAGTATTCTGTTGGAATTCTAGAGCGCAGAAATCTATTGTGCTCTCTTCCACTGAAGCAGAATATATGTCGCTTGCTGATACCAGCAGACAGTTGGTCTGGATACAGTCACTCTTTGAGGAGATCGGTATAATTCTAGCACCAATTCCATTATGCGGTGATAATCAAGGATCCATCTTCCTTGCATCTAATCCGGTGCAAGAAAAGCGCATTAAACACATTGACATCCGTTACCACTACATACGTGAAGTCATACATGCTAAGAAGATTGAACTCTTCTTTATTGAAGGATCTGAGAATCCCGCAGATTTGTTTACTAAGAATCTGGGTCGCATAAAATTTCAGAAGTTCAGAGAACGATTAGGATTAGAGTTTTACTCATCCTAGTCATTAAGAGTCGATGAGAAGTGTGGTGTTCAGTCTAACCACTGTTACACAGAAACATTTCCTCAGAGATGTTTAGGACAGAAAGATGGAAACTGCGTTTTCAATTTCTTGTCTAGTCTCTAACACGTCTCATCAGAGACTTCTTAAACTGCTATGAAACAACTAGCATAGGTCGTCAATGAGTATTTCTCATAATGACATGTCCCGTGCTCAGTTCAAGTTCTTGGATTGAATGTTGTTTCGTTTCATTCATTATGCTTAGATCACTACTGTGTACTTAGCAAGGGGGAGTGTTGAAACGTAATAAGTACATATGTATCTTATCTATAGCAGTTATGACATAAGTAGACTATGCAAAGTATGATTACCATATTAAGTAGCTACATTACGCACATCCATGGGCATAACACATATCAGGGTCATGTGAATGGTCCTGAGATGTTCTAGGGTGTTCCACACATCAGGTGTCACTGAAAACGCGATATAGTGGACACCTTTACTCATCATAGTTACGCAAAGGGACATGGTGGGACCATAGAGGTCACTTTTCCCTATATAAGGAGGGGTGAAAAGAGACCTACCCTCCCCAGCAGAATATCACTTGTATTCACTCGTGCTCTATACACTGCGCTTAAGACTATCAACACCTTCTACCAAAGGTGAGTCTTCTGTAGCCTGCGTGCTGTGCCATGTGCTGCGCAACATGGATATGGGGAGAGCATGCACCATCTGGCAGTGGCACCAAGACATGGGATGGGAAGAAAAATACTGTTGATCTGGTGTGTTGCATAACCCAACAGCCATTACAGCAAGCACCTACCATCTGACTTACCTAGCTGCTGTCTGATGAGTTCAATGCAGTTGATATGCTCAAGTTGGAACTGGATAGACTTCAGGTCATCCATGGTGAGTTTATGGACATTTATCTGGACCAGCATAACCTGGCAGACAGTTTGAAGTCATTGCTTGATTAATTGGACATAAGGGAGGTACAGAACATTATAGAGTAGAAGGAATTTTGTATGCATTCCTACCCTAAAGTGAATAACATATCGGCAGCTCCATCAGTGAGGCCCTTGCAATCTAAGTCTTCCCTCACTTGCTGGGCCAGCTATCGGCAACACGAGCAGTACAGCTGTTCCTGGAAAGGAGCATGTACCACCAGAGCATCCTGCAGGAGCACTTTGCTGGCTGCCATGCCATACAGGAAGACCTCATCCTCCCCAATTGTGTGCCCCCATCTGAAACCAGTCTATTAGGGGTTGTGCCAGTGCCATCATGTGATGCTAGCCGCCATATGTGGTCCATGTGGTAACTCACCAAATAGGAAATAAGACAATTATTGCTCTAAATGAACTTGGATGGCTTAGCAGGTAGAGCACCAGACCTTAACAGGTTCGATACTGCTACTGGCCACTTTTCCTCATCCATAAAATCAGCCTTGGCAGATGCTCATATGAGAGGAGATAGCACAGGTTACATTTATTGACTTCTAGCAGTACAGTGAATGTCACCATACTGGTAGAAATTAATACAGGGAACCTATTGTATGCCCCCCTCAGGCCAATTTATTAGCATTTTTCTCATAATGAAGAATGGACTCATTCAAAGTTATAAGCAACAATTGTCATCAGATATTCTGGGCACAATCATGGTCATCAGCAGTATTTCTTCTTTGCATTAATAGGCACATTAAAAGTCATTGGCAGCTTTTCCTCCTTAGCAAAAATGGGCCCATTCAAGGTCATTGGCATTTTCTCTCATTTGCATAAAGGGGCCATTTCAAGGTTATTGACAACCATTCTCATCAGCAGCATTGGGCCCATTCAAGGGCATCAGTACTTTCTCAAACTTGCACCAGTGGGCCCATTCAAGGTCATAGACATTCCTTCTCATTTTCACCAGTGGGCTGAATCAAGGTTATTGGCAACTTTTCTCAATGGAAACATTGGGCCCATTCAAGGCCATCGACAGCTTTCTTGTGAATGACAATGGGCCCATTCAAGGTTATCAGCAACTTGTCTCAATGGCAACATTGGGCCCATTCAAGCTCATTGGCAGCTTCAATCATGGGTAATGATAGGCCCATCCAAGCTCATCAGCATTTCCTCTCATTTGCACCATAGGGCCGATTCAAGGTTATTGGCAACTTTTCTCAATGGCAACATTGGGCCCATTCAAGGCTATCAGCAGCTTCACTCATGGGTAATGATGGGCCAATTCAAGCTCATTGGCATTTCCTCTCATTTGCATCAGTGGGCCGATTCAAGGTTATCCACAATGTTTTGCAATGGCAACATTGGGCCCATTCAAGCTCATTGACATTTCCTCTCATGTACACCAGTGGGCCAAATCAAGGTTATCAGCAACTTTTCTCAGCAACAACATTGGGCCCATTCAAGCCTATCAATAGCTTTGCTCAGGAGCAACAATGGGCCCACTCATTTATCTCAGCAGAGTTCCTCTGCATGGGCACTTTCCCCATCCAAACCTTTTGGCAGTCTTATTTTTGGGCCGATATGTAACTTACAGACACTTTCACCCAATGGACCAATATGGGCTTGCTCAAAGTGCTCAGCAAATTTGCACCTGGGCTTTACCGAGCCCTACAGCAACTTGCTGCATCATTATGTGGACAAGAAGACCACTTTGGTCAAAACACTTTACCAAGGCCTATCTTTAGCCTTCATTGCATTCACACAGCATATCCAATCACTTGTCTTCAATGAGAAGCCACAGTACGACTACCTCCATGCTCTCCTCACACAATGCTTGGCCAGTGATTCCAATAACATCATGTCAGACCTTGTTACCATACTGTACCACCGTCATGCTGAAAAATTACTGTCCCCACCTCCTTGCCCAGTGGTCAACAGATGTGAGTCCAACCTTTTAGTAACTTGGCTTGAGCTGACAGCATGCAGTTTACATTTGTCCATGCACTTGACAAATGTTCAATGGGCCACAAGATCATCAAGGCATTAGTGGTGCATTAGTGGTGAATTCTGAAATTTCTCACTGTCTGGGATTTTGGCATAGGACATTTATACCTTTCATGTTGTATCCACCCTTTGTAGGTGTCCTTAGTGTGTGCACAGTAGTAGTCCTTAGTGTTACAATGTGATTTGTTTTTTCTGCCAGCTTGGTGCAGTAGTCAATGGCTTGGAGTGTTATAGCTGTGAAACTTAGCTGTTGATCAGCTAAACCTGGAAATCCCACTTTACAGGCTTTCACAGCTTGGCTATGGCTAGCTCAGGCTCTTGGAGCCCTGCAACACTATCTGGTCTCAGCCAATATTGGCTGGAGTATCAACCATGGCAGATTATCTGGTGTCAGCCAACTTTGGCTGAGTATCAATCTTAGGAGGTGCTTGCCATCGGCTGGGGGTATCAACCAAACCAGCCATCACTATACATTGTCCGAGACAAGCAAAAAAATAAGAAAATACCTGCACAAACCCATGTCAAGGGTATGGGTTTTATAAAGGTTTAAAAACACAACCTGGACCTGTACCTACTACCCAGAAAACCCATACCCAGTACCTGCATGGGTTTCACCAACCTGTGGTGATCCCTATATATAATCTACCTCTGTCTGTGGCAACTTACTATGCAACTTGATAGTAAGTCCTAAGGACACGAGGAACAGGGAAGACTGGGGATTGACAGTGGGAACAGAGGAGGACTTGGAAGGGCAGTGGTACCATGAGTAATCACAGACAAGGGTGTGGAACAGGCCTTGGAGGTGAGCTGCACAGTAGACAAGGAAGGATACAAGTGGGGATGTCACAAGTGGACAGTCTGAGGGATTGTCTGTTGTATTGAGCTAGCTTATATACCTGGGTACATTGTAACAGTTTGCTAACCGTTTGTCCGACTTGGACTACTGGATGTGGCTTGCAACATGTGACTGGTGTCTTTGGACACTAGGCTGGCTAACACTAGGTCCCCTTAGAGTGAAAAGGGTGTGACAGCACCTCCACTAAGTTGATGATGAGAGAATAGAGATGAAGTAGAAAGAGAAAGAGAAAGACAATGATGAGAAGAGGCAGACTGGAAAGGAAAGATGAAACAAGATAGCAAATTGAAGAAGACCAGGATAGAGATCCCTGGTCTTTACTAGTCGACTTATATACATGTGAGACTCGCTTTAAAGCGGAGTCTGAACTGTGCTATGAGTCACGAACCCTAGTACAGCTATCCTAGGATGATGTAGTGTCCATCAGCACCTGATACTACAAGAACAATAACGCTATGACAGCGTGTGTGTCAAGATCCTGTGGGATCTCGAGAAATGCGACATGTGTTAGGGTACCTGTGTGAGCAATGGTTAAGTGACTCAAGGGTTCGAGGTGATGATGAGGCTTTGACAGCCAAGTAGAGACAGAAGTCAAGAGGAGGGATCAATGGTCTTGGATTTGCAGAAGTAAAGACGAAGGACAAGATGGGACTTCAGGGTACATCACCCAGTCCTTATATACTTATGTAGCATCACAGCCTGAGACGTGTATAGCCTTGTACCCTAGTATAACAGTCCTAGGAATGAGTCATGCATAGTACAGGAGAACAGCCTCCAGGGACAAGGAGACAGAAAGAGAACAATGGAATACACAGCCTTAAGGGACAGAGAAGGTAAGAAAGATGGGGTAGTTCGATGAAAGGAGTAAGGGGGTAAGCAAATGGGAGGGAAGGAAGAGAAAAGAAAAATGTGTCCATATCATATTCACAGGTGGAATCATGACAGTGTGAGTCTGTGCTACAACAATACTCCAGCCCCTGTCCATGACTAATGTAATCTGACAACATAGTCATAACCATTATGTCAGTCCACTTCAATCAGTCAATCGTGACATACATGGTCTGTACATAGTTTAGGGTAGGTTCCATCTTTATGGCTTCTTATTCATAATGACATCCTGGCACTATCAACTTGTTAACTACTAACCCATTACACTAGAACTACAACCACTACCCTCACTCAACCCAACTTGAAGCCCAGTCATCCTCCATCTCTGCAAATTCCCTAACTAGCCAACAATTGCTTACAGCATATCAAAACTGGACAACCCACAATGTGACTTAGTAAATGGATGGAAATTAATGCAATGAACTGACCTTCAACTCTGCCCTTGTCCAGATTCCTCCATCATCTTCCTGATGTTGTCCCAAGCATTATACACTCCATCCCAGTCAAGCCTGATTGGGTGACCTTGTGCATCATCAGGTATACACATCAGACTCATATCACAGACTGGATCCCAATGTTCATTGGGAACATGGGTGAGTAGTCCTCCATTCACTGTCAAAAGCCACCCATTTCCCTGGATTGCCAATGGATGACTTGAATGTATGACTTCAATATCTTCCACCTTCTGATCTGACTGATTATTATCACTCTGATGTGCCTGTGTGATCATTCCTTGATGAAGGTGAATTGATATAAAGTGATTCATGCAGGGATCCCAAAAAGATTGGAAAGTCATGGCTTGACTTTGTCCTATTACATCACGAAAATTCTGAGGGAGATTGGTCACTACTGATTTGACTAGGTAGGAGGATACACTAGATTTAATGTAGTTGGTGTGGTTTCTCAGTGGCTCAGTACTGGACATGATCACCTGGGTGTCCCATACTCTAATTGTGTTATCCACACCCCCTGAAGCAATGTGTCTCCCATCAGGGGAAAGTGCTATATCAAAAATCAGATTTGTATGACCAAGTAAGGGTGTGCTGATAAGTGCACCAGTCAGAAAGTCCCATATTCTAATTGTCATATCAAAAGATGCAGATACAATGTAGTTCCCATCTGAAGAATATGCAACTGCTGTGACTCCAGCAGTGTGGCCTCTAAGAGGTTCAAAGATAGGTTTGCTTGTTTGAAGATCCCAGACTTGTATTGTGTTATCATTGGATCCAGAAGCAAAATGAAAATTTGTTGGAGAACATGCTATGGACCATATTACATCTGTATGACCTGTGAGGGGCTCTTGACAAGGTGCACCTGTCAGTGGATCCCATATTATAATTGTATGATCCTGAGACCCTGAAACAATATGTGTCCCATGTAGGGAATAGGCTACAGATGAAACTGAGGCTGTGTGGCCACTTAAAGGCCCTTTTAGCATAGCATGTGTGTGTAAGTCCCAGATTATAATTTTGTTATCATCAGATCCTGAGACAATCTGCATTCCATTGGGAGAGTATGCAATGGATACAACTTCATCTGTATGGCCTTTCAAAGGCTCTCCAATAGGTACACCCATCTCAGAGTCCCAAATGTGAACTGTGCCATCTGTATATGCTAAAACAAAGCAAGTTCCATCAGGTGAATATGCTATAGATGCAACACCATGTGGGTGACCTGTAAGGGGCTGGCCAATTGGTGAGCCTGTCTTAGAATCCCATCTCCAAGCTGTTTCATCATAAGACCCTGAAAGAATGGACCTTCCATCAGAGGAGTATACTATGGTTTGGACTGGATCAGTGTGGCCTGTGAGGGGCTTCCCTTTATTCATTCCAGTATGAGCATCACATATATAGACTAGACCCTCAGTAGTCCCTAGGATAATGGAGGTTCCATCTTGAGAATACACCCCACACATAACACCAATACTATTGCCTCGCTCTTTGATCAGATTTCCAGTTTGAGAGTCCCATAATTTAGTAGAAGTAGAATATGGTGATCCTGACAGAATGGATTCCCCTTGTGGTGAATATGCTACAAAATTAACCCACTGAAGGTGAGCTTGAAAAGGCTCAACAGTAAGGCCACCTGTTTCAGGGTCCCAAATCTGAATGGTTCCATTCTCCAATCCTGCTGTGATTTTCTGCCCATCTGGAGAATATGCCACAGAAGTCACTTGGCTTTTGTGGCCATCAAATGTTTGAATTTGTCTCCCTGTCAAAGAGTCCCACATCCAAATCCTATTATCATCAGATCCACAGATAATCTGTTTTCCATCAGGAGAATATGCAACAGATCTTATAGCACCTGTGGGACCTTGTAAGGGTTGTCTAGCTGGTTTTCCTGTCTGTGAATCCCATATCCTGACCATCATATCTGCAGATCCTGATATTATATATGTGCCATCTGGAGAATATGCAACAGAATTGATTCCTTCTGTGTGGCCTTTAAGTGCATTGCCAACAGGTACACCAGTTAGAGAGTCCCAAATCTGAATTGTGCCATCATTGGACCCAGAGATAATATGCACCCCATCTGGAGAATATGCCACAGATGTCACAACACCAGTGTGACCTCTAAGTGGGTCAGTGAGAGGAATACCGATCTGAGAATCCCATATTCGGATGTTGCGGTCCAAACAACCAGTGACAATCTGCCTTCCATCTGGAGAGTATGCCACACACCAAACAGCACTTCCAGCATTCAACTGCCATGCATTTGATGGACGAGCCTTGTCCCTCCTACTTAAGACAATTTTTAGTTCTGAAGGGAGGAACTTCATAGCTGCAGACCAAGGCTCGGCCCAGATCACTGATGATATATAGATGTGTGGCACACTAATGGACATTGGCTCACGAAGTAGCAGCACAAAGCGGAGAAAGTCTTGAAGGGTCTGACACAGGTCATGGTCACCCTATGAAGCCAGAAGTGGAGACGGTCAGTAATGATCATCGTAATCATTCGATGCCACCAACCTTAGACATCACTACTAATTTCTGGAGCATCTGCACCGCAGCATTGATCTCGGAAATTACACTCATAACCTCAAGCCAATAGAACAGCCTCGTATTGTTCAGGAATTGGTATGCCACTTTCAGTTTCTCGTCATTTCCTGGCCCACTAGACCGGGAGAGATGGTCAAGCCAATATACTGCACTGTACTGCAGCTCCTCTGGTATGCCCTGCTTCAGACCAGGTATCTCGTCGTTGCGCTGTCGGCTGGACTCTAACCCACATATGTTAAATTTTAGGCCAGCTTTCATGATAGCCAGGCATCTCTGAGCCATCGTCGTATCTAGCTTCTCGGGGTTCATCCAAAACTCTTGGGACCTTGCCTGCGTGCTGATAAAATCAAGGAATGAAGGATGGCAGACACGGAGAGCATCCGTCACTGGGTCCACAAAAATAACAGCAGCAAGTTTGCTACGTAGTTCCTCAATATCCTCTGGTGTGATAAGGATGTCAGGGTCAGTGGTTGGAATGAATGCGTGCAGTCCCTTGCACGGTAGGGAACGGTTCCTAGATGTCACATATATGAACCCGACGAAGTTTTTGACAGCGTCCTGATAATCTGGTGACTCTCCTGCGATTTTACGTAGTACCCGCAGGTATAATTCGTCAACTCCCTTCTCGGGACTACCCGCCTTACTTGAAGAAAGGATACTCCTCATCTCCTTGAGTTTCGCCCCGTCATACACCAAGCTAGCAATATACGACAGTACGGTCTTGATCCAGATAAAGAGCCCGTGAGACTTGTCAGCAAGCGCTTGAATCTCCTCCTCCGCAACCCGGGACCGGAGACGATGCAGGAGCCCACCCGGAGCGAATCTTGACTGGGTAAACTTGACGATATCTTCGCTGGCGTCGACTGCAAACAAGTTAAGATGGGTCATATTTCCGGAGCCACGTAGCTCCGCCTCGCTCTCATCCATGGGCCTGCTAGTAACGATGACCTTCAACCAAGGGGCGAGACTGACTAACGCCGCAAGGTATGAGGAAATAGTTTGGGAGTCGTCGCATTCATCCAAAGCGTCGATGATGAAGGTGACGGAAGGCAACTTGGAAGAGGCGTGAGCGGTAGTTGTCGATGATACATTGGACACGTCATGCAGAGGCTTCTTGAGTAGCGTCTCAAATTGGATGGACAGGGCAGCATCCTCGATGGTCGGGTTTGAGTTGAGAACGTCGATCAGAACGTCCATGTATGGCTTATATTGTCGGGCGATCGAATATGCCACGGTGTGTACGAGGTTAGCTGGGACCCTAAGCCTCTCGATGTCTCTCTTGAAGAAGAATGACCCCGACAGGCGGCCGCGCTGATGCAGCGCATTGGTGACAGAGGTAGCAACGGCGCTTTTTCCAGAACCGGCGACACCAGATAGAAGGAAGAGTCTGGGTGACGTATCCTCGGAGAGAGCGAAGGACACCAAGCTCTCGATGACGTCGGTTCTCGTGTCTGGCATACAGCAGTTCTTGGGATCCGGATCAAACGAGCTTCCCGCCGGCGGCTTGATGCGGTTGAGAGTGCGTTCCCGATCAGCGCGAAGCTGCTGTTCCTTGATGTCGACGGTGATAGCAAGATCGACGTTTTGCTTCAAGCGCGTCGACTTTTCTTTCAGCGCATCGACCTGGTCTTTCTTCGAGTTGTACCAATTCTCCAGCAGGAATGCTACGCAACGGTTAAGCCAAATCTTATGACGTATCGAAATCGCACTCACTCGACGTGGATCGTGATGAGTACTGATTCAGTTGTTCCGACGTTTCCTTGATGAACTCGATGAAACTACGAATGAGCGCGCGGCGTTCGGCGACATCGATAGCCTCCAATGCGGAAAGCATGATGGGAAGCATTGAGACGAGATCGTCCATCAGTATGACGAACTGCTTGTGGCACGCGGGTATTGCTTGGAAGTTCTAAATGTGAATGTAAGCCATCAGACAATTGATATGATCGCGGGAGCCATACCGTGATGACCTGATTGACAACTGCAACAGCTACGCTAGCGATGGGGTTAAGCTATTTGAGGCAGATTAGCATACTCTGAATCAACTTCAGCGACTGAATCGTCGCACCTGAGCCGCCTGGCTTGCCGCCAGCTGGGGCAATGTCAAGAATCCGAGGATCTTATCGAGGCCATCCAACATGTCGACCTTTGACGCGAGAGCAGTGCAAGCCTTAGATCCAAGAACGCGAGTGACGTCTACGAACTATAGCAGGAGTTTAACGGCATCCTGGCGTGAAACGACAAGCTAAGACGTACGGATTTGGACTGCCCACACGTGAAATTTACCGCGACGTGGTGGTTGGGATCTGTAAAAACGATCAGCGGTCAGGGCATTTTGCGGGGAGGAAACACCACAACCTTCGAAACGGACAGCCCTGTCATTTCCAAACTTATCTGGCTGGAACTCGACGAAGATCTCAGCAACGCTTATGTTGAGAAGCGCTCGCTGGATGGTTAACTTGGCACTGGTCTGGTTCCGAACGTAGCTGTACGAAATCGATCAATATCTAGGATGATACTAGGACGTAAAGTGGACAGACATGTCGAGATTCCAATAAATAGGGACATTTTTTTTGAATTTGTTCGACTGGTGTCTGACATCGGCGCCGTCTTTGAAAACGAGCTCGAGGTCGGACGTCGGGCGTTTCTTGATAAAATCGACAGAGATATCTGTGCAACGATATTGAGTCTTATAATCAGCGACTGTGCGGCCATATATACCCTTCAAATGAATATATCTGTAAGTGTAGCGGTCAGCATGCAGCTCAGGTGAAAAGTCGTGGATCCAAGACTGACAGGTCTTGATCGGCCATATCGGTTGCAGATCGCGGATTTGATTCGAGCAGAAGTTGTAAGAAATTTGTTTTTTTTGAGCTTTGGCGTTGTGAGAAGAACGTTGATGAAGCAAAGATGTACGAGCGATGGATACTGAAGCAGAAGTGCGCTGAAGCGCCGAAGACGAGAGCACCGTGAGAAGACACGCACGTGTGAAAATTGCGCCACTCGCTCGCAGCCTCGTCACCATTGGTGGACGGTCGTGGACGAAGTGGCGCGACTTTGCCTCTTAGAATAAAGGCAAAGCGCGCACGCTATTCGAGAGTGTTTATATAAAGTTAGTAATCTGAGTACGTGTTGCGTGTTAGGTACACTGCAGGGGTAATGTGATGTATACGAGCTTTACGACGGAACTATAGAGAGCAATACTGGAGCTATAATGCGAAGATAAGATGGGTATCGCAAAAAGGGAGATAGGTGGTTTGGATGGCAGAGGTACGGAGACCCGCGACATTCTTGTCAAATTAAAAATGGTAGTGGGAAAAAAAAAAAGAATATATTTACTAGTTCACGCGCACCCAAACCCCACGTTCGAGTGCCCGATGAACACCCGAAGAAACACGACGACACAACGAAACGCGGGTCCCAGCGGAAGTCGTGTCCATAGCGCGAGCCCAGACGGGCCGTCTTCTGCCACCTCGAGACTCATTTCAAGTACATCGAGCTCCTTACCTGTATTTGCTAGTGCGCCTAGTAGCCACCATCGTGCTCGCACGTCTACGCCAGGTGCGAGAACGAGTACGCGATCTTTCGGCGCACCTCTGAGCGCGCTAAACAGCGCCGCCAGTCGTAGGCCGTCGTACAGCGTACTCGCAATGCGTAACATCATGCGGCGCAGTGGGCGGCCAGGACTAAGGGCCGCTAGGACAGGGTCACCGTCTATCACGGCAAGACGTGATGCGGCTGCAGACGGGCACACCAAGGAAGTGGGGCAGTGCAAGGCGGGTGAGACGCGCACGGGCAAGTGCAGCAAGGAAGTCGTCGAAAGGCATATAGGGCAGTGTGTCGGCGAGGCGCCTGGGCAAGCAGCTCGGAGTTGAAGGTGGGTAAAGTGAGAGTCTATAGAGACTCATGAGCAGAGCGCCAGTTTGTGCGCAGAATCAGCGTCGTCCGGGGCCCCGGCGCGACTGCGGGAAGCGCGATACACGGATATGCGTCGTCAGTGGACAGCTCGAGAATACGAGCAAGCTGGGCAGCAGCGTTGAAGCCCTTCGAGACGCGTGCGGGACAGGAAGGACATAGGGCGAAGACAAGGTAGAGTGGGATAGGTAGACTCTGGTGTGCCGGTTACCGGGCGAGCCGTGGACTGCGCGGCTCGTACGCCTGAGGGACAGATAATCCGACGACGTTTGCGTGCAGGTGCAGGCATGGGTGGAGATGTAGATGCGGAGAAGGCCAGAGTGTAAAGGAATGCGAGTGGGCAGGGTGCGTTTGGAGGGGTGATCGCGCGCTGGGAGGCACGATGTATGTTGGTATGCTCGGAAACATCGCGGTCATGCACGGGAAGGAAGGCGTATTACGCGATTCGGTACAGGTCATGTCCAGGTCAGAGACTGGCGCGTCGCCCTAGGCTACTTGGAGCACGGGTGACGAAGGTGTTGGTGCTGGCTAGGAGAGCTGGGGTATGGTACAGTATGCCGGACATGTACGAGATGGCACTCTTCGAAGAAGATTGTCCCATGCGGAAGGGAGATTTGGAACTTGAAGGAAGGGTGACAATCCGGCGGCCCAGTGAGGATATCAAGGACAGCGAGTGCCTGATACTGGACGTATCTTTAGTATCGGGATTTTGAGAATGCTTGAATCTGCGGATGAAGGCATGACGCGGATGGGGTCGTAGGGTGGGAGAGAACAGAGTGTTGGTAAGAGAGATATCTGGACAGACGGAGCTACGGCTTTACAGTAGTATTACGACGCCCCAGCACTCAATGCCACTGTTGTAAGATCGGTGCTACTGTGCATCCCATCCCTCATCTCACTCTCGAATTCTCGGGTAAACCTCGTGCCGCACAAGGGGAGAATGTCTAACCATCCCAGCAACCCTACGCATGACCTCAACCTTCACTGTGGCCAGTTCCACGGGTTAGCACCAGTGAACGGACATCTCCCATCGTATATATCAACGCCCCGTCGCTCTCTCTAGGAATAAGGACCAGCCGTCGCAGTAAACTTCTTGAACCTTGGCAAAAAAAAAGGCGTCGTCAACACACCAGGCGCGCAAGATCGAACTCTTCCCGGCTCCTTCATCGTGGCCACTATGGGGATGCTCACACTGGGGAGCAGTACGCTGTTGTAAAGTACCCGGGATATATGAGGGAGCGTTAGCAGGAACATGAGGTGCGGATCTTCAGCTTTCTTCATCATACCTGACGACGTCGGCAACAGCATACAGGGTCAAAATGAAACATCTATATCGCTTCTCGCGCCGACACTTCGCCATCCCGAGTCCAGTGTCCTCTGAGCACTCACGGTCTACCCTCTTTCAAAAAATTCCTGACAATACCCGCACTCGATGGGGCCTCCCCACAAGTCGGTTTCCTATCCTTCTTCCTCCCTTCTCTTTCACACTGCGACACGCATTTTCAGCAGCGTGCAAATGTGTATCCAACGGGGGCTGGCGTTTCTCTCAAATATCCACGGGGCCTGACGCTCCAACACGTCTCACATCCCTGTCATCGCACCAACACATCATTAGAAGAAAGAGCCAGTTCGATAGCACCCTCTCAACAGACGCAAAAAAGCCAACCTTGTGCCTCAAATGAAACAGGCACCCGATTTCTTCGCGCAGGGCACAACAAGAATCCAGGTGCATCCGATATCAAGAATCAAGATCCGTAGCGCATAGATGTCGCTCCGTACGTCCTCCATATATCCCAACATCAGTACCTACTGATCTGTTCTAACTAGTCTTTTAAGCCCGTCAGGCCACACGATAGCGTTCTGAACCCAGACACTCGTCACTCACGAGCTAGCGGCTTCCGTTTCCCGTCCGCTCCGTCCGAGTATGATAGGCTTTCGAGGAGCAGGACAGAGAGGAAGCTGTTCGTCTCTGTGTTTATCAGCAACATCGGTACGTGCCTTCCGTCTCCGTCCCTCCTGGGGTGGATCCCGGTTCCTCGCAAGAACGCTGATTCATGGTTAAGCACCTCCGTTCCACGATCGCAGCGCTTGCCCTCCCGCTTCGCGAGCCAGCACCAGCGCACGACCACCCTGGCACTGCACCCGTGCGCGCCCCTCCCTTCTCCAGAAAATCTTAGTGGGGGGCGACATTATCGCCTTCTGTCTAGGTTTGGTATGCTATTGGGTTGGTCCTAATCTGCTCGAAGAGTGAGGTCGTGACGTGGTTCACTTACACCAGTTCCCTGCACTCAGCTCCTACCTGTGGAAGTTCGGTTGAACGTGACCGTTGGGCTAGCTCCGAATGATGGTGAACAACTTGATTAGGTTCAGTATAAGGTAATGTCTCACGTTGTGACCCACCTCCCACAAATACCTATGAGCGTATGCGTATACCCTCTTCTGATACCTACTCGCTGCGAAGTTTTGTGCTTTGTACAGTACAGTACTCTTCCTCTCCGCAAAAGGGCCCAGCGCTCGAGATTCGGGGGAGGGCCGACTTATAGATTTGTAGATTGCTGACCATTCGTGTAATATCTACATATATTACATAGAGTCAAATACGACCTTTACCATGGAACTTTACGAAGCTGTCACGGTATTGGGATGATATCGGGTAGCGATCGTGTATGGATCACCAACAAAGGGGAGAGAGTAGCTGCCTCGACGGCGCGGTACGTTGTACGCGCTCGTAAGTGCGTGCGTGAAGTTTCGTGTGGCAGAGGGAGTTCCCGCTCCAAGAGGTAAGAGGTAAGAGGTTTGCAAAAGCGTCCTTTGAGTGCCACGATAGGCCTGACTTCCGGGACGAGCACGCAAGTTGGGAGGAAACTCTCCTATGAATTCCTTGTATTCCGAATACGCAAGGGTGAGGTATTTAAGAACAAAAGATAGTACCTAAAAGAGGAAAAGAGAAGGAAGATACGGAAACGGTAAGCATATGAGGGATCTGGCAATGAGGCAAGAGAATCGAGATAAGAAAAACGTTGTTTCGGGCTCAACGCATGAGCAGCCCTTACAACGTGGAGATCATCACCTTTTTTTTCAAAGAAAAAAGGTCAAAATTCGTACCGGTGTGGCGAGCGGATGAGATAAAAACATATGCGAGAAAAGAAAGCATTCAAAAAAAAGACAGAAAGTGCATACGTGAGTCCAGTTCACACGTACCCACTACCCCGGTAACGAACGGAAGGAAGCACGCTTGGAAGCACGACCCAGCGTGCAGTAATGCCGACCCGAGCGGTACCCATATCTACGGCTCCATGCGACAGGCCTTCTTCAACGCTCCTTCAGCACGCATACAGACGCGCCAAATAGTGCTGCAGACCGCTGTACAATGTGCTAACGAGGCGCACGTCACGCGGCGAACCGGATGGCCAGGAGAAAACGCCGACCCAAAGCTGGGACTACCATTGATTACCGCAAGGCGCTGCCAAGCGGCAGACGGCACGTTGAATACCGTGGGTACGTGCCAACGAGAAGAGACAGCGCGTGCACCGCGCGAGAAGCATGCGGGCGTCGTGATGAGGGCCGCGAGGTGTAGTGTTGATGGCAAGGCGTGTAATGCGCGCGTTGGCGTCGCAGGCGGATAGCTTCTCAAGGGAAATCATACAGTTGCAATGAGTTTTGTGACCGGATGAGAGATAGTAGTAGAAATTGAAGCATGCAGGGTTTAGGTCACGTGATCTCTCCGCCGTTTCTAAACGAATGCCCGAAGGAAACACGACGCAGCGAAATACTGACCCAAGTAGAGGTCGTGTTAATAACGGGAGACTCGATGAGTCTTCTTCTGCTTTGCCAGACTCAGCTAACGTAGCGCAGGGAAGTCGTAGGAATGCCTGCAGGTATTGCAACCTGCATTCACAGCACTGGCAGGGGACATAGATAATTGTGTCAGGAGATGAGCCGAGTGGGACAGCAACGTACCTCATCTGATCTACTCCTCAAAATCAGCTCGAGATCCTCGAACCCCGCGCCCTGCCCGTGCATTGACAAATTATCACCGTCAGGGCGACCAAGGGCTCCAGATACCGCTGCGGGGCACATGCCGTCGTACAACGTGCTGGCGAGTAGCATCACGCAAAGGAGCCAGGTAACAGGAACAAGAACAGTCGCGAAGTCGGGACTGCTGTCTGAGGGACTGAAGGAAAGACAACAGAGCGTAGTGCTGATCCCAGTTATGTCGTGTCCACCCTGCGAGACTCGACGCCGTATTAGCAGCTGAGGCTGCCAGAGTCTCCCACATAAGGATCGTGCAGAGAGCCTCCATGTGCAGCAACCGCAAGCCAACGTGATTTTATGGCGTTTGTTACGATACCTAGATGAATGCGTAGCAATTAGTTGGGGCTGGGGTAGAGTAGGGCCGAAACGTACCGGAAATGCCGTCCAGACTCAGCTCAAGCGTCTCAAGAACCGCCCCCATATTTGCTAGCGTGCCCAACAGACTCCGGGGCATGCATACATCCACATCAGGCGCAAGGACGAGTCTAGGCTCCTTCAGCACGCTGTATCATACAACTACAGCGTCCCGTCGATGCGCAGCATCATGCAGCGTAGCGGACGGCCGCGAGGCTGGAGCTGCCGTCGAGCACGGAAGAGCAAGGTGACGCGTCGGAGGGCACATTATGCGCTGCGGGGTGCACGCCGACAAAGTGGGACAGCGAAAGGTGCGGCGTGAGTCATGTGCGGGCGCGCAGAAAGTAGTCGACAAATGCGTAGGGCAGCGCGTCGATGATAGGCCCTAAATTGGAGGCAGGAGGCGTCATCGAGCGGAGCGCTAGCTCGAAGAACGCGCTATGCGCGGGCGGGTAGGAGCGCAATGCCGGCGTCGTCAAGAGCGCCGCGAAGCACGGCGCGACTGTGATCCCAACGAGGCAAATAGCTTGGGCAGGCGGTAGAGCATGAGCTGTGCAGCGGCATCGAACCTGCTACTAGACAAGGCTGTCCGGCTCGTGGGCGGTACTGTGGAACCCAATGAGGCGTACGGGTGCAGGGGGGAATATGGAGAGTCTGGAAGGAGGATCGTGAGCAGGATGATACGATGTGTGTTGGTATCCTGGGAATATCTCAGACCTCTGCGGGCACGAAGACGTGACGGTTGAGATCTTGAGATCTGTGAGACGTCACGCGTCACACGTCAGGGCGCGGCCCACATTAAGTCCGGCTCAGATGACTCTCAGATGCTGGAGCATCGCCCGAGGCTGCTTGGAGGACGGGTATCGGGGGAAGGAGGTGGTGGCGAAGAAACCAGGCCATGATACTCTCTGGAGGTACAAAGTGGAAACCTGAAGGAGGACGGAACTGCGAAGGCGTAACTCGGAAATCCGGAATAAAGGGGTGGTTATCTGACAGCAGAGGTATATTGATAGGGAAGATTAGGAGGTGAGTGAGACTGTAGATGTGAGTGGGACTGGGCGTGTCATTAATGTCAAGGTTTTGAGAAGGCATGGCAACAGGGAACTAAGAGCTGGTGCATGGTTTGTCAGACATGACATCACTCAAAATATTTGAATTAGTGAAGAGAAAGTTCCGGTTCTGAACCGCAGTCCGAACCCTAGATTAGGATTCGGGTTCAGGTGCTCGGACCAGCAGTTCTGAGTTGGGTACTTATGTTAGAGCCCGTCCGGGCACACGGTTTGTCGGATGCGACATCAGCCAAAATATTCAAATTGTTTTTTATTTTCCAAGCCCAACAATCTGAGCATCCAGTAAACTTTGCTGTGGCATCAGTAAGTTGCAAAATTTGTTTTTCAAGGTTTTTCAGCCCAAAAAACAAGGGGGTCACGGATTTTTAAGCACCCATACCCATGTTAGGGAGGGAGGGGGGCCTGCCAGGCCCTTAGCAGATTTTTGTCCACAGGCGCCTATTGGGTGCTAATCCCGATTAGCCGACTAAGCTGATTGTAAGAATCTCACTTGTGCTTCTAATGTGCTTCATCCAGAGAACACTTCAAGCTAGGATTAGCTAGGATTGAGTAGAAATGGCAATTTTGGTTCTATCTTCAGCTTAGAATTCAAGTTTAGAGTGACATCAAGGCTTTCATCAACTAAGATTCTCCAGCTTGAGCAAAAGCAGCTCCAAGGGTGACTCCTCCTGTGCCTCCTATTTCCTCAACCCCTGATGCTCACTCAATCCGACAATGCTGCACCATCCAATGGGCCTCCCATTCCGACACCAGATGAAGATGGTATTTATACATGTGATGTTTGTCACTTGAAGGTTTGCATTGGCTGCAGAGGTTCCAAAAATTTCTTGCAACATCAGAAATCACTTGTGTGCATGAGGGCAGCACCAAACGTGAAGGAATGGCACAGCCAAAGGCAAGCCAGATCAAGAAAATTGATTCATATTTCACAAAAGCTACACACAGCAGGACAAGTAGCAGGCAAAACCACACTCCCAAGGCCGCACCTACCTCTGGATCTGTGCTACCAAAACATGGTCAGCTGTGCAAACATCTTGACAAACATCAGACAGCTAAGCCTAAGCCTCCAGAACACCCTCAGCAAGGCCCTACTGTGCATGCATTGGTGCTGTTAGCCAGCATTACCGATGCTGCACATGACTTACCCTCCCTTGTTCCAGAAGCTGAGGAAGACGACGATATTGCACGTGTTGTTTTGTCAGGAGGGCCTGAAGACCCCAGTGAGGCTTGGGAACATCTCAATCATGGGCTTAACAGGTTGCTGGGGTTTGGTGTTGAGATTGAAGACATTGCACAGCACATACAACATGGACCCTTGGGCATGGAGGGTCTAATTGGGTACATTCATGGATTTGTTGTTGATTACAGTATCTCTGGAGATTTACTTGAAGGAAAGCTTGAAAGACTGTCAAAAGCACATGATCTAGTGAAACAGTAAGTACTCCCATGGCAATCAGGACAGATAGGTTACTTACCAGACACAAGGCACACAGGAGGGCATACAATTGCCTCTGTCTCACCAAATTTCTCACCATTGTTCTTGCCAGCTGCCCTTCCTGCCAAGGGTGTTCCCTTACACAAGGACTCAGAGCCCCAAGCCACTGATACACCCATGGATATGTGTCCACCTTCCCCCTTGCCTTCCCCACCTCATTCTGCGAACACAGGCAATGAGGATGATGACATTGAATATATTGGGACAAGTGTCAGGACATCACCTTTGTCTAGTGCTGTTGAGGATGTGGTTACTCCTGCACATCGAACACCTGGGCTTCCTGTGAATGGAATCGGAATCGACCTGTGGCACATGATGCAGAAGGCACAGTGCAAGCAACATCTAGTCAGCACACCACCTGGCCAGACAGGAATCAGCACATACCCTTTCCTCCTCCATGTCGAGGAGCACACCCCATGGGAGTTTTCCTCCCATTACAGATCCCTCATGCTACACATGTGCAAATGCAAAAATTGCAACCTTGACAAGAATGGTCTATGCCAACCATGCCACGCTCTGCTATCTAACCAAAAGTTTAGAAACATCTTGGTGCGAATAGAAACTGGCATAAATCCAAAGGCACCCTACAAGTTCCATGGCTTGATGAACCTGACTGAGATTGCATGAAAAAAAGACTGCACAATTGACTTGTATCATCTGCAGCACACCAATGATGCAAAGAAGCTGGTCAGGTGCGAAGGGGCAATCACCCTGCACTGTCAAGTACTCCTTGCTATGTTGAGTGGGAAGATTCTGCAGTTGGGTCACATCCTTTGTGTTGCATCAGATCGTCACATGAGTGTTGTGGCAATCCTAGACTTGATCCGAAAAGCTGGACATGGCCTCTATCGTCCAAAGGGTTTTGTCGAGGAGGAAGATTTATAAACCCTCATATTCCTGCATCTAGGTGGTCAATGAGTGGCAGAGATCGCTCACTGTATGTTCAGGATCCCAGCCCCCTCCACTGTTTGTTGCCACACCATGATCCCACTGTTAATCTGTTCCCCATCCTACCCAGTTGTAAACGATCTTGAAAGTAATTTGGAGGCTGAATTTGACAGTTTGTCGCCTGCATTGGCAGCACAAGGGAAGTACCATGTGGTTTTGATGTTGGACAAGATTGCACAAGAGAGGTGTCCACGATGGTGTGATTGGACAAACCAGATGCTGGGGTGGTGTCAAGAGCATATGAGAGGGAAGTGTATGGACTTCAACAGCATTGCAGATGCAGAGCTGTTGTTCCAGGACATGGTGGCTGGAAACATGCACCTCGCACATGAAGTAAGTGGTCTCACAACTTAGCACTTAGCTCAGCCAATTCTAAGTTGCACTTCCCTTATTTCCGACAGGCCATTGTTGGTGCAATTGGCCTTCTCTGTAACAATTCCAGATTTTATTGTGCCAAACCTTTTCTCATCTCCGGGAGCTGTAAGAAAGAGTCTGCAGAGGAACATGCAAGACTCACTGAGACTGCACTCAATGCAATCAAGCTTTCCAAGGTCCTTTTGAACACACAGGTTGTCTCAATTGCCTCAGATGGCAAGGCAAAGTGAGGGAAGGCCCTAGTACTGCTCACATTCAAGAGAAAACTTTCCCCCTCCTCACCCATTTATCCCTGGCTGTCAGCATGTCCCCTCCTTGACCTGCATGTTGGCAATGATGATATTACCTGCGACAAGGACTGGAAACATGTTGATGCAAAGCGACCTCACAATGCCCTCTTGCATGAAAAGGGCCTCTTGGTGCATGGAACTTGGATCACCCCTGCCCTTCTCTGAAGTCATCTTCTCGAAGCTGGGCACAAGTTGCAACATGTCGGTGCAGTTCTCAATCCAAATGACAAACAAGACATCCTCCTAGCTTACACACTTCTTTGCAATATCTGGAGTCTTCCTCAGCTTGTGTCTGGTTCCCCAGGTTGTATCAAAACCAGAGATTCACTTTGTCTTTTTGGGTCTATGTGCTATCACTTCCTGATGCTGTATATCTGTGTTGACCTGTCTATTGAGGACCAGCTGGAGTCCTTGAGCTATGCAGCCCACCTTGCATTGGTTCTATATTTTCACGATAAGGCATGCAACAACTTCATACCAACCGCCCTCTACATTGACCTTATCATGATGGTCAAAAATGTCTACTTTTGTGCAGCAAAGGCCAAGATCGATACACCGAACAAAGACTTTAGCATCATACTCCTTGGCACTGATCGCCTCGAAAGCCTCTTCAGATGCTTACAGACTATCATTGGTAATGATGCTAATGTTGATAATTACCAGCTCAGCTTGCATCTCATTGGAACTATGGAGTCTGCAAACATTCTTGCATTGCACCCTGAATGGGATAAGGCACTGCAATGTCTGCACCTTCCTAGTGTATCTCAGGACTCTTCTGAAATCCCAGCCTCTGCAGACCACATCTCTACACGTTCATGGAGAGTGTCTCAGGCTCTGAGCTCACTAACTCCTCCCACAGTCTGGATTCGAGGTTGGTGCAAACTGGAAGCAGACCACCCCTTTGTATTTGACACTCTTCATGCAGTTGAAGCAATTCCTGAGGCTACAATGCTGGCACCATTTGGTACACTCCTCGTTCATGCATCTCTCCCCGGTGATGACATAGAGGACTCATTGCCCAACAACACCCTTCATGGCCTGGCTCTGGATGCTGACTTGTCAGATACAAATGCTCCCCCCACTGACAATGGTATTTGTGAACTTGAGGATGCTGCAACATCTCTGGACTGGGCCCCTGAACAACACACATTCAATAATGTTGTCACAGTTGACAGCGATGCAGGCACACTGAACAAGTCTCGTGCCTTGTCTTTGTTATTCAAATATAGCAAGTCAATGAGCTCTGCAGATCAGTTGCATAGAGTCCAGCAGCAAGCATGCTTCATGCAGTCAGAGCCTGATATGCTCCCCGATGACTCCTCTGAAGAACTTGGAGATGTTCTTATGGTAAACAACCCCATAGCTTTGCTCCTTTCATGTGAAGAGAATATATTTCTTTGCATTGGCAAAGTTATAAGTATACACCTTGGGTCAAAGGCCATTGACTATCTGCAGCTCGATGTACTTCTCAAGGACACTGTCCATGCCACATACCAGGTTTACAGCCTAGCATGCACCTCTCCTGACCACAATAACCCTGAGGATAATGCACAAAAGTACAAATGGCATACACAGAGTCTCATGCCCATGAGATTTAAAGTTCCAGGCACTCTCATTCTGCCTGTCAACCCCTCCCTTTCCATGCCTCCATTGCACACGCCCTTCTACTTATTTGAAACAGCAATGCTCATTGCTTTCACATCAAGCCTTCGAGATTGACTAGCCAAACCACAGCTGAAGTTCATCCCACAAACAGAGCAGAGTGACCACTTTCCATACTGTGAGAAATCAGGTGAGTGCTCGTCACAGTTATGTGTTGTTCAGCCCAAGTTGAAGCTTATACTTCTCAGGGGAGGCTTGTTTCATAGCAGAAGACCTCTATGATGTGTGAGAGGTCAGCATGCATGAATGCCCTGCATGCTCACCCCCTGTCCAACTCAACACAGCCAATGGTCAACGTGTGCTTGCACACATCACAAGCCATGTACTGCATGATCTGACTATCGATAAAGCACAGGAGCTGTGTGGGCTCTGTCTCCGACTGGGAAACATATGCACCATATATTTGACAAGGCACCCCAGACAGAACTACCAGTGGGCTATCAAATATGGTGGCACTGTGCCATGCCCGAATGTGACAAACTTCTTGTACTCAGCAGCCATGGTATCTTCAGACTCATTGCCATGCTCAAATGTCCCCCTTCGATGTCCTTACTGCCCAGATGGATCTCCCGCAGTCTGGCATTACAACATGCAAGTACACTTCCAAAACCGGCACCAAGGTGTCAATACTGTGTGGCATGAAGACCTCTGGAAGCTGACACCAGAGGAGGTGAAGGCAGTGGCCCAGATTTGGAAGACTTGCCATAAACAGCCGAAGCAATGTGGAAAGGGGAAGCTGAGGGTGCCCTTGAAAGTTTCAGAGGCACACAGTTCTCACAAGCTTTCAAGGTATGTATTGCACGTGTTCACATTCAAAACTTTGCTAATCATATAACAACTACTAGTTACATTACATGTGAAGACGAGACAGTACATGATGGTGAGCAAGATGTCGAACAAGACTCTGAAGGCCCAGATGGGTGCAAAGATGAAGCCGAACCTGAAGAAAATGATGATGTCAGTGAGGTGTTTACTGAGGCAGAGGGGTGGGCATTGGGCGGCAGTGAGGGCACATCAGTGCTTGCATCAATGTCAAATAGCATGCAACATGTGTTGGGTTGTGCAGACAGTGGAGACAGGGAAGGTTCAGGGGGAGGGTTGAGAGAGTCGAGTCAGCAATAGGGGCTGTCAGCATCGCTCCTGTCACGGACTGCCTCGGAAGTGGACTGACACATCGGTTATGACTACGATTGTCAGCTTATATTAGTCATGGACAGATATCGGAGTATCATTGTAGCACAGACTCACACACTGTCAAGCGTCTTATTGTTCTTTCTTATCAGGTGCATGTGGACACTATGTCATCATCAGATAGCTGTACTAGGGTTCATGACTCATTACTTAGTTTAGACTCCGCTTTAAAGCGAGTCTTATGTGTATTTAAGTCGACTAGTAACAGACCAGGGATCCCTATCCTGGTCTTCTTCAATTTGCTATTCATTCTTGTTCTCACATCCTTTCCAGTCTGCTTTTCTTCGTCACTCTATTCCTCGTCTTCTTTCTCTTTCACTTATCCTCTCTCATCATCGACTTAGTGGAGGTGCTATCATGCCCTTTTCACTCTAAGGGGACCTAGTGTTAGCCAGCCTAGTGTCTGAGACCGTCAGTCACGTGTTGCAAGCCACTTCAATAGTCCAAGTCGGACAAACGGTTAGCAAACCGTTACATTAAGACCAGGATCCCATCGTGGCATTGCAAACTACAACAAGGGAACTTTGGGCTGCAGAAGGGCCTTTTGAGGTATACAAATTACAAGGACCGGTACACAGGGATATACCGGAGTGATTTATCAAGGCAGCCGAGTGGCGTGTACACAACGGTATCGAACGATATCACGCCAGGTCCACTGCACCAGAAGAGTCAAGTTCAGAGTGTTGGTACGCAGTTGAGTTCAATTTCGAGCATCTTTGTTGGGTGGAAATTTGCTGGATTGAAAACCTAGAAATTGGGGGACATTGGGAAGCTTTCCGCATAGCCGGAGAAGACTTGGGCCTTGATATCACATCACAAGACGCAGCTGACCAAGATCAGCTGGATCGAGCTAGGAGACCCCGAGAAACAACAGACGAAACCCCCACAACACGAACAAGTACGCCATCAATGGCTAGTGAAGCAAGCGCTATACAAGTACGATCACCAGCACCACAAAGAGGAAGCGATCAAATCATCGCAATACAGTTAGCTGAGTCATTACACATACAAGAACCAGTCATGAGTCGCACAATGACAATGGAACCAGCAGCAGGGACTATCAACCCGCTTACAGGGCATATGGAAACACCAATGAACCCAGACAATGTTGCTCTATATCGCGCCATAGGACCAGATCTGCCAGATCTGCCAGCAGCTCATAACAGACAAGCATCACCAAGAATACCATTCGGGTGGCCACGAGGAGGACAAGGACCCGGAGGCGGACCATTCGGAGGACCACCGGGAGGAGGCAGGGGACCACCTGGAGGTGGAGGACCGCCAAGAGGGGTTCCCATGCCTATGCCACAAGCACCACCACCAGGAGGACATCACGGGGACAAACTCGTAGGCAATCCACCCATCATATTTACAGGAGACTGCTCCAAGGCAGGACAATTCATCACCCAATGGCAACTATATGAAGGAGTCAACATCACCAATACGCTTATGCATAACCCATACCAACGAGCTATGTTTTTCCTCACATATATACAAGGAAACCTCGTTAACGAATGGGTGAAAGGAGTCAACGCGTGGCTCTGCACTCAAGTCACTACCCAAGGATGGGCAACCACAGATGAACGCCTATGGAATGGAGTGATCGGTGCTTTTAACAGACAGTATGCCGATGTACTGGAACAAGAAAAGGCACAGGCAGAGTTAGGACGAGGACTCCGCATGCAGAATGGAGATTTAGATGGACTAATCACGAGATTCGAACAATTGGTACGCCATGCCAACTACGATGTGAATCAGCCGCTGGTTTTGTGCATATTCACAGATGCATTGCCACATGCAATGTATGAATACATATTCAAGAATATACAACCACGGGACTATGAAGGGTGGCACAAAGCCTCCATACAACAACAAAAGGTGTTCGTACACATGAAGAGTCGACTCGAACAGTTCAATCCCAGGAAGAATGTGCCGACCGGGGTTAACAACTGGAAGGGCAACAACTACAACGTCAATCGATGGTGTCGACCCAACATTCCAAACCTCCCAGATCCAAATGCGATGGATTTATCCCCAGGAAGAGCACGTCTGGCTCAGGCAGAAGATTACAAACCAGGGAGGAACCGCTACCAACCATCAGAAAGAGTAGGACAAGGAACGAGCACGACAGTAGGACAAAGGAAAGTCCTTAGATGTTTCAATTGTGACAAACCAGGTCACTTTAAAAGAGATTGTCGACAGCCTCCGAAGCAAAACCCTTACTATCGACAAAATCAAGGTCCACCACGCATCCGACAGACGGATGCTGAAGAAAACGGGCTCTACACTGCTAGAAGCATAGTAGATGACCGAAGTGTTGTCGAAGGACACACCCCCCAACAAAAAGCCCAGGCTTGGCTAGAAGGGGTGGCTGAAGAACCCGATGAGGTTAAAGATTTAGTTATGCAACAATTGTGGAGGCGAGAGGATTTTCAAAATGCCTGAACCCAACGGCCTGGGTAAGGGCTCTCTGTTGTAACTCTGTATACATCACACACTACCGTTCTATGCGAATTCCAGTGTCGATCCGTACCAGTTACTTCATGGCCGATAAGTGAGTGCTAGTAGATTCAGGTGCCACTGACAACTTCATGCACCCTAATTTCGCGACGAAGATGGGTTTGGGAATGAAAGAACTCCCAACACCCAGGAAAATCTTCAACATTGACAACACTACCAATAAATCGGGGAAGATCACTCATTACCTCGACCTAGACGTATACACTAAAGGAATTCACAGAGAAATGCACTTCCTCATCACGGATATAGGAAGCGAAGACATTCTGCTAGGATATCCATGGTTAGTGTCATGATCTCTCACCGCGGCTATGATACGGACGCTTATTTTTCCTCTCTACTTACCTTCCCCACTTGCCCACCCCATTCCCCCATCCACCCATTTGGACTGCTCTTACTCTTCGCTTGTGACTCATACTCGGCCCTTAAGGCTGTTCTTTGATTACTTCTCGCTCTCCTACTTGTGGGCCTTAAGGCTGCGTTTCCTTGTGTTGACTCAGTCCTAGGACATTGCCTCATTCTGCGTGACTCATGTTGTACCTATAATACGTATATAAGGGCTGGACAATGTGTCCTGTAGCCCCATCCTGTTCTTCGTTTATCTCTTGTGAATCCCAGTGCCCTCCTGAATCCTCTCACCTCTGTCTCGCTTGACCTCACGGTCTCATCGTACCCCGAGTGATTAAACACTGATCCCCTTGTCCCACAGAAACCCACCGGCGCACGTCGCACATCGTCTGACCCCGCAAGGTCATAACATAAGAACAGGATCCTCCTCGGGACGTGCTACGCCCCACAACCTGTACCCACAGAACACCGAAACCTAGTACACCGTGGCGTCCCTACAAATCGCCTTTGCCCCAAACAACCAAGCTACACCAGTTACCCGCCGAACCCACGACGATCTCCCAACTCATGTAAAGGGAACCGTCGAGTGGAATAGACCTAACCGCGGGTATTACATCCCCCAACACCTCACCTCGAACAACGCCCTCGAACCTGTCGAGTTCATCAACAACCGTTGGTACGAGCTCAGATACGATGCGAGTGCACGCACCTTCTACACTCAAGAAAACCTAGTCCTCCCTGTCCAGAACATATTCGGAATTGGGTACTGGAACGTAACCGACCCCCAACACCCCGAATACCAACCCCCATCCCGCACTCCGTCCCGCACCACTTTCCGATTCACTCCAGGAGCGTTTGATAACAGTGACTCCTCTGAAGGGTCAGATACCGTGTCAGCACACTCCACCGTGAGCGTCCAGAGCACCCACCCACCAAACACCGAAAACCCCTCCTCATCTATCCGCTCGATCACATCGGCGTTCGGACCAATCAACGTCGATACACCCACCGAAACTCCCGACGTCGATATGTCAGCCAACGTCACCACAGTAGCACCAACGCACGCACCTTCCTCCAATGGTCTGAAGGGCACAGCTCCCGCGGTATTCACCGGGGATCGAAGTCGCTCCGAGTCCTTCTGGAACAAGTTCCGCCGATATCGGTTATTAAACCGAAACAACAAGTCCATCAGTATCCCCTTCTTCAGAGTCCTTACCGCCCTGTCCTACATCAAGGGCCCTATGGTGGAAGACTGGGTGAATGCACAAGACGAGGAACTCGAACGACGCACCGATAACACCAAGCCGGGGAGCGTTCGCGAAAACGACGAAATCCTTTGGCAAGAGTTCGAGGCCGCGTTCAAAGGAGCCTGGACCGATACTACGAAGGTTCAGAGTGCATACAGTCAGCTAATGAACCTGAAAATGAAGGACCTCGACGTCGACACTTACAACGCCACGTTCGCTCGGTTGGCCAACGCAGCCGGATGGGAACCCGATGCAAAGGGGACCATCGATCGCTATCGATCGGGACTCCGGGAAGCCATCCAGCGACGAGTAATTAACCGCGACAAAATGCCCGAATCTATGAACGAGTGGCAGACCGCAGCTCGTAAAGAAGTCGCAAAGATCAAAGAGTTACAAAGCTCCGGCCTCGTGGGGCCCCGTCGAAACCAATTATCACGTGACAGACACTCATACCAGCACATGGGTCAGCGCGCTCACTCCAATTTGTCAAATAGTCAGCATGTCCCAATGGATGTTGATGCTGCTAATATTACTACACCTTTTAAGAAACTAACTGACGAAGAACGAGCACAATACCGAGCCGAGGGACGGTGTTTTAGATGCCGAACCCAAGGACACATGGCTCGCAATTGCCCGAAAAACACCAACACACAGAACGTTTCGGGCCAACGAAATACCAACGCCCGCGAAGCTTCAGTCGTCCCTCCTACCAACCCAGTCACCCCGCCATCCTCGTCATCTACGGCGAGCGTCCCACCACCCCCGCCACCTAAGCTATCCTATGCACAGCAAATTCGGGCGCTCGAAGCGAAAATGAGCGACGAAGAACGATCAGTCTACCTCGACGCCCGTGACATGGGCGAGGATTTTTGTTCTGCCGGGCTTTGACGGTTGCAAACCCAGTACCTATCGTAGCTAACATGTACAGTAACAAAAAGGATTCAATGACAGTCCCAATTTCAGTTCACATGTGGCACAAAAAGACCAAAACAAAAGTGCTCCTAGATAGTGGAGCCACTCATAACTTCATCGACAAACGGGCAGTTAATTCCTTAGGCCTGGGAACCCGCTCCCTACCCCACCCTCTACAAGTCAATAACGTTGACGGCTCCCTTAACCAAGAAGGAAGCATTACCCAATATTGTAACCTGTGGATCCGCCAAAAAGACAGAGTTGAGAAACTGGGCTTTTATGTCGCAAACCTGGGGAGCGATCGTATCATATTTGGTCACCCGTGGTTCCGGATCTTCAACCCCTCCATTGATTGGAGCACCAACTGTCTAAAAGGGGACAACTTTAACATTGAAACAGCCGGCTACCGATCTAAAACAAAACCCCTTGTCCGTGTCACCACTCCTTCAGAGTCCTCTGACCAGAAGGAAACACAAAAGTCAATTCCCCCACAATATCACCGTCACTGGAGGGTTTTTAGTGAAGAAGCCGCCCAGAGGTTCCCTCCCTCCCGCCTAGACGATCACGCTATTGAGCTCAAACCGGGAGCCCCTGCCAAACTGGACTGCAAACTCTACAGACAGACGGAAAAGGAACTCGAAGCCCTCAAAGTCTATATTGATGAAAATCTGGCTAAAGGGTATATTGTCGAAACTAATTCCCCCTATGCCTCTCCTGTCTTCTTCCGGGCCAAGAAAGATGGCAAACTCCGTCCTATTGTCGACTACAGAGCGCTCAATGCATGGACAGTACGGGATGTGTACCCTTTACCCTTGATAGGGGGCATCATCGATCAGCTCCAAGGGAAAAAGATTTTCACTAAGGCGGACCTACAATGGGGTTTCAACAATATACGGATCAAAGAAGAAGACCAGTGGAAGGCCGTGTTCAAAACTCCCTATGGCCTATTCAAACCCAGAGTTTTACCATTTGGGATGAACAACGCCCCCAGTACCTTCTGTAGAGCCATGAGTCGTCTCTTATGGCCCCTGCTGAACAAATACCCCACCGAACTCTTCGTCTATATGGACGACATCCTTATCGCAACAGGAGACGACGTTGAGCGACATCGCCAAATCGTCCATGAAGTTCTAGCCCTTCTAGAAGAAGAATCCTACTTCCTCTGTCCGGCCAAGTGCGAATTCGAACAGCGCTCTATAACTTACCTGGGAATCATCGTCGATGGTGACCAATTAAAACCAGACCCCAAAAAGACGAGTGCTCTTAAAGACTGGCCGCGCACTCTCCATACGGTAAAAGAAGTCCGGAGAATCCTAGGAGTCCTAGGTTACCAGCATCCCTTCATCCCTAACTTTGCCAACATCGCACGCCCCCTCGTAGTGCTCACAAAGAAAGACCACCCGTTCCTATGGACCTCGGAATGCAAGGAAGCTCTCGATTCCCTTATTACCACCATTCTAAATAACCCCGCTCTCCACCAACCCGACCTCAGTCGACCGTTCTTCCTACAAGTTGACGCCTCCGCATTCGCTACCGGGGCCATTCTCACCCAGAAAGACGACAGAGGAAAACATATCACTGTGGGATTCCATTCCCAAACCTTTAACGAAGCAGAAAGGAATTACAACATCCACGACCGAGAATTCCTGGCCGTATTCCGGGGTCTCACCCATCATCGCCACCTCCTCCTAAGTTCCCCTTTTCCCACCACGGTATTCACAGACCATAAAAATCTGGAATACTATCGACACCCACGCCACATCAATCGCAGAGTCGCCCGTTACATACCCCAATTAGCGGACTATGACTTCATCCTAGTCCACTTCCCAGGAACGGCTAACAAATCAGACGCATTATCTAGACGACCGGACTACCCACAGGGATCAGAAGATAATGATAACATAACAGTCCTTCCCCCACACCCGTTCGCTCGGGCAGCCACCTTCTCCTCCGTGGATGATAGGACCCGCGCCTGCCAACTACGACAACCGGACCTCCTGAAGAAGTGGGCCACCACATTCCCCCTAAAAGTCATTAACGATCTCTACTGGTATGGAGACTGGCTAGTAGTCGTGGACGACCTACCCTTGAGAAGGGGGGTAATTTCACTATATCACGACTCACCCACAGCAGGACATCCGGGCATATCCAACACGGCATGGGCAATAGCACGTGACTACTGGTGGCCTAACCTAAAACAGACAATCACCGAATACATCAAGGGCTGCCATGTCTGTCAGTCACGAAAAAACAACCCCTCAAAACCCAAACCGCCCCTGTTCCCTATTACGTCAGACAACTTCACCCTCCCTTTCACATCAGTTGCCATGGACTTCATCGTTAAACTACCTATGTCAGAAGGATATGATTCTGTACTAACAATCACAGACACTTTTCAAAAGCTTGCATATTCCTTCCCTGCAACGAAACTATAGACGCAGCGGGAGTTGCTTTACTATACGCCACCTACGTACTACCCCATTATGGACTACCTTCACATATCATATCTGACCGAGATCCCCGCTTTATGGCCACCATCATTCAGGAGTTATGCTGCATACTCTCCATCCAACACAACGCCAGCACGGCATATCGGCCCCAAACAGATGGACAATCAGAACGTTCCAATCAGAAACTCGAACAATACTTCCGAATCTTCACAAACTTCCATCAGACCAACTGGCGCCATCTGTTACCCCTGGCCCAATTCACTTTCAATGCCTGGCCAAACGCCACTACCAGGAAAGCGCCCTTTGAACTCATCATGGGACACATACCACGCGTCCATCAAATTTTCCGAACCACCACATCCCCGCCACTAAACAACAGATTGGCCCTTATCACCCAAGCTAGGAAAGACGCTGCCGAAGCTCTACGCAGGTCGCAAGCGATAGAACTCCCGTCGAGCTTCATCCCCTACAATAAAGGAGATCTGGTATGGCTAGAAGGGAAGAACCTCAATACCACTCACCCCTCAGCGAAGCTAGTGCCTAGAAGGTTCGGGCCCTTCCTAGTTACGGACACCATATCCAGAACGTCTTTCCAAATCAAATTACCCCCGTCATGGAAGATTCATAACGTGTTCCACGGCACCCTCCTTACGCCCTACAAAGAAACAACCCTAAATGGCAACAAATATCAAGAGCCCGCTCCAGACCTAGTGGACGGGCAACCAGAATGGGAAGTTGAACAAATCCTGGGCGCAAGGAAGAGACGCCACCAACTCCAATACCTAGTCAGGTGGAAAGGCTTCTCAGAAGCGCATGATAGCTGGGAACCCCTAACTAACCTCCACGCTGACTCACTCATCAGAGACTATTACCGAACCCACCCCTCCGCCATCCGTGCCACTTATAAAACAACTCAGGGTCCGGGGCCAAATCCCATCACCATTCAAAGAATAACCGTCATGTCTGAACCACTCTCTCCCCTTCCTCTACTCACCCCTTCTCCACTGTCTTCCCCGAGAACTGAGACTCTCACCTACCCACTCAGCCTGCCGGGGCTCCCTGTCAGGTCACCCGTAACCCCACTACAGGTACCCAACCCTGAGCTTACAACGTCCCCTATGGTCCCTCCCCCTACTCTCCCGTCCCCCACACTCTTGTCGCGAATCCGTGACCCTCCCCCACCTCTCTCGCTCTACCATCGCATCTCACCTCCCACCGAGCCCCTGTCCTTGGAGGAAACCATCGAGATATGCGAAGCCATGCTGGGGGATGGACCCCGCGCCGTATTCCACGACCTGCCCCCTACTCCATCGCCCCCAGGTCAGCGAGCCCCCACGTCCTACGTTCGATACGAACCAGGAGACCCCAACCACGACAAGTACGTGGAGCAGATTGCCCTTGACCCCCCTTACGGGACTCCCCAGGACCCCCACTATGTACGCTTTGACCTAGACTTCGAGTCTCACCAGCATTATGTCCTTGGGCTCCGAGACGACTCTGACCCACCTCGCCAAGCCTATGGTTGGCCCCTTCAGGCTGCCCCCTTCATTGGTCCCAAGATTTCACCCGCTCGTTCTGATAACTCAGCGCTAGGGATCTTCGACGCGGGCTATCCGGGTGCTATAGAAGTAGACATTGTGCTGTACGAGCTTCGAGACTACAGAGTGCTTGCCGACGTCGATCAATACCGCGCCCACATGCTGGAGTACGAGAACCTCTTGTGCCAGTGCAAGATCTTGGAAGACAAGTTCTTCAAATGGCGTAGTAAGTCCACACCCCTCCGCCAACGTCTCGAAAAGGCCCAGGTCCGCAGCTGCCTCCATCCCTACATGCACCTTGGAGAACGTATCTCTGCCCCCCTTGCCTACCGCACCGCACTCCTCCCCGAACCTCAGACGTTTTCTATGGCACAATGCCTCCTGATCGATGTAGAATCGGGAGACAGTGAGTCGCTCAGGCCGTGGTTCGAAGACCGATGGGGTGTCAAATACACCTTCCCCGATCCCCCTCTCCGTCGCCGCTGCGCCTACTGTCACGCTCCTAACCATTACAGTGCCGCCTGCCCTCGTCCCCACTCCAAATGCCACACCACCACCCGTTGCCTGGTACCACGCTGCCATGCCACCTATGGCAGGGGTTGTCATGCTCACCACCTCCACCTTGTCGAAGTCCCTCTACCTGCAGAACACAACCCCGCCTTGGAGGACGAGGGATACGTAGGCCATGAAGACGAAGAGGGAGACAGAGAGTCATGAGACATGGAGGTCTCAGCGTAAGAAAGGGGGTGATGTCATGATCTCTCACCGCGGCTATGATACGGACGCTTATTTTTCCTCTCTACTTACCTTCCCCACTTGCCCACCCCATTCCCCCATCCACCCATTTGGACTGTTCTTACTCTTCGCTTGTGACTCATACTCGGCCCTTAAGGCTGTTCTTTGATTACTTCTCGCTCTCCTACTTGTGGGCCTTAAGGCTGCGTTTCCTTGTGTTGACTCAGTCCTAGGACATTGCCTCATTCTGCGTGACTCATGTTGTACCTATAATACGTATATAAGGGCTGGACAATGTGTCCTGTAGCCCCATCCTGTTCTTCGTTTATCTCTTGTGAATCCCAGTGCCCTCCTGAATCCTCTCACCTCTGTCTCGCTTGACCTCACGGTCTCATCGTACCCCGAGTGATTAAACACTGATCCCCTTGTCCCACAGAAACCCACCGGCGCACATCGCACATCGTCTGACCCCGCAAGGTCATAACAGTGAGCATCATTTGAACCCAAGTTTAGTTGGAGACACGCCGTTATCGATGAACGGACTCTCCCGGTTGTCATTTCATTCGTCAATCCTCGTGTCGTTCGACAAGGGCCGGTAATCGCTGCCACCCTAACAGAAAGCGAAAAACATCACATTGTCTGCACTTTAGACTCTCAAGTGCGAGGAGTATCCACAGAATTGGCCATTCAAGCAGGACAAAATCAAACTGCTGCTGAAGTACCGAAAGTGTACGAACGATTTGCAAAACTGTTCAGCAGCGAAGCATCGTCCCGATTTCCACCTTCAAGGCCATGGGATCATGCGATCAATTTCAAACCAACCGCCCCAGACACACTACCCTGCAAGGTTTACCCGATGACTCAAGACGAAGACAAATCACTACTCAAATTCCTGCAGGAACAGGAAGCTAAGGGATACATTTGTCCCTCCATTTCACCATATGCATCACCTTTCTTCTTTATACAGAAGAAAGACGGCAAATTACGACCAGTACAAGATTACAGGCGTATTAACGACATCACCATCAGCAATCAATACCCCCTTCCATTAATCTCCGACCTCCTAACGGATCTCAGTGGTGCCAAGATATTCACCAAGCTTGACGTCAAAGATGGATACAATAACATCCGAATCAAAGAAGGAGACGAACACAAAGTGGCATTTAAAACCAAATACGGGTTATGGGAGCCGCTAGTCATGTTTTTTGGGCTAAAAAACTCACCAGCTACGTTCCAAAACATGATGAACTATGAGTACAGGGATACTATTGATTATTGGAACACCAGGGGAACGGCAATACGCATCTACATGGACGACATCACTATTGCCACCAGTACCAACCTGGAAGACCATATACGAGCGGTATCAGCAGTATTTGAAGTGGCAGAACGACTGGATTTATATTTCAAGCCAGAAAAATGTACCTTCCATGCCCCACGTATGGATTACCTGGGGGTAATCCTTGAAAAGGGGATAACGTGCATGGACCCTGTCAAAATTGCAGGGATTAAAAACTGGCCTACGCCCACCAAAGTTAAGGACATCAGATCTTTTTTGGGCTTTTGCAATTTTTACCGACCATTCATCCGAGGATTTGCACACATCGCAAGACCATTGAACGAACTAACAAGGAAAGACGCCGAGTGGCTATGGACAGAACGGTGTCAAAAGGCGTTTGATGAGCTACGGGACAGAGTCACAAGCGAACCAGTATTGGCACATCCCGAACTAAACAAGCAATTCGAACTGGAGGTTGATGCATCTGGATTTGCAGTAGGAGCAGTACTCCTGCAAAAGAAGGAAGACGGCAAACGACACCCCATTGCTTATTTCTCAAAAACACTCAATGAGGCACAATGCAACTACGACATAGCTGACCTAGAACTATTGGCGGTAGTAATGTCCTTGGATAACTGGAGGTTGTTCCTAGCCGGCTCCCCACACAAGGTCATTGTCTATTCGGACCATCAAAATCTGTTGTATTGGAAAGAGCCACACAAGATTAGTAGACGAGTAGCCAGGGAAGTACTTCATCTATCAGAGTATAACATTGAAATTCGCCACATTAAAGGAACGGCAAATGGGCGAGCAGATGCGTTATCCAGAAGGCCCGACTACGATCAAGGCATGGGAGACAACACTAACATAACAGTATTACCAGAACACCTCTTTGTGAGAACTACGGTAACTGTCGAACCACAACACCGTCAAAATGAAGAACGCCTCAAAGCGTGGATCGACCCACATCAGCTTAAACAGCTGAACGGCACGTGGTATAAAGAAGGACGAGTAGTTGTCACCAAAGATTTACCAGGAAAGCGTGAGATAATCAAGGCACACCACGACCCACCAGTACACGGACACCCAGGCATCAGCAGAACAATGCAAATAGTAGAGCGCAATTACTGGTGGCCTCAATTACACAGTGATGTCAAAGATTATGTACAGGGGTGCGCCGACTGCCAACGACACAAAGTCAACACTCGACCGACGAAGGCGCCTTTAAGACCCATATATCCCAAACCCGAAGCTATGCCTTTCGAAACTATTGCATTAGACTTCATCACTAAACTCCCGGAATCACAGGGATATGACTCCATACTTACGGTCACTGACCACGACTGCACCAAGGCAGCTAAATTCATACCTTGCCGAGAAGAAATCAATGCGGAAGGGACAGCGGTGCTCTACATCCAGCATGTGTTTGCGCACTTCGGACTACCACAGAAGGTTATCAGCGATCAAGACCCCAGATTTGTGTCAAAATTCATGCAAGAAGTGTGTCGCATTACAGGGATTGAACGAAATCTGTCAACGGCGTATCATCCAAGAACCGACGGACAATCAGAGCACTCGAATCAATGGGTCGAGACTGCTATCCGGTTCATCTCCGACCACCATCAAACAAATTGGGCCCCTTATCTCCCTATTGCCCAATTTGCACATAACAACTGGCCAAGTGAAACCACGAGGAAGTCGCCATTTTTCCTTCTGATGGGCTATCACCCCCGCACTGATTGGATGTCGTCATCATCCCCCTTACCACAGGTCACGTTGCGTCTAGAACAGCTGAAACAGGCACGAGACACGGCGCAACAACTGATGATTAAGGCCCAACAGTCATGGGTCAAACATTGTGATATGCCCAAATACAAGGAAGGTGACCAAGTATGGCTAGAGGGCAAGAATCTCCGTATCAGTCAGCCAACCGCCAAGCTTGCGCCCAGAAGGCATGGCCCGTTTAAAGTAATCAAGGTACTATCGCCGGTCAGTTATCAGTTGCAACTTCCCACGCAGTGGAGCATTCACCCCGTATTTCACATTGATCTTCTCACACCGTATCGAGAGACAATAACACACGGGCCGAATTATCAGCGCCCACTACCAGATTTGGTCAATGGGGAAGAAGAATATTCCGTGGAGAAGATTCTGGACTCTCGGAAGTTCGGCAGAAGACAGCATCTGCAATATTTGGTCAAATGGGAAGGATACCCTGACTCGGACAACATGTGGGTCGATAAGGATGACGTATTTGCGGATGACAAGATAAGGGAGTTCAAAGTTTTGAACCCCGCCAAGGAAGTGCATATAAGGAGCCTCTCATCCGCTAAGTCCCATCATCCCTCAGCTCTACCACTCTCTCACTTCCTACATCAACACGCCCTTCGATATATGTCATCCAATGGACGCTCAGACCTTGCCGACGAAAATACTGCTGGAGCATACGATGACTCCGCCTCTGGGCATGAGGACGCAGTGGTCGACACCATCTACGACAACATCTGACAGATGGCTACAGAACGAACAGCTTCTATTCTCCGAGCTCAGGCGACACCCTTCGAACCTAGACCCCCTTCATCACCAACCGACACCATCGCCAATGCCTTCCGGCAACTCACCCTTGCAGACGCCGCCGAGACTCGTGCTACAACTGACGCCGAGCACGTCCTTACGCTTCACGTCCCCAAAGCCATCGTCATTGGGGATGCTAACAGCTTGAGAGTGGCATCGGGAACAGTTGCTGGAAGCGAGGAAGCGACACGACCTGAAGAACCGCAGACGACGACAGGCCGGCTTGGTTCCGCTAGCCCATTGTCACCCTCTGATATCGGATACTGCTCTCAATGCCATGGACCAAGAGAATACTGCCATGGCCATGAATCTCCAACCCCCACTCCAGTCCCAGCTCCCGTCACCCCCGTACCCGTCCCCGCACCAACCACTGGCACCAGTGCAATGGCGCACTTTCGCCTCACTTGTGAAGAGGCCATGTCTCTGGCAGACAACATTGCCAACACCCTCGAAGTCCGTCATCAAGATTCCCCTGAAGTACCGCCACCATACCCCGAAGACCGACAAGTTGCCGAAGGGATGGGTTTACGACGTGGCCGAGGTCAAAGAGGAAGACCACGCCAACCAGTCGCTGTACACTACACCGTGCCGCCCGCTCACCCGCGCCATGCAAACAGAGGCGCTCAATCATCGTGCCGACCCCTATCGCCAGCTGTGCAGGGGTACGAAAACAACCAAGGGACAAGCTACGTCCCTTTTACCATTTTAGACGAGGCTGGTTGCTCAGTACCAGCCAGATACATCAAGGTCCACATGACCGACAACCCTTATGTCGAGGCACGGATGACGATGGATGGACCAGTCCATCGGGGGGAGATCCATGCGGCCGCGATACATGACCGGGTGGGGCGAACCCCGGACATCGGGCCTGACGAACTGCGACTATTGGATCGCAGTTATCAGGACTGGATCGCAGTTGACGAAGCCCTCGCCCATGTCGGGGACCGCTCACTGACGGCAGAAGTATTGAGGTGGCAAGCATTGCAGAAGCGGATGAAAGCGGCGCAGGAGTCAATTCGGCAAATAGAGGATTGCTTGTTTGCGATGGCAGTGGATCAACAAGCCTGCCGCACTCGGTTGGAGGAGGCGTGGGCCGTTCATCGGATTGAAGAAGAGATGAGGCGGGACAGGCGAGTAACGGCTCTCACAGCGTGGTCGGTGGAACGTGGGCGTTTACCCTGAAAAGGGGATAATGTCACAGACTGCCTCGGAAGTGGACTGACACATCGGTTATGACTACGATTGTCAGCTTATATTAGTCATGGACAGATATCGGAGTATCGTTGTAGCACAGACTCACACACTGTCAAGCATCTTATTGTTCTTTCTTATCAGGTGCATGTGGACACTACGTCATCATCAGATAGCTGTACTAGGGTTCATGACTCATTACTTAGTTTAGACTCCGCTTTAAAGCGAGTCTTACGTGTATTTAAGTCGACTAGTAACAGACCAGGGATCCCTATCCTGGTCTTCTTCAATTTGCTATTCATTCTTGTTCTCACATCCTTTCCAGTCTGCTTTTCTTCATCACTCTATTCCTCGTCTTCTTTCTCTTTCACTTATCCTCTCTCATCATCGACTTAGTGGAGGTGCTATCACGCCCTTTTCACTCTAAGGGGACCTAGTGTTAGCCAGCCTAGTGTCCGAGACCGTCAGTCACGTGTTGCAAGCCACTTCAATAGTCCAAGTCGGACAAACGGTTAGCGAACCATTACAGCTCCTGTTGCAGAGGCAAGTGAACACATACCCAAACCCAGTAAGTTGTCCTTATTTGTCTGGCCTCGCCCCTGCTACTGAGCATGATATCCTTCCTCAAGGTCGGGCGCCGGAAGATTTGGTGGCGAGGGTTTCTGAGAGAGTTGAGGAGGAAATAGGGGCCCAAAGCATAGCTCCTGTTGCAGAGACAAATGAGCCTGTTACTGAAAATGGTGAGTTGTTCTTATCTGTAGGGTTGCACGACCCTGGTTGCTGATGTTGGTGTTTCAGTGTCGCTGCCCGACCCACAAGACATTGTGGGCTGTGTCACCACTGAATGTCCTGCAGAAACTGAAGACAACATCAGCCTCCTCAGAAGTGCACCAATGTCCTCATTCAGTCAGAAATGGAGGCTACAGAATATGGACATTTCTGTGTGCCTGTGTGGAAATTCAGCAGCACCATCAGCTAATAACAACAGTGCCGATATTGTTTCTTGCAAAGTTGCCGGATGTGAAACCAGATGGGTGAGTAATATGACTCCGGTACAAGGTCACACTGATATAAAACCATACCAGTATCATCTTACATGCATCAGGTTGTTGTCCTCTGTCAAGAACTGGGCTTGTGAGGTTTGCCAGAGCAACATGGGTGTGAGGAAGTGCAGGCATGCATAATTTAGAGATAGGGGCTGAGTACGAGTACAGAAACAATGCACATGATTACCATATTTGGAGTTGTGAGAAAATACTACTATATACAGAATGGGTGCCTATTATGTAAAGACCCCCCCCCCTCCCCCTATTGACCTTATGAGAAAAAGGTACATACTATATCTAACAACAGTTCTGCAACCCCCTTGCCAAAAAACCACAAAAACCTTCCAAAAATGGAAAAAAAAAAAAAAAAACCACTAAAACAGAGAGACTTCAAAACCCATGCTGGTTTCCATGGAAACCATTTCAGGCTCAGTGTGGGAACAACCACTGAAATAGCTAAAACAAGCCAAAAACTGAAACCATTCATGTGCCAGCCCACCTCATGGCCTGTCTGCACCTTCCCACACTAGCAAGATTTGGCCTGAATTAGTATTATTTGAATGGTTTTTGGTTTTTGGGGTTCTCTGGTTTTTTACAACCATAGAAAATGGAAAATCCTGGAAAAACTCAAAACAAATTTCACATCTTACTGATGCTGGTCTGATGCAACAATATCATGTCAGACAGCCCTGCCAAAAAAATATACAGCTCTTGACCTGTTATGACGCTTACATTTCCACCTTTCTTTCTCACCCTTTTCTTGGTATTTATGACTCATGATGACTCCAGTAGGACATGTTGTCCTTAACTAGGTGACAGGTCATCTTTACTCATATGACTCAGTACTAGGACACTTTCTAGTGACTCAGTCCTAGTACTCTATTGTTCTCTACTGTTTCAGTGATGTGGACTTGGATACTGACACATTGGTCTCTTAGTTCTCTATTGTTCTCGTGACCATTGTTCTTGTGACGCCCATTGTTGTCATGATGTCTATTGTTGTCATGACCCCATTGTTCTCCTATACTATATAGTCAGGTATCTAAGTAGCTTGTAGCCTTAGACTTGACTTCTTTTATCTTACAGTACTAGAGACAACAAGCAGAACCATCCCCACTCTCTCACTTGCATGAATTCCCTCTCAGAACTCTTCTCAAAGTCCTTGCTTGACTTAGCAGAGAGTTACTCGTCATCAGAAACTATCTAAGTTCTCTTTGAACTTAGATCTCTCACACAGAACTACAGTCCAGACCCCTTAGTGTTCCTGTCATTGTAAACATAACCCATGTCAGGTGAACATCCCTACCGTGATGTAACATGACCCCCAGCCAGAAATTGGTTGAATGAGGTAAAACAATGTAAAATTTAGTGGATTGTTCAAGGAAATTTGACCCACTTATAAATGCCAGACTGTCATAATATGTTTACAAACCTCCAAGAAGGAATTTCAAAGCTAATCAAACTGTTGAGGGCATTTGATGTGATTCTAGATGTTAGATACACAAATGACTACTGTAATTGAATGCCATCAAATCATATTGAATGTGGTCAAACAGTTTTAATTTATTAAAAAGAAATTAATACAATCTAATCAAATTACAAGTGTCATCTACATCTACATGTACTGGCATGCAGGCAGTGCATGACCATCATTGTCAGATACAGGGCACCTGTAGCAGATGACTATCGGCTACATCAAGCAAGCTAGAAATGAAAATGGGCTCGTCAAGGACCGCTCAAGCCTGACACAGAGATAGATCACATGCTGAAACTAACCAGTGTGGAGCATGCTGAACACAATACCTTTGTCCAAGGTGATAACAGTGGTGTCACACTAAAGGATAGTCTGAGTGAGAACCAAGAGGACAAGTTGGCTCTACTCAGGACGCTACAGGGTGTCTTATATACTACTAGGGATGAGTCACTTACTAATCTACTGAGTAAGTATGAATGACTACAAGCCGATGCATTGTGTATCTATATTTAGCACTTCTATTGTGATTACTGATCACTGTGTCATAAGTGCTTACTTGCGCTGACATGTTGCCCTAATAATAGAACAATGCTGACTGAAACCTAATACAGCATGTAATCTACATTACCCTATTCTACATCGTTCCATAACGTTCCAACCAATCATAATGTACACATGTCTAATTTAATGATAAGGCAGGTCCTTCCCAGGATCACGTGCCTTTATGACAAATACAAATGCACATGTTGGCATCATGTGACTACCCATCTTATCATATCTAATGATAAGGACTTCAATGCAGAAAACAGAAAAAGATATACACGTCTGTGACATTACCCCCCTCCTTAGGGATTAACGTCTGTGTTAACTTCTGTAAACTGGTTTGGCAACTGCCAAGGCAAGGATGCATATAGGAGTGCTGCTATTTTCCTAGGTGCTCCTGGATTTCTGGAGTGGAACTCTGTGACTTTTTCCAGTGCATGAGCTAGATTCTTGGCTGGCTCCCATGTGTCCTCACCCTCCCCATAGCCCTTCCATCAAATAAGATACTTGAGGGTGCAACCGAAGAGTTTTGAATCTCTGATGTGGTCGACCTCATACTCTTCTTCACCTTCTACTGTGATTGGCTCTGGTGGGGGTGGCACTTGCCCATTGACTTTGTTCCCTTTGTAAGGGCTAAGGCGATCTACATGAAATACATCATGTACCCTAAGTGCAGGGTGAAGTGCAAGCTTATAATTGATGTCACTTCTAACTTCAGTGACTTTGAAAGGTCCCAACTGTTTTGGTCCTAGCTTGGACGACTGCTGGTGAACCTTTATTTGCTTTGCTTGCAACCAGACTTTATCCCCGATGTTGAACTTATATGGCTTCATATGTAGTTCAACATCTGTTTGCATTTGCTTTTTACTTAAGCGAAGGGCTGCCTCAGTGTCTTTCCTTATGGATTGTAGGTGTTGAAGACACTTGTCTAGAACTGGGATTCCAGTTATACAGCCTATAGGAATTGTGAAATCAGGCTTATAGCCATACAACATCTCAAAGGGCATATGCCCTGTGGCTGAGTTGAGTCTGCTGTTGATCATGAATTCTGCCGTAGGTAACAGGTCTGCCCAATCATCCTGTCTTTTGCCAATAAAGAGACGTATATAACCTTCAACTTCTTGGTTTTTACACTCGACTTGGCCATTAGCTTGTGGATGATAGGCTGTAGTAAGACCTGAATCTATCCCTAGTTGCTTGTATAGTGCATGCATGCTTCTTGCTGCAAATTGGGATCCCCTATCACTAATGATTTTCTTGGGGATTCTGTGAAGCGGAAAGACTTGCTCAAAGTAGATAGATGCAATTCCATCAGCTGTAAGTTGTGTTGTCACAGGAAATAGATGGATCTGTTTTGTATAATGATCCACTATGTTAAGGATAGCGTCCTTCCCTCGTGACATCAGAAGTGGTCCAATCATATCTATGCCTATGATTTGCCATGGACCTTCTGGAACTTCTTGAGGCTGAACATGTGCTTTAGGATGTATGTCTTTCCTATAGCACTGACACTTGTTGCAACCTTCTACATATGCAGAAATAAATCCTGCCATGTGTGGCCACCAATAATAGCAGCTAACTAGTTCTATGGTTCCGTTTTTACCAGGGTGACCAGTGGTTAATGAGTCATGACATGACCATACCATGTCTTTACGCAGTTGCCTATCATTTGGCACGTAAAGTCATCCCTTGTAGTAAACAAATCCATTGTCTTCTTCCCACATCGCAACACTGTTTGTGAGAGCTTTTGGAGTGGTCCTGTCTATACTTTTAAGACCCTCAATAACCTCTGCTTCTCTCAGACTTGCCCAGCATATGCAATCCCCAAGGGAGTCTACTTCAGGGCAGAAATGAGCTTGTACAGTGTTCAAGAAATGCTGTGGTCCTAAGACTTGGACTTGGCAATTGTCATCTCTATCAGAAACATGGTCTTTCAAAAACTGGCTTAATGTGTCTGCTTGCATTGATTCCCCTTTGTGATAAATTACTTTAAAATCGAAACAACTTAGGTAGAGTGACCACCATGCTTGTTGTCGATTTAAATCCTGCATTGTTGCCCACCACTCTATATTCTTGTGGTCGGTAACAAGTTCAAAGGGAATCCCTTCAAGGAAATGCCTCCAATCCTTGAAAGCCCTAATGCATCCTAGCATTTCTCGGTCATAGATTTCGTAGTTATGCTCCTCTTTACTCATAGAGTCGGAGCGATAAGCTACAGGGTGCCAAAGACCATCTTCATGTTTCTGAGACAATATGCCTCCAGTAGCAAATCCTGAAGCATCGACTTCAACTTGTGTAGGCAGTTCTGGGTCATAAACCTTGAGAATAGGTTTGCAACAGAACTTCTCCTTGAGCCAGTCAAATGCCTTTTGCTGTTCTGCATGCCATTGCCAAGGCATGTCTTTCTTAGTGAGGTCATGGAGTAGATGTACTACAGTAGCAAAGTCTTTAATGAACCTCCTATAAAAGTTGGCGAACCCAATAAATGCTCTAACTTCTTTAAGCATTGTGGGTGTAGGCCAATCTTTAACTGCAGCTACCTTGCCAGGGTCCATCTGCACTTCTCCAGGCCGAATAATCATACCTAAATACTCCATTTCTTGTTTTTCAAATTTGCATTTCTCAGGCTTTAAGTAGAGGTCATATTCTTGTAACCTCTTCAACACTTTGCATACAATTTTGCGATGGTGTTCGAGATTATGACTATAGATGAGGATGTCATCCATATAGACTGCAACCTCAGCCTGGGCGATTAGATCAACTAGAATTGAGTTCATGAGGGCTTGGAAGGTGGCTGGGGCGTTGTGGAATCCGAAACCCATAACTGTGGGTTTGACAAGTCCCCTGTTGGTCACTATTGATGCCTTCCATTCATCTCCCTTATGGATTCGAATATTATGATACCACCATCAAACATCAAACTTGGTGAAGTATTGTGCTCCTGTAAGCCTATTGATAATATCTGAGGCGAGTGGTAGTGGATAGCGATTCTTAATAGTAATTTTATTAAGATGTCTATAATCTTGGATGAGTTGCAAGCTTCTGTCTTTCTTTTTGATAAAGAATACAGGTGAGGCCATCGGTGACTTTGATGGTCTCAAATAACCCTTTGCAAGGTTCTCTTCCAGAAATTTATCCAATGCTTCTTGCTCTATTACTGACATGGGATATGTCTTGACTTTCCAGTGCGTAATTGCATCTGGTTCTAAGTCTATGGCATGATCCCATGGCTGATGCTTGGGGAGTCGATGAGATTCTTCCTCTGAGAATACTTTTGCAAAGTCACAATAGTGTATAGGGACCATCTCATTGAATGTCTTCTTTCCTTTAGCTGCTATAGCTTTCTCAGCAATTGCTTGCGAGTAAGTAAAGCCTGCTAAACAGAATACATCATCTTGAGAAGTTTCCAACACTTTCTCCACGAGGAGACGGCGGTGTTCCATCTGGTTTGCCATAATGCGCGTTACCTCCACCTCAATTGGTTCAGGGCCCAATCCCTGATCTGTGTTGAGGTGCATTGTGCCTGCTTGCCAGTCTATAGCAGGGTTCCAATGTCGAAGCCATGGTAGACCCAAAATAACTTTTTCTGGTCCTAAGCTGGTTATGAAGAAGTCAAACCTTTCTTCATCTTGGCCAACTTGCAGAATAAGTGAAACTTTATGGGTTATGCTACCTGCTTCGTTCAGAGTTCTGTTGATATTATGGAGACGAATCTGATGAGCTGGAGGAACCTGCCACATCTTTTGGCTGTCAGCATACTTCTTGTCGATAAAGAGCACGGTTGCTCCTGAATCGACCATAGCTGCTACTTTTATAGTACGATGACATCCTTTTAATATACACAAAATATGAAAATGGGATTTTGCATGTTTTGTTTCAGAAATAATTACAGAATTGAGTGCAGCATCAGAAGACTTCACTTGCTGCACTGCTTCAACTGGAGCAAAAGGAACAGTATATACATTGTTCATCTCTGAGGCAGATGTAGATAGGGTTGACATGACAGGAGAAACACTACTACTATCTAACTTACAAGCAGAAACTGAAAAACTATGAGTACATAAGTCCGAAACTGAGTCATATGGTACTACTAGGGAACTATCCACAGCTATTGATAGTCCCGACACTAAAAAGACACTTTCAGAGCTTTGATCTGTTTGTCTTGTTCTTGGATTTTCGCCATAAGCTGGGCCAACAAGTCTGCTTGTGTCTTGTTATCTTTGGCCGGCGACAGTTTTGAGGATGATGAGGCAGCTGCCATGGCCACTGGTTGTGATGATGTAGATGGGGTTGAGACTGTTCTGTCAGTGGTAGCTTTTACTGTGGCAGATTTGCCTGGCTTCCCGACATACTTGGCGAAGCAAACCGTGGATCTGTGGCCAACTTTACCACAGTGGTTGCATACATCTTGTTCATGTCCTCTGTCCTTCTTCATGTGTTGTGTTGAACCACACCCATAACACTTCCCTTGCATGTGTTTCATATAAGAGGCCCTATCTTTCTTAGGGCTGTTGCTGTTGTTGTTGCCGGTCCCACCAGTGCAAGTGGCATCTACCTGCATTGTGTTTGGATCTGATGATGCCCCAAAGGGTGTATGGGAAGTTGGGTGGCCCTTCTTCTCTGCTTGGTGTTGTCTGTAACGCTGGTCTATAACCTGTGCTGTGGTGTGTAGCTCGTCGAAGGTGCCTATGCAGCAGTCTGTGAGTGCCAATCCGTCCTTGACACCTTCAGAGAGGCTGTCGTAGAAATGTTGGCAGTGGTCGGCGTCTGACCATCCTGTCTGACCTGTGTGCTGATCGAACTGTGCCATGTATTCCGGCACAGAACCCTTTCCTTGTCGTATTTTCTTCAGTGCCTCCTGCACTGCTTCTGCTGTATCAAGAGGGGCGAACCTTCTTGAGAATTGGTCGACAAATGTCTGCCAAATCCCACCAAAGGGGTCCTGGCCATGCTGCAATTCTTCCAAATGGGGGAGAGCCCATGTTCGTGCATCACCTTCAATTAGATTCAGTACTGACTGAATCCAACTGGTCTGGTTTATGATCCACGCGTTTGTGGGTTGATCGAATGTATTAAGTGGGTCTCCCTGTGCTTGTGCATAGTTGTTGAATGCAGCGAGAAAATGTCTAGCTTTGACACTTCCTCCTTTGCTGTCCCATGCTTTTGGTTTGGGTATGACATCTCGATTGCCTCCTCATCCTCCTGGGTGTGCAGCCATTAAGGTAACCTGCTGTGCTAGGAGTCCGATGGCATTTCCAATGTCAGCAACTAATCTGGTAAGGTCGTCTAAGGTAGGTGGGGGAGCAGGGATTACTGGTGGTAATCCTCCACCTCCTGGTGCACCTCCTCCGCTTCCTCCTGCTGGTGGGTTTCCCGACATACTTTTGTCTGAATTGGGTTCGTTGATATCCTCGTCTGAATCAGGTGCTTGTGGCCCCCAAGTTGTATTGTCTAATTCCTCCCTTTGTTCTGCTGATGAATCTGCCCAATTGACAATATAAGCTGAGAAATCTTGAGCTTTTGCTTTATTGTTCTTTGCTTTGGCTGGGAGATTCTGGCTGTGAAGCTGAGCTTTCCAATGTGTTTTTGCCACTATTTACTTCAGTGGACGAAAGAGTGGGTTGGACTACAACTGCAGTAAAGTATGAAGAGTTTGAAGGGGAATCGACAAGATTGGGGTCATCTGAACCTGCGAGGGATGATGATGAAGAGGAATGAGCAGAGGGTTTGTACTTGTGCTCTCGGGTTTTGTGGGGATGAAGGAGGTCTCTTTCTGAATGGAGAGCTGGTCTGATATTGACATTTCCTTCACCAGTCCACTCGTGCATAAGGAAGTGTGTGAGGTAGAAGTTGTGTACTTGAAATGGTGATGTTCCTATGAACCCTGCTGGTCCACCAAAATCTCTTTCTAAGAGGTGATATAAGAACCGGTTTGCTCTTATTTTGCTGTTGATATGCTCAGCAAATTGTACTGCAGCTGGTGATAGTTCCTCTTCCTCGTCTTCTGATTCAAAATCGAAATCTCCCAGTGGGAGAGGTGTGTCTGGCCGAGGTGGTACTGCTTCCTCGTAATCATTTCCTCCAACAGTACTAATCAATGATTCTCGAGAGTTGACTAGGGTAGAGGATGATTGTTATGATTCACCAATTGTACTGCCTGACTTAGGTGTAAGGGGGTCCTGATGAATGACAACAGCTACACTTGACGGTCTGGACCTCTGTCACCTGCTGAAAGGGACAGGAATGCTGGTATAATATACAGAAGCAGATGATCACAACGGCCTGAGTTAAGGCGAAGCAATGACTGTATCTGCTTGGGTTTGAATAAAGCTGAGGGGGAATTACACAGGAAGGGACAACTCCGAGCTAACTGGGTGAAGCTTTAAAGAAACTAAGCTAAAGACTACTGCTTGAGCTGCAGAGTCTTATATACGTATAAAGTAACACATTCAGGCTCCTACTGAACCTGAAACCCTATAGTAATCGTCCAATGGTATCTAACCATCAAGCCACAGGGGCTTATCGACTGTGAGTCATCGATAACAGCCTCAAGGCATACCTCATGCCAGGGGCATACAACACATGTCCATATCTCCCACCAATGGGATAAATACCTCTGTGCATTATGCACCTCATGGCCTTCTCGCCAAGCCCGCCTAGATCCATCCAGAACCTTCCCAACTCCCAGCCGGAATCCTTCCAGATCCTTCCAGACCTTGCTGACAGACCAACCCTAGATCCTGTCTAGATCATGACATCATAACTTATCATCAGCTGCCCATCACTTATCTGGTTAGACCCCTCTAGGCTCAAGTCTGGCCTCTGGGTCTGGGCATCCATCACATGACCCTGTCACGTGACTTCTTCTTGTGGTCTTGCTCCGAACTTGTGACCCATGACTTATTTGTTAGACTTCCATAGTCTGGGTTTCCATCACGTGATGAAATCACGTGGTCTTCATCCTGCCCGTAACACTGCATATTGTCAGGTACTCACTGCATGTGCCAGTGCTAATGTCTCTTCTGCCGATTCTTCTTTGGCTTCTTCTGCCAGTTTCTGCTTCTTAAAGGTGCACGCTCTCTGTACCAGCGCTCCAACCTTTGCCTTGCTATCGAACGTCACACTTTTCTGGCGTGTCACGAGCCGATCCATGACAATGATGAGAGGGGTGTGATGTATAAACGACTCAGCACAGGTGGTGATGGTGTGTGAGGAATATGTGAGGGTGTGCGAGTAGGAACATGTACTTTGAGTGATGTGTGTGTGGATGAAGGAGAGCTTCTCCTTCGACGGAACATGCAATATGCCTGAATAAGGTGTGAAATGATGATAACCAGTTTGACAAAACTGGGGTGGACTATAGTGCAAGGGTACAATCGGTGCATAACACTAACCGAAAAGGTGAAGAGCAAATGTCTATCAAGCAAGACCAATACACCCTGATCGATGACACAGGGTGCGAGGCTGCGGCAATAAAGACAAGAGCAGGAATAGGGTATAAATGGATAGTACAGGAACACAAGGCTGTCTGCCACAGTCTCCTCGACCTATTGGCTGCCTCTCACTCCGAAGAGCTCTTACAAGTGTTCTGGATACAGAGGGTAGCTGTCGCATATACAGGTCTTTCACTGTATCAGCCGTGCTGCTCTGGTCCCCAGGCACACAGGTAAGGTGTATGTACTAGGACTGTATGTGCACAAGCCACCTAAGGGAATAAGGGATATGTATTGCTGGTGAGCGAAAGTGTGTCAAGAGCGAAGTATAAGAACTTGTCCTAATGTAGCAGATGACTATCAGCTATGTCAAGCAAGCTAGAAATGAAAACAGGCTCGTCAAGGACCGCTCAAGCCTGATGCAGAGATAGATCACGCGCTGAAACTAACCAGTGTGGAGCATGCTGAACACAATACCTTTGTGCAAGGTAATAATAACAGCAGTGTCACACTAAAGGATAGTCTGAGTGAGAACCAAGAGGACAAGTTAGATTAGAGTATAGAATACAAGGGAAATGCATGCCTGAGTGAGAACCAAGAGGACAAGTTGGTTCCACTCAGGACACTACAAGAAGTCTTATATACTACTAGGCATGAGTCACTTACTAATCTACTGAGTAAGTATGAATGACTACAAGCTGACACATTGTGTATCTATATATAGCACTTCTATTGTGATGACTGATCACTGTGTCATAAGTGCTGACTTGTGCTGATGCATTATCCTAATAATAGAACTATGATGAGTAAAACCTAATACAACTCATCATCATGCTGACTCTGTCCTTCCACAACCTTCTATAGTATTCTATCCAATCATAACATGCATGTGTCTAGTAATGAGTAAGGCAGGTCCTTCCCAGGATCACATGCCTTTATGATGAATACAAATGCACATGTTGGCATCATGTGACTAACCATCTTATCATATCTAATGATAAGGACTCCAACATAGAAAACAGAAAAAGATATACACATCTGTGACACAAATTATCTGCAAGGAATTGATTGGCCTTCCTTATGGGAGCAGCAGGGTTGGTGGTGGCCCAGGAGGGACTATATGTGTCCACATTTGAAGATGGGAGTGCTGGGAGAGACTGTTGGGGGATGGGAAAGAGAGCAGTGTTCACATCTCCAGACCAGTTTGTGTGTCTGCTGACCTGGGTATCTGGAGCTTGATGGTAGGTGAGGATAGGGGTGGTACACTGGGAGAAGGTACTGCCTTGTCATTGGAAGAAACAAGAATGAACATAAAGGTGAAAAGCAAGGAGCAGAATGATGTTGTCAACTCCAATCTGCTGTGTTCTGGTGGCTCCCCACCACCTTCCTATTATAGTATGTCACTCTTGCACTTTTGATTGAATAAAATGAGTCTCATATGAGATAACATTTGTGTCTTGGTTTGTGTGTGCATGCAGCTCAAAGTGCAGCTCTGCAGAGAGAGCCTAGTTGACTGTGTGGTGATTTGCAGCAGCATGTTGGTCACAGCTGGGTGTCATCGTGGACTAATCAAGATGGAATAGAGGACAGCACCCTTGACAGCACATCTTACTAGTATCTGATTCTCTGAGATTCACTACAAACACTCTCAGGTAGATACTTCATTTGATTATTTCAAATGTCTTGGATTATTTGTATTATGTTCTACAAATTTCATCACACTTCAATAAGACTTGTTAGAATTTGTTCTGATTCTATCCAATTCAATGCATTATTTGCTGGGCTTGACCTGTTTTTTTTTGGTTGTTGCCTTGGTTGTTGCACCTGATTCTGTCACTCAGATGTGACTGTGAGCCCTCATTTACAAGGGGTATTACATGATCACAATTTTTCTTGTCAAATTAGGTGTATATACACCCTTGCATGTATATGGCTGTTGCATATAAAATGTGTGAAACTCAAGGTAAAATTAAGGATAGATCAATCACTATGAACACAATCTTGGATGATTTTCAACCTAAAAGCCATCCTATCTCAGGATAAAAATTATGCTTTTATTGGATGAAGATCAGTAGGACTTGTGTGATTGTCAGTATACCATAGGATGATGAGTTTAGCAAGAGTTTAGGATGATTATCATTCTAATTTGGGACAAAAGTAGCCAATGCAAAAATTGTCACTGTAAGCTAATCTTAGGCTAAAGATCAGTGGGGGCCATTGGATACAAATCAGTACCAATTTTTGACTGAGAAACAGCCTTAATCATAGAATGAACACCAGTTGTCACACAGTTTGAAAATACAGAAAAAATACTTTATTGCTAGTGACTCAGTATGTATAATGGATACAGAAAAGTAGCTAGCTACACAAGTACACAGCCTCCACAGTCCCTGCTGCTGCCATCATTGTGGCCATCATGAGTTGGGGGTACTTGTGGCCCAGGGTGGGCAGACTTGGAGTGCCCCTGCAATCACCAGCACCACACCTGCAGTCATCATCTTTGTCAGCTTGGCTTCCACACAGGGCAGGGGTAGCATCACAGACTTGAAGGGGCTTTTGTACCATAACAAAGTGGTAGTGGCAGCAAGGACTTGCAGGGCTTGAGGTACAAGGCATGGAAAATGCTTCTTGCATATGCTGGAGAGGTGGAGGTCTAGATACAGATTGATGAATGAGGACAAGGCAGCACCCAAAATTGAAGGGAAAAAAATAATTTACTGTACTTAGATGATAGCCTGGATGTAACACTTTGCTAAGCATTGGTCTGACTTGGACATGGATGACATGGGTGTAACACTTTGCTAAGTGTTTGTCTGACTTGGACAAGGTTGATGTGGCTGCAACACATGACTTGCTGATTTGTGGACACTAGGTGGTCTGACACTAGGTCCCCTGCATGTGAGAAGGCCTGATAGCACTTCCACGTGGTATAGAAGGGCAAAGAGTTGAAAGTAGAGATGGAGGAAAGGAAGAACCCAGAGAATGAGATGAAGAAGAGTAGGCAGACTGAAAGGAGAAAAGGAAACTGATAGCAAATTGAAGAAGACCAGGATGGAGATCCTGGCTCTGGGCTAGTCAACTTATATACAGATAAGACTTGCTTTAAAGCAGAGTCTAAACTTTTGTATGAGTCATGAACCCTAGTACAGCTATCCTAGTATGATGCAATGTCTGCAGTGACAGCATGTGATATACAAGAACAATAGACACTATGACAGCATGTGAGTCACTGGCTCAACTATCAACCTATTGTAGTCCATGACTAATTACTGCTTACTGCATAGTCACCACTGTGTAGTAAGAGAGCTTCTGAGGCAGTCCATGACAGTGGGTGCAACTTGTAACTCAGGTGTAATTGGACACTAGGCTTGCTAACACCAGGTCCCCTCTGTATGTGAGAAGGCATGACAGCACTTCCACCAAGTAAAGACAGTGATAGAGAAGAAAGCAGAGATGAAGAAAGGGAAGGGAGAGAATAAGGAGATGAGCAAGAGTAGGCAGACTGAGAGGAAAGAGGAAGGTGATAGTGATTTGAAGAAGACCAAGATGGAGATCCCAGTCCTAAACTAGGCAACTTATATACATGTGAGACTCACTTTAAAGCAGAGTCTGAACTATGATAAAAGTTACAAACCCTAGTACAGCTATCCTAGTATGAGTCAATATCCATGAGCATGTTATACAAGAGAACAATAATGCCTTGACAGTGTGTGAGTCAGTGCTACATCAATATTCTGGTCCCTGTCCATGACTAATTACTGCTGACCACATAGTCATAACTGCTGTGTCAGTGCATTCAAGGTATGAATCATGACATTATCCCCTTTTCAGGAGGAATGTTGCAGTGTCTTCATGATTTGAGTGTTAATGTGGCCATGGTGATGGTGGCTTGCATGCCCAAAAAGTGCATTGCAGGGTGTGGTGACAGCAGGTTAGGTGGTGTTGAGCCACAGTTGAGGTGGTCATTGGTGTGGCAACAATGGCACTGGCAACCAGGTTAGTGTGGGCACAATGAGGAAGGTGGAGTGAAAGGGAAGTGGGGTTCAGAGGTGGCAGCATGGTGTTGTGTACCCACATAGTCATGACTTCACATTTCAGGTTGGGACAGCAGAGAACAAGGGATGTTGAAGTGTAAGAATGGTGTTGAACAAGTGTTGGCAGCTTGAGTTCGGTTTCAAATTCATTACATAAGTGACACACTTCCCACCCCCCAGGTGAGCACATTTCTTTTTGTCTAAGTCACTAAGTTGGAAGGTGACACCAGTTGGCTCTGACAGAGGATGATATTCATCCTCTGTTTTTGAGTCATCCTGTCACGGACTGGACAGCGCTGACTTCCTTTGGCAGATTATCATTGGGACTGCACTCGTTATTATCTTATCTCACTCCCCATCATTGCGTGTCGCGTTGTTATCAGATGACTCTAGGACATGTGACAGGCTGGGTTCTGTGGCCTTCCATGGCATTCCAATCCTAGGACAGGTGTATTAGTATTACTCACCCAGACTCACACGCTGTCAAGCGTTCTATTGTCTTGTAGTATCACATGCCATGGACATGACTCATTCCTAGGATAGCTGTACTAGGGTTCGTGACTCATTACTTAGTTCAGACTCCGCTTTAAAGCGAGTCTTACATGTATATAAGTCGACTAGTAAAGACCAGGGATCCCTATCCTGGTCTTCTTCAATTCGCTATTAAGTTTCGGTTTCCTCTTCCTTTCCAGTCTGCCTTTCTTCGTCACCATCTTTCTCTTCTTCTTTCTCTTTCAACTCTTCTCTCTCATCATCGACTTAGTGGAGGTGCTGTCACGCCCTTTTCACTCTAAGGGGACCTAGTGTTAGCCAGCCTAGTGTCCGAGAACGCCAGTCACGTGTTGCAAGCCACACCAAGTAGTCCAAGTCGGACAGACGGTTAGCGAACCGTTACATTAAGACCAGGATCCCATCGTGGCGTTGCAAACTACAAGGGAACAGTGGGCGTCGGAAGGGTCCTTTGAAGTATATGAATTACGAGGATCGGTACTAAGGGAAGTACCAGAAAGTTTCATCAAAGCAGCAGAGTGGCGTGTACACAACGGTATTGAACGATATCATGCCAAGTCAAACACACCAGAAGAATCCGGCTCAGAACGCTGGTACCCAGTTGAGTTCAACTTCGAACATCTTTGTTGGGTGGAAATCCGTTGGATTGAAAATCTAGAAGTCGGGGGAACTTGGGAAGCTTTCCGTATTGCCGGAGAAGACCTAGGGCTTGACATCGCCCCGCAAGACGCAGAAGATCAAGATCGGTTGGACCGAGTGCAAAGGATCCGAAGCACAATAGACAAAACCCCCACGACGCGAACAAGTACCCCATCAGTAGCCAGCGAGGCAAGTGCTATTCAAGTACGATCACCAGCACCACAGAGAGGAAGCGATCAGATTATTGCATTACAATTAGCTGAGTCGTTGCATATCCAAGAACCAATCATGAGTTGTACGATGACCATGGAACCAGCGGCAGGGACTATCAACCCACACACGGGGCATATGGAAATGCCAATGAACCCAGACGACGTAGCGCTATATCGCGCCATAGGACCGGATCAGCCAGATCCCCCAGCAGCTCGTGAAAGACGAGCATCACCAAGAATCCCATTCGGATGGCCACGAGGAGGTCAAGGACCGGGAGGCAGACCGTTTGGAGGACCACCAGGAGGAGGCGGAGGACCACCAGGAGGTGGGGGACCGCCAGCAGGAATTCCCATGCCAATGCCACAAGCACCGCAGCCAGGGGGACATCATGGAGATAAACTAGTAGGCAATCCGCCTATCATTTTCACAGGAGACCGCTCCAAAGCGGAGCAATTCATCACCCAATGGCAACTCTACGAAGGGGTCAATATCACGAATACGCTAATGCGTAACCCATACCAACGAGCTATGTTTTTCCTCACATACATACAAGGAAATCTCGTTAACGAATGGGTCAAGGGAGTCAACGCATGGCTCCGCACTCAAGTCATGACCCAAGGGTGGGCAACAACAGACAAACGCCTCTGGAATGGCGTTATCGGCGCCTTCAATAGGCAGTATGCCGATGTACTAGAACAGGAGAAAGCACAAGCAGAATTAGGAAGAGGTCTCCGTATGCAGAACGGAGACCTGGATGGCCTTATTACGAGATTTGAACAATTGGTGCGCCACGCCAATTATGATGTCAACCAGCCACTGGTGTTGCGGATCTTCACAGATGCATTGCCGCATGCGATGTACGAATACATCTTTAAGAACGTTCAACCACGAGACTATGAAGGATGGTGCGAGGCCTCCATTCAACAACAAAAGGTGTTCGTTCACATGAAGAGTCGACTTGAGCAGTTCAATCCCCGGAAGAATGTGCCAACAGGAGGCAATAACTGGAAGGGCAACAACTACAACAACAACGCCAATCGATGGCGTAGACCTAACATTCCGAACCTCCCAGATCCAAATGCAATGGATCTATCCCCGGGAAGGGCACGATTGGCACAAGCAGAAGATTACGAGCCAGGAAGGAACCGCTACCAACCTCCAGGAGAGGCGGGACGAGGGACTGGCACGCCAGTAGGACAAAGGAAAGTCCTTACATGTTCCAACTGTGGCAAACCAGGTCACTTTAAAAGAGATTGTCGACAGCCCTTGAGGCAAAACCCTTCCTATCGACAAAATCAAGGACCACCACGAGTTCGACAGGCAGAGGCAGAAGAAGACGGCTTGTATGCCGCTCGAAGCATCGTAGATGACCGAAGCGTTATTGAAGGACGCACCTCTCAACAGAAGGCTCAAGCTTGGCTTGAAGGAGTGGCCGAAGAACCTGATGAAGTTAAAGACCTCGTCATGCAACAATTGTGGAGGCAAGAGGATTTTCAAAATGCCTGAACCCAACGGCCTGGGTAAGGGCTCTTCGTTGTAACTCTGTATATATCACACGCTACCGTTCTATGAGAATTCCAGTGTTGATTCGTACCAGTTACTTCATGGCCGACAAGCGAGTGCTAGTAGATTCAGGTGCCACTGATAACTTCATGCACCTGAACTTCGCGACGAAAATGGGATTGGGAATGAAGGAACTCCCAACGCCTCGGAAAATATTCAACATCAATAACACCACAAATAAATCGGGGAAGATCACACATTACCTCGATTTAGATGTATACACTAAAGGGATCCACAGGGAAATGCGTTTCCTCATCACAGACATAGGAAGCGAAGATATCCTGTTAGGATACCCATGGCTAGCATCATTCGAACCCAAGTTCAGTTGGAGACATGCGGTTATTGACGAACGAACGCTCCCGGTTGTCATCTCATCTGTCAACCCTCGCATCATCCGACCGCGGCAGATAATCGCCGCAACCCTATCAAAAGAAGACAAGCGTCATATAGTCCGCACGCTCGAATCGCAGTCAACTATTCGAGGTGTATCCACCGAACTAGCAATTCAGGCTGGACAAAACCAAGTCGCAGCCGAAGTCCCGAAGGAATATGAACGATTCGCAAAACTGTTTAGCAGTGAAGCATCATCCCGATTTCCACCGTCGAGGCCATGGGACCATGCTATTGATTTCAAACCATCGGCGCCGGACGCACTACCCTGCAAAGTTTACCCCATGACGCAAGATGAAGACAAGTCATTACTCAAATTCCTGCAGGAACAGGAAGCTAAGGGATATATTCGTCCCTCTATTTCACCATACGCATCACCCTTTTTCTTCATACAGAAGAAGGACGGAAAGTTACAGCCAGTACAGGACTATCGGCGCATTAATGACATCACTATCAGCAATCAATACCCTCTCCCACTAATCACTGACCTCCTCACTGACCTTAGCGGCGCAAAAATCTTCACGAAGCTTGATGTCAAAGATGGGTATAATAACATCCGTATCAAGGAAGGAGATGAACACAAGGCTGCTTTCAAAACCAAATACGGGTTATGGGAACCCCTTGTCATGTTTTTCGGACTAAAAAACTCACCAGCTACGTTCCAAAACATGATGAATTACGAGTACCGAGACACTATTGATTTCTGGAATGCCAGGGGAACAGCAATACACATCTACATGGACGATATTGCTATCGCAACCAGTACTAATCTGGAAGACCATATCAAAGCAGTATCGGCAGTATTCGAAGTAGCAGAGCGCTTGGACCTTTATTTCAAACCAGAGAAGTGTACCTTCCATGCCCCACGTATGGATTACCTGGGGGTAATCCTTGAAAAGGGGATAACGCGCATGGACCCCGTAAAAATCGCAGGTATCAAAAACTGGCCTACACCCACCAAAGTTAAGGACATCAGATCTTTTTTGGGCTTTTGCAACTTTTACCGACCATTCATTCGAGGGTTTGCACACATTGCAAGGCCATTAAACGAATTAACATGCAAGGATGCTGAATGGCTATGGACAGAACGCTGTCAAAAGGCGTTTGATGAGCTACGGGACAGAGTCACAAGCGAACCAGTATTGGCACACCCCGAACTCGACAAACAGTTTGAACTAGAAGTCGACACATCTGGATTCGCGGTAGGGGCAGTACTTCTGCAAAAGAAGGAAGACGGCAAACGACACCCCATTGCGTACTTCTCAAAAACACTCAATGAGGCACAGCGCAATTACGACATAGCCGACCTAGAACTGTTGGCGGTGGTAATGGCCCTGGACAACTGGAGGTCCTTTTTAGCCGGTTCTCCACACAAGGTCATTGTCTACTCAGATCATCAAAATCTGTTGTACTGGAAGGAGCCACACAAGATTAGCAGGCGTGTAGCCAGGGAAGTACTACGCCTATCTGAGTATAACATTGAAATCCGTCACATCAAAGGAACGGCCAACGGGCGAGCAGATGCGCTATCCAGAAGACCCGATTACAATCAAGGCGTCGAAGATAACGCTAATGTAACAGTGCTACCAGAACGATTATTCGTGAGAACCATCGCAACTGTTGAACCACGACACCACCAAGACGAAGAAATTCTCAAACCTTGGATAGACCCCCACCAGCTCAAGTTACTAGACGGCATCTGGTACAAGGAAGGGCGAGTAGACGTCACCGAAGGACTACAAGGCAAACGCAAAATTATACGGGCACACCACGATTCACCAGTGCATGGCCACCCAGGCATCAATAGGACGACACAAATCGTCGAACGCAATTACTGGTGGCCACAATTGCGTCAAGAAGTCAAGGACTACGTACAAGGGTGCGCAGACTGTCAGCGCCACAAAGTCAACAATCGGCCAACTAAGGCGCCGTTGAGGCCTATATACCCCAAACCTGAAGCTATGCCATTCGAAACTATTGCACTAGACTTCATCACTAAACTCCCCGAATCGCAGGGATATGACTCCATTCTCACAGTCACTGATCATGATTGTACCAAGGCAGCAATATTCATACCATGTCGAGAAGAGATCAACGCAGAAGGCACAGCGGCACTATACATCCAACACGTGTTTGCACACTTCGGATTACCTCGCAAAGTCATTAGCGATCGTGATCCTCGATTCATATCAAAGTTTATGCAAGAAGTATGCCGCATTACGGGAATAGAGCGAAATCCGTCCACTGCTTATCATCCAAGGACTGACGGACAATCGGAGCGCTCAAATCAATGGGTTGAGACTGCTATCCGGTTCATATCTGACCACCATCAGACAAATTGGGCTCCTTATCTTCCAATCGCCCAATTCGCGCATAACAATTGGCCAAGCGAGACCACGAGGAAGTCTCCATTCTTTCTTTTGATGGGCTATCATCCACGCGCTGATTGGATCTCGTCATCATCCCCCTTACCACAGGTCACATTGCGCCTGGAACAACTGAAACAGGCACGGGACATGGCACAACAGCTTATGATTAAGGCCCAACAGTCATGGGTCAAACACTGCGATACGCCCAAGTACAAGGAAGGTGACCAAGTATGGTTAGAAGGCAAGAATCTCCGTCTCAATCAGCCAACCGCCAAGCTTGCGCCCAGACGACATGGGCCATTTAAGGTCGTCGAGGTACTATCGCCGGTCAGTTATCAATTGGCCCTTCCCACGCAGTGGAGCATCCACCCCGTGTTTCATATCGATCTTCTCACACCATATCGCGAGACAATAATGCACAGCCCCAACTATCAGTGCCCAGTGCCTGAACTTGTGGACGGGGAAGAAGAATACTCCGTAGAGAAGATTCTAGACTCCCGGAAGTTCGGCAGAAGACAGCGTCTTCAATATTTGGTTAAATGGGAAGGCTATCCTGACTCGGACAACATGTGGGTCGATAAGGATGACGTATTCACTGATGATAAGGTGTGGGAGTTTAAGGCTTCAAACCCCGCCAAAGAAACACATATAAGGGGCACTTCATCCGCTAAGTCACCTTATCCCCCAGTTCTTACAACATCTCAACTGCTTTTACGCCACATAGCTCGATACGCATCAGCCGCTATGATTTTCACCAACCCCTTAAACATCGACGTTGTTCCCCGCTCTGCTCCTATTAACATTCCGGTCCGACCCCTCGTAGACGACCATGGCATGGTTATCCAGCACACTTCGCCTTCTCCTGACCCGCCAACGCCATTACTGTTCACCAACCGAGTAGAAACCCCGGCATCCTGGCCACCATCTGACGATATGAACATTGAGACTCACACACCCCCCAGGACGCTTGAAGCCGCTGGAAGTACTCCATGGGCACCCGTCGCAGTGTTAAGCAGGGACCCGTCTCTGTTCTTCCCAGCAGGACCGAAGGCCACCCCTGAAGGAGGGATTGAGGCGGTGCCATTGGTAGGGTTGGGAGAGAACCCTGGGACCCCACTGGTTGGTACACCAGAATATAACTATGACCTTACATCGCCACCATCGCCGAAAGACTCATCCCCCACGACGTCGGGCTCTTCTGCAGAGTCGTCACAGGCCCCCCTTCCCGACCACGACTACAAGGGGTGCACCAAATACTGTTTTGATACCAGTTATACCCTTCACCACCATGACCACACCGCAACAGAGCCAACATGGACAACGGCAACGTTGATCGAAGAAAGGCCCCAGAAACACCCCAAGGTATGGGGGTATGGGATGGAGTACAAGGCGACGCCGACATGGGAGCGGTTGGATAGGTGGGATGGTTGGGAAGATGACGAATTGGACACGCTGCGGACAGCATTGGGCGACACCCTCAAGAACCTCACCTCAGCCATCCAGCGTAGGCGCTGGAACTGAAAAGGGGATAATGTCACGGACTGGACAGCGCTGACTTCCTTTGGCAGATTATCATTGGGACTGCACTCGTTATTATCTTATCTCACTCCCCATCATTGCGTGTCGCGTTGTTATCAGATGACTCTAGGACATGTGACAGGCTGGGTTCTGTGGCCTTCCATGGCATTCCAATCCTAGGACAGGTGTATTAGTATTACTCACCCAGACTCACACGCTGTCAAGCGTTCTATTGTCTTGTAGTATCACATGCCATGGACATGACTCATTCCTAGGATAGCTGTACTAGGGTTCGTGACTCATTACTTAGTTCAGACTCCGCTTTAAAGCGAGTCTTACATGTATATAAGTCGACTAGTAAAGACCAGGGATCCCTATCCTGGTCTTCTTCAATTCGCTATTAAGTTTCGGTTTCCTCTTCCTTTCCAGTCTGCCTTTCTTCATCACCATCTTTCTCTTCTTCTTTCTCTTTCAACTCTTCTCTCTCATCATCGACTTAGTGGAGGTGCTGTCACGCCCTTTTCACTCTAAGGGGACCTAGTGTTAGCCAGCCTAGTGTCCGAGAACGCCAGTCACGTGTTGCAAGCCACACCAAGTAGTCCAAGTCGGACAGACGGTTAGCGAACCGTTACACATCCAGTCATAGATGTGTTTTAGAATAAAAATTCAGCCCTGTTTTGTGTTTCATGATTTTCAGCCGGTAAAAGAATTACTTTACTTGGATGATTATCAGCATCAAAATTGAGGATGATTTCAAATCAGCTATTAACTTGACTATGTGAGGCTGAATTCTGAAAATCACGATTAATTTGGATGATAATCATCCAAATCAACATCCACAGTGAATTGGAGAGATGCCACTGGTGGTGCACTGGTCATGGTGGACAGCAAAACAACAAAATCAAGGTCGAACAAGAGGCAACTGCTGAACTCAAATTGGAAGGCCTGCAGTGGGCAAGTGAGCTTGATTGGGAGCTATCTTGAGAGTGTGACTAGGACAAATGCTGAAATGAGTGAACCATGCAGCCATGCTGCTGTGCTGATATTGTCACCACTCACCTCAACTCAAAATCAGATTGCAGGAGCCATGTGAATACAAATGGTGGTGTGCATTGAGAGAGGGGCGGTGGAGTAGTTGGCTGCTGGGATGGGACAAAATCAGGTCAGCATATGAGGCACAAGGCAGAATATATGACCACTCACAGTCACAAGGGAGGGCAGAGAGTGGCCCAACAAAAAAAGTGAAAAAGCACTTGAGAGTGCTGGAACTCTTGAGCAGACACCAGTGGAACATGGAGGTGGTCAGGTTGAGGGTCAGTATGGCCAGGTCATGAAGAAACAGAGCAACCTGGGTCCAAAGGGCGTGCAAACATTCCACAGCTTGCAGCAAGTCATGTTGGCATCTCATGAGGCTCCTGTTCATCAGTCCAAAGTACATGCAATCATTCTGCAGCTTGCAGCAATCACATCAGCATCTCATGGGGCTCAAAAACATGGGGTGGGAGGGGGTAGAACAATGTGCCAGTCATGCTCACCAACATGAGGCACTTGCAAAGTCAATGCATGCCAGCATAAGTGGGAGTTGGGAATGGGAATGGGAACAGGAGCAGTTCCCACATTATATTAGCTTGTTTGTGTGGGGGTGTTGAGCTTTTGGCTGCAGTGCTGTTATGACACTAACATTTTACTCTTTCTTTCTCACCCTTTCTTGGTATTTATGACTTATGATGACTCTAGTAGGACATGTTGGTCTTAGCTAGGTGACACATCATCTTTACTCATGTGACTCAGTACTAGGACACTTTCTGGTGACTCAGTCCTAGTACTCTATTGTTCTCTTACTGTTTCAGTGATGTGTACTGTACTACTGACACATTGGACTTGTAGTCTCTATTGTTCTCATTTACTATAAAGTCTCATAGCTAGGTAGTCAGTAGCTTTAGACTTGACTTCTTGTATCTTACAGTACTAGAGACAACAAGCAGAACCATCCCCACTTTCACTAGTGTGAACTTCCCTCTCATAACTCTTCTCAAAGTCCCTTGTTTGACTTAGCAGAGAGTTACTTGTCATCAGAGCTATCTAAGTTCTCTTTGAACTTAGATCTCTTACACAGAACCCACAACCAGATCCTTAGTGTTCCTGTCATAGTAAATGTAACCCATGTTGGGTGAACATCCCTACCGTGACATAACATTAAGTCAAGTCTACAGAAGACAGCCACACTGGGGAAACAGAACAGAAGACTTACCCAGTCTAGAAGTGTAGCAGGGTTTATCCCATTTGTCATCGAAAGAAGAATCAAAGACAATCTACCAGAACATATCAGAGGAGCAGCCCATTGGAATGAAGCCAACAACACAGAAGGATATCAAGTTTTCGATCTCCTTAGCCAGAACTACCTCGAAGTTGAATACAACAAGGACAACAGACAGTGGTACTTTATACAGCAAGACTCTAGATCTTGCCATTGGGTAGCCACACAACCAGTCCCTTCCCAGTTTAATCTCGGAAGACAGTCAATTGCTCCTACAACAGTTGCCACAGCAGAAGTTGATGACACAGAAACCAGACATAATCAAAGTTCCACCGCTATAGAGCATAATCAAAGTCTCTCAATGGCAACCCAGACAATACCAACAGTAATGGCAGCAGCAGCTCTTACCCTCACAAATACCAAGCCAGGGAAGGTGCACTCATTCTTCAGACCTGGCAAAGGACCGTCAGGATCAGCTGGAGGAAGCAGACCAGGAGGACCCCCAAGCAGACCACCTGGAGAACCACCAGGTGGACCAGGAGCCATCTTCGGGCATGCAGGCCCCAGAGGTGGAGGAGGTGGTGGAAGCAAGCTGGGTGGAAACCCACCTGCCATCTTCAATGGGGATAGATCCAAGGCCAATAACTTCATGACAGAGTTCAACCTATACCAGATCACAAATCATGATATGGACCACATGAATAACCCCATGAAATGCACAGCTCTCTTTTTGGGCTTTATTCAGGGACCTATTGTCCAAGCTTGGATTCAGTGCCAAACCCAGTGGATCATAGATCAATTAACCACTGGAAGAGCCAATACAGACAAAGGATACTGGACTTATATCGCAAATGAATTCCAGTCTGCCTTCCAGGATACAGGAGCAAAGGAATGCACACAGGACAAGCTGCACAACCTTCCCTTCATACCAGGAGAAGTGGACACAATTATCGCCCAATTCAAAACTCTGGCACACGAGGCTAACTTTCTTATCAATGCCAACAACACCATCACTATGTTTGCAGCCAAACTCCCATACAAAATGATGCAGCATATCCTTTTGATAGTCAAACCAATTGGATTCCAGGATTGGGCATTGGCAGTGCAGAACTATCACAAGGACAACACTCTAGTCCAGAATGTGGAAGCAATAGGTGCTGATGGCACAGGAAGAAAAAACAAGCCATTCAATAAAACAGGGTTTACTCCACAGCAATGGGCCAAGATCTTAAACATCAAAATGCCATTGGATCCCAATGCAATGGACACCAGAGCCGATAGATCTCGCTCCTTTAATATGAACAAAGAAAGCCGAGGACATGCATCCACCATGGAAGACACCCAGAAGCAGTGTGCCGAAGGCTGTTGTTTCACCTGCAACAAACAAGGGCACATTGTGCAGAACTGTCCAGATAAAACACAGAAGAAGTCTCAGGTTAAAGCTAAAAAGGCCGAGACTTCTGATCAGGACAGTGACAGCAAAGCCAAAGACCCAAAGCCCATGGACCTTGACACATATGTGCAACTTGGAAAGTCTCTCCCAGAAGACACCAAAATTGCAATTATATGAAAGGCCATTGAAGCAGAGCAGGGGGCAGAAGGCAACAATGTGGATTTTTAAGATGTGCAACCCTGACAGCCTGGGCACACACATTAGGACTCAAGAGTGTCTTTGCTTGTAAATACAGAAGTCTACGAATCCCAACTCTTTTACAATCATCACACTCGAAGGCCGAAAGACAAGTTCTTGTCAATTCTGGAGCGACCAACAATTTCATAAACCCGAAGATCATCAAAAGAATGAAGATCAGGCAAGTCCCACTTCAAAAAACATGAACCATCTGGAATATTGATGGAACACACAACAAGGCGGGCTCTATCACTCATTATGTGGACCTGCAAGTCCGAGTCGGAACCAAAGTCAAGGACATGAAGTTCCTGGTAACCAACATTGGAGAAGATGAAATCATCCTCGGGTACCCTTGGCTGGCAGCATTTCAACCAATAATAAACTGGAAAGAAGCAGTACTCGACAAAAGCATGCAACCTATGGTCATCAAAACCTTAGGATTACCAATAGAAGACGAAATCATACGAGTACAAAAGGCATGGATACACCGAGCCAAAGCATTGGCAGAAGAAGGAGAAGAAGTGTTCATCATACAAAAAGATCAAGAACACTTACATGGGACCTCCACAGCAGCACAAATGGCTGCAAAAGCACAGCCAAAAGAAGAAAAGACCTGGGACCAGATAGTCCCTTCACAGTATCACAAATGGAAGAAGGTCTTTTCTGAAGAAGAAGCCAAGTGATTTCCAAAACACCAACCCTGGGATATCGAAATCGAGTTCACCAAAGATGTGCCCAAAGTACTGGATTGCAAGATATATCCTCTCAAGCTCACAGAACAAGGGAAGCTTGATGAATACATCAAGGAGAACCTGGAGAAAGGATACATCCGACCATCAAAATCACAGTACTCCTCACCCTTTTTCTTTGTCGGAAAGAAAGACAGGAAACTGTGCCCGGTGATTGATTATCGAAAACTGAACTCCTTCACAGTACCGGATTGATATCCCCTTCCACTTATCCAAGAATTAGTGGATAAAGTTTGCAATGCACGGATCTTCTCTAAAATGGATGTACACACTGGATACAACAACATATGGGTTAAAGGAGGAGATGAACGCAAGACAGCTTTCAAAACTAATATGGGACTTTACAAAAACACAGTTATGCCCTTTGGTCTCAAAATGCACCAGCTGTATTTCAACAATTCATGAACACAGAATTTGTCATCTTACAGCTAGTGGCAGAGTTATCATCTATATGGATGATATTTTAATCACAACCTCAGACAACATAACAGAACACTGAAAACTAGTAAACCAAGTCCTGGAACGATTACTGAAGCTAGATCTTTACCTCAAACCAAGCAAGTGTATCTTTGAAACCAGAAAAGTCGAATTTCTGGGAGTACTACTGGAAAACGGCACTGTCACCATGGACCTGGTTAAAGTTGCAGGAGTAGAAGAATGGAAGACACCCAAGAATGTTAAAGACATATGCAAATTCCTTGGGTTCTGCAACTTCTACAGATGATTTATCCAAGGATTCTCACAAATTGCTAAAGCACTGAATGAACACCTCAAGAAGGGAGTCAAATGGATATGGGGTGAACCGGAAGAGAAGGCGTTTCAAGAGCTCAAAAGAAGAATATGCGAAGAACCGGTCTTGGTACAACCCAATCAAATGAAACCATTCAAAGTTGAAGTTGATGCCTCAAATTATGCAATTGGTGCTGTTTTAATGCAAAAAGACGACAGTGAAATAATGCATCTGGTGGCCTTTTTCTCTAAAACAATGAATGAAGCTCAAAGAAACTACAATGTCTATAATCGGGAGCTTCTAGGATTATGAGAAACTTGCTGACACTGGAGACATTACCTGCATCAAGCGGCACACAAGATCAAGATTCATACAGATCATGCCAACCTTCTATTTTGGAAAAATCCAGGAGAACATACTAGAAGAGTGGCACGATGGCACACGGAACTTATGGAATATGACTTCGAACTGGTTCACATACAAGGAAAGAAGAACAGATGGGCAGACATGCTATCACAACGACCTGATCACAATCCTGGAGAGGACAATAACAAGCAATTGGTGGTATTACCACCAAGGTTCTTCAGCAAAGCATATGGTCGAATGAGAAAAACGAGCACATATCAGTCAGTCCAGGACAAAGTTGAACAAGATCAGCAGGAAAACCCGGACAGCATACTGCAGATCAAGAAATGGACCAATACCCATCAATTGATAAAGTTAAATTCAATCTGGTGGAAAGGCGAATCTGGACAACTGGTTGTTGCTGGAGACAACAATCTGAAGAGGGGGGTAATTAACTTTTACCATGATTCCCCACCAGCTGGACACCCAGGAATTTCAAACACATTCGAATTGGCAAAACAAGACTTCTGGTGGCCAAACATGAAACAAGATGTGGAACAATATGTCAAAGGTTGCACCGTGTGTCAAGCTAACAAAGTGAACACGAGGCCACTCAAACCTAGTCTAGTTCCTATCACACCAGAACACATGTTGCCATTCCAGACAATTGCAATGGACTTCATCACGAAATTACCCATCTCAGAAGGATATGACATGATCCTTACCATCACCAACCACGATTGTAGCAAGGCAGCAATTTTCATCCCATGCAAAGAAACAATCATGGCAGAAGGAGTCACAGACCTATACCTGAAATATGTCTACCCACAGTTTGGAATCCCCAAGAAAGTCATCTCAGACAGAGATATGAGATTCATGTCAAAATTTGCAAAAGGACTGTGCCAGGCATTGGAGATTTACCAGAACATCTCCACTGCCTACCATCCATGTACTGATGGACAGTCGGAAAGAACAAATCAATGGTTAAAAGGATACCTTCAATGCTATTGCAAGGAACACCAAAGGGACTGGTGCAAATGGTTACCAATAGCAGAAGCTGCTCATAATCAATGGCCAAGGACAACTACCAAGAAAACACCATACAAACTGATTATGGGATATATGCCACAAGTCAATTGGTCGTCTATTCCCAGTCAGGTGCCAGCAGTAACGGCATGATTAGAAGAACTAGACAAGATAAGGGATGGAGCACTAAAAGCCATAGCAAAAGTGCAAGCAGACATGAGAAGAACAAGATCAGGAAACAAGAGATTCAAACCCTATAACAAAGGCGATCAAGTATGGATCGGGGGGACAAATCTCAAAACCCTAGACCCTACAAGCAAATTAGGACAAAGACAATATGGACCCTTTAAGGTGCTGAAACAATTATCGAATGCAGTGTATCAGGTGGAACTGCGAAAGCAGCAGAAGATCCATAACGTGTTTCACACGGATCTAATTACACAATACCAGGAAACAGAACTCCATGGCCCTAACTTTACCCAACCACCACCAGACCTGATTGATGGCGAAGAAGAATACAAAGTGGAGAAGATACTAGACATGAAACAGAAAGGACAAGGGCACAAGATGCACTACCTAATCAAGTGGGAGGGATATCCCACGAGTGACAACTCCTGGGAACCAGAGGAAAACATACAAGCAAAAGACTTGATCAAGGAGTACAAAGAAGAACAACAAAGACAAAGCAAGGGCAAAGGAAGAAGACTATAAAGGAGTGAAGAAAACAACAACAAAAATCATCTGCTTCACTCCCACTTCCTTTCCACTCCCACAACTCTTCTTCAATATTTGCCCTCTATCACCCATGTCTTCTATTGTCCTCAGTGATCTTTCTTCCTTTGAGCTGGTGTATCCAGACTCGTCATCACCATCCATCCCATCTACCCCCAGTCCTCAGCAGTCACCACCCAAGTTGCCTCTTCCAATTAGGAAGAGGGACTCCCACCATCCCTGTCCAGCCCAGTTTGTCACTGGACAGAAGGACTCCCTTCCCCCACCTGGAACCTCACACCACCCCAGTCACCAGTTCCCTCTAATGTACCAGAGGGGACCCCAGCACCTTTTCTTCCACCCCAGTTGGCACAATGCACAGTGCCACATAAGGGAAAGAAGAGGAGGTTCGCTCCCTATGCCACTATGAAGAGTGGGCAGAAGGAGCCCAGGAGGTGTTTCCAGTGCGGCTCAGGGAGCCATATCAAGAAGGACTGCAAGACAGCTAGGTGGCAGCCACTATGCACCTACTGTGGGAGTATTGGACACAAGGATGATGATTGCCCTCAGCTGGAGCCAGAGCTCCCAGAGCTGATGAAGAAGGCCCAAGGACTCCCTCAGTTGTTGTTGAGGGAAAAGGTAGAACTAATGAGGAGCAGAGAGTGGAGGCTGCAGGTGTGCAACCATTGTTGGGTTAGGAACCCAGGGCACAGGGAGGTGGAGTGTCCACTGAAGGAGATGTGCTGGTCCTGTAGGGGATCAGGTCCAGCAGGGTACCTCAAGCGGCATGTCTGTAAAATGTGGGCAGATGAGCCTGAAGTCTTCATGCATGAAGACTACGATGATTATGACATGTTCCAGGGTAGAGACTAGGTGCAGTTGGGGCAACTGCACATTTGAAAGGGGGGCTATGTTACAACACTAACATTTTACTCTTTCTTTCTCACCCTTTCTTGGTATTTATGACTTATGATGACTCTAGTAGGACACATTGGTCTTAGCTAGGTGACATGTCATCTTTACTCATGTGACTCAGTACTAGTACTCTATTGTTCTCTTACTGTTTCAGTGATGTGTACTGTACTACTGACATGTTGGACTTGTAGTCTCTATTGTTCTCATTTACTATAAAGTCTCATAGCTAGGTAGTCAGTAGCTTTAGACTTGACTTCTTGTATCTTATGGTACTAGAGACAACAAGCAGAACCATCCCCACTCTCACTAGTGTGAACTTCCCTCTCATAACTCTTCTCAAAGTCCTTGTTTGACTTAGCAGAGAGTTACTTGTCATCAGAAGCTATCTAAGTTCAAAGAGAACTTAGATCTCTTACACAGAACCCACAACCAGATCCTTAGTGTTCCTGTCATAGTAAATGTAACCCACATCAGGTGAACGTCCCTACCATGACATAACAAGTGCGAACAAGTGGGGGGGGGGGGGGGGGTGGGGAGGAGGGCCAAGCCTGTCATGCTCATGATGTCAGGCACAAGTGGGCATTGGGAATGGGAATGGGAATGGTTCCCATTTTGGTGTTGGGCTTTTGGCTGCAGCACAAGTGAGCCAGTGGGATGGACAAGCCAGCAGTGGAACAAGCCCATCACATTTGTGACATCAGGCACTTGCAAAGTCAAGGCATGCCAAACCAAAGTTGAGGGAGCCCATGTGCCAGGAAAGGGGGAGAAAGTAGGCAAAGTGTGAACCCAAGTGTGAATCAGTGCTGTGACAACTGTGAATCAAGCATGACATGCACCCCAGAAATTGTGAATCCAGTCATGGATTCACAACAGCAGAGTTCCAACTAGACACCCAGTTCACACCTGTTCAACTAAGACCTTGCAGGAAATTTAACATGGCCTGTGAACTGGCCAACTTCCTAACTTTTTTGACTTGTCCAAGCTGTTGCAAGCTAGGACAAGCCAGAAAAGCTATCTGTCAAAACACCAATGCAACTTCATTTCATTGCCTACTAACTTATCACACTAGAACTACAACACTACCCTTTCTCAAGCCCAAGCTCAGTCCTCCTCAACTCCCTAACCAGTCAACTCTTGCTTATAGCATGGAAAAAACTGGACAACCTACAATGTGACTTAGTAAATGGATGAGCATTAGTGCAATCAAAGTGACCTTCAACTCTGCCCTTGTTCAGATTCCTCCATCATCTTCCTGATGTTGTCCCAAGCATGATACACTCCATCCCAGTCAAGCCTGATTGGGTGACCTTCTGCATCATCAGGTATGCACATCACACTCATATCACAAACTGCAGCCCAATGTTCATTGGGAACATGGGTGAGTAGTCCTCCATCCACTGTATAAAGCCACCCATCATCCTGGATCACCAATGGATTACTTGAATGTGTGACTTGAATGTCCTTCACCTCCTGATCCAGTTTGTCCTTAGCAATCTGATATGCATCTGTGACCCTTGCTTGTTGAATCTGAATTGATTTAAAGTGCATTGCATAGGGGTCCCAAAAAGATTGGAAGGGTAGAGCTTGACTCAGCCTTACCAAATCATGAACACTATGAATGTTGTTGGATAATGCCAATTCAAAAATGTGGGAGGATACACTAGATTGAATAAAGTTGGTCTGGCTCCTCAGTGGTCTAGTATTGGTCATGTCCACTTGGGTGTCCCATACTCTGATTGTTTTATCTATACCTCCTGAAGCAATGTGTTTCCCATCTGGGGAAAATGCTACAGCTGAAATTACACTGGTATGACCAATAAAGGGCATCCTGATAAGTGCACCAGTTAGAGAGTCCCATATTCTAACTGTCATATCAGAAGATCCAGATATGATGTGGTTTCCATCTGAAGAATATTGTATAGATGCGATTCCACCTTTGTGGCCTTTAAGAGGTTCATAGATGGGCTTAGTTGTTTGAAGATCCCAGACTTGTATTGTGTAGTCAACAGATCCTGAAGCAACATGAAACCTAGTTGGAGAGCATGCTATGGACCATATGATATCTGTATGGCCATTAAGAGGCTCCTGCCTTGGTGTGCCTGTTATTGAGTCCCATATTCTAATTGTATGGTCATTAGATCCTGAAACAATATATGTCCCATGTAAAGAATATGCTACAGATGTAACTGGGCCTGTGTGGCCTCTCAAAGGCTCTCTAATTATTGCATGTGTCAGAGTGTCCCACATTATGATGGTATTATCATGGGATCCTGAGATGATCTGCATGCCAGTTGGAGAGTATGCAACAGATGTAACTCCATTTGTATGGCCTGTTAAAGGCTGGCCAATAGGTGTATCTGTCTGAGAGTCCCATATTTGAAGTGTGCCATCAAAAGAAGCTGAGACAAAGCAAGTCCCATCAGGTGAATATGCTATAGATGCAACACCACCTGTGTGACCTGTAAGGGGCTGGCCAATTGGTGACCCTGTCTTGGAGTCACACCTCTGCATTGTTTTATCAAGGGATGCTGAAAGGATGTGCCTTCCATCAGAGGAGTATACTAAGGTTTTGACAGCATCAACATAGCCTGTGAGAGGCTTTCCTTTGGGCATTCCAGTGTGAGCATCATGTATATGAACAAGACCATCAACAGTTCCTAAGATAAGGGAAGTTCCATCTGGTGAATAGGCCCCAGAAAATAACCCAAGTCTGCCTACTTCTCTCATCATATTTCCAGTTTGGGAATCCCATACTTTAGCAGTGGAATATGCTGATCCTGAGAGAATGGATTCCCCATCTGGTGAATATGCCACAAACTCAACCTCACCAGGGTGAGCTTGAAGAGGCTCACAAGTAAGGCCACCTGTCTTAAGGTCCCAAATATGGATCATTCCATCTTCTGAGCCTGATATGATTTTCTTTCCATCTGGAGAATATGCCACACAAGTCACTTTGCTAGTGTGGCCTTTGAATGTTTGAATTTGTCTCCCTGTCAAAGACTCCCACATCCAAATCATGTTGTCATCAGAACCACAAATAATGTGTGCCCCATCTGGAGAATAAGCAACAGATGTTATAGTTCCTGTGGGACCTTGTAAGGGCTGTCTGACTGATTTTCCTGTTTGTGAATCCCACATCCTGACCATCATATCTCCAGATCCAGATATTATAAATGCACCATCTGGAGAATATGCAACAGAGTTGACTTCTGCAGTGTGGCCTTGAAGTGGTTCTCCAACAGGTACACCAGTAAGAGAGTCCCAAATCTGAATTGAGCCATCATTAGACCCAGAGATAATTTGCATCCCATCTGGAGAATATGCCACAGATAAAACAAAGTCTGTGTGACCTTTGAGTGCATCAGTGAGAGGAATCCCACTCTGGGAATCCCATATTCGGATGGTGGTATCCAAACAACCAGTGACAATCTGTCTTCCATCTGGAGAGTATGCCACACTCATAGCAGGGCTTCCAACATTCAACTGCCATGCATTTGCTGGACGAGCCTTATGCCTCCCACTTACAACAAGCTTTAGTTCTGAAGGGAGGAACTTCATAGCTTCAGACCAAGGCTCAGCCCAGATTAATGATGATATGTAGACGTGTGGCACACTGACAGACATTGGTTCACGAAGCAGCAGGACAAAGTGGAGAAAGTCCTGAAGGGTATCACAAATGCTATGGTCACCCTATGCAACCACACGCAAATACAGTCAGTAATGGTCACCATAATCATCTGATGACCACCAACCTTAGACGTCACCACTAATCTCTGTAGCATCCGCACTGCTGCATTGATCTCAGAAACTGCACTCATGACCTCTAACCAATAGAACAGCCTTGTGTGGTATAGGAATTCATATGCGACTGTTAGTTTCTCATCATCTCGGTATCCACTAGATCGGGATAGATGGTCAAGCCAATATACTGCACTGTACTGCAGCTCCTCTGGTATGCCCTGCTTCAGACCAGGTATCTCGTCGTTCCACTGTTGGCTGGACTCTAACCCACAGATGTTGAATTTCAGGCTAGCTTTCATGATGGCAAAGCATCTCTGAGCCATCATCGTATCTAGCTCCTCAGAGTTCATCCAAAACTCGTCGGACCGAGCCTGTGTACTGATGAAATCAAGGAATGAAGGATGGCAGACGCGGAGGGCATCCGTCACTGGGTCCACAAAGATAACTGCAGCGAGTTTGCTTCGTAGCTCCTCAATATCCCCTGGTATCATAAGGATGTCGGGGTCAGAGGTCGGAATGAACGCGTGCAGTCCCTGACACGGTAGGGAACGATTCCTCGATGTCACATATATGAACCCCACGAAGTTTTTGACAGCGTCATGATAGTCTGGCGACTCTCCCGCCACCTTACGTAGCACCCTCAGGTATAATTCGTCCACTCCCTTCTCCGGGCTGGGCGCTCTACTCGAAGAAAGTATACTCCTCATCTCCTTGAGTTTCACCCCGACAGACGCCAAGCTAGCAATATACGACAGCACGGTCTTGATCCAGATAAAAAGTCCGTGAGACTTGTTGGCAAGCGCTTTGATCTCCTCCTCCGTAACCAGAGACCGGAGACGATGCAACACTCCACCTGGATCGAATCTTGACTGGGTAAACTTGAGGATGTCTTCGTTGGCATCAACTGTGAACAAATTAAGATGTGTCATATTTCCTGAGGCGCGTAGCTCTGCCTCGCTCTCATCCATGGGCCTGCTAGTAACGATGACCTTCAACCAAGGGGCGAGACTGACTAACCCCGCAAGGTATGACGAAACAGTTCGGGGGTCGTCGCATTCATCCAAAGCGTCGATGATGAAGGTGACGGAAGGCAACTTGGAAGAGGCGTGAGCGGTAGTCGTAAATGATATATTAGAAATGTCATGCAGAGGCTTCCTGAGTAGCGTCTCAAATTGGATGGACAGGGCAGCATCTTCGATGGTCGGGTTCGAGTTGAGGACATCGATCAGAACGTCCATGTATGGCTTATATTGTCGGGCGATCGAATATGCCACGGTGCGCACGAGGTTAGCTGGGATCCTAAGCCTCTCGATGTCTCTCTTGAAGAAGAATGACCCTGACAGGTCGCCACGCTGGAATAACGAATTGGCGACGGAAGTAGCAACGGAGATTTTTCCGGAACCGGCGACACCAGATAGAAGGAAGAGTCTGGGCGACGTATCCTCGGAGAGAGCGAAGGACACCAAGCTCTCGAGTACGTCGGCCCTCGTATCCGGCATGCAGCAATTCTTGGGGTCCGGATCAAATGAGCTTCCCGCGGGCGGCTTGATGCGGTTGAGAGTGCGTTCCCGATCTGCGTGAAGCTGCTGTTCCTTAATGTCGACGGTGATAGCAAGATCGACGTTTTGCTTCAAGCGCGTCGACTTTTCTTTCAGCGCATCGACCTGGTCTTTCTTCGAGTTGTACCAATTCTCCAGCAGGAATGCTACGCAACGGTTAAGACAAGTCTCACGACGTAACGAAATCGCACTCACTCGACGTGGATCGTGACGAGTACTGATTGAGTTGCTCCGACGTCTCCTTTACGAACTCGATGAAACTACGAACGAGCGCGCGGCGTTCGGCGACCTCGATGGCCTCCAATGCGGAAAGCATGATGGGAAGCATCGAGACGAGATCGTCCATCAGTACGACGAACTGCTTGTGGCACGCGGGTATAGCTTGGAAGTTCTGAATATCAATGTAAGCCATCAGACGACCGACATGATCGGGGTCCCATACCGTGATGACCTGATTGACAACACCAACAGCTACGCTAGCGATGGGGTTAAGCTATTTGATTACGATGAGCATGCTGTGAATGAACTTCAGATACTGAATCCTCGTACCTGAGCCACCTGGCCTGCCGCCAGCTGGGGTAATGTCAAGAATCCGAGGATCTTATCGAGGCCATCCAACATGTCGACCTTTGACGCGAGAGCAGCAGAAGCCCGAGATCCAAGAACTCGAGTGACGTCTACGAACTATAGCAGGAGTTTAATGACATCCTGGCATGAAACGATAAGCCAGGACGTACGGATTTGGACTGCCCACACGTGAAATTTATGGCGACGTGGTGCTTTGGATCTGTGAAAACGTTCAGCGGAAAGGGCATGTTAGAGAAGGAGACACCATAACCTTCGAGACGGACAGCCCTGTCATTTCCAAACTGATCTGGCTTGAACTCGACGAAAATCTCGGCGACGCTTATGTTGAGAAGCGCCCGTTGGATGGTCAACTTGGCACTGGTCTGGTTCCGAACATAGCTGCACGAAATCGATCAATATCTGAGCATTATACTAGACGTTACGTTGACAGACATGTCGAGATTCCAATAAATAGGGACACTTTTTTTGAATTTGTTGGACTGGTGTTTGACACCGGTACCGTCCTTGAAAACGAGCTCGAGGTCGGACGTCGGGCGTTTCTTGATAAAATCGACAGAGATATCTACGGAGCTACCGTCAGCCCTCTTAACAACGACTTTAGGGCCATATGAACCCTTCAAATGAATATATCTGTGAAAGTAGCGGTCAGCATACTGCTCAAGTGAAAGCCGTGGCTCCAAGACTGACATATCTTGATCGTCCATATCGGTTGCAGATCGCGGATTCGATTCGAACAGAAGAAGTAAGAAATTTGTTTTTTTGAGGTTTGGTGTTGTAAGAAGAGCGTTGATGAAGCAAAGATGTACGAGCGATGGTTGCTGAAGCAGAAGTGCGCTGAAGCGCCGAAGACGAGAGCACCGTGAGAAGACAGGCACGTGCACCCGCTGGAACAAAGCGTCTTCACGGCCGTGGACGAAGTGGCGTGACTTTTCCTCTCAGATTAGAAGTAAAACACAAAGGCAATTTAGATAACAATTGTAGTTTGTTGAGTATAAGTTGTGTTAGGTACACGATAGAGGTAATGAGATTATACGAGCTTTACGAGGGTAACTATAGACAGCTATAATGCGAAGATATGGATGGTGACCGCAAACAACGAGAGAGGTGGGTTGAATGGCAGCGGAATGTGAAGCATGTGAAGAGCGCGACATTCTTTTCAATGAAAATTTGGGAACAAAGTCGAGTGAGTGTGACGAATAAAATAAACAGAAAAATGCGGAAAAAAAAGAATACATTGATTAGTTCACTCGTACCCACTCCCCACATTCGGGTGCCCAATGAGCACCCGATGGAAAAACAACAGAGTGCAATGCCGATCTCATCGGAGGTCGTGTCTACAGCGCGAGCCTCGACGGGGCGTCCTCTGTCACTGCTATCTCAGTCGCCAGAGAAACCTTCAGTCGGAGCGTACGCAGTGCCGGAACGTTCGGCAAAAGCGAACCGACCTGTTTGTACAACGCTTGGAGCGCGACCTAACATAATTGAGCATAGTTGCGATCAGTCAGGAACGGGTTCAATGATGCGGGAGCGGGAGCGGGACAGTCGCGTACCTCGTCTAAAGTGCCCTCGAGACTGATCTCGAATACCTCGAGCCCTGTACCTGCATTTGCTAGTGCGCCCAGTAGCCGCCCTCGGGTCCGCACGTCGACGTCGGGTGCGAGAACAAGCACGAGCTCCTTCCATGCGCCGCCGAGCACGTTGAACAGCGCTGTGGGTCGTAGGCCGTCGTACGGCGTGCTTGCAATCCGTAACGTTACGTGGCGCAGTGGTCTGGTCGGCCGGGAGCAAGGGTGCCAGAGATGTCAGGGCTTCCGTCTAACACGACAGGACGCGGCGGCGCTGCGGATGGAACCTCGTGCGCAGCAGGGGGCACGCCAACAAAGTGAGGCAGTGCTAGATGCGTGAGACGCGCACGCGCAGGTGCAGCAAGAAAGTCGTCGAAAAACGCATAAGGCAGCGTGTCGGCGAGCAGCGTCAGGCTTGTGACTGCGCCTGGTGCAGCGGCGAGCAGCTCGGAGTTGAAGGCAGGTAATGTGAGAGCCGATGGAGCGCGCATGGAACGGAGCGCCACTGCAAGCGCTAATTCAAAAGAAGCGCCGTGGGAGTGGGGCAAGGAGCACCGCTCGAGCGTCGTGAAGAGCTCTGCAAGATGAGGCGCTACTGGGAGCCGCGCAATGCATGCATCTACACCGTCAGAGGACGGCTCGAGGGTGCAGTAGAGAGCAAGCTGGGCGGCGGCGTTGAATTGCTTTGATACCTGGCCGAGGACAGGTAGCGGCGATCTTGGAACGTGCGCGAAGACAAGGGATAGTGGGATAGGTGGGCTTTGGCGAGCCTGCTGTCGTACGAGCCGTGGGCTTCTTGGCTCAAGTCGGTGGGGTAGACACTACAGTACTACGAGGTTTTGAGGTGCAGGTGCAGGCGGCAGGGGTGGTGATGGAGGAGTGGACTCGGCCAAGGAATGAAGGAATGCGGGTGAGCTGAGTGTGCGAGTACGGGTAGGGTGAGTTTGGTAGGAGAATCGTGCGCTAGGTGGCACGATATATGTTGGTACGCTGGGGAACATCGAGGGCATAGTGGGAAGAATGGGGGACTCGGGGACTCGGTGTAGGCCATATCGAGGTCAGAGATAATGTTTGCGCGTCGCCCAAGGTCACTTGGAGGATGGATATCTGGTGAGGGAGGTTTTGGTAGCTGGCTTGGAGAGCGGGGCTACGGTATGCTGGACAAGTGCGAGATAATACTCTTGGGAGAGGATCGTCCCCTGCGGAATGGTCATTTTGGGGTGGTAGTCATCCGCTGGCGCAATATCGAGACGGAGAACTGGGACGTCGAGGCGCCGTAAATGAGACGGAGTATCATTGGTGATCGAGATTTGGATAAAGGCATGAAACGGATGGGGTCTTGGTACTGTAAGAGGGCAGACTGTCTGGCCCACTGCAGACAAAGAATGTGCACCCAGCTTATTCGGGCCGGGAAATACGACTTTTTAACAACGCACCTGTGCAGCACGCAATACTGTAGCAAGATAGGTGCGTACCATCCATCTCATCCCCCATCTCACTCTCGAATTCTCGGCTAGACATCGTGCCACGCGAGGAGAGAATGCCTAGGTATCCCAGCTGCCCTACACGTACCAGGGACCTCAACCTTCGCTGTGGCAGTTCCACGGGGTCACACAGTGCACGAACATCTCCCATTGAATACATCAACGCCCCATCGCTCTCTCCAGGAAAAACAGCCGGCCGTCGCAATCAGCTTCCTGAAAGTCGGCAAAACCAAAAAAAAAACGGCGTCGTCAACACGCCAAACGCGCAAGGTCGAATTTCTGTTCTTCGTGGCTCCTTTATGGTGGTCATCATGGGGATACTCACGCCGGAGACTCGGAGGAGCATGCTGTTGTGAAGTAGATGGGGAATATGAGGGAGCATTATCAGGAGTATGGAGTACGTATCTTCTGCTCTCTTCATCGTACTTGACGACGTCGGCAACAGCATACAGGGTCAAAAAGAGACATCTATATCGCTCCTTGCACCGACACTTCGCCCTCCCGAGTCCAGTATCCTCTGAGCACTCACAGTCTACCCTCTTTCAAAAAATTCCTGACCATACCCGCCCTCACGCGTGGCCTCCCCACAAGTCGGTCTCCTACCCTTCTTCCTCCCTTCTCTCACATTCGGCGAAAACAGGTGGCAAGGGTTTTCAGCAGCGTGCAAATGCATCCAACGGTGATGGCGTTTCTCTCAAAGAGAATCTCCAGGCCTGACGCTCCAACCATTCTCACATCCCTGTCATCGCACCAATTCACCATTAGAAGAAAGAGCCAGTTCGATAGCATCCATGTAACCCTCTCTCAACGGACACAAAAAGCCAACCTTGTACCTCATGTGCCCGATTTCATCGCTCAGGGCACAACAAGAATCCAGGTGCATCCGATATCAAGATTCGTAGTGCATATGTCGATCCGTACGTCCTCCATCTATCTCTACATCAGTACCTCCTCGCCAATCCGATGACTGATCTTTTCTACCCAGTCTTTTGAGCGCGTGGAACCACGCGAAAACGTAACGATGGCGTTCTGAACCCATACACTCGTCGCTCATGAGCTAGCGGCTTCCGTTTCCCATCTGCTGCGCCGGGGTAGGCATTTGCAGAGCGAGAGAGGGAGCTGTTCGTCTTTGTGTTCATCAGCAAGGCCGGTACGTGCATTCCGTCTACATCCCTCCTTCTAGGGTGGACCCGGTTCCTCGCAAGAACGCTGATTCATGGCTAGTGAGCACCTCCGTTCCAAGATCGCAATGCTTGCCTTCCCGCTTTGTGAGTCAGCACCAGCGCACGAATCACCTTTGGCACTGTACCCGTGCGCACCCTTCCCTTCTCCGAGAAATCTTAGTGGGGGGCGTCATTACCACCTTCTGTCTAGGTTCTGTATGCTAGTAGGTCGGTTCTAATCAGCTCGAAGAGTGACGTCGTGACATGGTTTACGTACACCAGTTATGTGCGCTCGGCCCCTACCCGTGGGAGTTCAGTTGAACGCATATCCCTGTCACCGTTGGGGTCAGCTCCGAAGGATGGTGACCAACTCGATTAGGTGCAGTGTACAGTAATCATGTCTCACGTTGTGACCACCTTCCTCGAACACCTTTGATCGTGTGCGTATATCTTTTTCTCACACTTACTTGCTCCAACGCTTTGTTGTACTTTATGCTCTTCCTCTCTGAAAAAGGGTGCAGCGAGATTCGGGGGCTGAGATCGATTTGTGGATTACTGAGTCGTGTCTCATCTACATTTATTGTATATAGTATAATACGACCTTTACGGCGGAACGTTAAATGTCTGTCACGGTATTGGAATGATATGGGGGTAGCGATCGTGAAGGGGTCATTAAGAAAAGGGAGATAGTAGCCGCCGTAATGGCAGCGGTACGTGGAGGTCGTCGCCCTTTTCTTCAAAGAAAAAAGGTCAAAAATCGTAACGGAGTGCGAGCGGATGAGATAAAAACATATGCGCAAGAAGAAAGCGTCCAAAAGAGAAATAAAATGTGCATACACGAGGTCAGTTCACGGGCGCTCACAAACCCCGCAAAGAACCGGAAGGAAGCACGACCCAGCGTAATGCCGATTCGAGCAGCACTCGTGTCTACGGCGCGAGACGTGACGGGCCTTCTTCCGCCTTGGCAGCCTCAGCCGCTAGACTAGCCCCCGAGAAGACCAAGGGAAGCGCTGACACGTTCGGCAACAGCAAGCCGACTTTCTTATGCAGTAGGGGTCCTATGATAGATAATGGCGTAACGATCAGTTGGGGTCAGGACCTAAGAGCGACTTAAAGGTCCTTCAGCGATCGTACGGGCGCGCCAAATAGTGCGCACAGACCGCTGTTAAATGTGCTGGCGATGTGTGGCGCGTGCATACTTCCGTTGGGTACCGCAAGGCGCAGCGAAGCGGCGGACGGCACATCGAGCGCTGCGAGTGCACGCCAACGAGAAGAGACAACGCGTACCGCGTGAGAAGCATGCGGGCGTTGTGAGAGGCCGCAAGGTGTAGTATGCAAGCAAGGCGTACAATGCGCGCGTTAGCGTCGTCGGCAGATAGCATTCCAAAGAAAATCAAAGTTGTAATGAGTTTTGCGACCGGATGAGAGAGATAGAAATATATGCACGGAAAGGGAAGAAAAATAAGCATACTGATGGATTTGGGTCACGTGATCCATCTCCCGCCCGAGTCTTCCGATGAGTGCCGGAAGGAAACACTACACAACGAAATAATGACCCCAGCAGAGGTCGCGTTCACATCGGGAGACTCGGCTCTTATCCTGACCTGCCAGCCTGAGTCAAGGTAGCCCGCATGGGAGACCGTCCGAATGCCTGCAGGTTTTGCAAAACATACGAAGCTTCCGACCACAGCACTGGCAGGTGACATAGATAATTGAAGTAAGTCAGGGGAGGAGAACAGCAACGCACCTCATCCCAAATGCTCCTTTAAATCTGCTCGAGAGCCCCGAACCCCACGCCCTGCCCGTGCATCTACACATGACCTCCTTTAGACACCACCAAGCACGCCGCAGCGCAGGCTGTCTTTCAAGGAACTGGAGAGGCGCAGCCTCATGCAGATCAGCAGGCGGCAGGAAGTGCAGTCGCAAGGACGGGGCTGCTGTCTGAGAGCCTGAAGGAAAAACAACGCAGCGTAATGCTGACCTAGTGAGGTCGTGATTACCCCACGAGACCTGATGGATTTTCTTTTGCTCTGGCGCCTGAGACTGCCAGAGTCGCCCACAGGAGGGTGATGTGGAGTGCCTGCACGTTTGGCGACGACAACCGACGTTCTAATACAACATTGCAGTGATGCCTAGATGGGTCGTAACATTCGGTTAGAACCAGGGTAGAGTAGGGTGGAAACGTACCTCATCTGAACTGAAATGCCGTCCAGACCCAGCTTGAGCGCCTCAAGCCCCCGCCCGTATTTGCTAGCGCTCCCAACAGACTCCGGGGTACGCCTACATCCAAATCAGGCGCGAGAACGAGGCAAGCACCTTCAGTTCGCCGCCAAGAGCACCAAATTGCGCCGTGAAGCGCAAGCTGTTGTACTGCGTGCGGTCCATGTGCCACGTCACGCAGTGTAGCGGACTGCCGTGAGGCCGGAGCTGCTGTTGAGCACGGAAAGGCGAGGCGTCATGTTGAGGGGCACATCGTGCGCTGCGGGGTGCATGCCAATGAAGTAACGGAAGGTGCGTGAGTACAAACGCGCGGAAAAGATCACAAAAGTGAAGAAAAATGAACGTACGCGGCTTTGTCACGTGATCACTCACTCGAGTTAAAGAGGAGGCACGACAAAGCGAAATGCTGACCCCAGCGGAGGTAAGTGTCCACCCCGGGAGACTTGACGAGTTTTCGTTCGCTTCAGGAGCCTCGGCTTCCATAGCTCGCAGGTAGCCCACAGGGAAGTCCGTACGAAGCACATGCAGGTTTTGCAATACCAGCCATCCTGCTTTCATAGCATTTGCAGATGATAATTTGGTGATAATTCAGGGAAGTAAGACGGGTGGGGCAACATCGTACATCATCTGAGATGATACCTAGGATCAGCTCGAGGGCCGAGTGCCCTGCGCACTGCCCGTACATCCACACATAAGTTCCTTCAGGGCTTCATGTTGTCGTAAAACGTGCTGGGAGGCGCAGCGTCATGCGGCGCAGCAGGCAGGAACGAGCACAGTTGCGAAGCTGCGACTTCTGTTCGATTTTAAACACTACGCAGCGTAATGCTGACCGCATCGAGGACGTGTCGAGACTCGACGAGTCTTCTTTCGCATTGAAAGCCGAGGCTACTCGAGTAGGACTGTGCGGAGTGCCTGCACGTTCAGTGACAGAAAGACGACATGCCTATAGTACATCATTTACAGTGATTGCAGTATCTGGAAGATTGTGTGGTGATTAGTTAGGGCCAGGGGGCAGTGGGGCAGTAACGTACCTCATCTGAAATGCCTTCCAGACTCAGCTTGGAGCGCCTCAAGCCCCACATTTATGCGCTCAACTGGCTCCCGCATGCGCATACAACCACATCGGGCGCGAGAAGGTGCACGGGCTCCTTCAGAACGAATAGCGCCACGGAGCGCAGGGGCCGTACAACATGCGGTGATGCGCCACGTGACGCGTCACGCAATGCTACGACGGCCGGGAGCCAGCGCAGCTGCGACGCCAAAGGTGCTGTCGAGCCCGGAAAGACGAGGCGTCACGTCGGAGAATCAATCGTGCGCTAGGACACACGCCGACGAAGCGGGGCAACAGGAGGCGGGCTCGGAGAGGATGTCGTCGAAGAACGCGTAGGGCTGTGTGTCGGCGAGTAGCTCTGTGTTGCAGGCGGGTCGCGTCAAAGCCGACAGCGTACTCATCGAGTGGAGCGCTATCTCGGAGGACGTACCTTGCGCGGGCGGGCAGGCATTACCATCGTCGTCACGAGCGCCGCGAGGAACAGTGCAACTGTGAGCCACACGGCGCATGCATGACTTCGTTGCAACTTTGTTGGCGAATAGGTTGGGCGTGCGGTAGGCGTGAGCTGTGCAGTGGCGTCGAACCGCATCGAACCAGCTGCTGGACAAGACGTGGGCTATGCCGCTCGTGGGCCTTATTCGTGGAACCCAAAGAGGTGGAGTAGTGCAGGAGGGAAGGGTATACAGGAATGCGGGCGAGTGGTGTTCGTGTGTATGAGCAGGGAAGGTTGGAAGGAAAATCGTGTGTGTCGGTACGCAGGGAATATCTCAGATGTCCGCGGGCACAAAGACCAGACGGGAGAGACAGCGAACAGGGCCATATTGAGTCCAGCTGGGAGATGCTAGCGTATCGCCCGATGCCGATGGGAGGTGTGAGGCCTGAAACCACGTTTTTGTTATCTCGATCTATGCTGTCTCATTTAAATACCTGTCTTGCCCCTTCGAAAATATGATAGATGTTCAGGACTCAGGAGCCCCGTATCACTACTTGTTTCCCCCCAACCTCTTACACTCAACAAAATACAATCTTTATCTAAATACTCTCGAATTGCGTGCGCGCTTTGCCTTGATTCTGAGAGGAAAAGTCGCGCCAGTGAGCTCACGACCGACGACCCTTGGTTCCAGAGGCGCAATTTTCACACGTGCGTGTCTTCTCACGGTGCTCTTCGGCTTCGGCGCTTCAGCGTACTTCTGCTTCAGCAACCATCGCTCGTAAATCTTTGCTTCATCACCGTTCTTCTCACAACGCCAAAGCACAAAAAACAAAATTTCTTGCATCTCAGTATCAAATCGAATCCGCGATCTGCATCTGATATGGACGAACAAGATATGTCAGTCCTGGATCCACGACTTTGAGTCGAGCAGCGTGCTGATCCCTACACCTACAGATATATTCACTTGAAGGGTATATATGGCCCTAAAGCCGTTGAAAAGAAGACTCAATATATTTTCCCAGATATCTCTGTCGATTTTATCAAGAAACGCCCGACCTCCGACCTCGAACTCGTTTTCAAGGACGACGCCGGTGTCAAACACCAGTCCAACAAATTCAAAAAAAGTGTCCCTATCTATTGGAATCTCGACATGTCTGTCAACGTAACGTCAAGCATCATCCTCATATACTGATCTATTTCGTACAGCTATGTTCGGAACCAGACCAATGCCAAGCTGACCATCCAGCGAGCGCTTCTCAACATAAGCGTTGCTGAGATCGTCGTCGAGTTCAAGCCAGATCAGTTTGGAAATGGCAGGGCTGTCCGTCTCGAAGGTTGTGGTGTCTCCTTCCAGTAAAATGCCCATTCCACTGAGCGTTTTCACAGATCCCAAGCACCGCGTCGCGGTAAATTTCATGTGTGGGCAGTCCAAATCCGTACGTCATCGCTTATCGTTTCATGCCATGATTCCATTGAACTCTTGCTATAGTTTGTAGATGTCACTCGCGTCCTTGGATCTAAGGCTTGCACTGCTCTCGCGTCAAAGGTCGACATGTTGGATGGCCTCGATAAGATCCTCGGATTCTTGACATTGCCCCAGCTGGCGGCAGGCCAGGCGGCTCAGGTGCGACGATTCAGTCGCTGAAGTTGATTCAGAGTATGCTCATCTGCCTCAAATAGCTTAACCCCATCGCCAGCGTAGCCGTTGCAGTTGTCAATCAGGTCATCACGGTATGGCTCTCGCGATCATTTCGATTGTCTGATGGCTAACATTCACATTTAGAACTTCCAAGCAATACCCGCGTGCCACAAGCAGCTCGTCCTACTGATGGACGATCTCGTCTCGATGCTTCCCATCATGCTTTCCGCATTGGAGGCCATCGAGGTCGCCGAACGCCGCGCGCTCATTCGTAGTTTCATCGAGTTCATCAAGGAAACGTCGGAACAACTGAATCAGTACTCGTCACGATCCACGTCGAGTGAGTGCGATTTCGATACGTCATGAGACTTTGCTTAACCGTTGCGCATGCGTAGCATTCCTGTTGGAGAATTGGTACAACTCGAAGAAAGACCAGGTCGATGCGCTGAAAGAAAAGTCCACGCGCTTAAAGCAAAACGTCGATCTTGCTATCACCGTCGACATCAAGGAACAGCAACTTCGCGCTGATCGGGACCGCACTCTCAACCGCATCAAGCCGCCGGCGGGAAGCTCGTTTGATCCGGATCCCAAGAATTGCTGTATGCCAGACACGAGAACCGACGTTATCGAGAGCTTGGTGTCCTTCGCTCTCTCCGAGGATACGTCACCCAGACTCTTCCTTCTATCTGGTGTCGCCGGTTCTGGAAAAAGCGCCGTTGCTACCTCTGTCACCAATGCGCTGCATCAGCGCGGCCGCCTGTCGGGGTCATTCTTCTTCAAGAGAGACATCGAGAGGCTTAGGGTCCCAGCTAACCTCGTACACACCGTGGCATATTCGATCGCCCGACAATATAAGCCATACATGGACGTTCTGATCGACGTTCTCAACTCGAACCCGACCATCGAGGATGCTGCCCTGTCCATCCAATTTGAGACGCTACTCAAGAAGCCTCTGCATGACGTGTCCAATGTATCATCGACAACTACTGCTCACGCCTCTTCCAAGTTGCCTTCCGTCACCTTCATCATCGACGCTTTGGATGAATGCGACGACTCCCAAACTATTTCCTCATACATTGCGGCGTTAGTCAGTCTCGCCCCTTGGTTGAAGGTCATCGTTACTAGCAGGCCCTTGGATGAGAGCGAGGCGGAGCTACGCGGCTCCGGAAATATGACCCATCTTAACTTGTTTGCAGTCGACGCCAGCGAAGATATCGTCAAGTTTACCCAGTCAAGATTCGCTCCGGGTGGGCTCCTGCATCGTCTCCGGTCCCGGGTTACGGAGGAGGAGATTCACGCGCTTGCCGACAAGTCTCACGGGCTCTTTATCTGGATCAAGACCGTACTGTCGTATATTGCTAGCTTGGTGTATGACGGGGCGAAACTCAAGGAGATGAGGAGTATCCTTTCTTCAAGTAAGGCGGGTAGTCCCGAGAAGGGAGTTGACGAATTATACCTGCGGGTGCTACGTAAAATCGCGGGAGAGTCACCAGATTATCAGGACGCTGTCAAAACCTTTGTCGGGTTCATATATGTGACATCGAGGAACGGTTCCCTACCGTGCAAGGGACTGCACGCGTTCATTCCAACCACTGACCCTGACATTGTTATCACACCGGAGGATATTAAGGAGCTTCGTAACAAGCTTGCTGCAGTTATTTTTGTGGACCCGGTGACGGATGCTCTCCGTGTCTGCCATCCTTCATTCCTAGATTTCATCAGTACACAGGCGAGGTCTCAGGAGTTTTGGACGGACCCCGAAGTGCTGGATACAGTGATGGCTCGGAGATGTTTCGCTATCATGGAAGCCGGCCTGAGATTTAACATATGTGGCCTAGGGTCTAGCCATCAGCGCAATGCTGAGTTACCTGATCTTAAGCAGTGCATACCAGAGGAGCTGGAGTACAGTGCTGCATATTGGCTTCACCATCTGTCCCGATCCTGTGGATACAGTAGCGACGAGAAACTAAGAGTTGCATATGAGTTTCTATATCATGCAAGGCTGTTCTATTGGCTGGAGGTCCTGAGTGCTGTTTCTGCGGTCAATGTGGCAGCACGGATTCTACAGAAATTAGTGGTGATGTCTAAGGTTGGTGGACATCAAATGATTAAGGTTACCATCACTGACTGTGTTTGCCTGTGGTTTCATAGGGTGACCATAGCATTTGTGATACCCTTCAGGACTTTCTACGCTTTGTCCTGCTGCTTCGTGAACCAATGTCTGTCAGTGTGCCACACATCTACATATCATCATTGATCTGGGCCGAGCCTTGGTCTGAAGCTATGAAGCTCCTTCCTTCAGAACTAAAAATTGTCTTAAGTGGGAGGCCCAAGGCTCGTCCATTAAATGCATGGCAGTTGAATGTTGGAAGCCCTGCTATTGGTGTGGCATACTCTCCAGATGGAAGACAGATTGTCACTGGTTGTTTGGATCACACCATCAGAATATGGGATTCCCAGAGTGGTATTCCTCTCACTGATGCACTCAAAGGTCACACAGATTATGTTTCATCTGTGGCATATTCTCCAGATGGTATGCAAATTATCTCTGGGTCTGAAGATGGCACAATTCAGATTTGGGACTCTCTTATTGGTGTACCTGTTGGAGAACCACTTAGAGGCCACACAGCAGAAATCAGCTCTGTAGCATATTCTCCAGATGGTGTGCATATAATATCTGGATCTGCAGATATGATGGTCAGGATGTGGGATTCACAAACAGGAAAATCAGTTAGACAGCCCTTAAAAGGTCCCACAGGTGCTATAACATCTGTTGCTTATTCTTCAGATGGGGCACACATTATTTGTGGTTCTGATGACAACATGATTTGGATGTGGGAGTCTTGGACAGGGAGACAAATTCAAACCTTCAAAGGCCACACTAGCAAAGTGACTTGTGTGGCATATTCTCCAGATGGAGAGAAAATCATATCAGGCTCAGAAGATGGAATGATCCATATTTGGGACTCTGAGACAGGTAGCCTTACCTGTGAGCCTCTTCAAGCTCACCCTGGTGAGGTTGAGTTTGTGGCATATTCTCCTGATGGGGAATCCATTCTTTCAGGATCAGTATATTCCACTGCTAAAGCATGGGACCCCAAAACTGGAAATCTGATAAGAGAAGTAGGCAGAATTCTTGTGTCACTTTCTGGGGCCTATTCACCAGATGGAACTTCCCTTATCTTGGGAACTGTTGATGGTCTTGTTCATATACGTGATGCTCACACTGGAATGCCCAAAGGAAAGCCTCTTACAGGCCATGTTGATGCAGTCAAAACCTTAGTATATTCCTCTGATGGAAGGCACATCCTTTCAGGGTCCCTTGATAAAACAATGCAGAGGTGGCACTCTAAGACAGGGTTACCAATTGGCCAGCCCCTTACAGGTCACACAGATGGTGTTGCATCTATAGCATATTCACCTGATGAGACTTGCTTTGTCTCAGCATCCTGGGATGGCACACTCCAAATATGGGACTCTCAGACATGTAAACCTGTTGGCCAGCCTTTGAAAGGTCATACAAATAAACTTGAATCTGTTGCATACTCTTCAACTGGCATGCAAATCATATCAGGGTCCCATGATAACACCATTATATTCTGGGACACTCTGACACATGCAATAATTGGTGAGCCTTTGAGAGGCCACACAGGCCCAGTTTCATCCATAGCATATTCTTTACATGAGACACATATTGTGTCAGGATCACATGATCATACAATTAGAATATGGGACCCAATAACAGGTGCACCATGTCAAAAACCCCTCAGAGGTCATACAGATATCATATGGTCCATAGCATGTTCTCCAACTAAGTTTCATGTTGCTTCAGGATCTAATGACAACACAATACAAGTATGGGATCTTCAAGCAGGCAGGCCCATCTATGAACCTCTTAGGGGCCACACTCTTGGAGTTATGGAAGTGGCATATTCTGCAGATGGAAACCACATCATATCTGGATCTGCTGATATGACAGTTAGAATATGGGACTCTCTGACTGGTGCACTTATCAGAATGCCCTTCATTGGTCATACCAATATAGTTTCAGCTGTAGCAATTTCTCCAAATGGGAAACACATTGCTTCAGGAGGTGGAGATAATATAATTAGAGTATGGGACACTCAGGTGGACATTCCCAGGGCTGAGCCACTGAACAGCCAGACAAGCCTCATTTAATCTAGTGTATCCTCCTACATTGTCAAATCAGCAGTTTCCAATAAACCTCAGAGTGTGCAGGATGTATATGGGCTGAGTCAAGCCATACCCTTTCAATCCTTTTGGGATCCCTATCAAAGGCACTTTAAATCAATTCAACTTCAACAAGCAAGGATCACAGATACAGATCAGAGTGCCAGTGACAAGCCAGATCAGGAGGTGAATAACATTGAAGTTACAAACTCAAACCATCCATTGGTGATCCAGAAAGATGGGTGGCTTCAGACAGTGGATGGAGGACTACTCACCCATGTTCCCAATGAGCATTGGGCTTCAGTTTGTGATATGAGTGTGATGTGTATGCCTGATGATGCACTGGGTCACCCAGTCAGGCTTGACTGGGATGGAGTGTATCATGCATGGGACAACATCAAGAAGATGATGGAGGAATCTGAACAAGGGCAGAGTTGAAGGTCAGTTTTATTGCACTAAGTTCTATCCACTTACCAAGGCACATTGTGGGTTGTCCAGTTTTGCCATTCTGTAAGCAAGTGTTGCATAGTTAGGGAACTTGCAGAGATGGAGGATGACTGGGTTTGGGTTGAGTAAGGGTAGTGGCTTGGGTAGTGGTTGTAGTTCTAGTGTAATGAGTTAGTGGTTAACAAGTTAGTAGTGCCAGGATGCCATTGTAAATAGGAGGCAGCAGAACATCTTATAATATAGAGACAAATGTAGTAGATGAGTGCAATGTATGAGTTGTGCACACCTATCCTACAGTGTGATATTACACTTGGCACTAGCAGCTGGTACTATGGATGGTGCTGAGGATGATGGTTCAGACATGAGCACAGTTTTTTTCTTCTTAACCTTCTATTTGATTATATTTCTTTAGGATAGACACAATGGCTTTCACTTGGAGGATCTCACCTGAGATGAGTTGCTTAGGTGGATCAAAGTTACTGTTTTTCTGCCAGCTGTCAACTGAAAAAGGAAGGTACAAAGAAGGCACACTTTCAGTTGACAGGATTTCAAATCACATTTGAGCTCAGAAAGTATTCTTCAAGTAGAAGTCAATAGCACTTCCAAAACAAGATAAACACATATTAAGTCTTATCAAATCAATGATCAATAATACAAGAGAGGAAAGGGTTTCGAAAAGGAAACTGAGGTGACTGAGATTAGTCAGAAAAACAAAAAAAGGCTATTTAGCTAAGCTTTCCTGCACTTGAAGTGGCTGGCTCCTCACAGAGGAAATCATCTGTTTGTAAGCAAAAAAGCATAGCTTCAAAACTCTCAAGTGGCTGAAAAGTGGCTGGAGCTCTCAGAAGGGAAATTCTGTGACATCACATGTCACAACAAGGACAACAGAATTTCGAAGCACTTTTCCCCCCATCAAACCCTCACACAAACTCAAAAAAGACCTTCCCTTGGCTTTTTAACATCTCAATTGGTGATTTAACTCTGTATCTGCCTTTTTTACACTCCTCCAGTGACTGTTTTACCCCCTTCAAAGGTGTGTGTGCCCTTTAATCTCAACTTTTAGATTTTTTGACACTGCCCTCAGCATTTTTTTGGGGCCTTTCTCCCTTTTCCTGTATGCTTCCTTGAACCACAGTTTAATTGGCTGATATAAATATGTCATTAGGGACCTTTTTGCACTCCTCTGTGGTTTAGAGTGACTGTGTGGCCTCTGCTTCAGGACTTTTGCCCTTTTTTCTGTATGTTTATTTTTCAATTTTTGTTAAATTGGCTGATATAAATTTGTTTTTGGGGTCTGTTCTTGGCTCCTTGGTGCTCCAGAGTGACTGTGCTGCCTATCTTTGGTTGGTGGTGACCTTTGGAGACTTTGTAGACCAAGGTGACACCCTGTGAAGTCCTACCTCCCTGGCTTCCCTGTGAAAACAGGGTGTTTGCTGGTTGCTAAGGTCTTTTTTAAGACCAGACCTCTCTCTGGGTGCAGCATGCAGGGAGATTGGGTTGGTGGGGTGGTATTTTTGACCACTAACTTACCTCCCCTTCCATTATTGGAAGTTGCTCCTCTTTCAACTGCCACTGCTTTCACTGATTTCACATTGTCTTTGGAGAGGTGTTCACTGTTATAATGGGGGTTAGAATGCCTTCCTCTGCTCTTGGTCTTGACTCTGGCTTGGCTTCTGGCTCTGCTGCAGCTACCTCTGGCTCTACAGTTCCCTCCTCTTCCTCTGCTGCTACCCCTCCTTTCACTGCCTCTGTGTCACGGACGCGTATATATTTTTCTGTTTTTCTGCGTTAAGGTCCTTATCATTAGATATGATAAGATGGTTAGTCACATGATGTCAACATGTGCATTGTATTCGTCATCAAAGGCACGTGATCCTGGAAAGGACCTGCCTTATCATTCATTAGACATGTGTACGTTATGATTGGTTAGAAGGACATAGAATGTCGTAGAATAATAGGGTAATGTAGATGACATGCTGTATTAGGTTTCAGTCAGCATTGTTCTATTATTAGGACGACACATCAGCACAAGTAAGCACTTATGACACAGTGATCAGTAATCACAATAGAAGTGCTAAATATAGACACACGACGCGTCAGCTTGTAGTCATTGGTACTTACTCAGTAGATTAGTAAGTGACTCATCCCTAGTAGTATATAAGACACCCTGTAGCGACCTGAGTAGAACCAACTTGTCCTCTTGGTTTCTACTCAGACTTATCGTTAGTGTGACATCGCTGTTATTACCTTGAATAAAGGTATCAAGTTCAGCACGCTCCACAACGGTTAGTTCGGCGCATGATTTATCTCTGCGTCAAGCTTGAATTGTCCTTGACGAGCCCGTTTATTTTTCAGCTTGCTTGATGTAGCCGATAGTTATCCGCTACATTAGGACAAGTTCTTATACTTCGCTCTTGACACATCTTCACTCACCAGCGACACGTATCCCTTATTCCCTTAGGTGGCTAGTGCACACATAGTCCTTGTACATACACCTTACCTGTGTGCCCGGGGACCAGAGCAGAACGGCCGATACAGTGAAAGACCTGTATACGCGACAGCTACCCTCTGTATCCAGAACACTTGTAAGAGCTCTTCGGAGTGAGAGGCAGCCAAAAGGTCGAGGAGACTGCGGCAGACAGCCTTGTGTTCCTGTACATTTCATTCAAACCCCATTCTTGCTTTTGTCTTTATCGCCGCAGCCTCGCGCCCTGTGTCATCGATCAGGGTGTATTGGTCTTGCTTGATAGACATTTGCTCTTCACCTTTCGGTTAGCGTTGCGCGCCGATCGTACCCTTGCACTACAGTCCACCCCAGTTTCGTCAAACTGGTTTCTATCATTTCCCGCCTAATACAGGCATATCGCACTATCCGTAGGAGGAGAAGTCCTCTCTTATCTACACACGCATCACTCGAAGTTCACGTTCCTACCCGCACGCCATCACCTATCCCTCGTACACCCTCACCACCGGCACCAAGTCATTTGCCAATCTCTCCTCTACCATCACTGTCCACGTTAAATGATCATACACCCAACATTTCGCAGCAATCGTTGGTCAGTACTCTAATAGAAGAAGAGTATATTTTCGAGGAGGACGAAGGAGAGGAATTATCACCGGCTGCTGTACAATTCGCTGAGCACATCAATAGCGAAATCAGAAGAAACCGGTTTTTATATCATCTGTTAGAACGAGACTTTGGTGGACCGGCGGGATACATAGGAACATCCCCATTTCGAGTACACGACTTTTACCTCACACATTTCCTCACGCACGAGTGGACTGGGGAAGGCAACGTCAATATCAGACCAGCTCTTTATTCTGAAAGAGACCTTCTTCATCCCCACGAAACTCGAGAGCACGAGTACGAACCCTCTGCTCATTCCTCTTCATCTTCATCATCCCTCGCAGGTCCAGACGACCCCAATCTTGTCACTACTCCTTCACAATCCTCGTATTTTACCGCAGTTGTAGTAGAGCCCACGCTTTCGTCCACCGAAGTAAACAGTGGCGAAAACCAGACGGAAAGCTCAGCTTCGCGGCCAGAATCTCCCAGCCAAATCGAAGAACAATAAAGCAAAAACTCGAGATCTCTCGGCTTATATTGTTGATTGGGCAGATCTATCAGCAGAACAAAGGAAGGAATTAGACAGTACATCTTGGGGGCCACGAGCACCTGACTCAGACGAGGACGAAGACATCAACGAACCAGATACAGATGAAAGTATGTCTGGAAACCCACCACCAGGAGGAAGCGGAGGAGGTGCACCAGGAGGTGGAGGCGGACCACCAGGAGGAGGTGGAGGAGGTGGAGGAGGTGGAGGAGGAGGAGGCGGTGGATTACCACCCATTGTCCCCGCTCCCCTGCCCACTTTAGACGACCTCACGAGATTAGTCGCAGACATCGGCAATGCCATCGGACTCTTAGCGCAGCAGGTTACACTACTAGCTGCAAGGCCGGGAGGACGAAGTGGCAATCGGGATGTCATTCCCAAACCCAAAGCATGGGACGGCAAGGGAGGTAGTGTTGAAGCTAGACACTTCCTCGCTGCATTCAACAATTATGCGCAGGCGCAGGGAGACCCGTTAAACACATTCAATCAACCCACAAACGCGTGGATTATAAACCAGACCAGTTGGATTCAGTCAGTACTGAATCTAATGGAAGGTGACGCACGAACATGGGCTCTCCCCCATTTGGAAGAATTGCAGCACGGCCGGGACCCCTTTGGTGGGATTTGGCAGACATTCGTCGACCAATTCTCAAGAAGGTTTGCCCCTCTTGATACAGCAGAATCAGCGCGGGAGGCGTTGAAGAAAATACGACAAGGAAAAGGCTCTGTGCCGGAGTATATGGCACAGTTTGATCAGCACACAGGTCAAACAGGATGGTCAGATGCCGACCACCGCCAACGTTTCTATGATGGACTTTCTGAGTTCGTTAAGGACGGACTGGCACTCACGGACCGACCCATAGGCACCTTCAACGAAGTACGGGCTGCAGCGCAGGTCATAGACCAGCGTTATAGGCAGCGCCAAGCTGAGAAGAAGGGCCACACCACTTCCCATACGCCCTTTGGGGCATCATCAGATCCCAACGCAATGCAGGTAGACGCCACTTGCACTGGCGGCACCGGCAACAACAACAGCAATGGCCCTAAGAAGGATAGGGCCTCTTATATGAAACACATGCAAGGGAAGTGTTACGGGTGCGGTTCAACACAACACACAAAGAAGGACGGAGGACACGAACGAGACGTATGCAACCACTGTGGCAAAGTCGGACACAGATCTACGGTATGCTTCGCCAAGTACGTCGGGAAGCCGGGCAAGTCTGCCTCAGCAAAGGCTACCACTGACGGAACGGTCTCAACCCCGTCTACATCATCACAATCAGCGGCCACGGCAGCCGCCTCATCATCCTCAAAACCATCGCCGGCCAAAGATAACAAGACGCAAGCAGACTTGTTGGCCCAGCTCATGGCGAAAATTCAAGAACAAGACGAACAGATCAAAGCTCTGAAAGCGTCTTTTTAGTGTCGGGACTGTCAATAGCTGCGGACAGTTCCCTAGTAGTACCATATGACTCAGTTTCGGACTTATGTACTCATAGTTTTTCAGTTTCTGCTTGTAAGTTAGATAGTAGTAGTGTTTCTCCTGTCGTATCAACCCTATCTGCATCTGCCTCGGAGATGAACAATGTATATACTGTTCCTATCGCTCCAGTTGAAGCAGTGCAGCAAGTGAAGTCTTCTGATGCTGCACTCAATTCTGTAATTATTCCCGAAACAAAACATGCAAAATCCCATTTTCATATTTCATGTATATTAAAAGGACGTCATCGTACTACAAAAGTAGCAGCTATGGTCGACTCAGGAGCAACCGCGCTCTTCATCGACAAAAAGTATGCCGACAGCCAAAAGATGTGGCAGGTTCCTCTTGCTCAGCAAATCCGTCTCCATAACATTGATGGAACTCAAAACGAAGCAGGCAGCATAACCCATAAAGTATCACTTGTTCTGCAAGTTGGTCAAGACAAAGAAAAATTTGATTTCTTCGTAACCAGCTTAGGACCAGAAAAAGTTATTTTGGGGCTACCATGGCTTAGGCATCGGAACCCTATCATAGATTGGCAAGCAGGCACAATGCACCTCAATGCAGACCAGGGATTGGGCCCTGAACCAATTGAGGTGGAGGTGACGCGCATTATGGCAAACCGGATGGAACGCCGCCGTCTCCTCGCAGAGAAAGTATTGGAAACTTCTCAAGATGATGTATTCTGTTTAGCAGGCTTCACTTATTCGCAAGCGATTGCGGAAAAAGCTATAAAGCTATAACGGCTAAAGGAAAGAAAACGTTAAACGAGATGATCCCTATTCACTATCGTGATTTCGCAAAAGTATTTTCGGAAGAAGAATCTCATCGACTCCCTAAGCATCAGCCCTGGGACCATGCTATTGACTTAGAACCAGACGCAGTAACACACTGGAAAGTCAAGACATATCCCATGTCGGTAATAGAGCAGGAAGCGTTGGATAAATTCTTGGAAGAAAACCTCGCAAAAGGATATCTAAGACCATCAAAGTCACCAATGGCCTCGCCCGTATTCTTTATCAAGAAAAAAGACGGGAGTTTGCGACTCATCCAGGATTATAGGCGTCTTAATAAGATCACTATTAAGAACAGATATCCATTACCGCTCGCCTCAGATATTATCAATAGGCTTACAGGAGCACAATACTTCACCAAGTTTGATGTTCGATGGGGGTACAACAATATTCGAATCCGTAAAGGAGACGAATGGAAAGCAGCAATAGTAACCAATAGGGGACTTGTCGAACCCACAGTTATGGGATTCGGATTTCACAACGCCCCGGCTACTTTCCAAGCCCTCATGAATTCAATATTAGTTGATCTAATCGCACAGGCAGAAGTTGCGGTCTACATGGATGATATCCTCATCTATAGTCATAATCTCGAACACCATCGCAAAATTGTACGCGAAGTGTTAAGGAGATTACAGGAATATGACCTCTATCTAAAGCCTGAAAAATGCGAATTTGAGAAACAAGAAATGGAGTATTTAGGAATGATCATTCGACCCGGAGAAGTTCGGATGGACCCTGACAAGGTCGCCGCAGTTAAAGATTGGCCTACACCCACGACTCTGAAAGAAGTAAGAGCGTTCATAGGATTCGCCAATTTTTATAGGAGGTTTATCAAGGACTTTGCTACTGTAGCACGTCCTCTCCATGACCTCACTAAGAAAGACATGCCCTGGCAATGGCATGCAGAGCAGCAAAAGGCATTCGACTGGCTCAAGGAGAAGTTCTGTTGCGAACCTATTCTCAAGGTTTACGATCCAGGACTGCCCACGCGAGTTGAAGTCGACGCCTCAGGATTTGCTACAGGAGGCATATTGTCTCAGAAACATACAGATGGTCTTTGGCACCCAGTAGCTTATCGCTCTGACTCTATGAGTAAAGAAGAGCGTAACTACGAAATTTACGACAGAGAAATGCTAGGTTGCATTAGAGCTTTCGAGGATTGGAGACACTTCCTCGAAGGAATCCCTTTTGAACTCGTTACCGACCACAAAAATATAGAATGGTGGGCAACAATGCGAGATTTAAATCGACGACAAGCACGGTGGTCACTCTACCTAAGTCGTTTTGATTTCAAAGTAATCTATCGCAAAGGGGAATCAATGCAAGCAGACGCATTAAGTCGGTTTTCAAAAGACCATGTTTCTGATAGAGACGACAATCGCCAAGTCCAGGTCTTAGGACCACAGCATTTCCTAAACGCTGCACAAACTCACTTCCGTCCTGAAGTAGACTCCCTTGGAGATCGCATACGCTGGGCAAGTCTGCGAGAAGCTGAAGTTATAGAGGGTCTTAAAAGTATAGATAAGACCGCTCCTAAGACTCTCAAAGACGGCGTTGCAATGTGGGAAGAAGACGATGGTTTCGTTTATTACAGGGGACGACTTTATGTGCCAAACGATAGGCCATTACGCAAGGATGTGGTAAGGTCATGTCATGACTCTTTAACCACTGGTCACCCTGGAAAAAACGGAACCATAGAACTAGTTAGCCGCTATTATTGGTGGCCACGCATGGCAGGATTCATCTCTGCATACATAGAAGGTTGCGACAAATGTCAGCGCTATAGGAAAGATATACACCCTAAAGCGCAGGTTCAGCCTCAAGAAGTACCGGAAGGTCCATGGCAAATCATTGGTATAGATATGATTGGACCTCTTCCAGTGTCACGAGGGAAGGACACTATCCTTAATATAGTGGATCATTATACGAAACAGATCCATCTATTCCCTGTGACAACGCAACTTACGGCTGATGGAGTCGCATCCATCTATTTCGAGCAAGTTTTCCCGCTTCATGGAATCCCTAAAAAAATCATTAGTGATAGGGGACCCCAATTTGCGGCAAGAAGCATGCGTGCCCTTTACAAGCGACTCGGGATAGACTCAGGTCTTACTACAGCCTATCATCCACAAGCAAATGGCCAAGTAGAGCGTAAAAACCAAGAAGTTGAAGGTTATATACGTCTCTTTATTGGCAAGCGTCAGGATGATTGGGCAGACCTGTTACCCACGGCGGAATTTGTGATCAATAGCAGGCTCAATTCAGCTACAGGGCATACGCCCTTTGAAATGTTATATGGTTATATGCCTGATTTCACAATTCCTATAGGCCGTATTACGGGAATCCCAGTTCTAGACAAGCGTCTTCAGCACCTACAGACTGTAAGGAAAGATGCAGAGGCAGCCCTTCGCTTAAGTAAAAAACGAATGCAGACGGATGTTGAACAACGTATGAAGTCATACAAGTTTAACGTTGGGGATAAAGTTTGGTTGCAAGCTAAGCAAATAAAGGTTCACCAACAATCGTCCAAGCTTGGACCAAAACAGTTGGGCCCTTTCGAAATCACTGAAGTTAGAAGTGATGTCGACTATAAGCTTGCGCTTCCCCCTGCACTTAGGGTACATGATGTATTTCATGTAGATCGCCTTAGCCCTTACAAAGGGAACGAAGTCAATGGGCAAGAGCCACCCCCACCAGAACCAATCACAGTAGAAGGCGAAGAAGAATATGAGGTTGACCATATTAGAGATTCAAAACTCTTTGGTCGTACACTCAAGTATCTTGTTCGCTGGAAAGGTTATGGGGAGGGCGAGGATACATGGGAGCCAGCTAAGAATCTAGCACATGCACCGGAAAAAGTCACAGAGTTCCATTCCAGAAATCCGGGGGCACCTAGAAAAATAGCAGCACTCCTATACGCGTCCTTGCCTTGGCAGTCGCCAAACCAGTTTACAGAAGTTAACGCGGACGTTAATCCCTAAGGAGGGGGGTAATGTCACGGACGCGTATATCTTTTTCTGTTTTTCTGCGTTAAGGTCCTTATCATTAGATATGATAAGATGGTTAGTCACATGATGTCAACATGTGCATTGTATTCGTCATCAAAGGCACGTGATCCTGGAAAGGACCTGCCTTATCATTCATTAGACATGTGTACGTTATGATTGGTTAGAAGGACATAGAATGTCGTAGAATAATAGGGTAATGTAGATGACATGCTGTATTAGGTTTCAGTCAGCATTGTTCTATTATTAGGACGACACATCAGCACAAGTAAGCACTTATGACACAGTGATCAGTAATCACAATAGAAGTGCTAAATATAGACACACGACGCGTCAGCTTGTAGTCATTGGTACTTACTCAGTAGATTAGTAAGTGACTCATCCCTAGTAGTATATAAGACACCCTGTAGCGACCTGAGTAGAACCAACTTGTCCTCTTGGTTTCTACTCAGACTTATTGTTAGTGTGACATCGCTGTTATTACCTTGAATAAAGGTATCAAGTTCAGCACGCTCCACAACGGTTAGTTCGGCGCATGATTTATCTCTGTGTCAAGCTTGAATTGTCCTTGACGAGCCCGTTTATTTTTCAGCTTGCTTGACGTAGCCGATAGTTATCCGCTACACTCTGCAGTGCCTCCACAAGCTGACTTGGCTGATGCAGCTGCATCCTCTCATCACAGCCAACACACAGCACATCAGCTTGAGTGCAGTAGGCATGTCATGCACAGTCCTGATGGTCGCAGGACCCCAGTGCCCCCTCCTCTTCCCCCCTAACAATTCTGTACAGCCAGCCAACCAGTATTGATTTTTGCCTGCACAGTTAGCAGCTCAGCTGGCTGCACTTCCTCCTCTTCCTGTGCTACCTTTAAGGCACTCCCATTGTTCTCATGGCACTGCTGCTGCTTCATCTGTAAGCTTTTATCTTTAATGTGAAGTTTTCTTTTAGAGTTCTGACTACAATTGTGTTTATCAGATGCAGGCCTTTTCTCTTGCTCTGTTATGGTTAGATGGACTGCTCTGCTTGGCTTGAGCTAGGGTATTGTGACGAAAGTTGTTCTGTTGGATTTGTATCAACTGGGTCTGCAACTTGTGTGTGACTTCAGACAGATGCAGATAACCAGGTCGCTGATAAGGTTTGTAAGACCCTATGATGACGGCATAGGACTAATACCCTCGCAGACTCGGTGGTAACAGAGCTAAGTCTGTGATAGGAAAGGCTGGGGAAGTCAACTGGACTTATGCAGCTCCTAGCCTCGAAGGCGTTGTAGAATGTCTGATTGATACAAGAACTCAGACCTAAGGTCTAAGTTCGCTAATGGTACAGTTTATATACTAAGTACATGAGTCACTACTACTGAGTCATAATACTAGGATGAGTCACCTATGATGCTATGACTCCACTAATACTACTAGTCCCTGTAATAGTATGAGTCACTATGACTCGTTGTATGGAAGATGGTAGAATAGTCCAGAACTAATGATGTTATAATCACATGATAGTCCCAACTCACGTGATACATCGACACTTCGTAATCAGAACATAACATGCTCCCCCTGCTTCTGTTTCCATTTTGGCTCTGGCTCTAGCTCTTCTGCTGTCCCTGCTGACCTCCCTGCTCCTATCCCCCCTCATTCTCCCAGACAAACCCTCAATCCTGCTGAGTTGGCAGCTGCATATGCTGCACTTCCCCCCCTTCCTCAATGCAATCATTTCACCCCTGTTTCTGCAAGTCTTAACTGTTTGTATTTTAAATTATTTATACTGACTACTGTGTTCATTTCAAGTTAGACCCACCTCCTCTGCATTTTATACCCTCTGCACCTCCCCCTGCTGACCCTGCCCCTGCTGGCCCTGTTCCTCCTGTTCCTCCTCAAGAAGATGAAGATTTGGATTCATCTCAGTTAGCTGCTGAATATGCTGCACTTCTACCTCTTCATCCTGTAAGTGTGAATCTGTACTTTGAATATATTTTACATTCTAATTATGATGTACAGCCTCCAGCTCATGTTCCCTTTGTTCTTCCTCTGGCACACCGACCCTTTGATCCTGCTTGGCAGGTCCATAACCTTGGATCCCTCAATGTTTGCTTTTTCTGTCTGGGTTGTGGGGCCCTTCATTGGTTGGATGAGCGCCTGGTCAACTCTTCATGTTGCAATCTCAGGTTTGGCACTTGTTGCCTCCAAGGCAAAATCTCCCTCCATCCTCTCCAACATTCTCCTCCTGAGCTCTTGCAGCTGCTGACTTCCAAAGAGCATGATGGGAAGGACTTTCACAAGCACATTCACAACTACAACAATGCCCTTGCGATAACTTCTGTGGGTTGGAAGTTGGATGATACTTTTAACAGAGGAGGAGGACCTTACTCCTTTAGGCTGCATGGTGAGCTCATTCACAGAGTTGGTTGTCTTTTGCCACCAGATGGCCAGGCACCTGTCTATGCACAGCTCTATTTCCATGACAGTGCTGATGCTGCTCAGGCTGCTGACACTGCCCATGCACATTGCATGGCAAATGCCTGGAACTCTAACCTGGATCCTGTCACTCTGTGTGTACTGCAAGACATGCTCTGGTGTTCACATCCTGGAGTGTGCCTCTACAGGCAGGCATTTGAGTTGACACATGCCATTCCTCAAGAGCAGCAATGCCTCATTGCCCTTCACTTCGCTGCTGGATGTGATAGGTGTTGCTATCAGGCCCCTGATGCCTCTGTCAGGGAGGTTGCTGTCATTCTTCCAGGTGATGGGGATCAGATAAGAGGTTCTCAGGACATTGTTCTATATTGCCTCCATGGTGAACCTCTGCAGTGCATCTCTGATATTCACCCATTTTATCCTTCCCTGCACTATGTCCTTCTTTATCCCACCAGCCAGCTTGGTTGGTATCACAACCTCTTCTATTGGGATGTTGAGGAGGAGCCAGAGGGGCATGCAGATGGACCACATGATACAAGTCGGGAACACATCTCCATGGTTGAATATCACTGCTACCACCTCTTCATCTGCCCCAGAGATATAGAGTCCCACCACATCTTCCTCACAGGCAATCTCTTTCAAGAGTATGTCTGTGAAACATGGGCAATTGCTGAACAGAACTGCCTGAACTACCTGAGGCACAACCAGGATAAGCTTTGCAGTGAGCTTTATCAAGGCTTGGTGGATGCAGTGGCTGCCAATGCTGATACTGACTGGAATCAGTTGGGCACAAGGTTCATCCTTCCCTCTTCATTTTCTGGCAGCACTTGCCACATGCAGCAGCTCTGTCAAGATGCCTTGGCCATCAACTGCTACTATGGAGGTGGAGATCTCTTCATCACCATGACTGCCAACCCTGCCTGGCCTGAGATCCAGGATGCACTCTTTCAGGGCCAGTCTGCCTCTGACCATCCTGACTTGGTGGTGCATGTCTTCAGAGCCAAGCTGAGATCCCTCATTAAGGACATCAATGAAGGAGTTCTGGGTGCTGCCAATGCCTGCCTGTACACCATTGAGTTTGAGAAGTGTGGCCTCCCTCATGCCCACATCATTGTCTTTCTGCAGTCCCAGGCCAAGTTGCGCTCACCAGAGAACATTGATAGCCTGATGTCCTCTGAGTTTCCAGAGGACAATCCTGAGCTGCTTGAGCTGATCAAAAAGTTCATGGTTCATGGGCCTTGCAGTGACTAGAATCATAATGCACCTTGCATGGTCAATGGCAAATGCTCCAAAGACTTGCCCAAGCAGTTCAAGGAGGAGACTTCCATCACTGAGGACTCTTATGCTTGCACCAGGTATTGCAACACTGGCAGGACTGTTGAGGTTGGCAGGAAGCAGGTGGACAATTGATGGGTTGTGTGTCACACTCAGTAAAAAAGAAAGTCGAGCAAAAGTCACAATAAAGTCAGCAAACATGACCAAAAGTCGGGAAAAGTCAGGAAAAGTCAGGAAAAGTCAGGATTCAGTCAAAAGTCAGTTGCAGTCATTGATGACTAGGCAATGACTTTTGTTGACTTGGTGCAAAAAAACTGCTTTGACTGAAGGTAAAACTCCAAGTCAGGCAAAAGTCAATCAAAGTCCGTCAAAGTTGTTTTGACTTAGTAGAAAATTTGGCATAAATCATTTGGCTGGGATAGACAACAAAGTTGCCAAAGTCCATGGCAGGTGGGGGTATGGAGAAGGGTGGCATAGGGATGAGAATCCAAGACAGCCATGGGGAGCATGGGGAAGGGGGTGGGGGAGATGGGGAAAGGGGAGCATGGGGAGGGGGGGCATGGGTAAGGGAGTGGGGGAGATGGGTAAGGGGGGCATGGGGAAATGAGTGGGGGAGATGGGGAAGGGGAGCATGGGGAAGGGGGTGGGTGTCATGGACTGCCTCTGAAGTGGACTGACTCATCGGTTATGACTACAATCGTCAGCTTATATTAGTCATGGACAGGGGCCGGATCATTGTTGTAGCACTGACTCACACGCTGTCATAGCGTTATTGTTCTTTCTTATCAGGTGCATGTGGACACTATGTCATACTAGGATAGTTGTACTAGGGTTCGTGACTCATAGCATAGTTCAGACTCCACTTTAAAGTGAGTCTCACGTGTATATAAGTTGACTAGTAAAGACCAGGGATCCCTATCCTGGTCTTCTTCAATTTGCTATCATCTGTTCCTTTCCTTTCCAGTCTGCCTTTCTATCTGTATCTCTTTCTCTTCTTCTACTTTTTTCATCTCTACTCTCTCATCATTGATCTAGTGGAGGTGCTGTTATGCTCACCCACACAGAAGGGGATCTAGTGCTGGCCCGCCTAGTGTCCGAATACAACAGTCTAGTGTTGCAAGCCACATTCAATTGTCCAAGTCAGACAAACAGTTAGCAAACCGTTACATTAAGACCAGGATCCATCATGGCATTGCAACGTACCACAAGAGAAGTTTGGGCTGCAGAAGGAGGGTTTATCCCTTACGAAATTGAAGGTCAACCACAGCAAAATGTACCAGAATCATTTATCAAAGGAGCAAGTTGGCGAGTGGTCAACGCTATCGAACAATATCACGCACAGTCGAGTGCACCAGAAGAATCGGGACAGGAATGCTGGTACCCAGTTGAGTTCAATACCGAATGTGCTTGTTGGACTGAAATTCACTGGATCGAGAACCTTGAAATTGGTGGACATTGGCAAGCATTCCGTATTGCAGGAGCAGATCTTGGACTTGATATAACACTACAAGACGCGGCAGATCAAGATCGAATTGATCATGCCAGAAGACTCCAATATCAAGCAACAGACGAAACTCTCACTACATGTACTAGCACACCATCAGAAGCCAGTGAGGCCAGCGCTATACAAGTACTGTTATGACCTTGTGGGGTCAAACAAATGCACGACGAGTGCCGGTGGTAATCTATGGTACAAAGGGTCAAGGTTATTTAATCACTCGAGGTGCGATGAGGCCGTGAGGCCAAGCTAGACAGAGTTGAGAAGATTCAGAGAGGATACTGGGATTCGCAAGAGATAGACGAAGAACAAGATGGGGCTCTGGGACACATTGTCCAGCCTGTTATATACATACTAAGGGTACAGCATGAGTCACGCGAAGTGAGGCAATGTCCTAGGTGTCACGGACTGCATCGGAAGTGGACTGACATATCGGTTATGACTACGACTGTCAGCATATATTAGTCATGGACAGGGGTTCGGAGTATTGTTGTAGCACGGACTTACACGCTGTGGAGCGTTCTATTGTCTTGTAGTATCATGTGCTGATGGACATGACGTCATGCTAGGATAGCCGTACTAGGGTTCGTGACTCATTACCTAGTTCAGACTCCGCTTCAAAGCGAGTCTTACGTGTATATAAGTCGACTAGTACAGACCAGGGATCTCTATCCTGGTCTTCTTCAATTCGCTATCTAGTCTTGTTTTCCCCTTCTCATCCAGTCTGCCCTTCTTCGTCTCTCTATTTCTCTTCTTCTTTCTCTTTCAACTCTTTTCTCTCATCATCGACTTAGTGGAGGTGCTGTCACGCCCTTTTCACTCCAGTTGGACCTAGTGTTAGCCAGCCTAGTGTTCGAAACCACCAGTTACGTGTTGCAAGCCACTCAAGTAGTCCAAGTCGGACAAACGGTTAGCGAACCGTTACACTAGGAATGAGTCAACACCAGGAGACGCAGCCTTAAGGCCCACAAGTAAGAGTGCGAGAAGTAATCAGAGAACAGCCTTAAGGGCCGAGTATGAGTAAGAGACGATGGGTAAGAGCAGTCCAAGCAGATGGGGATGGGGATGGGGTGGACAAGTGGGGAGAGGTGAGAAGTAAGGAAAAGTAAGTGTCCGTATCATAGCCGCGGTGGTAAATCATGACATCACCCCCTTTCTTACGTTGAGACCTCCACGTCTCACAACTCTCCGTCTCCCTCCTCGTCTTCATGGCCTACATATCCCTCATCCTCCAAGGCGGGGTTGGGATCTGTAGGTAGAGGGACCTCGACTAGGTGGAGATAATGGGCATGGCAGCCCCCGCCGTAGGTGGCGTGGCGACGAGGCACCAGGCAATGAGTGGTGGTGTGGCATTTGGAGTGAGGTCGGGGGCAGGAGGTGCTATAGTGGTTAGGAGCATGACAGTAGGCGCAGCGACGATGGAGAGGGGGATCGGGAAAGGTGTACTTGACACCCCAGCGTTCTTCGAACCAGGGTCTGAGCGACTCGTTGTCTCCTGACTCTACGTCGATTATGACGCACTGGGCCATAGAGAATGTCTGAGGTTCGGGGATAGGGGCGGTGCGGTGAGAAAAGGGGGCAGAGATACGTTCCCCGAGGTGCATGTAGGGATGAAGGTGGCTCCGGGCTTGAGCCTTCTCGAGACGTTGGCGGAGGGGTGTGGACTTACTATGCCATTTGAAGAACTTGTCCTCTAAGACCTTGCGCTGGCACAGGAGGTTCTTGTACTCCAGCATGTGGGCGCGGTATCGATCGACATCGGCCAGCACTCCGTAGTCTCGAAGCTCGTACAGCGCGATGTCTACTTCTATAGCACCCGGATAGCCAGTGTCGAAGATCCCTAGCACAGAGTTATCAGAACGAGTGGGTGAAATTTTGGGACCAATGAATGGGGCGGCTTGGAGAGGCCAGCCATAGGCTTGACGAGGTGGGTCAGAGTCGTCTCGGAGTCCAAGAACATAATGCTGGTGAGACTCAAAGTCCAAGTTGAAGCGCACATAGTGAGGGTCCTGGGGAGTCCTGTAAGGGGGGTCAAGGGCGATCTGTTCCACATATTTGTCGTGGTTGGGGTCTCCTGGTTCGTATCGGACATAGGAGGTGGGGGGTCACTGACCTTGTGGTGATGGAGTGGGAGGGGGTTCGTGGAAGACAGCTCGTGGTCCGTCTCCTATCATGGCCTCGCATAACTCAATGGTCTCCTCCAAAGATAGGGGCTCGATGGGGGGTGAGATGCGGTGATAGAGAGAGAGAGGTGGGGGTGGGTCACGGATTCGAGATAAGAGTGTGGGGGACGGAAGAGTAGAGGGAGGGACCATAGGGGTGGTTGTAAGTTCAGGGTTGGGTACCTGTAGTGGGGTTGCGGGTGACCGTACAGGGAGTCCTGGCGGGCTGAGTGGGTAGGTGAGTGTTTCTGTCCCCGGGGAGGATGGAGGAGAAGGGGTGAGAGGAGCGTGGGGGGAGAGTGGTTCAGACATGATGGTTATTCTACGAATGGTGATGGGGTTTTTATGGGTGGTACGGATGGCAGAGGGGTGAGTTCGATAATAATCTCTGATGAGTAAGTCGGCGTTGAGGTTGGTCAGGGGTTCCCAACTGTCATGTGCTTCGGAGAACCCTTTCCACCTGACTAAGTATTGGAGTTGGTGGCGTCTCTTTCTTGCGCCCAAGATTTGTTCGACTTCCCATTCCGGTTGCCCATCTATTAGATCTGGGGCGGGTTCTTGGTATTTGTTGCCGTTTAGGGTTGTTTCCTTATAGGGCGTAAGGAGGGTGCCGTGGAATACGTTATGGATCTTCCACGATGGGGGTAGCTTGATACGAAAAGAGGTTCTGGATATTGTGTCTGTAACTAGGAACGGTCCGAACCTTCTAGGTGCTAACTTTGCAGAAGGGTGCGTAGTGCGGAGGTTTTTCCCCTCCAGCCATACTATATCTCCTTTGCTGTAGGGGACAAAGCTCGATGGGAGTTCTATTGCTTGCGACCTACGTAGAGCTTCGGCGGCATCTTTTCTGGCTTGGGTGATAAGGGCCAATCTGTCGTTTAGGGGTGGGGATGTGGTGGTTCGGAAGGTTTGATGGACACGGGGTATGTGCCCCATGATGAGTTCAAAGGGCGCTTTCTTGGTAGTGGCATTTGGCCAGGCGTTGAAGGTAAATTGGGCTAGGGGTAACAGATGGCGCCAGTTGGTTTGATGGAAGTCTGTGAAGATCCGGAAGTATTGCTCGAGTTTCTGATTAGAGTGTTCCGACTGTCCATCTGTCTGGGGCCGATACGCCCTACTGGCGTTGTGCTGAATGGAGAGTATACAGCATAGTTCTTGAATGATGGAGGCCATGAAGCGGGGGTCTCGATCAGATATGATGTGTGAAGGTAGTCCATAATGAGGTAGTACATAAGTAGCATATAGTAGGGCAACTCCTGCCGCATCTATAGTTTCATTGCAGGGGAGGAATATGCAAGCTTTTGAGAAAGTGTCTGTGATTGTTAGTATAGAATCGTATCCTTCTGATATAGGTAATTTAACGATGAAGTCCATTGCGATTGATGTGAAAGGGAGGGTAAAGTTATCTGATGGGATAGGGAACAGAGGCGGCTTGGGCTTCGAGGGATTATTTTTCCGCGACTGGCAAATGTGGCAGCCCTTGACGTATTCGGCGACTGTTTGTTTCAGGTTAGGCCACCAGTAGTCACGTGCTATAGCCCACGTCGTGTTGGATATACCCGGGTGACCTGCTGTAGGTGAGTCGTGATATAGTGAAATTACCCCCCTTCTTAGGGGTAGATCATCCACGACTACTAGTCGGTCCCCATACCAGTAGAGATCGTTGATGACTTTCAGGGGGAATGTAGTAGCCCACTTTTTCAAGAGGCTAGGTTGTTGTATTTGGCAAGCGCGGGTTCTGTCATCTACGGAGGAGAAGGTGGTTGCTCGAGCGAACAGGTGTTGGGGAAGGACCGTTATGTTGTCATTGTCTTCTGACCCTTGTGGATAGTCGGGGCGTCTAGATAGCGCATCTGACTTGTTGGCTGTCCCTGGGAAGTGGACTAAGGTGAAGTTATAGTCCGCCAATTGTGGTATGTAACGCGCGACTCGGCGGTTGATGTGGCGTGGGTGGCGGTAATATTCTAGGTTTTTGTGGTCTGTAAATACCGTGATGGGAAAAGGGGAGCTTAAGAGGAGGTGGCGGTGGTGGGTGAGACCCCGAAATACCGCTAGGAACTCGTGATTGTGAATGTCGTAGTTCCTTTCTGCTTTGTTAAATGTCTGCAAATGGAATCCTACAGTGACATGTTTCCCTCTGTCGTCTTTCTGGGTGAGAATGGCTCCTGTAGCGAACGCAGAGGCGTCTACTTGTAGGAAGAAAGGTCGACTGGGATCTGGTTGGTGGAGGGCGGGGTTGTTTAGAATGATTGTAATGAGGGAATCGAGAGCTTCTGTGCATTCTGGGGTCCACAGGAATGGATGGTCTTTCTTTGTGAGTGCAATGAGGGGGCGTGCGATGTTGGCGAAATTAGGGATGAATGGGCGCTGGTAGCCTAGGACTCCCAGAATACTCTGGACTTCTTTTACTGTGTGAAGGACGCGTGGCCAGTCTCTGAGAGCGCTCGTCTTTTTGGGGTCCGGTTTTAATTGGTCTCCATCGACGATAATTCCCAGGTAGGTCATAGAGCGCTGCTCGAACTCGCATTTGGCCGGGCGAAGGAAGTATGATTCTTCTTCCAGAAGGTCTAGGACTTCATGGACAATTTGTCGATGTCGCCCTATATTGTCCCCAGTAGCGATAAGGATGTCATCCATGTAGACAAAGAGTTCCGTGGGGTACTTGTCTAGTAGTCGTTTTAGGAGGCGGCTCATTGCTCTACAGAAGGTGCTGGGGGCATTGTTCATTCCGAATGGCATAGCTCTGGGTTTGAACAGACCATAAGGAGTTTTGAACGCGGCTTTCCATTGGTCTTCTTCTTTGATGCGTATGTTGTTGAAGCCCCATCGCAGGTCTGCTTTGGTGAAAATCTTTTTCCCCTGGAGTTGATCGATGATACTCCCTATTAGAGGTAAGGGGTAAACATCTCATACTGTCCACAGGTTGAGCGCTCGATAGTCGACAATAGGGCAGAGGTTGCCATCCTTTTTGGCTCGGAAGAAGACGGGGGAGGCATAGGGGGAATTGGTTTCGACAATGTATCCTTTGGCTAGGTTTTCATCGATATATACTTTGAGGGCTTTGAGCTCTTTCTCCGTCTGCCTGTAGAGTTTACAGTCTAGTTTGGCGGGGGCTCCGGGTTTAAGCTCGATTGCATGGTCGTCTAGCCGAGAGGGGGGGAACCTTTGGGCGGCTTCTTCACTAAAAACTCTCCAGTGGCGGTGGTATTGTGTAGGGATTAGCTCTTGTGTTTCCTTCTGATCAGAGGGGTTTGAAGGGGTAATGGTATGAGCGAGAGGTTTCGTTTTGGACTGGTAACCGGCAGTCTCAATACTGAAGTTGTCCCCTTCTAGACAGTTGGTTCCCCAGTTAATGACGGGGTTGAAGGTTTTGAACCAGGGGTGACCAAATATGATGCGATCGCTCCCTAAGTTCGCGACATAGAAGCCCAGTTTTACTACTTTGCCCCCTTGACGGACCCATAGGTTACAATATTGAGTGATGCTTCCTTCCTGGTTTAGGGATCCGTCGACGTTATTGACTTGTAAGGGTTGTGGTAGCGAGCGGGTTCCCAAGCCTAAGGAGTTAACTGCACGTTTGTCGATGAAGTTATGAGTGGCTCCACTGTCTAGGAGTACTTTTGTTTCGGTCTTTTTGTGCCACATGAGAACAGAAATTTGGATTGTCATTGAGTCTTTCTTTTTACTGTACATGTTAGCTACGAGTGGTACCAGGTTTGCGACCATCAAAGCCCAGCAGAACAAAAATCCTCGCCCATATCGCGGGCGTCGAGATAGAGCGATTGTTCTTCGTCGCTCATCTTTGCTTCGAGCGCCCGGATTTGCTGTGCGTAAGATAGCTTAGGCGGCGGGGGTGGTGGGATATTTGGTGCAGGTGACGAGGTTGGTGTGGTGACGGGAGCATTAGTCGAGCTGGCTGAAACTTCCCGTACGTTAACGTTTTGTCGGTTCGAAACGTTCGCATTGGCATTCTTCGGACAGTTGCGAGCCATGTGGCCTTGGATTCGGCACCTAAAGCACCGTCCCTCGGCTCGATACTGGGCTCGCTCCTCGTCAGTGAGTTTCTTGAAAGGTACAGTGATATTAGCAGCATCAACGTCCATTGGGACGTGTTCGCTGTTTCGGTTAGTCTGGCCTCATTGACCGGTATTCTGGTAAGCGTGGTTGTCACGTGATAGTTGGTTGCAGCGGGGTCCGGCGAGGCCTGAACTCTGCAGCTCTTTGATCTTGGCGACTTCTTTTCGGGCCGCAGTTTGCCATTTGTTCATCGAATCAGGTAGTGTGTCTCGGTTTATGACTCGGCGCTGGATGGCTTCTCTGAGTCCGGACCAATAACGGTCGATGGTCCCCTTTGCGTCAGGTTCCCATCCAGCTGCATTGGCCAATCGGGCGAACATTGTGTTGTAAGTGTCGATATCAAGGTCTTTCATTTTCAAGCTCATCAGTTGACTGTATGCACTCTGAACCTTAGTAGTGTCGGTCCAAGCTCCTTTGAAAGCAGCTTCAAACTCTTGCCACAGGATTTCATCATTTTCGCAGACGCTCCCCGGCTTGGTGTTGTCGGTGCATTGTTCAAGTTCTTCATCCTGTGCATTTACCCAGTCTTCTACCATAGGACCCTTGATGTACGAGAGAGCCGTAAGTACGCGGAAGAAAGGGATGCTAATGGATTCGTTGTTTCGGTTTAACAGTCAATAGCGGCGGAACTCGTTCCAGAAGGACTCGGAGCGACTTCGATCCCCGGTGAATACCGCGGGAGCTGTGCCCTTCAGGCCATTGGAGGAAGGTGCGTGCATCGGTGCTACTGTGGTGACATTGGCTGACATGTCGACGTCGGGAGTTTTGGTGGGAGCGTTAATGTTGATTGGTCCGAACGCTGATGTGATCGAGTGGATGGCAGGGATTTCGGTGACGGGTGAGTGGGTGCTTTGGACGCTCACGGCGGAGTGTGCTGATACGGTGTCAGATCCTTCGGAAGAATCGCTGCTGTCGAACGCTCCCGGCGTAAACCGGAAAGAGGTGCGTGAAGGGGTACAAGACGGAGGTTGATAGTCAGGGTGCTGAGGATCTGTTTCGTTCCAGAATCCGATCCCGAATACATTTTGGATGGGGATGGATAAGTTTTCTTGGGTGTAAAAGGTTTGCACGCTAGTGTCGTATCTGAGCTCATACCAGCGGTTGTTGATGAACTCGACGGGTGAAAGGGCGTTGTTTATGGTAAGATGCTGAGGGATATAGTATCTGCGGTTAGGTTTGTTCCACTCGACAGTCCCTTTTACGTGGGTGGGGAGGTCGTCGTGGGTTCGGCGGGTGACTGGGGTGGCTTGGTTGTTCGGAGCAAAGGCAACTTGTAGGGAAGCCACGGTGTACTAGGTTCTGGGTTTATTGTGGGTACAGGGTATGGGACGTAGAGATTCCCGTGGATGATCTTGTTCTTATGTTATGACCTTGCGGGGTCAAACAAATGCACGACGAGTGCCGGTGGTAATCTATGGTACAAAGGGTCAAGGTTAGTTAATCACTCGAGGTGCGATGAGGCCGTGAGGCCAAGCTAGACAGAGTTGAGAAGATTCAGAGAGGATACTGGGATTCGCAAGAGATAGACGAAGAACAAGATGGGGCTCTGGGACACATTGTCCAGCCTGTTATATACATACTAAGGGTACAGCATGAGTCACGCGAAGTGAGGCAATGTCCTAGGAATGAGTCAACACCAGGAGACACAGCCTTAAGGCCCACAAGTAAGAGTGCGAGAAGTAATCAGAGAACAGCCTTAAGGGCCGAGTATGAGTAAGAGACGATGGGTAAGAGCAGTCCAAGCAGATGGGGATTGTCACGGACTGGACTACGCTAACCTCCTTATGCAGATTATCACTGGGACTGCACTCGTTCTTATCTTATCTCATTCCCCATCATTGCGTGTTACGGTGTTATCAGACAACTCTAGGACATGTGATGGGCTGGGTTCTATGGCCTTCCATGACGTTCTATTCCTAGGACCGGTGTATTAGTATTACTCAGACAGACTCACACGCTGTCAAACATTTTATTGTTCTTTAGTATCACATGCCATGGACATGACTCATTCCTAGGATAGCTGTACTAGGGTTCGTGACTCATTACTTAGTTCAGACTCTGCTTTAAAGCGAGTCTTACGTGTATATAAGTCGACTAGTAAAGACCAGGGATCCCTATCCTGGTCTTCTTCAATTCGCTATCTTGTCTTGTTTCCTTTCCTTTCCAGTCTGCCTTTCTTCATCCCTATCCTTCTCTTCTTCTTTCTCTTTCAACTCTTCTCTCTCATCATCGACTTAGTGGAGGTGCTGTCACGCCCTTTTCACTCTAAGGGGACCTAGTGTTAGCCAGCCTAGTGTCCGAGAACGTCAGTCACGTGTTGCAAGCCACATCAAGTAGTCCAAGTCGGACAAACGGTTAGCGAACCGTTACATTAAGACCAGGATCCCACCGTGGCGTTGCAAACTACAAGAGAACGTTGGGCATCAGAAGGGCCCTTTGAAGTATACGAATTACAAGGACCGGTACTAAGGGAAGTACCAGAAAGCTTCATCAAGGCAGCGGAGTGGCGTGTACACAACGGTATTGAACGATACCACGCCAAGTCAAACGCACCAGAAGAATCCAGCTCAGAACGCTGGTATCCAGTTGAGTTCAACTTCGAACATCTTTGTTGGGTGGAAATACGCTGGTTGGAAAACCTAGAAGTTGGGGGAAGTTGGGAAGCCTTCCGTATCGCTGGAGAAGATTTGGGGCTCGATATTACCCCACAAGACGCAGAGGATCAAGATCGGTTGGACCGAACAAGAGGGATCCGAGACACCATTGACAAAACTCCCACGATGCGAACGAGTACGCCGTCGGTAGCTAGCGAAGCAAGTGCTATACAAGTAAGATCTCCGGCACCACAAAGAGGAAGCGATCAAATTATCGCATTACAACTAGCTGAGTCGCTGCATATACAAGAACCAATCATGAGTCATACGATGACTATGGAACCAGCAGCAGGAACTATTAATCCACACATGGGGCATATGGAGATGCCCATGAACCCAGACGATGTAGCGCTATATCGTGCCATAGGACCAGATCAGCCAGATCCACCAACAGCTCGTGAACGACGAGCATCACCTAGAATCCCATTTGGTTGGCCGCGAGGAGGTCAAGGACCTGGAGGCGGACCATTCGGAGGACCACCTGAAGGAGGAGGACCACCAGGAGGTGGAGGACCGCCAGCAGGAATACCCATGCCAATGCCACAAGCACCTCAACCAGGGGGACATCAGGGAGACAAACTAGTAGGCAATCCCCCGATTATCTTCGCAGGAGACCGTTCGAAGGCAGAGCAATTCATCACTCAATGGCAACTCTACGAAGGGGTCAACATCACCAACACACTCATGCGCAATCCATACCAGAGAGCTATGTTTTTCCTCACCTATATACAGGGGAACCTCGTTAACGAATGGGTCAAGGGAGTCAATGCGTGGCTCCGTACTCAGGTCACGACCCAGGGATGGGCAACAACGGACGAACGCCTCTGGAATGGTGTAATCGGCGCCTTCAATAGGCAGTATGCCGATGTATTAGAACAAGAAAAGGCACAAGCCGAATTAGGGAGAGGTCTTCGGATACAGAATGGGGATTTGGACGGCCTCATTACAAGGTTTGAACAACTAGTACGCCACGCCAATTACGACGTCAACCAGCCACTGGTCCTGCGCATTTTCACAGATGCATTGCCACATGCAATGTATGAATATATATTCAAAAACGTACAACCCCGGGACTATGAAGGCTGGCGCGAAGCATCCATACAACAACAAAAGGTGTTCGTACACATGAAAAGTCGACTCGAACAGTTCAGCCCCAAGAGAAATGCGCCAACGGGGGGCAACAATTGGAAGGGTAACAATTACAACGCCAATCGATGGCGACGACCCAATATTCCGAACCTCCCAGATCCGAATGCAATGGATCTATCCCCAGGAAGAGCTCGCATAGCTCAAGCAGAGGATTATGAGCCCGGGAGAAATCGTTACCAACCTCCGAGAGAAGCAGGACGAGGGACTGGTATGCCAGTAGAGCAAAGGAAAGTCCTTAAATGCTTCAACTGTGACAAACCTGGTCACTTTAAAAGAGATTGTCGACAGCCCTTGAGGCAAAACCCTTTCTATCGACAAAATCAGGGACCATCGTGCACCCGACAGGCGAAGGCCGAGGAAGACAGTCTATACGCCGCTAGAAGCATTGTCGACGACCGTAGCGTCATTGAAGGACGCACCCCTCAACAAAAGGCCCAGGCTTGGCTCGAAGGAGTCGCCGAGGAACCGGATGAAGTCAAAGACCTTGTCATGCAACAATTGTGGAGGCAAGAGGATTTTCAAAATGCCTAAACCCAACGGCCTGGGTGAGGGCTCTTCGTTGTAACTCTGTATATATCACGCGCTACCGATCTATGAGGATTCCAGTGTCGATTCGTACAAGTTACTTCATGGCCGACAAACGAGCGCTAGTAGATTCAGGGGCCACTGACAACTTCATGCACCCTAAATTCGCGACGAAAATGGGCTTGGGAATGAAGGAACTCCCAACACCAAGGAAAATATTCAACATTGATAATACTACCAACAAATCAGGGAAGATCACGCATTACCTTGATTTGGATATATGCACTAAAGGAATCCATAAAGAAATGCGCTTTCTCATCACAGACATTGGAAGTGAAGACATTCTTTTAGGATACCCATGGCTGGCATCATTCGAACCCAGGTTTAGCTGGAGACACGCCGTCATTGACGAGAAAGCGTTACCAGTCATCATTTCATCCGTCAACCCACGCATTATTCGACAACGACCAGTAATTGCCACAACCCTATCAGAAGAAGAAAAAACCCACATAGTCCGCACCCTTGAATCGCAGTCATCCATTCGTGGAGTATCCACCGAACTGGCAATCCAAGCGGGTCAAAATCAGGTCGCTGCTGAAGTCCCAAAGGAATACGAACAATTTGCCAAGTTATTCAGCAGCGAATCATCGTCCCGATTCCCACCATCAAGACCGTGGGATCACGCCATCGATTTTAAACCAACTGCCCCGGATGCACTTCCCTGTAAAATCTACCCCATGACCCAAGACGAAGACAAGTCACTGCTCAAATTCCTGCAAGAACAGGAAGCTAAGGGATATATTCGTCCTTCCATTTCACCTTATGCATCACCTTTCTTCTTCATACGGAAGAAAGACGGCAAGTTACAGCCGGTACAGGATTACCGGCGCATCAACGACATCACCATTAGCAACCAATACCCTCTCCCGCTAATCACAGACCTTCTTACAGACCTCAGCGGGGCGAAGATCTTCACGAAACTTGACGTCAAAGATGGGTACAATAACATTCGGATCAAAGAGGGGGATGAACACAAAGCAGCGTTCAAAACCAAATATGGGTTGTGGGAGCCACTAGTCATGTTTTTTGGGTTGAAAAACTCACCAGCTATGTTCCAAAACATGATGAACTATGAGTACCGGGATACTATTGACTATTGGAACACCAGGGGTACGGCAATTCGCATTTACATGGACGACATTGCCATTGCTACCAGCACGAATCTGGACGATCATATCAAAGCAGTTTCAGCAGTATTCGAAGTCGCAGAACGCCTAGATCTTTATTTCAAACCGGAGAAATGCACCTTCCATGCCCCACGTATGGATTACCTGGGGGTAATCCTTGAAAAGGGGATAACACGCATGGACCCCGTTAAAATTGCAGGTATCAAGAACTGGCCCACGCCCACCAAAGTTAAGGACATCAGATCTTTTTTGGGCTTTTGCAATTTTTACCGACCATTTATCCGAGGATTCGCACACATAGCCAAGCCACTCAACGAATTAACACGCAAAGACTCTGAATGGCTATGGACAGAACATTGTCAAAAAGCATTCGATGAACTACGGGATAGAGTCACAAGCGAACCGGTATTGGCACACCCTGAACTGGACAAGCAATTCGAACTAGAGGTTGACGCTTCGGGCTTTGCAGTAGGAGCAGTGTTACTACAGAAGAAGGAAGATGGCAAAAGACACCCCATTGCTTATTTCTCAAAAACACTTAACGAAGCACAACGCAACTACGACATAGCAGACTTGGAACTACTGGCAGTTGTAATGTCCTTAGACAACTGGAGGTTGTTTTTAGCCGGTTCCCCACACAAAGTCATTGTCTATTCAGACCACCAAAACCTCTTGTACTGGAAAGAGCCCCACAAGATCAGTAGGTGGGTAGCCAGGGAAGTACTCCGCTTATCTGAATACAATATTGAAATCCGTCACATCAAGGGAATGTCCAATGGACGCGCAGATGCACTATCAAGGAGACCTGATTACAACCAAGGCACTGAAGACAACACAAATGTAACAGTACTACCAGAACATCTCTTTGCAAGAACCACGGTGACTATTACACCACAACACCGTCAGGACGAAGAGCGTCTCAAACCATGGATTGACCCACACCAACTCAAATACCTAGACGGCATCTGGTACAAGGAAGGACGTGTGGTCGTTACGGAAGAACTGTCGGGTAAACGCGATATCATACGAGCACATCACGACCCGCCAGTACACGGACACCCCGGTATCAACAGGACGACGCAAATCGTTGAACGCAATTACTGGTGGCCACAACTACGCCGAGATGTCAAGGACTACGTACAAGGCTGTGCGGATTGTCAATGCCACAAGGTCAACAATCGACCAACTAAGGCGCCTTTAAGGCCCATATATCCCAAACCCGAAGCTATGCCGTTCGAAACTATTGCATTAGACTTCATCACTAAACTCCCTGAATTGCAGGGGTACGACTCCATTCTCACTGTTACCGATCATGATTGCACCAAAGCAGCAATCTTTATACCATGCAGAGAAGAAATCAATGCGGAAGGCACCGCAGCACTCTACATTCAACATGTGTTCACACATTTCGGATTACCACGGAAAGTCATCAGCGATCGAGACCCTCGATTCATATCAAAGTTTATGCAAGAAGTATGTCGCATCACGGGGATAGAGCGAAATCCGTCTACGGCATATCATCCAAGGACCGACGGACAGTCAGAACGTTTGAACCAGTGGGTCGAAACCGCTATCCGGTTTATTTCCGACCATCATCAAACAAATTGGGCCCCTTATCTTCCTATCGCACAATTCGCGCATAACAATTGGCCAAGCGAGACCACGCAGAAGTCACCTTTCTTCCTTCTGATGGGCTATCATCCACGCGCTGATTGGATTTCGTCATTGTCCCCATTACCACAGGTCACATTGCGCCTTGAGCAGCTGAAACAGGCACGAGACACGGCGCAACAGTTGATGATTAAGGCCCAACAGTCATGGGTTAGACATCGTGATACGCCCAAGTACAAGGAAGGAGACCAAGTATGGCTAGAGGGCAAGAATCTCCGTCTTAATCAGCCAACTGCCAAGCTTGCGCCCAGAAGACATGGACTGTTTGAGGTTATTAAGGTACTATCGCCGGTCAGTTACCAATTGGCTCTTCCCACACAGTGGAGCATTCACCCCGTGTTTCACATCGATCTTCTCACACCCTATCGCGAGACAATAACGCACGGCCCCAACTATCAGCGCCCAGTGCCTGAACTTGTGGACGGGGAAGAAGAATACTCCGTAGAGAAGATTCTAGACTCCCAGAAGGTCGGCAGAAGACGGCGTCTTCAGTATTTGGTCAAATGGGAAGGCTACCCTGACTCAGACAGCATGTGGGTCGATAAGGATGATGTATTCGCTGATGATAAAGTGCGGGAGTTCAAAGCTTCAAACCCCGCCAAAGAGACACATATAAGGAGCCTCGCATCCGCTAAGTCTCCTCACCCCTCAGCTCACACTCGCTCTCATCTACTTCATCTACACGCAACTCGATACGCTCAACCAACAATGATTTTCACCAATCCCTCCAATGTTGATATTATTCCCCGCTCCGCCCCGATAGACATCCCGAATAGGCCACTCGTTGATGACCATGGCATGGTACTACCACGCACCCCTCCCTCTCCCACGCCGCCGACGACGTTACTGTTTGGCAACCGGGTGGAAACCCCAGCGTCCTGGCCACTGTCAGACGATATGGGTCTGGAAACTCATACACCTCCTAGGATGCCCGAGGCAGGGGGAAGTACTCCTTGGGCACCCATTAATGTACTCAGCCGGGACCCATCTCCCTTCTTTCCAGACGGGCCGAAGGCCACCCCTGAAAAGGGGATCGACGCTGTACCACTAGTAGGACTGGGTGAAGACCCTGGGACCCCTTTGGTCAGCACGCCCGAATATAACTATGACCTCACATCTCCCCCATCGCCAAAGAGCTCGCCTTCAACCTCGTCCAGCTCGTCATCTGACTCGTCACCAACACCCCCCTCCGATCATGACTATAAGGGGTGTACTAAGTATTGCTTCGACACCACGTACACTCTTCACCATCACGATCACACAGCGGCCGAGCCAACTTGGACGACGGCTACACTCATCGAGGAGAGGCCTCAGAAGCACCCCAAGGTGTGGGGCTACGGGATGGAATATAAGGCAACGCCGACGTGGGAACGGCTCGACAGGTGGGACGGATGGGAGGATGATGAATTGGACACGTTACGCACGGTGTTAGGGGATACCCTCAAGAACCTTACCTCGGCTATCCAGCGTAGGCACTGGAACTGAAAAGGGGATAATGTCACGGACTGGACTACGCTAACCTCCTTATGCAGATTATCACTGGGACTGCACTCGTTCTTATCTTATCTCATTCCCCATCATTGCGTGTTACGGTGTTATCAGACAACTCTAGGACATGTGATGGGCTGGGTTCTATGGCCTTCCATGACGTTCTATTCCTAGGACCGGTGTATTAGTATTACTCAGACAGACTCACACGCTGTCAAACATTTTATTGTTCTTTAGTATCACATGCCATGGACATGACTCATTCCTAGGATAGCTGTACTAGGGTTCGTGACTCATTACTTAGTTCAGACTCCGCTTTAAAGCGAGTCTTACGTGTATATAAGTCGACTAGTAAAGACCAGGGATCCCTATCCTGGTCTTCTTCAATTCGCTATCTTGTCTTGTTTCCTTTCCTTTCCAGTCTGCCTTTCTTCATCCCTATCCTTCTCTTCTTCTTTCTCTTTCAACTCTTCTCTCTCATCATCGACTTAGTGGAGGTGCTGTCACGCCCTTTTCACTCTAAGGGGACCTAGTGTTAGCCAGCCTAGTGTCCGAGAACGTCAGTCACGTGTTGCAAGCCACATCAAGTAGTCCAAGTCGGACAAACGGTTAGCGAACCGTTACAGGGATGGGGATGGGGTGGACAAGTGGGGAGAGGTGAGAAGTAAGGAAAAGTAAGCGTCCGTATCATAGCCGCGGTGGTAAATCATGACAAGTACGCTCACCAGCTCCACAAAGAGGAAGCAATCAAGTTATTGCACTACAGTTAGCTGAGTCACTTCACATACAAGACCTGGTCATGAGTCGTACAATGACTATGGAACCAGCTGCAAGGACTATCAACCCCCACACAGGGCATATGGAAATGCCAATGAATCCAGATGACATGGCATTATATAGAGCCATTGGACCAGATCAAGCAGATCCACCATCAGACATAAGACGCAGAGCCTCCCCAAGAATACCATTTGGATGGCCTCGTGGCAGACCCCCAGGACAAGGCCCAGGAGGCGGACCGTTTGGTGGAGGATCACCAGGTGGCGAAGGACCACCAGGAGGTGGAGGACCACCAGGGGGGCCTCTGTTTCCCATGCCACAAGCACCACAACCAGGAGGACATCATGGGGATAAACTAGTAGGCAACCCCCCTGTCATATTCACAGGGGATAGGTCAAAAGCAGAACAATTCATCACGCAATGGCAACTGTATGAAGGGGTCAACATTGCAAATATGCTTATGCATAACCCATACCAACGAGCTATGTTCTTCCTCACCTATATACAAGGGGCACTTGTTAACAAATGGGTAAAGGAGTCAACGCATGGCTCTGTGTTCAAGTAACTACACAAGGATGGGCAACCCATGACAAACACCTCTGGAATGGTGTAATAGGAGCCTTCAACAGACAATATGCAGATATATTGGAGTAGGAAAAAGCTCAAGCAGAATTAGGAAGAGGACTCCATATGCAACAAGGAGATCTAGATGGTCTCATTACTAAATTCGAGACATTGGTGCACCATGCAAATTACGACATCAATCAACCACTGGTCCTGTGTATCTTTACAGACACTTTACCCCACGCTATGTATGAATTCATCTTCAAGAATGTCCAACCAAGAAACTACGAAGGGTGGAAAGAGGCAGCCATCCAACAACAGAAGATATTCATACAAATGAAAAGTCGACTTGAGGGATTTAGGACAAAGCCAGCACCAACCCCAGGGTTTAGCAATTGGAAAGGCACCAGTAACAACAACAATAGAAGATGGAGAGGGCTTAATATTCCACACATGCCAGACCCTAACACTATGGACACCACACCGGATCAAATCAGAGGAAGAATTGCTCAGGCAGAAGACTTTCTCCCAGGAGGGAACCGATACCAGCAGAGAACAGGGGGAAGTCAGGAAGGAGGGACACCAAAATGACCTATACAACAGGATGGGACAAGGAAAGTTCTCACCTGTTTTAATTGCAGAAAAGCAGGTCACTTTAAAAGAGACTGTCGACAGCTGCTGAGAAGAAATCCCTATTTCCAACAAGGGCAAGGGCCCTCCTGAACTCGACAAGGGACTACTGAGGAAGAGGGGTTTTATGCAGCCCGCAGCATAGTTGACGACCGCAGCACCATCGAAACCCATACCCCCCAACAGAAAGCCCAAGACTGGCTGAGTGGAGTGGCAGAAGAGGAGGACGAGGTCAAAGACCTTGTTATGCAACAATTATGGAAGAGAGAGGATTTTCAAAATGTCTGAACCTGACAGCCTGGGTGAGGACTCTTTGTTGTAACTCTGTGCACATTACTCGCTATCGATCTATGCACATTCCAGTATCAATTCGCACAAGTTACTTCATGGCTGACAAACAAGCTCTGGTAGATTCTGGAGCTACTGACAATTTCATGAATGCTACATTTGCCAACCGAATGGGGTTGGGGTTACGAGAACTCCCAACACCAAAAAAGATATACAACATTGACAATACCACAAATAAATCAGGGGAGATCACCCATTACCTTGATTTAGACGTTTTCACTAAAGGCATTCACAAGAAGATGCATTTTCTCATCACCAACATTGGAAGCGAAGATATCCTTCTAGGATACCTGTGGTTAGCATCGTTTGAACCACGATTCAACTGGAGAAGTGCTGTCATCGATGAATGTGTTTTACCGGTTGTAATCTCATCTATCAATCCCCGTGTCATATGACAACGACCAGTTATTGCCACAATGCTGACTAAAGAAGAAAGCAATCCATTGTTCAAACATTAGAAGTGCGATCCACAATCAGAGGAGTAGCAACAGAATTGGCAGTTCAAGCAGGTCAAAATCAGGTTGCAGCAGTGGTCCCAAAAGTATACGAGCGATTCAGCAAACTGTTCAGTGACGAAGAATCAGCAAGATTCCCACCATCAAGACCATGGGATCATGCAATTGACTTCAAGCCCAATGCACCAGATGCATTACCCTGCAAGGCATATCCAATGACACAACAAGAGGACAAATCACTACTCAAGTTTTTGCAAGAGCAAGAAGCTAAGGGATATATATGCCCTTCTATCTCACCATATGCATCACCCTTTTTCTTTATCCAGAAGAAGGATGGTAAATTGCGACCTGTGCAAGATTATAGATGCATCAACGACATCACAATCAGCAACCAGTATCCCCTCCTGCTTATCTCTGATCTTCTCACAGATCTAAGCAGAGCATCTATTTTTATGAAATTGGACGTACAAGACGGGTACAATAACATCCGAATCAAAGAAGGCAATGAACACAAAGCTGCATTTAAAACCAAATACGGATTATGGGAGCTCCTAGTCATGTTTTTTGGGTTGAAAAACTCACCAGCTACGTTCCAAAACATGATGAACTATGAATACAGGGACGTCATTGACTATTGGAACACTAGGGGTACTGCCATTCAGATTTACATGGATGACATAGCAATTGTGACAAGCACCAACCTGGATGACCACATTCAAGCTGTATCTGCAGTTTTCGAAGTAGCAGAGCAACTAGACCTCTATTTCAAACCTGAAAAATGCACATTCCATGCTCCACAAATAGATTACCTGGGGGTAATCCTTGAAAAGGGGATAATGCGCATGGACCCCATAAAAATTGCAGGCATTAAAAACTGGCCTACACCTACCAAAGTTAAGGACATCAGATCCTTTTTGGGCTTTTGCAATTTTTACTGGCCTTTTATTCGAGGATTTGTGCACATCACAAGGCCACTGAATGAACTCACACAAAAAGATGCAGAATGGATATGGACTGAACAACACCAAAAAGCATTTAATGACCTCAGAAATAGGGTGACCAGTGAACCAGTACTGGCACATCCCAAACTCGACAAACCATTTGAACTTGAGGTTGACACTTCCAGATTCACAATAGGAGCAGTGCTACTACAGAAGAAGGAAGATGGCAAAAGACATCTGATCATGTACTTTTCAAAAACCCTCAATGAAGCACAACAAAACTATGATGTCACAGATCTGGAACTATTGGCAGTAGTCATGTCGTTGGACAACTGGAGGTCATTCCTAGCAGGATCACTGCATCAAATCATTGTCTATTCAGATCATCAAAACCTTCTGTATTGGAAGGAACCACACAAAATAAGCAGATGGATAGCAAGGGAAGTACTTTGTCGTTCAGAATACAACATTGAAATATGTCACATCAAAGGAACGTCAAATGGAAGAGCAGATGCACTCTCAAGACGACCTGATTACGATCAAGGATCAATGACAATACAAATGTTGTTGTACTACCTGAACACTTATTTGTTAAGGCTGTAACAACTGTCACTCATCAACACTGTCAGGACAAAGAACACCTCAAACCGTGGATTGATCCCCATCAGCTCAAATGCATTAATGGGACATGGTATAAGGGTGACCGAGTTGTCATAACCACTGACATAAACAGGAAAAGAAAACTCATTCAAACACATCATGATCCACTGGTGCATGGCCACCCAGGTATCAGCAAGACGATACAGATTGTTGAACAAAATTACTGGTGGCCACAAATGCACAAAGACATCACTGACTATGTACAAGGATGTGCCGACTGTCAACGACACAAGGTCAATAATAGACCTACAAAAGCGCCTTTGAGACCCATTTATCCCAAGCCTGAAGCTATGCCATTCGAAACTATTGTGCTAGACTTCATCACTAAACTCCCTGTCTCACAGGGATACAATTCTATTCTCACGGTCACGGATCATGACTGCACTAAAGCATCGATCTTCATTCCATGCAATGAAGAAACCAACGCAGAAGGGACAGCAGCCCTATATATCCAGCATGTGTTTGCACACTTTGGACTACCATGGAAAGTCATCAGCGACAGAGACCCACAGTTCATATCTAAGTTCATGCAAGAAGTATGCCAAATCACAGGAATAGAACGTAATCCTTCTACAGCGTATCATCCAAGAACTGACAGGCAATCAGAACGTTCTAATCAATGGATCGAGACCGCTATTCGGTTCATATCCAACTACCATCAGACAAATTGGGCCCCTTATCTTCCAATCGCACAATTTGCTCACAACAATTGGCCTAGTGACACCACGCGGAAGTCTCCATTTTTCCTTTTGATGGGCTATAACCCATGTGCTGATTGGACCTTGGCGCCTTCTCCACTTCCACAGGTCACATTACACCTCGAACAATTGAAACAGGCATGGGAGATGGCACAACAGCTCATGATTAAAGCACAACAGTCATGGGTTAAATCGAGATACACCCAAGTACAAGGAAGGGGACCAAGTATGGGTAGAAGGCAAGAATCTCTGCATCAGTCAGCCAACTGCAAAGTTTGCGCCCAGAAGGCATGGTCCATTTAAAGTAATCAAGGTACTATCACCAGTCAGTTATCAATTGGCCCTTCCCATGCAGTGGAGCATTCACCCCATGTTCCACATCGATCATCTCACACCATACTGAGAAACAATAATGCATGGACCAAATTACCAGCACCCAGTGCCTGAACTCATGGATGGGGAAGAAGAATACTCTGTGGAGAAGATTCTAGACTCTCGGAAATTCGGCAGAAGACGGCATCTTCAATATCTGGTCAAATGGGAAGGTTACCCTGACTCAGACAACATGTGGGTTGATAAGGATGATGTGTTCGCTGATGATAAGGTGCGGGAGTTCAAGAAATCAAACCCTGCCAAAGAAACACATATAAGGAGCTTGTCATCTGCTAAGTTACCTTACCCCTCAGCTCTTCATCACTCTCATCTCCTACTACAACATGCAATCAGATACATGTCATCCAATGGATGCTCTGACCTTGCCGATGAACCTACAGCTGGAGCATATGCTGACTCCGCCTCTGGGAATGAGGAAGCAGTTCTCAGTCGCATCCACGACAACATTGCTTGAATGGCTCGAGGACGCACTGCATCCATCCTCAGAGCTAATGCAGTCCTGTTTGAACCACAAGCCCTGACTCCCTCAGCCAACACCATCGCTAATGCCTTTAGACAGCTCACCCTTGCCGACGCAGCTGAGTCTCGCGCTGCAGCTGACCCTGACCACATCCTTACACTTCATGTGCCTGAAGCCATCGTCACTGGGGATGCTCACGGCTTGAGAGTGGCATTGGGAGCAGCTACTGGAAGCGCAGAAGAAGCGCAACCTGAAGAACCACAGGCGTCGCCAGGCCAGCATGATTCCTCTAGCCCAGTTGTTATGTCTCAGTTGCAACGCGTTGAAGTTTCACATGAGTTGGGACTATCATGTGGATATGACATCATTAGTTCCAGACTATTCTACCACCTTCCATACGATGAGTCATAGTGACTCATACTATTACAGGGACTAGTAGTATTAGTGGAGTCATAGCGTCATTAGTGACTCAGCTTAGTATTATGACTCAGTAATAGTGACTCATGTAGTTACTATATAAACTGTACCACTAGCGAACTTAGACCTTAGGTCTGAGTTCTTGTATCAATCAGACACACGACGCCTTCTAGGCTAGGAACTGCATAAAGTCCAGACGACTTTCCCAGTCTATCCTCTTGCAGACTTTGCTGATATCACCGGTTCCGCGAGGGCATTGAGTCCCACGCCGTCACCATAGGGTCTTACAAACCTTATCAACGTCCTGGTTATCCACATTCTTCCGAAGTAACTCACAAGTTACGGACCCAGTTGATCCGAATCCAGCAGAACAACTTTCGTCACAGTACCTTAGCTCAAGCCGAGCAGAGCAGTCCGTCTAACCGTAACACCAGTGTCACCCTCTGATATTGGATACTGCACTCAATGCACTGGACCAAGAGAATACTGCCATGGCCATGAGTCTCCAGCCCCCACTCCCATCCCAGCACCAATCAATCCTGTCCCCATCCCTGCACCATCCACTCGCACTGACACCATGGCATACTTTTGCCTCACTCATAAAGAAGCCATGTCCCTGGCGGATAACAATGCCAACGCCCTCAAAGTCCATCGTGAAGATACTGATGAAATACCACCTCCCTACCCTGAAAACCAACCAGTTACCGAAGGGTTGGGTATACAAAGTGGCCAAGGTCAAAGAGGAAGACTATGCCAGCCCGTCGCTGTACACTACACCATGCTGCCCGCTCACCCACACCATGCACAGCGAGGTGCTCAAGCATTGTGCTGACCCTTATCGCCGACTGTGCAAGGGTACGAGCGCAACCAAGGGACAAGTTATGTCCCCTTTTTAATCTTAGATGCAACCAGTCAACAGGTGCCCGCTAGATACATCAAGGTCCACATGACCGACAATCCATATGTGGAGGCACGGTTAGAGATGGACGGGCCGGTTCATCAGGGCGAGATTCATGCGGCTGCATATGCCAGAAATAGGGCCAGATGAACTCCAGTTGTTGGAGACAACGTACACTAATGCAATGATGTGGACGAGGCGATTGCACATGTAGGGGATCAGTCACTGACGTCAGAGATTGTCAGATGGCATGGACTTTAGAAGCGCCTTAAGGCCGCTCAAGAGTCAATCCGTCAGATCAAGGACCAAAAGTTCACACTGGCAGTTGACCAGCGAGCATGTTGTTGCCAAATGGAAGAAGCATGGGTTGTGGATATGATCAAAGAGGAGATGCAGCGAGACAGGCGAGTAACTGTGCTGACTGCATGGTCGGTAGAACATGGGCGTTTACCCTGAAAAGGGGATAATGTCATGGACTGCCTCTGAAGTGGACTGACTCATCAGTTATGACTACGATTGTCAGCTTATATTAGTCATGGACAGGGGCCAGATCATCATTGTAGCACTGACTCACACACTGTCATAGCGTTATTGTTCTTTCTTATCAGGTGCATGTGGACACTATGTCATACTAGGATAGTTGTACTAGGGTTCGTGACTCATAGCATAGTTCGGACTCTGCTTTAAAGCGAGTCTCACATGTATATAAGTCGACTGGTAAAGACCAGGGATCCCTATCCTGGTCTTCTTCAATTCGCTATCTGTTCCTTTCCTTTCCAGTCTGCCTTTCTATCTGTATCTCTTTCTCTTCTTCTACTTCTTTCATCTCTACTCTCTCATCATTGATCTAGTGGAGGTGCTGTTATGCTCACTCACACACAAGGGGATCTAGTGCCGGCCCGCTGAGTGTCCAAATACAATAGTCGTGTTGCAAGCCACATTTAATTGTCCAAGTCAGACAAACGGTTAGCAAACCACTACACAATGTGTCACTAAAGTAAGTACACATTGCTGAAACAGTACAAGAACAATAGAGTACTAGGACTGAGTCACTAAAGGTGTCCTAGTACTGAGTCACTAGAGAAAAGCAATGACTCATAGTGAGTCACATGGGTAAAGATGACCTGTCACATAACTAAGGACAACATGTCCAACTAGAGTCATCATGAGTCATAAATAACAGAAAAGGGTGAGAAAGAAAGAAAGTAAATGCAAGTGTCATAACATGAACAAAGAAGAATGTACTCATGGCAATGGGATAGGTTTCAGAGTGATTTGTCTTGTTGTAATACCAGTTAATGGCATTCTTGCCAACAATGAGAGTGGCACAGATGGAAAGAGAGAAACAATGACTGTTGGACATAGTAGCAAGGACCTTGTCAATATGGTCCATTGCTGGGATGACAGTAGCAAGGTTGGGGGTGCCACAGGAAAAGAACAAAGTTGTGTCCTTAAATATATGGCCAAAGGTATCAATCAGAAACAGAAAAAATGATAGGATATGTGATACATACCTTCAAGACATCCCTAAGCTCCTTGGCAATACCCCATTCTGCAGGGGACAGCTCATATTTTTGGAGATCCAGATCACACTTCTCAGTCATACTATCAATTGTTGAGCAGAATTCAAGTGCAAAGCTGAGCATATCATATGCTGAATTCCAACAAGTTGTGACATCACAGGGCATCATACAATGAGGAAGTCCACAGGAGCTGAGTGTGGTGTACCACTGTAGAAGGAGGATTGTAGTTGACTTCTTCACCATGTATGCAAATTTGTGCAACTTGGTGCTGTAAGTCAAACTCTACTCCACTCAGAAAGTAATGTGGCACTTACCTTAGTCAATATTGTTTGAACAAGGCATATCCTCCAGAAGCATTGCAAGCACCTTCCTGTCCTGCTCAAGGTGAACTGTAATGGCCACATATGCCTTATGATTTGGTGAGGTCCAAACATCTGCATACAAAATTCCTTCTACTCTATAATGTTCTGTACCTCCCTTATGTCCAATTAATCAAGCAATGACTTCAAACTGTCTGCCAGGTTATGCTGGTCCAGATAAATGTCCATAAACTCACCATGGATGACCTGAAGTCTATCCAGTTCCAACTTGAGCATATCAACTGCATTGAACTCATCAGACAGCAGCTAGGTAAGTCAGATGGTAGGTGCTTGCTGTAATGGCTGTTGGGTTATGCAACACACCAGATCAACAGTATTTTTCTTCCCATCCCATGTCTTGGTGCCACTGCCAGATGGTGCATGCTCTCCCCATATCCATGTTGCGCAGCACATGGCACAGCACGCAGGCTACAGAAGACTCACCTTTGGTAGAAGGTGTTGATAGTCTTAAGCGCAGTGTATAGAGCACGAGTGAATACAAGTGATATTCTGCTGGGGAGGGTAGGTCTCTTTTCACCCCTCCTTATATAGGGAAAAGTGACCTCTATGGTCCCACCATGTCCCTTTGCGTAACTATGATGAGTAAAGGTGTCCACTATATCGCGTTTTCAGTGACACCTGATGTGTGGAACACCCTAGAACATCTCAGGACCATTCACATGACCCTGATATGTGTTACGCCCATGGATGTGCGTAATGTAGCTACTTAATATGGTAATCATACTTTGCATAGTCTACTTATGTCATAACTGCTATAGATAAGATACATATGTACTTATTACGTTTCAACACTCCCCCTTGCTAAGTACACAGTAGTGATCTAAGCATAATGAATGAAACGAAACAACATTCAATCCAAGAACTTGAACTGAGCATGGGACATGTCATTATGAGAAATACTCATTGACGACCTATGCTAGTTGTTTCATAGCAGTTTAAGAAGTCTCTGATGAGACGTGTTAGAGACTAGACAAGAAATTGAAAACGCAGTTTCCATCTTTCTGTCCTAAACATCTCTGAGGAAATGTTTCCGTGTAACAGTGGTTAGACTGAACACCACACTTCTCATCGACTCTTAATGACTAGGATGAGTAAAACTCTAATCCTAATCGTTCTCTGAACTTCTGAAATTTTATGCGACCCAGATTCTTAGTAAACAAATCTGCGGGATTCTCAGATCCTTCAATAAAGAAGAGTTCAATCTTAGCACATATGACTTCACATATGTAGTGGTAACGGATGTCAATGTGTTTAATGCGCTTTTCTTGCACCGGATTAGATGCAAGGAAGATGGATCCTTGATTATCACCGCATAATGGAATTGGTGCTAGAATTATACCGATCTCCTCAAAGAGTGACTGTATCCAGACCAACTGTCTGCTGGTATCAGCAAGCGACATATATTCTGCTTCAGTGGAAGAGAGCACAATAGATTTCTGCGCTCTAGAATTCCAACAGAATACTCCATTAGCTAGTTTAACTAAATAGCCCGTTGTAGACTTTCTAGTGATCGGGTCGGAAGCCCAATCAAAGTCTGCATATGCAAGTAAACCCCCATCACTTTTGCCATTATAGACTAAAGCATAATTGGATGTACCTAATAGATAGCGGCAAATATACATCGCTCTATCTAGGTGATCCTTATTAGGGTTCGCTGCAAATTGCGACAATTTAGTCACAGTGTATGCTATGTCTGGTCGCGTTCCAATCATAATATATAGGAGTGACCCTATTACTTGTTGGAACTGAGAGCAGAGCTCTGGGTTTGGAGGATCTTTATTAGGCAATGGCTGATACCCTTCCGGTAACGGAGTAGGTACAGTTTTCGCATTAACAAGTTTGAAACATTGCAGCACTTTGTGTAAATAATCTACTTGGTCGATTAGAATACGACCTTTCGATTTCACTATGCACATGCGTAAAAACTCTTGCATATCGCCCAGATCTCTGCATTCCCAGATCTGCATAAAATGCTCTTTCAGAGAACTGATGTCTTTTTTGTTTGCTCCAAGAAAGAGCACATCGTCGACATAGACGATAATGACAATGGTTTTGCCTTTATTGACAAATATACCAGAGTCTGAAACAAGATGTGTGCAGCCTATTCTAGCCATGGATGCATCAAGCGCTTTCCACCAGGCTAAAGCAGCTTGTTTGAGTCCATAGATGGCTTTCTTACGGTGCATCACTTTGTTTTTATTTTTGTGGCCAGGGACTTTGAACCCTTCAGGTTGTTCCATGTAAAGCTCCTCATCGAGGTCACCATACAGGAAGGCTGTTTTGACGTCCAGACTGGAGATGTGCCAATCTTTTAAAGTGGCAAGCGCTATCATCATCCGGACTGTCTCAAACCGTACCACAGGTGAGAATATTTCGTCATAGTCTATGCCTTCAACCTGGGAGAAGCCTTTGGCTACAAGCCTAGCTTTTTTACGGCCATCCAACTTTAAGTCGAATACCCATCGGTTTTTAATGACCTTTCTGCCTTTCGGCGGGTCAACTAGTTCAAAGACTTTGCGTTTGCAAAGAGAAGCCAACTCCTCATGACACGCTTGTTTCCACTCCTCCTGTAATTTGCTTGGCATTTTAAGAATGTCCCTAAAGGTCCATTCGTGAATATTGGAGGTATCAGGTGACTCAAGATCATACGGTGGAACTGCTTTGGCAAGCAGATAATCTTGGAATTTGACTCCCCCTTCCTGAGCAAGGCGGGTCAGCAACTGCTGATCTACCTCATCCTCTGAATCATGCGAACTTTCACTCAATGTAGTAGGAAGTTTAGATGCAGATTGCTCAGGAGATTCTCCTGATTCTGTCTGATCATGGGATGAACGTCGCCGGGAGCTACCCGGTTGGTTCTCAACCATTTGTTTCCATGTACGAGTTCACTCAATGTCTCGGCTAACCTTTGCAGGGTGCCTTTTGCCATAGACATTGTCAGGATCGGTAGGTACTTTCCTCAATCGTGCTGACCGCCTAGGTTCTACAGATGATGTAGGATCAGGTCGGGACCATGATTTACCCTTAGGCTTAGGTACAGGGTCAGGGCGATGAGGCAGAGCTTGCTGCTCTGGAGGATCATCTGCAACTGCAGGAACCTCTTCATCCCCGTCGGGATGTGGAGCACTACTCCCTTTTGGTGGCTCAGGGGGTGATAAGTCAAGATCACCAGGAGTGGTGTCTTCGAAATCAAGTGGTGGTTGATTAGATGGTGGTTCATCTAACTGGGTTATTCCACGTGTTTTCCCAGGAGTCTGCTGATTAGAGCAGCGAGGGAATAACATTTCATCAAAGAGTGCTTTGTCTGAATAAAACAAAGTATTTGGAGTATGCATGAACATGTCTCCCTTCATTCCGCTAGGTCTACCTAAGTAGATCATGAGTTTGCTTTTAGGAGAAAGTTTATTTTTTCTGCGAGACTCAGGAATATGGACATATGCGCCACAACCAAAAACTCTAAGATGAGAAATGTCAGGGATTTCATTGTTTAATAATTGGTAGGGGGTCTGCCAATTTATACGACTCATAGGAGTCCTATTATAACAATGTGCAGCATGATTTACTGCAAATTCCCACCAGGACTGCGGGAGACAAGCTTCTAACCGCATGGCCTGGGCTTTATCCATGATAGTGCACATAAAGCGTTCAGCACGCCCATTTTGCTGTGGCATATGGGGCGTGCTTTGAAGCACTGTAATGCCAGCATCCTTCAATGTTTTGAGGAACACCTCTGATTTATATTCACCGCCGGCATCGGACATCCACTCTTTTATGGTAATATCAAATTGATTTTTGATAAGCACTAACCATTGTCTCAAAGCTGTAATAGCTGAGGCTTTGTCGTGCAAGAGTGTGATCCAAGCATACGAAGTATAATCGTCTAAAAAGACAATAAAATACTTGTATTTGGCATATGACGGTAAAGGAAAACTTTTTAAATCAGAATGTATCCGCTTAAAGGGTATGGTAGCCCTTGTAACGGAAGGAGGATGTGAGGCAGAAGGCATTTTGCCTTGTGCACATCCTGGACATACATCATCAGATGTATTAGGAATTTTAATCCCATCAGGAAAACCCTTAGTATGATCCTTAGCATGCCTTAAAACCTCTTTAGATGGGTGTCTGAGGCAACAATGCATAAGATCATAATCTACTTTGTAGATATAAGGTGTTTCAATGAACTGCGCTTCTACAGTAGTAGATGCCGCATCTAACCAATATAGTGTATGTCCAGGTATTAGGGGTTTACACTGGACAAACGGCTTTTGGTGTAACAAGGTTATATGCAGCGAATTTCCCAAAACGCACATTCCTTGTTGTAAAAATTCTCCCATTGAGAGAAGACGAATACTCATAGATGGAATGTAAAGGACTGGATGAACTCTGGTCGTAACAAGAGTCTTATTGACATAATGCCGAAGCAATACTGTCCCAGATCCTTCTACAAAGATCGTATGAGCCACAGTCCTTACAGGTTGCCTGTCAGATTGCGAATAAGGCTGGTAACTTATGAAGTCACTCTTTCTGTTGGTGAAGTGTGCAGAAGCCCCTGAGTCTAATAACCAGAGGGTTTCAAGTCTTTTATTACACCGTGCACACTGAGTAAAGAAATCATCGTGTTTGCATTTTAAAATATCAAGAACACCGAGATTGATACTGTACAGTTTAGATACTACAGACGATAACATATTATTACATTGCCGCTCCTCTTGCTTTCTTTGGGAGCGGGCTGATACTATGTCAAAGTCAGCATCATGTGCAGTGAGTGAAAAAAGAGCGTACTCTTCATCATCAGATCCCCAATCAAGTAGCTCATCCTCCAATAAGGAGTTAGCAATATGACCGGGCATCGCACAACGCGAGGTAGGTGTGATGGGCGAGGCGGGTGTAGATGCCATCGCACCAAACTCCAGATTCTGGAGGTATTGCTGGTGGTTCCTGTAAAGTTCATTAATGAACTCGTTAGAACGCCTGCGTTGTACGGCTCTGGAATGACCAGGATTTGCCCACATTGCCGCTATTTCTTCCTCCGAATGGAGGGTTCCTACAGTCTCTGGATCCACATATTCTGGGGTAGGTGCTCAGGTAATACCTCCAGAGATTTGTGAGTTTAAGTCGACAGACAAAGACTCAAAAGCGGATACAAGAGACGTACCCCCATCGTCTTCAAAGTCAGACCCGGTCAGCGTATTATCGCGCCCAGGTACTGGCTGAGACATATCTACGTCCACCTCGGAGTCATACTCCTCGTCATAGTTGTAATTCGACCTCGATCTGACTGTATGATCATAGTCATCAAACCGCTGCTCAATCGTTTTGACAACTTGAATGCTTAGTGGAGCATCCATGCGTTCAAGTAACGAGAGCGCTCTATTGACGGTAGGGTAAGGACCCTCAACCCTTGCCTGTAAGGTAGGGTGGGGAATGGAGACGGTGCGTGTTACAATGGACGATGATGGTCCAATGTGTGCGACAGAGGTAGTAGATGGGGAGGGAAGTGCGGGAGTGAGGGCAGTGACTGAGGCGACATGAGAGTGGCCAGCCTGAGAAGCCTTGCCCTTGCCTTTAGCTTTTCCTCCGCGAGCTCCCGCCCTAGCACCGTGCTGCTTATGCTGCTGCTGGTTGGGAGGTGGGGAGTCAGCGGCCTGCTGCTGACTACCACTCTGCTCTTTAAAGCGAGGGTCATTGTCGTGCTTCCGCTTAACGTTGGAAAGCTTGTTAGCATGCTGCTCCTTCTTGTTGCCCTTATGAGTGCCATGATTGGTCTCATTTTCGAACTGGGTAACGAGGATATCCTTTATATCGGCAATCTCAAGATCATCGATCTCGATATTCTGACAAAGAATGGGGATGAGATATTCCCACTTGTTCGGAATAGCCGCCATTGCTATGAGGGCTTGGATGACGTCGGGCACGTGTAACTTCCTAGCAGATGACCCTTTTCCAATTTGGGTACTGGACATGTGCCCAAAGGCAGCTTCCATTTTTTCAAATTGGGGTCCAGGGTGATGTGCAGGGTTAATATGTATAGTGATCACTTCTCGAAGGTCGCGATAGACGGAGGGAAGGGTGGCAGAACCAAACTCTTGCATGATCCACTCCCAGGTTTCTTGAGCGTTAAAGTTGGGACTAAGACGCTGCTGAATGGCTGGGGATAGGCGAAGGGTGAGGTTGCCCAAGGCCATATCATTTCCTTTCTGCCAGACAGCGAAGAGGGCTGGGTGCAGAGGGGATTCCTTGTTGTACACAGCTTTATCAAGTTTATACTGCGCCTCGAGGACATCATGCGCATCGGACTCTGCCTGAGTGGCAGTGGAAGGAAGTGGAGGAATGGGAGATGGATCAATGGGGGGATAAGGCTCGGTGTTAGTACCATCGGTAAAACCCCAGAGGCCTTGAGCCATAAGGAAGGCACGCATGGCCTTAGACCAGATGCCATAGTTTTGTCCGTCAAAGACTTGGACAAATGTTGTAAGTTGGGACGACATTGTTTTCTGTGAATGCTTTGAGAATCGTCAGCAAAGGCTATTCACAATTACTGAGTGAGAAAAACAATGGTCTAATAGGAATGTGTCCTTTCGACCGCCAACAACAACTCTCCTTTCGGAGAATTGCCTTGAGGAACGATCTACTCCACCTCAAATCAATGAGATGGTGTCGTTCATGACCCCAAGGTCTTACATGCCCATCAAGGGCGTTGTAGGCTATGCCAACGACACTAGTCTCAGCACCACATCCACTTTACAGTGGGTAGTGGGCAGGTGCGCTCAGCACAGCTAGCCGTTGTGGCAGGGCCCATAACCTGTTGCGCAGCACATGGCGCAGCACACAGGCTACAGAAGACTCACCTTTGGTAGAAGGTGTTGATAGTCTTAAGCGCAGTGTATAGAGCACGAGTGAATACAAGTGATATTCTGCTGGGGAGGGTAGGTCTCTTTTCACCCCTCCTTATATAGGGAAAAGTGACCTCTATGGTCCCACCATGTCCCTTTGCATAACTATGATGAGTAAAGGTGTCCACTATATCGCGTTTTCAGTGATGCCTGATGTGTGGAACACCCTAGAACATCTCAGGACCATTCACATGACCCTGATATGTGTTACGCCCATGGATGTGCGTAATGTAGCTACTTAATATGGTAATCATACTTTGCATAGTCTACTTATGTCGTAACTGCTATAGATAAGATACATACATACTTATTATGTTTCAACAATCCAGGCTGTATCAGCAGAATTAGGGCTATTTTGTTATCAGAGAACACAGGGCTTACTGGGTGCTGTTGGGCGATTGTCTGTAACACCTTCTGTTTCGGTAGGTAGAGCAAGGTCAGCCCTGAGATGCCCAGCAATTGCTGACAGGTTATTGAAGTTTCTGCCATGCTTGGTAGGCTGAGTGAAATCAACCATCAGTCCTTCATGTGCACTGGTGGAACACTCACATCACATTCCTGAGAAACTGGTAGCAGTGGAGCTCCCAGTGTAACAGTGATTTGCAAAAGTGGGAGTTCTAAGCCCTTATGCTGGACTCCTGATGTGTGCACTGCCAGCAGCACATTATCATCTTCAAGTTCTGGAAGGGGCATTGAATTTATGCCAAAGCTGTATTGGCTTTGAGGTGAGCTTGATTCATTCTCTGATGATATATCTGCCCCATGTCAATGTCTTGATCTTCTGGCAATGGTGGTACATCCATCACCAAATCATCCAGACCTTCTGCTAATGGCATTGTATTGATGTTGAAGCTATGATGACTTCCTGGTGAGTCCCCGGCAGCAACACTGAAGCTATCTTCACTTTCAGGAGACATAGGGCTGTCCCTTGCGACATCCACATTTGCTACAGAGTGCACTCCATGCCTTCCACCCTGCTGAGCATTAACAGATAACAAAGGGTGTGACTTGTGCATGGATAATATAGAGTGGCTGATGGTGAGGTAAGGGGAAATCAGATTAGGATGAGCCCATAATAATACTAAGGTTATCTACCCAAGGTGCACTCTGGAATCAATTGCTGGTTCTGTGATGTCATTTTAATTGGAAATTCGGCAGGGGTGTGGCATGGCTTTTATGCAAGTTCAACTTCAATGTGCTTATGTGGCAACTGTTTTCCACCCATTTTTTTCTCTTCCAAACACCCATGGAGATCTTGCTACAGATTGCATCCCATGTCAAAGCTGCTGCCAACACCTACTGTGCAGTCCAAACAGTCTCTGATTCTGAGTTGGAGAAATGGAAAGCTGGTTTCAGGAGCAAGATGGTAAGCACCATTTGAGCTAGTCCTGCCATACACTGATAAATCTCAATTGTAACCAGATCCAGACAGTGTGTCACTACTGGTGCATGAAGAACAAAAATGAGGGCACTGCACCAGTGCTGCATCCCACCCTGGCAGTGCTACTAATTGTATCTGCTAGATGTGCTGACCTTGCCAAGATTTGTAGAAACTTCCCAGATGTGGGAAAACATGAGAACTATAACCCTTGCACCAAGTTCCCCAAGGACATTTCCAACCTATTGCCCCCCTTGAGGACCATTGGTGGGAAGCACTTGGTGATTCATCACCCACCACCACCACCTCATCTCACCATGCTCCACAGCTACCAAGTCTTGGCAGAGACAAGAGGTGTGCAAGGCATCTCTAAATCTGCCAAAAGTGCAGCTCATTCTCCTGCCTCAGCCCAATGAGTCCAACAAGTCTGCCAATGTGGTGATAGAGGAGGTAGCTGAGGACATAGATGAGTTGGAGGACAATGACTACATTCTGGTGAGTTATCAAGACCTTGCTTTATTTTTACAATTCTCACCCTTCTCTTAAGCCATTGGAGTCAACAGTCCCTCCCACCTCCAGGTCAGCTTCCACCTCAGGTGCGGAGACAAAGAAGTGGAAGGGCACTTCATTGCTTGAGCCCAAGGCTGCAAAGTGATGCACAGGTCCTTTGTGGCAGCAGCATGGGCATCCAGAGCCACCTCATCCCAGCACAGACACTTCTGGTGACAATTTTAAGGTGAGTGGTTGGCTTCCTTACCACCTCACTAGGCCTCACTACTGACCACACTTAATGACTGTGCAATTGGTGCATAACAGCTGGGGTTGTCTGTGAGACAGACCCCTTGCACCCTTGCTGCTGGTGTGCCATGAAGAAGGTGCAGTGTAGCCTTATGCCTATCAATGAGAGGACCAGAAAGACCACCAGATGGAAGTTGAGTGCTGAGGAAATCTGCAAATATCACATTCAGCAGCAGGAGATGGCTGCTGGCAGGGCCATTGAGGTGTCAGGGTTGGGAGCATTGCCTTCAGCAATGCTTTCAGCTCTGGAACTGGACAGTGAGTCATCTCATTCTCCTGAAGCTTCAGCTCTGTCTGCCCTGTCTTGCACTTGCACCCAACATACCAAGGCTACCTCAGTACCCTTCTATATTGAGGTCCCTGCCTCCCCCAAGAAGGCTCATTGGTCTACTGCCCCTTCTGCCCCTGCTGCCCCCACTGCCCCTGCTGCTGCTCATGCCCCCACTCGCTCTGATACCATTGCTTGTGCCCCTACCCCACTTGTGCTTGTGCCACCCCTGCTGTTCACACCCCCACCCCTGCTGTTGGCACTATCCCCTTGAAACCCTTGACTGCCCCCCCTTCCCCCACTCACACTCCTGCTGCCTCTGCCATCCGCACTCCCACCCCTGCTGCTGGCACTATTGCTTCCACTTCCTCCACTTCCCCCCTTGCTGCAGTGGTGTTATGTGTCGATGGCATGTTCTGCTCAACTTGAGTGGGTTCTAGACTGTGGCTATTCGGGTGGTTCTGAGCTCTCTTACACAGCCAGTTGGTGCATAGTTGGTGTGTCAACTCCTTAGGATGCGGGATCACATAAGGGGGTTCCGTGATGACAATGGTGCAGGGGAATACCCTGGGCAGACTTGGTGATAAGTGAACAGGGAAGTGTGCTGGCTTTTGCTGTCACTGAGGGGGTGAGACTGGGAAGTTGAACGACTTATGCAGCTCCTGGGTTCTAGGTTTGGGGCCTGTGAGGTCCGATGTCGAGAGTCGATGTGATTCAAGAACTCAGACTTAAGGTCTAAGTGTGCTATGGGTACAGATTATATACTACAAGTCGCCATGTTATGACCTTGTGGGGTCAAACAGTGCACGATGTGTGCTGGTGTGTTTCTGTGGTGCAAGGTAAGGAAGTTAGTAAGTCACTCGATGTGCGAGGAGGTCGTGAGACCAAGCTGGACAGAGAAGAGAGGATTCAATGGAGCAAGTAAGATTTGCAAGTAGTAAACAAAGAACAAGCTGAGGTTGTAGGACACATCGTCCAACCCTTATATACTAGTACATGAGTCACATATCCTAGGAGAGTGATATATGGGATGAGTCAGAGATTGGAGACGCAGCCCCCAGGAACACCAGTAATAGTACAGGAAGCACACAACAGATAGCCTTAAGGGCACAGTATGAGTCACCAGAGGGTAGTAAGTATCAATAGTCCAGTGGATGGGGAGTGTGGCGACAAATGGGATAGGTAAAAGAGAAAGAAAAATGTGTCCATATCTTAGCCGTGGGTGTTATCATGACATGCCAAGCAGATACTGTAAGTACCAGTACTTGGAAAGCCACTAAGACTACTACTACATGTATCAGGATGAGGTCATAGTACAAATACTACTAGTATCTGTAGTAGTATGAGTCACGAGGATAAGCAGATATGAGTCATGGACAGAGTCAAACAAGTAAGCAGTAATGGGTAAAGTCTGTGCATGGGGGATGTGATGACAAAGTGAAGATGACAGTCCCAATGATAGTCCGTATGGTAAGCACAGTATGGTAAAGAAAATGTAACATTACCCCCTCTTTAGGAGGCAAGTCTGCATGCCTTAAACAGCTGAGGAGGCCCAACCCTCCCTCATCTTTGATTGCTCTTTGAATTGCTCTAGTCCATCCCTGATTAATGTACAATTGATGTTCATGATGCGCTCCAGAGCATCTGCTCCCTCCAAGTGTCGGATTGAGTCCTGGCACTCCATTAGTGCATCATAATACCTTTTCTGCACATCCTTCATTGATGCTAGGGCTGACTTCATCCTCATGTGCTGTGCACGATATCGGTGTACCTCTGCTCCTAGGGTGTGATCCCTTTCTTCAACTAGGGCATTGTCGATCTCGAATCGGCAGGGGTGGTCTATTTTGAAGAAATAGAGGTCAGAGGGAAGGTAGGTGGGAACAGAGGTAAGGTCATGTGATGGTGCTGCCCTAAGACATTCTGAATGAGTGTTGGGGCTATTAGCCCGGATCCCTGCCACATAAGTATCATCCCCTCGGTCTAGACAAGTCCATTTTGCTGGCCAAAGGTTGCCTTGGGCATCCCTGATTTGGCAAGGAATGAAGTCATGTCCCTGGTTCAGTCTGAAACCGGGAATGGGGGGAGAGGTGTTCGCTTGATCTTCCCAAGATAAGAATGTGTCAGCATCTGTCCACCCGTCGGTATCTGTGACATTGCTATGATCTCCTCTTCCCTCAGCTCCTCAGGATGAGTGGTGTATCTCTTCGGCTTCTGGGCTTTTCTTCGAGTAGGGGTGGTAGAATCGTACAGAGGATTGCAAACTCAACCTCCTTGAGTTTATAGATAGTGCTCCCACACTGTGCTGCCTCTCAGTAGGCAGTGGGATGATGGTGGGTTCAGAGCAGGGGATGGGGAGTGGGCTGGAGTTGGAGGAGTGGGGTGATATAGTAAGGGATCTGGTGAGGGTGAAAGGGGTCGTTCCCGCTCGATGGGTGAGAGCGGCCTCAATAGGTCTGTATGCAGATTCCCAGGATTGTGCAGCATTGAGGGTTTGACACACAAAGTTGGTGGGGATGAGGGTCTGAGGGATCATAATGTGTGAATGTTCTGTAAGCTCCGGGGGTGATGCAGAGGGTTCACGACTAGGGGAAGGACTGGGAGTTTGCCAAGAGGAAGGTTCAAACCAGGGGCTTCTGGCAGCATCTGAGGTTTTGTATCCAATATGGAAATCACTCGAGGTGGGTATGTCAATAAGTCCAGCTGTAACAAGCGAGTCTCTGACCAGTTCCTTAGTTCCACTGGTGGGGGATTGGTGTCCCTCTGACTGAGTGTCTGATGTGGTGGTGCGGAGAGCTGTGGCATTGTTAGACATGAGAGTGTAGGACAGTTGTGAGGGTGGGAGTGATTCAGTTGTTGTGGTTTGAAGGGTGTTTTTATGGGTTATAGACGAAGGATGACATTGTTTGAACTCCTTCAAGGCTTTGTCAGCATGCATGTCGTCCCAATTGACCCACTCATTGTCTGAATCAGGGTATCCTTTCCACTTGACCAAATATTGGATTTTGCGCCCTCTTCCATATTGCCTTGAGTCTAAGACTTTTTCGACTTCATACTCTTCTTCCCCTTGAACTAGGTCAGGAGGTGGCCTCATGTAGTTGGGACTGTGGAACTCTGTTTCGATGTAAGGGGTTAGGAGGTCCACATGGAATACATCATGTATCTTCCATGTTCCTGGAAGTGTCAGCTGATAGGTGATAGGGGATAAAACTTGTTTAATAGGAAAGGGTCCATGGCATTTAGGGGCTAGTTTGGCAGAGGGCACATCGAGATGGAGGTTGTGCCCTTCCAGCCAGACATAGTCTCCTTCCTTAAAGGTACAACCTTCTTTCTTTGATTGCACCCATCGTTGCTGTGCCTGTATGATATGCTTCTTAGCTTCTTCTCTAACCCTTTTCCAGGTTTCTTGACAGAGTTCTAGAGTAGGAATAGGGGTCGGGGTGTCAGCAATTTCCGCCCTGGAATGTTGCGTGGTTTCGTTCTTCCAGGAGTTGTGAGCAAATTCGGCTAAAGGTAGATGTTCTTTGCAGTTATTCATCTGGACATTGACCCAGGGTCGGAGGTATTGTCCTGGCCATTGATTAGAATGTTCCGATTGTCCATCTGTACAGGGATGATATGCTGTAGACAAGTTCTGCATGGCTCCAATAAGGTGACAGAGTTCTCTCATGAACTTGGAGATGAATCGGGGATCTCTATCGCTAATGACTTTTCTGGGAAGTCCGAATCTAGGAAACATGTGGCAAAGATATCAATCAGCCACTCCTTCGGCATTGATGGATTCATTGCATGGTATAAATATTGCCATCTTGGTGCAATTGTGATCTGTGATGGTGAGAATTGAGTCAAACCCATTCGAGATAGGGAGTTTGACGATAAAGTCAAGGGCAATTGTCTGAAATGGTAAAGCTTCATTGATAGGGGTGATGGGAGATAGTGGTTCTTTTTGTGCCTGGGTGTTGATCTTGTGTCTTTGACATTTGGCACATCCTTTGACATACTCTTGGATGTCTTTGGCTAGATTAGGCCACCAGTAGAATCGAGTTACTAGCTCTGCAGTTCGAGATATTCCTGGGTGCCCGAAAGCTACTAGATCATGACGGTTGTAGATGATTTTGCATCATAGTTCTTGGTTTCCAGTTACTACTCTTCTATGCTCCTTCCACCATTCTCCATTGAGCTTCTTAAGATTGTGCAGATCGATCCATGGGCGTAGTATTTCTTCATCTTGCAATGAGATGAACCTAGGGGTGAGTATGGTTTCAGAATTAGAGTTGGCAGTGGTGCTTGTTCTCGCAAACATGTGGTCTGGAAGGACTGTGACATCTTCGTTATCTTGTTCCCCTTGATCATAATCGGGGCGTCTAGATAAAGCATCTGCTCTTCCATTGCTTTTTCTGGGTATATGTCGAAGTTCTATATTGAATTCAGATAGTTCTAGAACTTCCCTAGCTATTCTTTGGCTTATCTTATGGGGTTGTTGCCAGTATTGCAAATTTGCATGATCAGTGTGAACAATGATTTTGTGCAGAGATCCTGCAATGAATGGCCTCCAGTTTTGGCAAGCTTTGACTATAGTTAGATATTCCAGATCGTGGATGTTGTAGTTTTGTTCTGCCTCGGTGAGGATTGTGGAGAAATAAGCAATTTGGTGTCTCTTGCCATCTTCTCCTTGTTGCATGAGTACTGCTCCTAGAGCAAATCCTGAGGCATCTACTTCAATCTCGAATTGTTTATCGAGTTGTGGTTGTGCTAAGACAGGTTCGGATGTTATTCGCTTCTGAAGTTCATCAAATGCCTCTTGGTGCTTTGGTTCCCAGGTCCAAGGTATTTCTTTCCTGGTTAGTTCATTGAGGGGTCGAGCAATATGGGAAAATTGATAGATGAAGGGGCGATAAAAATTACAGAATCCTAGGAAAGATCGGACTTGTTTCACCAAAGAAGGTGTAGGCCAGTTTGCTACTCCTTTCACTTTGGCAGGGTCCATGCATGTTATCCCCCTTTCAAGGATTAGCCCCAGATAATCAACACGAGGTGCTTCCCATATACATTTTTCCGGTTTGATGAAAAGGTTGTTCTGTTCTAGAATATCAAGGACCCCATGTACCACTTCTCTGTGTTGTTCTAGAGATGCTGTTGTTGCAATAAGGATATTGTCCATATAGACAATGATTTCTGTTCCTTTTCCTCAGAATAGGTTGATGATTGGTTCGAGGATGTAGTCCATCATTGCTTGGAATGTGGCTGGGGAATTGGTCAGTCCGAAGAACATGACTAATGGTTCCCATAATCCATATTTTGTTTTGAATGCTGCCTTGTGTTGATCTCCTTCCTTGATCAAGACATTGTTGTAACCTTCTTGGACATTGAACTTTGTGAATATTTGTGTGTCCCTGACTTGTGAGATGAGATCTGGGATTAGTGGAAGGGGGTATTGGTTCCTGATTGTGAATTCATTGAGTTTGCAATAATCTTGAACAGGTTGTAGCTTTCCATCCTTTTTTCGAACAAAAAAGAAGGGTGATGTGTATGGGGATTTAGATGGTCGGATGTATCCCTTCCCCTGCATGTCTTTGAGGAACTTCTGTAGCGCTTCATCTTTCGTTGGTGTTATCAGGTATATCTTGCAATCGGGCCTTTGGTGCCCCTTCTTTTAGTTCGATTGCATGATCCCATGGGCTCGACCTTGGAAATCATTGTGCCTCTTCTTCACTAAAGACTTTAGCATGTCTTTGGTATTTTTCTGGTATTGCAACCACTTGGGTGTATTGTCCTGTGTCCTGTGCTAGCTGTGTGGAGATATTGCGATGCCAGCTTGATTCGGCCTCCAGATCTTGGACTATCAAATCCTTTTCCATATCGGATAATGGTTCTGTAACTATCCTAGCCACAGTTATGTTTGATATGTGTAGCAGATGACTATTGGCTACATCAAGCAAGCTGAAAATGAAACGGGCTTATCAAGGACAACTCAAGCTTGACACAGAGATAAATCACGTGCCGAACTAACCAGTGTGGAGCATACTACACTTGATACCTTTATACAAGGTAATAATAGCAGTGTCACACCAAAGGCTAGTCTGAGTGAGAACCAAGAGGACAAGTTAGATTGGTGGTAAGGAAGACAAAGGAATGCAAACCTGAGTGAGAACCAAGAGGACAAGTTGGCTCTACTCAGGACACTACAGGGTATCTTATATACTACTAGGGATGAGTCACTTACTAATCTACTGAGTAAGTATGAATGACTACAAGCTGACACGTCGTGTATCTATATTTAGCACTTCTATTGTGATTACTGATCACTGTGTCATAAGTGCTTACTTGTGCTGACACATCGCCCTAATAATAGAACAATGCTGACTGAAACCTAATACAGCATGTAATCTACATTACCCTATTGTTCCAACCAATCATAACATACACATGTCTAACATGATATAAGGCATGTCCTTCCCAGGATCATGTGCCTTTATGACAAATACATATGCACATGCTGGCAACATGTGACTAACCATCTTATCATATCTAATGATAAGGACTTCAATTCAGAAACCAGAAAAAGATATATGCATCTGTGACACTGGGGTGGGAGTACTGTCACTTGCAAAGGCTTGCTTCTTGTGCTGTTTGGCCATCAAAATATTCTTGAACTGGAAAGGGATCTCCCGGCAGCTTGCCTCTGTGTCCAGTGTTGGAGAATGGAGTCAGCATCATCAATACAAATGTGGTGGTATTGGGGAGGGTACAATCGTCTGGCAGGTACTTGGGTGTTATGACACATTGCTCTGACATGTATCTTCTCCTTCTTTCTCACCCTTTTCTTGGTATTTATGACTCATGATGACACTAGAAGGACACATCGTCCTTAACTAGGTGACAGGTCATCTTTACCCATATGACTCAGTACTAGGACACCTTTTGAAACTCAGTCCTAGTACTCTATTGTTCTCTTACTATTTCAGTGACATGTACTGTACTATTGACACATTGGTCTCTTAGTTCTCTATTGTTCTCTTTTTACTATAAAGTCTAGTAGCTAGGTAGCTCATTTCCTTAGACTTGACTTCTTTGTATCTTACAGTACTTTGAGACAACAAGCAGAACCATCCCCACTCCCTATCACTTGTGTGATTTCCCTCTCATAACTCTTCTCAAAGTCCTTGATTGACTTAGCAGAGAGTTACTTGTCATCAGAAACTATTCTAAGTTCTCCTCAAACTTAGATCTCTTACATCAGAACCACATCAGACTCCTTAGTGTCCCTGTCATTGTACACATAACCCATGTTGGGTGAACATCCCTACCATGACATAACACAAAATCAGTAAAATAAGTGATTTTGCCCGCCAGGGCAGGAGTAGTTGTATCACCACCCTGCTAAGAATCACATAAACCTCACCCTCTCTCAATACTCTGTGGCAAGCAACTCTCCACAAATCCTTGAAGAAAACCATGCAGTTTCTCTGGATGTCATAGGCAATTGAGGTGCAGGTGGCAGGGCCAGGAGGCATGTAAAGCTGGACAGCAGGTGGTTTGATGACATAGTTGCTGCATTCCAATATGCAGCCTTGATGCAGGACAGTGACAACAAGGAGTTTCTGAGAAGTGAGGAATGTGCAGTCAGTGCATATGGCTTTCTGAGCCTCTGCTTAAGTGGCTATGCAAAAGCTACTATCATGTCCTCATGCTGATCTCTCTGCCTGATTGTAACAGGTAAAAAAGTCAATCAACTCCAGATCTTGTCAATAGTAGATGGGCACAGTGACAATTGTGCCACTCCAATCCCATTGAATGAGCTGTGCATAATCCCCCAAAATGAGGACACTGAAGACATGAGTGCAATACTGAGATTCTAGTTGCAAGGCAACATATGTGGTGATCTGACTGGTCATTAAGACCCCTCTGGTTGTTTTGTTGATCAGAGTGTCTTCTGAGACATTAGTTAAGAACACATCTTCATCCAGTTTGAGTTTGAATTTGATATAGATATTGCTCATGCTGGAATTAGTTTGGGAAACATTTTTGTGCTCTTGGTCATAAACAGTGGAGTCAGGAGAGAATGATACATGATGCTCAGAAAAGGCTTGGTCTGAAGAGTGGGAGGTGTTGCAAATATACAGTGTCTTGAGGTGTGGTTGAACAACATTGATCTGAGAACTTCTCTTCAGCACCAAAAAACTTCTGACAGGGGGATGTGATTACATTGTAAGGGCTGCTTGTGCTTTGAGCCTGAAACCATGTTTTTGTTATCTTGATCTATGCTGCCTCATTGCCCAACCCTCATATGCTTACCATTTCCATATTTTCATTCTCTTTTCCTCTTTTAGGTACTTCTTTTGTATTTAAATTGTCTGTCTTTGTGTCCTCAAAAGATCATAGATGTCCAGGAGCACCGTGTCGCTACTGTTACCCCCCAACTTTGTGTGCTTGTCCTGGAAGTCAGGCCAACACAGCACTTGAAGGACACTTGCATATTTTGCATTTGACAGCTGCTGGCAACCCCCCAACCTCTTACCCTCGGCAATCCCCTTCTCTGCCCCACGATCTTCACACATGCACTTTTGAGCATGTACACCTGGCTACCCCAGTGAGGCAGAGTTGATAGTGGATTGTCTTACCATTCAACCTCCTACCTTTCTACCTTCAAACCCTTCAGTCACCTGTGGTGACCAGTTTCATGCCAAAGCAGCCCCAGTCCCTCAAAGAAATGCTCCTGACATGCCTGATTATGCCTATTGCAAACCCAAGCCTTCTCCCATCAATTTCAGCTTAGTATCTTGTCCAGTACCACTCCCTTCATCAAATCATACTCATTCATATCATTGATATTGCCTTGTATCTATTTCCAACCATCTCAGTCCCACTCTTCAAGCTTGTACCTCCCTATTCATTCTCACACACCCTCACCTTCATCACCATTTGCCAACCATTGCACTTGCTACCAAGGATTTACTACAACTCATTTGCACCTCACACCGGACCAGCAGTGATGCCATCACCCCATTCAAGGATTGCACCTTACTTCTCAGGACATGTAGGAACATTTGATGCCTTCCTGGAAGAATTCAAAGCACGAGCCTATGACTGCAGACTGACAGACCTGCAGCAGGTCAACACCCTTGTTCGCTATGTCAATCCTTCCTTCTGTGAAATGTGCAAGTCTCTGAATGGCTATTGGTCTGCAACTGGATCCTGTTTCAGCATTCCCTCATCAATACTTTCAGCACTATCACCCCCCGTCACCAAATCATGAAACAGAAGCTAAGCAATTTTGTCAAAGATTCCTCTAGAATGCACATGGATCGCAAAGAGGATGTTCTTCAGTACTACCAGATGTTTAAGCACTACAGCAACCCCCTCGTTCGCTCCAGCCACCTCACAGAAACAAACCGTGACATCAAGTTTGGTACAGCTTTCACCCTCAAGATTGTGATGTCCTTTGGCCACATCTCCTCACTGTGTTCCCCTTCCATTGGAACAGCATTCCCTTCCATTTTGAAGATGTTTTCAATTGCCCATGCAGATCATTTGCCTACAAGGAACACCTTTTGTTCTGGCTGTGAGATCAAGAGTTCGAGCATCCAAGCATTAGTCACAGGTACCCCTTGCACCCCTACACATCAGACCCTTCATTCCCCTCATTTTCACGCTTGTTTTCAGAGTCTCAGTACAAGCCTGCACCCTCGGTGACAAAAGTCCAGCCTGAACCTGAACCTGATTCAGAAACCATGCCCTCAATCACTCCAACTTCATCTTCTGCACCATCACTTGCATCCTCGTGCATGAACAATGTCCCCAAATCTGAGCTAGAGCCCCTTTCAATCCAACTTCACCTCCCCTGCTCCAATTGTCCTTGTCTATGTGCTCATTTACTGATGTCATCCCTGAATCTGAGTCTAAGACCATGCCTTTGATCATCCTGCCAACTTCGTCTTCCCTGCCCCTCACATCCTTGCTTCAGTCCTCATGTATGGACATTGTTCCTGAGCCCAACTCCATATCTGAACACAGGTCCTTATCTCCGTTCCCCTCAATGTCACCTTTGCTGCCGTCCCCGTTGTTGCCCTCCTCGTGTTATGTCAACATCCCTGAGCCCAAGATTGAGCATGCATGTTTGCATTTGATTCCCCTGACCACTGACAATGCATTCATCCCTGAGCTCTTGTCTATACCTGTGCTGGTTCCTTCCCCATCTACACCCTTCAAGCTCATGCCTTTGCACATTCCACCATCCCTCACATGTTACCCTGCCAAAGTTCAGCTGCCCAAATTTGCATCCCCAGTTATATTGACGTCTGCTCAACCATTGTCAATCTTCAAACCCTTGCCCTTGCCTTTGCCTTCGACCTTGGAACCCAATCCAATGCTCAATGTTGCTCTGCTGCCCAATCCTTGGCCCAATCCATCAACCCTTGCAGAATCTCTGAGCCAGTTGTCCATGTCTCACAAGTTTGAGTCTACCTCTGCTGCATCTACTATTGATCATGTGCTGTTGAACCCCTCAAGATTGTCCTTGGAGTCGTGCAATACCATTCCTGTCCCATCTGCACTGCTTGAAGTATTGAACACCCCCATGCCATCTCACCCAACACTACAGGAGCAAATGCTCAGAGTCACACTGTCACAAGTCATGTCAATACACTCACCCTTAGCTGCTTGTCCCATGCCATCACTTGAAGTCTCAAATGTGCCAGTTTTGCTCAGTTCAACATTGCAGGAGCAAACACTCAGAGTCATGCCACATGATGTCATGCACATAGTCACATCAACCACACCAAATGCCCAAATTGTACTCCTGTCATCTTCCTTCATTTACCAATCTTTTGCAAGCATCCCCCAGCCCATTTTCAACCAACTCAAGTTTGAGGTTTGACCCTCAGTCATCACATGGCAAAAATATTTCCATCCATCCCTCACCACTGCTCGAAACTTCCTTGAATGTCCCCAGTTCCCTCCACTCATTGCCATTGCAACCACCACTCAGACTCATGCAAGACGACTCTGCTCCCTGCTCACCTCCATCACCATCAACACAATGACCCTTCAGAGTAGCACCAGATGATTCAGTTCCCACCATGCTCGGAGTTGAGTTGGCCCCTGCTTTGCCAACAGTTCATTTGACTTCACAGCAACAATCATTTGAAGCCCCACCAACCTCTGCATTGCCTGTTCCCCCGATTTCACCACACTGACAACTTGAACACATGCTGATCAGTTCGAAACCCTCTGTTCTCGAAGTCAAACCAGCCCCTGCCTCATCAACCACTCCCTCAATTCCGCAGCAACATCCACTTGAAGTCACATCACAAGTACCAACACAGCATACAGTCCATCAATGGCTGAAATGGCAAGGTCCTTTGCTAGTCCACAAAGCTCATTGATGTGCATTCTTTGTCATTCATACCCTTCACCCCTACTTCAATCAACCCCTGCTCACATCAAGTTTGCACTCAGTCTCATCACCACAACAGTTCTTGTATTAGCACTCGCTGATGTCTCGGTCATCATTCCCACACATGCATGCAAGTTCCAGAGAAAGAATGAACACATCAGCAACAATCAGAACAATATCACCATGCAAGGCAACATGTTCAACTTTGCATAACTCTTCCAGCTTGTGCAGTACAAGCTGCATGCTGTCCATTTCATTTTCGATCCTGGAGGTTTAGTCTCAGTTCTAGCACCACACAACACTTGTGAACACAAGCCGAAGGATTACAGCATGGTGCAACCACTGCATGCAACACCTTCCTTGCTTCATTTAGGTTATGATTTCATTGGTTTTGGCACTGAAAGCCTTGAATTTTTTTCTAGTTGTAGTTGACCGAGGACAGTCAAGATTTTGACCCCCCAGGAGGTGTAAGGGCTGCTTGTGTGTTGAGCCTGAAACCACATTTTTGTTATCTTGATCTATGCTGCCTCATTGCCCGACCCTCATATGCTTATCATTTCTGTATTGTCATTCTCTTTTCCTCTTTTAGGTACTTCTTTTGTATTTAAATTGTCTGTCTTTGCATCCTCGAAAGATTATAGACATCCAGGAGTGCCATGTCACTACCTGTTACCCCCCAACTTTGCATGCTCGTCCCAGAAGTCAGGCTAATGCAGCACTCAAAGGACACTTGCATATTTCGCATTCAACAGCTGCTGGCAACCCCCCAACCTCTTACCCTCAACAATCCCCTTCTCTGCCCCACAATCTTCATGCACGCACTTTCAAGTGCATACAACACACAAATATCCTGCACATCACAGCCTCAGTCAGAGAGGAAGCAAGGGTATCAAGCATGCCTGCTTTGAAGCTTGGAAGGAAAGCAGAGAGAAACTCTTGAGGAGGCATGGGGCCAAGAAAGAATGGCACCATTTCATCTGACATGGCATTGAAAATCTGATTTCATGTGAGGTGTTTGGTGCTCAGGTATCCAGTTGTCAAACTTTGAGTGTGAATTGGGTCGCCAAAGGGACAAGTGTTTTACCTGAGTGTGGGGGTGTGACCATGGTGAGGGAGAAAATAGGATTATAGGAGGAGGGTAGGCTTGTGTGTGGCTTAGCCACCTAGCAAGCTGCAAGTGGAGCTGAATGGAGCCAGAAACAAACTCAACCAAATGGGGATTGAGGCAGTGCTCAGCTACATCCAGCTACACATTAGCTGGCTACAGCTCTTGGCTAAGCCTTGATTAGCCATAAGCCTCTGCAAGACTACTATGATCTCTGCATTGCATTAAACCCTAAGGTACCATGCCCCAAAGGGGACAAGGGTGACAAGCTCAGAAGGGGTCCATTCTGCAGTGTGTCAGGGGTAAACAGGGGTTGGCAGTAATATGACTACTAGTATGCTGGGCACTGAAATCACAGAAGTAGCAGGTTTCTTACTGGTTATGATGCCACACATGGCATGCTCAAGAAGCAAGTACTGATGAGATATTGACAGGCTCTGACCTGGTGCACCATGCAACTTAGTAGAAAAGACAATTCAACACTGCAACACTGCAAGGACACTGCAGCACAGCAACTTCCCCCTCCAAAAGATGTCCAAGGTTATGTGGACTTGGGACATTATGAGAATGTCTGTGTGCCCCTTAGTTTGCAGGACCAGTCAGTGGAGACCACAGGAGGTGTATTAACATCATGCATAGACTAATGACCAATCAACCAGTCAGGCCCAACACACACAGCCCCCACCCCTTGTATCCAAGATAAACTATCACTAGCATGACAAACATCACCACATTTTAGTGTGCACCTGCCACCAGCAAGGCACAGCCCCTGTTTCAAGTTGACAAGCATACCCAGAAGCCCCAGCACCCCTCATGACTGTCAGGACTGTCAGGCAAGAGTAAAGGCATGTGTGCAACTCATACAATGCAAGTGTGACTTAGAGAAATTCATGCTCTGACCTACAAGCATGTAGGCAGAGCACACCAGCATATTTAAGTAGCATACATTGTAGCCATACAAGTAGCTTCCAATTGACCCTATTTCTCCCTCATGTAGTTATGCTCTCATCTCTTACCTTTGCAGTGACATTAGTGAATGTCTCTGATACCTGCTGCAACTGTACCACATGTAGGACACACCTGTGTGTGTGTTTGCACTCACTCCAATCCTGGTCCAACTACACTGCAACTCATTGCATTCACATGTGTTTTGCCATTCTGCACCCCTGTCAAGATCCTGCGGGATCCTGAGATATGCGACGTGCGTCAAGGTTTCTGTGTGGGCAATGGTTCAGTGATACAAAGGTTCGAGGTACGATGAGGCTTCACAGCCAACTTAGAAAGAGATGAGAGGAGAGGTCAATGGAACTTGTAGATTCGCAGGTAAAAGACGAAGGACAAGATGGGACTTCAGGGTACATCACCCAGTCCTTATATACTTAGGAACCCCCACAGCATGAGTCGTACATAGCCTCGTACCCTAGTAGAACAGTCCTAGGAATGAGTCAGGTATAGTACAGGGGACAGCCCCAAGGGACACAGATACGAAAGGAGAACAAAGGACGGCGCAGCCTTAAGGAACTAGTAAGCGAAAGGGGAAGAAAGGGATAGGTAACAATAGTTCGTGGTGAGTGGAAGAGGGGTCAGGTAAGTGGGAACAGAAAGAAAAGTAAAAGTAGCGTCCGAATCGTAGTCGCGTGGTGGAATCATGACACTGCCCCATTACTAGATTGAGACTTCCACGTTTCAAGACTCTCCGTCTCCCTCCTCGTCTTCGTGGCCTACATACCCTTCGTCCTCTAGCACAGGGTTGGAGGCAATAGGATCGTTGTGGTAGTAGGGGCAGACATCTCTGTGATAGGGGTGACGGCGGGAGATGAGACAGCGGGGCAGGGTGTGACACTTTGAATGGGGTCGGTCGCATTCTGGAGGGGCATGTTCACGGCCGTGGCAGTAGGTGCACCGGCGTCGGAACTCGGCGTCTGGGAACCTATACTTGACTCCCCAGCGTGCTTCATACCAGGGGCGTTGGGACTCCAGTTCTCCGGCTTGGGCGTCAACTGATAGGCACGACGACATGGTGAAAGTTTGGGGGGTGGTTATGGACGACCCTGGGGTGCGGTACTGGAGAGGGCGAGTTATGGGTTCGCCCTGATACAGGTAGGGGTGGAGACGGTTTCGGGCATGGGCTTTAATGAGACGAACACGGGGGCCCAATGACCTAGTCCTCCAGCTGGCGAGCTTCTTGTCTAAGAGTCTCTTCTCTTCCAGTAACGCCTCGTACTCCAGCATGTGGCCTCTGTACCTGTCAACATCAGCGGTGACCCCGTAGTCTCTGAGCTCATAGAGGGCTATGTCAACTTCTGCTGTCCCCGGGTAGCCTGCGTCAAAGATTCCCAGGGCTTCATTGTCGGAGCGGTTGGTGGAGAGGCGTGGACCGATGAAGGGGGCTGCCTCCAGGGGCCACCCGTATGGTGATAGAGGGGGGGAAGAGTCATCGCAGAGTCCCAGCACGTAGTGTTGGTGGGTGCCGAAGTCAAAGTCGAAGCGTACATAGTGGGGAGGCTGTGACTCCCCAAACGGGGGGTTCAGAGCGATGTTTTTGACGTAGCGGTCATGATTGGGGTCCCCAGGTTCGTATTTGACGTAGGACGAAGGTGCCTGTTGTCCTAAAGCGGGTGGAGGGGGAGGCAGGTCATGGTATATGACTCGGGGCCCGTCCCCTAACTCTGCTTCGCACACCTCGATGACCTCTTCGAGGGTGAGTGGGACGGTGGGAGGCGAGATGCGATGATAGAGCGAGAGAGGGGGGGGTGGGTTCCGAATTCGGGACACGAGAGTGGGAGAGGGGAGAGTGGATGGGGGAACCATAGGCGAAGTGGTGAAGGTGAGGGGGGGGTCTCGCGTTGGTGACCTTGGGGAGCGGGGAGGGAGCCCCGGGGGACTGATGGGGTAGACGAGGTGCTCTGGCTCTGGAGAAGAGGTTGGCGAGGGGGTGAGAAGGGGGAGTGAATCGGACATGTTTATGGTACGGATGACGATAATGGGGGAAGGGTTTTTATAGGTTGTGCGGATGGAGGACGGGTGGTCGTGATAAAACTTCTGAATAAGTTGGTCGGCGTTGATGTTTGAAAGGGGTTCCCAGCTATCGTGAGCTTCTGAGAACCCTTTCCACCTGACCAGGTATTGGAGTTGCTGGCGTCTCTTCCTTGCGCCCAAGATCTGTTCAATTTCCCATTCAGGTTGTCCGTTCACAAGGTCAGGAGCAGGTTCCTGATATTGGCTTCCATTTGTGGCAGTTTCTTTGTAGGGCGTAAGGAGGGTGCCGTGGAAGACGTTATGTATTTTCCAAGCGGCTGGTAGTTTGAGACGAAAGGATGTTCTAGACACGGCAGACGTAATCAGGAAGGGTCCATATCTCCTGGGTGCAAGCTTTGCTGATGGGTGTGTGGTGTTCAGGTTTTTACCTTCTAACCATACGCGGTCGCCAACACAATAGGGGACGAAGTTTGATGGAAGCTCCAGTGCTTGTGACTTGCGAAGGGCGTCTGCTGCATCTTTTCTGGCTTGAGTGATAAGAGCCAGTCGGTCGTTCAGGGGTGGCGAAGTAGTGACTCTGAATGTTTGGTGGACGTGTGGGATGTGTCCCATGATGAGTTCGAAGGGTGCTTTCTTCGTGGTGGCATTTGGCCATGTGTTGAAAGTGAATTGTGCAAGGGGAAGGAGACGACGCCAGTTATTCTGATGGAAGTTTGTGAAGATGCGGGTGTATTGTTTGAGCTTCTGATTAGAGCGCTCGGATTGTCCATCAGTCTGGGGCCGGTATGCTGTACTAGCGTTGTGTTGGATGGATAGGATGCGGCAGAGTTCCTGAATGATGGCCGCCATAAAACGGGGGTCTCGATCTGATATAATACGTGATGGTAGTCCGTAATGGGGTAGAACATAAGTAGCATATAGTAGTGCGGTTCCCGCAGCGTCTATGGTTTCGTGGCAAGGGATGAAAATGCATGCTTTGGAGAAAGTGTCAGTGATCGTAAGTATTGAGTCGTATCCTTCTGAGATAGGTAGTTTGACTATGAAGTCCATGGCTACAGAGGTGAAGGGGAGGGTAAAATTGTCTGATGGGATCGGGAATAAGGGGGGTTTCGGTTTGGTAGGGTTGTTTTTCCGTGATTGGCACAGGTGGCAACCCTTGATGTAGTCAGTGATAGTTTGTTTCATGTTGGGCCACCAATAGTCGCGCGCAATGGTCCACGTTGTGTTTGAAATCCCCGGGTGTCCGGCCGTGGGAGAATCATGGTAGAGGGAAATTACCCCCCTTCTCAAGGGTAGATCGTCCACGACTACTAGTCTGTCTCCATACCAGTATAGGTCGTCGATTACTTTGAGGGGAAACGTGGTTGCCCATTGCTTGAGCAGGGAGTTCTGTTGTAATTGGCAGGCGCGTGTTCTATCGTCGATAGAAGAGAAAGAGGTGGCACATGCAAATAGGTGTGGGGGTAAAACTGTGATATTATCGTTATCTTCTTCCCCTTGGGGGTAATCAGGTCTTCTCGATAGGGCATCTGCCTTGTTTGCCGTCCCTGGGAAGTGTACCAGGGTGAAGTTGTAGTCTGCCAGTTGGGGAATGTAGCGTGCTACTCTTCTGTTGATGTGACGCGGGTGACGGTAGTATTCAAGGTTTTTGTGATCGGTGAAGACTGAGGTGGGGAATGGGGAACTGAGCAGGAGGTGGCGATGGTGGGTGAGACCCCGATACACGGCGAGGAATTCACGGTCGTGGATGTCATAATTTCGCTCTGCCTCGTTGAAGGTCTGGGAATGGAAGCCCACCGCTACATGCTTTCCTCTTTCGTCTTTTTGGGTGAGGATGGCTCCCGTAGCAAACGCTGAGGCGTCTACTTGGAGAAAGAAGGGACGGCTAAGGTCAGGTTGGTGGAGAGCGGGATTGTCTAGTATGATGGAGATGAGAGAGTCGAGTGCTTTCGTACATTCTGGGGTCCACAGGAACGGCTGGTCCTTTTTTGTCAGAGTGACTAGAGGACGGGCGATGTTTGCGTAGTTGGGAATGAAGGGGCGTTGGTAACCCAAAACTCCCAAGATGCTCCTGACCTCTTTGACTGTGTGGAGGGTGCGCGGCCAGTCTCTGAGGGCACTAGTTTTCTTAGGATCGGGTTTGAGCTGGTTACCGTCCACTATAATCCCCAGGTAGGTTATGGACCGTTGTTCGAATTTGCACTTAGCGGGACGAAGGAAGTACGACTCTTCTTCTAGTAGGTCTAGGACTTCATGGACAATTTGTCGATGTCTTTCTATGTCTTCTCCCGTAGCAATGAGGATGTCGTCCATGTAGACGAAGAGTTCTGTGGGATATTTGTCCAGTAAGCGCTTCAGAAGTCGGCTCATGGCTCTGCAGAAGGTGCTGGGGGCGTTGTTCATTCCGAAAGGCATGGCTCTAGGTTTGAACAGGCCGTAGGGGGTTTTGAAAGCAGCTTTCCATTGGTCTTCTTCTTTGATGCGTATGTTGTTGAATCCCCACCGCAGGTCTGCTTTAGTGAAAATTCTTTTCCCCTGGAGTTGGTCAATGATACTCCCTATCAAAGGCAGGGGGTAGACGTCTCGCACTGTCCACGTGTTGAGAGCTCGGTAATCGACGATGGGGCGGAGTTTGCCATCCTTTTTGGCTCGGAAGAATACTGGGGAGGCATAGGGAGAGTTGGTCTCGACAATGTACCCTTTGGCCAAGTTTTCGTCAATATACTCTTTGAGTGCTTTTAACTCGGCTTCGGTTTGTCTGTAGATTTTACAGTCCAGCTTCGCAGGGGCCCCTGGTTTGAGCTCGATAGCATGGTCGTCCAGTCGAGAGGGGGGAAAACGTTGGGCTGCTTCTTCACTGAATACCCTCCAATGTTGGTGGTATTGCGCTGGGATCAGTTGTTGGGTTTCGGCTTGGTCAGAAGGGGGGGTAAAGTGAATGGTTGTAGTTCGTGCTTTAGGCTTAGTGCGATACCCAGCGGTTTCAATTACGATGTCTTCTCCTTCTAGCCGATTGGAACTCCAATTGATGGAGGGGTTGAACGATTTGAACCAAGGATGTCCAAGAATGATCCGGTCGCTTCCCAGGTTGGCGACGTAGAATCCTAGTTTGACAGTCTTGTCTCCTTGGCGGATCCAGAGGTTACAGAAGCGGGTAATGCTTCCTTCACTGTTGATAGTGCCATCAACGTTGTTAACTTGAAGGGGATGCGGAAGAGTTCTGGTTCCCAGGCCGAGTGAGGTGATGGCTCGTTTGTCGATGAAGTTATGTGTTGCTCCACTGTCCAGTAAAGCAGTTGTTTCGGTCTTTTTGTGCCACATGTAAACAGAAAGGGGGATTGTCATTGAATCTTTCTTCTTACTGTACATGGTAGCTACGGTTGCCGGGCTTGCGACCTTCAATACCCGGCAGAGCAAAAATCCTCGCCCATGTCGCGGGCGTCGAGGTAATTCCCGCGTTCTTCTTCGGTCATCTTCTCCTCGAGCGCGCGGATTTGCTGAGCGAGGGAAGTTTTCGGGGGAACGGGTGGTGGTGCGCTTATAGCGGGAGTCGCGGTGGTGGTGGCGACTGTGGGGATGGGTGAGACGGTGGTAGATTCACGAGCGTTTGAGTTTGAACGGTTCGGGACGTTGTTGTTGTTGTTTTTCGGGCAGTTTCGCGCCATGTGTCCCTGCGTGCGACATCTGAAGCATCTGCCCTCGGCACGATACTTGGCGCGTTCCTCGTCGGTTAACTTTCGGAAAGGGACAGATATATTGGTGGAATCAACGTCCATAGGGACATGCTGGTTGTTCGAGGAATGGGGTGTGCGTTGGTTCCCGGTTTGGTACGCGTGTTGGTCACGTGGCTGGTTTCGGCGTGGGCCGATGAGACCAGCGCTCTGTAGCTCTTTGATCCGGCCGACTTCTTTACGTGCGGCATCTTTCCACTCTGCCATGGTGGTAGGGAGATTCTCCCTATTTACGACGCGTCGATGGACGTTTTCTCGGAGGCCCGCTCGGTAACGAGCGATGGTTCCCTTCGCATCGGGTTCCCATTCGGCGGCGGCGGCTAATCTCTCGAAAGTGGCGTTGTAAGTGTCGACTTCGAGATCCTTCATCTGCAACTTCATCAGCTGATCATAGGCACTTTGGGTTCGGGCAGTGTCTTTCCAGGCCGATTGGAAGGCGACTTCAAACTCATCCCAAAGGATTTCGTCTGTCTCGGCGATGTGGGGAGTCTGGGTCGTATCGACGCGATGTTCGAGCAGTCCTGCTTGGGAATTTACCCAATCTTCGACGATGGGTCCTCGGATGTATGATAGGACGGTGAGTACTCGATAGAACGGTATGCTGACGGATTCGTTTTTTCTATTTAATAGGCGGTATCTGCGAAACTCGTTCCAGAACGAGTCCGACTTGGATCGGTCGCCGTTAAAGATGGCAGGCGCGATACCCTTCATACCATTCGAGGGGGTGGTTCCTGATGTGGTGGTCGCGTTTACGGACATGGTGACGTCGACGGGGCTGGGTGGGCGGATGGGAGCGAGGTTTGGTAGAGCTGTGGGGCCAAAGGAGGCAGTGACTGTGTCGATGGACGGAGTTGGGTCTGGAACTGCCGGTGAGCTTGGGTCGTGGATACTCTGGATGCTAACTGCGGAGTGGGCAGATGCGGTGCTGGATCCTGATGAATCTGATGTGAATCCACTAGGGTCGTAACGATATCCGGTGCGCGAGGCGGTGCGTGAGGGGTTAGCGTAATCGGGGTGTTGGGAGTCGGTGAGGTGCCAATATCCGAGGTTCCAATGTCCTCTTTCAAGGATTAGACCAGTCCTGGTGCCAAAAGTTCCTCGTGAGTAAGCGAGAAGGTACCACTCGTTATTTATGAATTCGACGGGCTCAAGTTTATTGGACTCGGAGGTAGCGTAGTATCCGGGAGCTCTTCCGGGTTGAGTGAGCCACTGAGCAGAGTTTTTTACGTGAGCAGGGAGATCGTCGACGAGGCGGCGTTGGATGGGAGTAAAGCGATCAGCAGGGTCGAGGGATACTGTGATAGAAGCCACGGTGTTTCAGAGACGATGGGTTCGGTGGTACGGGCTGTAGTAGACAAGTGTAGATCTTGTCCTTATGTCAAGATCCTGCGGGATCCTGAGATACGCGACGTGCGTCAAGGTTTCTGTGTGGGCAATGGTTCAGTGATACAAAGGTTCGAGGTACGATGAGGCTTCACAGCCAACTTAGAAAGAGATGAGAGGAGAGGTCAATGGAACTTGTAGATTCGCAGGTAAAAGACGAAGGACAAGATGGGACTTCAGGGTACATCACCCAGTCCTTATATACTTAGGAACCCCCACAGCATGAGTCGTACATAGCCTCGTACCCTAGTAGAACAGTCCTAGGAATGAGTCAGGTATAGTACAGGGGACAGCCCCAAGGGACACAGATACGAAAGGAGAACAAAGGACGGCGCAGCCTTAAGGAACTAGTAAGCGAAAGGGGAAGAAAGGGATAGGTAACAATAGTTCGTGGTGAGTGGAAGAGGGGTCAGGTAAGTGGGAACAGAAAGAAAAGTAAAAGTAGCGTCCGAATCGTAGTCGCGTGGTGGAATCATGACAACCCCACTGTTCTGTGGTGCCCACTTTTGAATCCAAAAGCCCCTCAGACCTGCTCTATGCCAGTATTCAGCACACAGTGCTAGCTTACAGTATCAGCAGGTATAGGGTGAGTGAGTCAGCAACCACATAGCCAGTTAGGGCAATAGAGGAAAGGTGTCACAGACTGACCAGAACAAGTGCCTCAGCAGATTATCATTGGGACTGCAGTCATTCTTATTTTATCCCACTCCCCATCATTATGCTCTACATTGTTATCAGATGACTCTAGGACATGTGATAGGCAAGGTTCCATAGCCTTCCATGAGGTTCTAATCCTAGGACAGGTGTACTAGTATGACTCACTCAGACTCACACACTGTCAAAGTGTCTTATTGTTCTTGTATATCACATGTGTAGAACTATGACTCATTCCTAGGATAGCAGTACTAGGGTTTGCTTTAGATAGAGTTCAAGCTGCACTTTAAAGTCAGTGCATATCTGTATATAAGCTTAGTCTAGTACAACCAGGATCCCCATCCTGGTCTTCTTCAATTCACTATTTTCTTGTTTCCTTTCCCTTCTAGCCTGCCTCTCTACTTGCATCTCTTCCTCTCTCTCCTCTATCTCTATCATCTCATCATCCAACTGGTGGAGGTGCTGTTACACCCTCTCACATACAAGGGGACCTAGTGTTAAGCCAGCCTAGTGTCCAAGTACACAAGTCACGTGTTGCAAGCCACCTCTATCGTCCAAGTCAGACAAACAGTTAGTGAACCATTACAAAAGGGGGGGGGATGTCAGGCTGAAACCAGGGGGCATGCCTCCACCCAAGACCTGCCAGGTGCCCAAAGACTACAGCTATATAGGCCAGATCCCTTCTCAAAAGAAGGATAAAATGAGGGTGGACAGTGGAACAGCCCAAAAAAAGGGGGGGCTGTGGAATGGAGTGGGAAAGGAATGTGGTGGTGGTTAAGGGGTGTCCTGCCTGCAGGGGTCTCTGGATGTAGAGGGATGCATTTCTGTTAGTGTTGCGCAGCACATGGCGCAGCACGCAGGCTACAGAAGACTCACCTTTGGTAGAAGGTGTTGATAGTCTTAAGCACAGTGTATAGAGCACAAGTGAATACAAGTGATATTCTGCTGGGGAGGGTCTCAGGGTTTTCACCCCTCCTTATATATGTAAAATTGACCCCTATGGTCCCACCATGTCCGTTTGCTCATATGTGATGAGTAAAGGTGTCCACTATATCACATTTTCAGTGATGCCTGATGTGTGGAACACCCTAGAACATCTCAGAATCATTCACATGACTCTGATATGAGTTATGCCCATGGATGTGCATAATATAGCTACTTAATATGGTAATCATACTTGCATAGTCTACTTATGTCATAACTGCTATAGATAAGATACATACATACTTATTATGTTTCAACAGTTAGTCCTTGTGCCCCAGTAGCTTATGGGAAGGTCTGTTGCAGTGTTACAGAGGCCAACCCTGTAGCGGATGACTATCGGCTACATCAAGCAAGCTAGAAGAGTGTTGCAGGCTCGTCAAGGACACTCAAGCTTGATGCAGAGATAAATCACACGCCTACTATCCAAACAATGTGGAGTGTGCTCAAACTTGTGAACCCTTATGCAAGGTGCTAAGAGCAGTGTCACACAAGGGGATAGCTGAGTAGAAACCAAGAGGACAAGTTGGTTCTACTCAGGACACTACAGGGTGTCTTATATACTACTAGGAGTGAGTCACTTACTAATCTACTGAGTAAGTATGAATGACTACAAGCTGACATGTCATGTATCTATATTTAGCACTTCTATTGTGATTACTGATCACTGTGTCATAAGTGCTTACTTGCACTGATGCATTGTCCTAATAATAGAACAATGCTGACTGAAACCTAATACAACATGTAATTTACATTACCCTATTTTTCTACGACATTCCATGACATTCTAACCAATCATAACATACACATGTCTGAATATGAGATAAGGCAGGTCCTTCCCAGGATCACATGCCTTTATGACGAATACAAATGCACATGTTGGCATCATGTGACTAACCATCTTATCATATCTAATGATAAGGACTTTAACACAGAAAACAGAAAAAGATATGCACGTCTGTGACAAACCCCCTCCCCCCCAAGGAGATGCCATGCTGCACCCTGCTGGGCCCCTCAGGCTACCCTCAGGCCTAAGTATCATTTTCCAATGCCCCCAACACCAGGGGGTGTGGTTTCCATGCCAAACCCAAGACAACACACTGTACCCTGCTGGGTCCTGCAGTTGAGAGCAAGTACCCTCAGGCCTGGTGCTGTTTACCAAGGGATGGTGGTGGTAAGAGGACAAGAAGGGATGAGCATGAGTGCACTCATGGGTGATCCAGATCCATACCCATGGGCTGGGTATTTTGTTGTTCAAAACTTAAACCCAGATCCTTGAAGGATCCACCAAAATGGGTACCCATTGTCACAGATCGCCCTTTGAAGCACCAGAAAGAAGTCATGTTTGATGACAAAGCAAAGGTCCAAGCACTGGTTCAGAAAGTGCATGCCTTTAAGAAGCAGAAGTTGGCAGACAAAGCCAAAGAAGAGTCGCAGAAAGAGCAACAAGAGCTGGCACATGCTGTGAGTACCTGCCAATATGCAGTGGTGCGACATACTGGCAGTGTCACAGGACGAGCAAGGACCATGTGATTGGATCACGTGACGATGCCCAGACCTTAGAGGTCTAACATATAAGTCATGGGCTACGACATCGGAGCAAGACCAGCAGAGGAAGTCATGTGATGGACGCCCAGACCCAGGGCCTAGACACAGCGCCTAGAGGGGTCTAACCAGATAAGTGATGGGCAGCTGATGAACTTATGACACCATGATCTAGACAGGGTCTAGAGGGTTCTATTCTAGAAGGATCTGGATGGATTCTGACTGGGAGTCAGAAAGGATCTGGAAGGTTCTAGGCAGGCTTGGCATGGGGTGTCAAGAGGTGCGTGGTGTGCAGAGTATTTATGCCATTGGCTGGAGATAAGGCCATGGACGGACATGTGTTGGATGCCCCTGGCATGTGAGTTGCCTTGAGGCAGTTATCTATGAGTCATGCCTGATAAGCCCTTGTGGCTTGATGGACATTTATGATTGGACAATTACAATACTGTTTCAGTTTCAGGAGGAGCCTGAAATATGGCTTTCTTTAGGATATAAGGCTCTGCAGCTCGAGCAGTAGTCTTTAGCTTAGTTGTCTTGAGATTTCTACCCAGTTACCTTGGAGTTGACCATTCCTGTGTATTCCCTCAGATCTCATCTCATCTCCAAGCAGATACAGTTGTTGCTTTGCCTTAACTCAGGCTCTTGTGATCATCCACCTCTGTATAGATACCAGCATTCCTATCCCTTGTCCTAGGTGATAGAGGTCCAGTTTGTCAAGTGTAGCTGTTGTCATTCATCAAGACCCCCTTATGCCTAAGTCAGGCAGAACAATCGGTAGATCATTACACCCATACCCATGGCCCATGGGCATATGGGTGCTCATGTCACAGTTGGACCTTTAGCCACTGACTCATCAGTTATGACTACAAGGTCAGTGGTAATTAGTCATGGACAGGTACTGGGTGATAGTTACACTGGGGACTCACACACTGTCAGAAGTGACTTATTGTTCTTACTCATCACATGCTCACAGACATTACAAATCCTAGGATAGCTGTATTAGGGTTTGCTTTACTTAGCAAAGTGTTACAGCTTATGACACTGTCAATGAATTCTTGATAACTTGAAGGGGAAATTGAGCCCAACATGGACAGTACACATAGAACATATATCAAGCCACTTTGGTCAGGTCACATCTGTCAGGAACATGCTTGGGTCAAGGGTAAGACCAAATCATTCAGTAATTGTAGCTTCTAAGCTCCACTTAATCATATTATCCTAACCTGCTTTGGTTGCAGTGTGTTTGGCCTTGCTATGATGCCCATCCTTCCAGGAATGGCCCTTCCAAGATGAGTAATTGTTGGGATTCCACCAGGAATAGGCAACCTGAGGGCAAACCATGTATTAGATAATATTAATGTAGTCCCAAATATACTCTGCAAGAGTGAGAGATAGGAGTAACAACACTCCACTCCTCCTACCATCTCATGTGTGATCTCACAATGTTAACACCCTCACATGCCTCAATCTCTGCAGTAATACATGGGGATTACTCTCATTGCAGCTCACTGTAAGACAGAACATCAACAGCAGCTTGAGGTCGAATGTTGTTGGTCTCTCTCGTGTTCATTAATTGCACACGAACAATAAGCCACGTTACAGGTATCCCAAAAATAACCAATAAAACAAAAGTGAGCACAGAAATGGTATATTCACGAGCCATAATATTTCCGATATGTTACTGTATCAGCGCCAGCTAGTCACGACGGACTGTGTTCCCGATGCGGGCGTTGTGTCCTGCCTATTGGGATCTGACTCCCACTCCACCTGTTAGTACACCATCAGTACACTGTCCTGCATGTGAAAAGAGAACAGGAAAAAAGACGAACACTGCCGTCAGTCTCTTTGCGTATGAACTTGTACTGGAACGCGGTATTTGGAGGTAGATACACCGTCGCAGCCCAGACGGGGTAGTTAGCCGGATCGAGAGGTATCTGCGCGGACGTAACCGTCAGAGCCGACCTGCATATACGAGGCCCTCATGGAGACGTACCGCGTTGGAGGTGTCCCAGTTGCCCAGTTGCGGCACGCTTCCCACGACGAAAATGTTCTGTTGTTGGAGTTCGACAAGATGAGCAACGGACGGGCGGACGATAGAAACGAAGAATAGCCCACCTCGCCATATGATGTCGTCGCGGTCTCGGAGAACATCACTGGCACCTGCTGCGCCGTCTGCGGCGTGCCCGTACCGGTGCCTAGCCGGCCGACGTGCACTGCGATAGCCTGGCGTGGTCCAACGGTGACGACCAAGCTTCCACCACTACCGATCGTAAAGCTGCACGGGTTGCGTATTAGTCGTTTGTATCTGCAGAAGGGCTCCTACGTACGCAGTCCCAGTGCACACTCCGACGACCGACGTGCCGTCAATGACGTTGCAGTACGAACCGGCTGGCAAGCCCGTCATGAATGTCGTGCTCCATGCGTTGTCCGCGTTGTTGATCGCGACGAAGCCGAGCGCGCCTGTGCTCCGGGTACATCAGTGCTCCCTCTCTTCAACGTGCAATCGTGAAGGTGAAGTGCGTACCGCGTGCAAATGCGATTTGCTGGGAGGATGGGGAGACCCATGCCGTGAGCGCCGCGCTGCCGACTTTATTCCGGAATCCGACCATGCCGGCGATAGGCTGCCAGCGGTGTTGGCAGAACCTGCAAATGGACCATGTTCAGAATGCGTTACTTCTCGCGGGGATTGAGATTCGTGCGTACCAGCCGTTCGTTCCTACGTTGTTGGTGCAGGTTCCAGCACCTAGCAAAAACGGTAAAGGTTGAGGAGTGTTCATTTATAAGAAAAAAAAGGCGGGTCGTACCGCCGTTGGGAGCTCCCTCGTCGTAGTTGTAGAAAGTGTCGTAGCTTGAGAGGACAGTCGGCGTGCCGTAAGGGTGAGCGCTGTATACAACGAGAGGGTATTCATCAAGAGGAATTCTCGGACAGAGAGATGTTGACTAATACGTACAGGGAGTAGACATGGGCTAACATGTACGTATTTGAGGGTGAGTACGCGTTGAGGGAGGACATGCCCTACGCGGAGTGTCAGCGCTGCTGAACAGGGAGATGTTGTAGTTTGGTCGCACCCGCTCGGTATCGTGATTACTGACAAACACGTTCGCACCAGATCCGGCTACCCAGCCTTGGTTATCAAGATTTTGCAGCGAAGATATGCCGCTGGTGAGGAACGCAGCCCTCAGCTTGGAGGTATAACGGAACCTTCGGATAAAAGAAGAGATGAGTCGTTTGATCAGGATGCATTCGCAAAGACCCTACTCCTGCACGTCGCCATTCCCAGTATATAAAGCCGGCGTGACTGGTTGTCCGTCACCGTATACAACCTACACGCACGGTAAACAGGGACTCCGACATAATGATGAGTTGAACTTTACCTCCTGCGTGACATAAGGCTGGGTAGTTAATTGGGACAAAATATTGGCGATGTCGGTAGGGTTAATGTCTGCAGGCATATATAGCGTCAACGAAATCTTCCCAAACGCGAACGAATCCAGTGCGTACTCTTAGCCGCGTCCAACCGGAGACCGTCAACACCCAAGGAGAGTAGGTCATTTCCGTACTCAGCGAGCCGCTGCCGCACGGGGGTGGTGTCTGTTGCCAGGCTGCCGCACGACAAACGTTAGCAGTAAGAAAGTGACCTTGTAATGCGATGCGCACTCTGCGAGGCCTTCGAGCTGGCAGGTCCACACTTCGACTTCGTTGTCCCAGTTAACGATAGTGTTGCCGGGCTCGAGGCCGCAGAAATGGAAACTGCTGTTCTGGTAGATGCCAGGATAGTTGTACTGCGTGAAGGCTTGTTTCAAGGTTTAGAACTCAACAACAGCGAACACGAAGTGACGTACGGCTTCCCGCAAAACCTGTCCCAGAAGATTCGCCTGTCATGTGGTTCCAGATAGTATCTGGGAGAAAACAAAGGAGTCACTACGAGGCCATAATTGTTTACTCTCGACTAACCAGCTATGACCTTTACGCCAGCCGCGTGGCAAGTGGTGATCATATTCGCATACTGGGCTCGCGTACCGCGCTTGGATGTGAGGTTGTATGTGACGGGCTGGTAATCGGTCCACCATTGAGCGCCCTGCACGTGTTCCTGTGCTGGGCTCACTGAAAGATAGTCAACACCCGACGCGCGGGCACATTTATGGGCTTCCAAAGCTCACCTTGAACGAACCCGTACCCCGCAGGGCCCAAAAAGGTAGTACACTCCGCAGCGACGCTGTCCCATGTCCACTCAAACATCTGGGCTATCACGACTGAAAACCGGGTTGTAAGTACCTTCCTAACGTGGATGGTTGGAATTTGTTCACCATTACTGCCGGATGGGGCACGCGCTGGATTGGCTCTGGCGTGCGCCCTGCTGCCAGACGGGGAGCGTGCTCCATGGAACTTGGCCTGCGCGATGGCAACGAACGTGAGGATTGAAAGGAGAGAAATTTTCATTGCGTTAAACTCGCCGCAACGAGCTGCTGGTTGATGAAGGGGGGAAAGGGAGAAAAAGACCTGTTCGGTCCATCGATGGCGACGTCGCTTTAAGGAAGTAAGAACACAACGCCCTTCCCGGATAAGAGAGCAAACCGAGGTGTGCCTGTGTCACGACCAGGGCGCAGGTACTACGTCGTCCTTGGATCGAGCTCGTGATCAATCATGGAAGCCCCTGCACAGCTGCATCGCGACATGCTGGCCTCGTGGTGTGCAGTCGTGAGATAAGTCGCGCTATTCCGGGACGATACCAATCGCATCCTGTTTTGCAGTCAGAAGCAGACTCGTCCACACGCAAGAAAGTTATCCACTCACCAGGTTTGTTGTAAGGTCCGCGCAATATATCAATTGGTCAACACATCAACTAGTGAAAATGGGCGTCTGAGCCAAATACGCTAGCGACGTCAGCGACAAGAGGACGTGCCCGTGGCGTCCCACTAGTGCGCACTCATATCTACGTCGACATACACACGAGAACCGAAAAGCATGAAATCACCCGGCTTCTACTTGGTGGCTGCAGCGAGGGCTGCAGCGAGGGCTGCAGATCTTCTCTTCTCGCATGAGCTGAACTCGGAGTTGGAATATGATCATACCATTTAAGGTCAAGTTGCCGATGATCTCGATCTCGTTTATGCCTCCGATCGGACACGCATCAACTCGGAAGACTCCCGGAATATGTCACGCGGCCGGTTATAGCGGACCGCCGAGACGCGTCCTTCCCGGCACGAGCTCAGTTCGAGCTTCCTGTACAGTAATCTCATTCATTCAGGCCTGTCAGTGGCTAGTTTCGATTCTATCATTGCATGTTCGCGACTCGCACGTGCAGGGCGCTGCCGTTCCTTGCTGCTCGCTCTTCAAGATGCCGATCCTCCCTACTTCGCCACTTAGAAAGCAGAGTTCAAACGTGTTCTCCGCCTAGACGTATAGTATCCTTGTTACCCCACCGGAACCTCTCGGCATCTGCAGCCAGTCGAGCACAATATTCGCGATTTGACGACCACCCGAACCAAGACCCGAACCACCAGTCATCACCGCTTGCAGGGCTGCAGAGACGCGATGTGATCATCTACACTATTGGTATTGGATCTGTTGTATACTATCTCTTTCAGTGCGTCAATGTCTTTTTTCCATTTGAAATCTCTGTGTCTGATTTACTCAGCCTTGAGCAGGTCCCTGAGACAGGCCGCTGGCGTTTTATGGACGTGAGCCCAAAGTTTGAAGCCGCCGTGCGTGTTCTTCTAGTCCCGACGTTCCATGTTTATTTGCTTATATCTTTTAGCTCTGGGAAACATCCTTTGACGAGCTCTCCAAAGAGTACCGTGCAAAGCTTCTCCCGCCCTCACACGTTATCACGCAGCACGTTCACCGTGTCGTCTCTCGAATTCTCGAAGCAAACAATCTCGGTACACTTTGCGGCGATGGGCGTGTATCTGCTCCCCCACGAGGCGTGCTGCAGTCGGCGTTGGGGTTCGGTAATAGCGGATCCGAGGAGGCTGTTCCGGATTTGTGGGATCCGGATTCCACTGGCGGTGGCACGGCTAATGGCTTTGGAAAGAAGGAGTGGAACTTGCTCGTGGTGAATGATAACAAGGTCGTGAATGCGATGGCAGCGCCAGGTGTGTTCTCAAATCGGACATACGTCCGGGCGCTTATCACCTCCAGGCACGGTCGTCGTTTTCACTGGCATTCTCCCTGTTGCGAAGGATGAGCAAGGGTTGGCTGCGATACTTGGTCACGGTATGTTCCATTAGCCACATGCGATCTTGAATTGAATGTACCTTACCCCCGCCTAAAGAGATAGGTCATGTTGGTGAGTACGTCGCAGTGGGCGTTATAGAAGTGGAGGAATCATATTCTTGCAGTCGCCCGTCATACTGCAGAACGCTACTCCTACTCCAAGATCTTTATCGCAATGGGTTGGTTGGCTGACATAGTTGGCCTTCCCACTGGCATCGGCGGCTTGGCCACAACTCTACTAATGGACCTCCCTCACTCGCGCACGCAAGAGTACGAAGGTTCGTGTCCCTTTTCTCGTTCCATTGTGCTCTAGCAGAATACTTCCTGCAGCTGACAAGATCGGCCTGAACCTCTCTGCCAAGGCATGCTTCAACCCCACCGCGGCGCCAGAGTACGTTTATTCTTTCATGTTTTCCTTTGACATGCTCAAGCTGTATGTCTTTCTGCAGGATGTTTAAACGCCTTGGCGCTCTAGAAAAGTCCTCTGGTGGTTTGAATGTCTCATTCCTTAACACACATCCCGCTTCCGAAGAGCGAGTCAAGGTATGTTCTCTTCGTCTGGACCATCCCGCAGAGCACGTGCTCACTCATTCTGAACAGCAATTAGAAACACTTCTACCCGAAGCATTCGCGGTACAAGCATCCTCTGCATGCGGCGGTGGCTCGGATTACTTGGGTGCCTTTAGCGAGGCAATCGGGTTAGAGCGTACTGCGAGGACGCCGTGGGAGTAGTAGTACCTCGTGACCATTCACGTAACTGTATTAAAGTTTCCACCTGGCCGCAGTGGTCTTACTCTTCTCAACCAAACGACCTCGAACTTGACCACTGCCCCTGTATGCGATGCCGTGATGACAACTTTGCCCTCATTCAGTTACGGGTGATTTTGGATCTGATAGGCTTGATCCTCTGCTCGGATGTTCCGAAGCATTCTTGCGGTGGAGGGGCTTCGGGACAAATCACCTTGATTGACACGTCTCGTGGCTGATCCTGGATAGAACTAGTCCAACCACCGATCACAACGCGGTTCCCTAGCTCATTGTGGACGGTTTTTGATCGATGACATTGATTTTTGTTTTGTCCCATCAGCAGGGCTGTGCGAGTTTCCTCGCATCGCAGGAACCGACATCTCTCTCGGGGAGGTTTCACTGGCCCCCCCAGCGCGAAGGCAAGAGCTTCTCCACCAATATTACATTCTTCTTCGACGAAATCCCCGGCGGATATGATGTCCGCAACCTGATCATCTCGCGCAACCCCGTGGACATCCTACAGCTTGGCATAAATGATCCTTACTGACGGACTATTCCGTGCCCAGTGTAGGGATTATGTTACGGCTAAACACTACTTTTCAACATATCCTATTCCTATTCCCACCATCTCTTCTCTTTTCACCGCGACCACCTGCAGTTGCCCGCTCCAGAACGTCCGGGGCATATCTCTCGATTTCGTTTCCCCTGTTCAGCGAGCATGTCACCTCGCTCGATAATCCGCAGATACACCGAAGTCAAGGATGCGGGTGTGGCGTCATCCTCCCCGTGAGTGGCTCTGACTCACCCAGTGTTTCCTCTGACTCACTCCGAACGATAAGCGTTCCGCAATCCAGCAACCCAACATCGGGCGGGGTGCTGGCCGCCGCTATAGTCCCACCCGTCATTGCTGTCGTTTGCCTGCTAGTCGTGCTCACCGTGCTGTGGCGCAGACGTGCAGAAAGACGGTTCATCGCCGAGCAAGCCCGCACGAACGCGCAACAGCCCGTCACTGCAGTTACGCCAGCCCTGTTTCCCGCCGGCGCACTCGCCGCACCAGCGCTACGGCCCATCTCCCCATCCCTCTCGCCTCCCCCTCTGCCCTCCAAAAGCCCTCAACCAGTAGCGCCGGCGGAGCCCGCGCGCCGGCCATCATTCCCCGAGCGCTTCCGGAGCAGCTTTCCGGTCCTCGCGGCCCGGCTGAGCGGTAGCTCGCGCGGGAGTGGGCGTAGCCGTGTGGACCCGGTGTTACCGCGCACATACACACAGCGGCGGGTGCACTTCAACTCGAACGACATGCTCGCACCGCGACGTCCGCGTCCGCGCTCGGCGCAGCAGCTCGGTCCGCCGCCTGCACCGCCGCCGACGCAGCCGCTCCCGCCTACGCCTACGTCCGCGGCTGTTGCAGCGGGCGGCGTACCGATACCTAAGCCCATACTTGTTGTGCCCGTTCCTGCACCTGCGCCCGTACCCGTACCTGTGAAGCAGGAGCGCGAGAGGGAGAGGGAGAGGGAGAGGCCTAATGGGAAGACCAGGCGTAAGGTACGCCCGCTTCCTCCGCTACCAAAGCCGAAGACCCCACCGCCGGTGGTTCTGCCTATCGTCCTGCGGCCGAATCGGCTCGGAGAACCGTTACTTCCACCATTGCGAATACAACATCATCAGCCGCGGAAGCAGGAGCAAGAGCAGGTGGAACATCAGCAAGAGGCGGTGTTGGTGTTGGCCCCGCGCCGATGGGTGATTGGCCGCGGGTCGGACGGTAGTTCGGACTCGATGCCGCCTCCGTATGCGACGCACCCGTACGCAGTTGCGCGATCTAGTGCATAGCCCTGCACCGCTTTTTTTCGCGCGATCGGTTCGCCCCACGCTTCAATATCGGAACGGAACGGGGGCTTCACTGATCTTTTAACATTGAAGACAGATGCTAACGAAACGAACTCACTCGATGCGCCACTGATGAATGACGACGCATGCACACCCACGAACTGCATATTATATATATATTTATATTCGTATACGTACACTTATGACGCGACCGGACGAGCTATTGATGGAGGACAGCCTCGGACGAATCGAGGACTCATCGACTTACTGTGATTTGAACTATATGTGCTTCAGTATCACAATTACCTACTGTGACCAATGCACAGCGACACACCTTATGCCCGCCGCCGTTTCGCGCGTAACGCAGGCGCAATGTCTGCATCTGAGTCGTCGGACGAGATCGACACGGCGTCGTCCTTGGAGGGCAACGCGGTGTCTTCGTCAAGCTCGATATCCCACGGCGGGCTCTCCCGCGCGCGCTTGGTAGTCGCCGGTTCAGGCGAGGGAGAATTGAGATCGAGCTCGATATCCCAGACCGCGTCCTCGCCCGTACGTCCAGCGCCTTTGCTACCACTTCTGCTGTTGCTAGGGAGAGGGAGTGCAGGCACAGCGGGTGCGGAGGTCGTGGCAGACGCAGATGTCGTCACAGATGCAGAAGTCGTGGCGGTCGCAGACGCTGCGGGGGCGGTGAGCGCGTCGCTCGCCGTGCCAGTACGGAAGGGCCGTTCGAACGCGTCTTTGAGCCTAGCGACCTTTTTTGGGCCAAAACCGGGGAGGCGCTCGAGCTGCGCCGCGTCTGCCTGTGCTATCTTCGCAAAGCTCTGTGTGCCCCGTTCAGCAGGGAAAACGGAGGGAATGGGAGAGAAATCGGACGCACGCCGAAGGACGTGCGCAGGGTCTCGACGTCTGTTTTGTTCACGCGCGGGATGCTCGTGAGCGCCGTGCGCAGGAGCGCGTCGGGCGTTTTGTCGACGCGCTCGCGGATTAACGTTGGTGGGCGGTGCTCGGATTGTTTGTATGCTGTGAGGTATTGGCCTGCTTCGTCTGGGCTGCGTGCGTGCATGCATGCAAGCGCCGGTGGGTATGTGGTTCCGCTGTTTGGTGAGAGGCTGCTTACGACCAGGATACAATGACAGTGATGTTGTTGAGCAGGCAGACTTTCGTCAGCTCTCGGATCGGATCTTGGTGTTCTGACTGGGGGAATTAAAGGGGAGGAGCGGAATGCGTAAGAGAAATGGGGGTGCGACGCACGATGTCACACATGAGGAGTAGTATGCGAAGGTTGTAAGACTGGCCCAGACGTTCTATGCGCTGGTGGATGTACTCTGGGTGCAGACGATGATATCGCAAGCTGCAAGACAAAAGGCCACCAAATGATACTCAGCCCGCAGGTGAAAACAAGATGTAAGAAGGACAAACCTGAGGAAAAGCACACCGGTCGTCCTACCGACCTGGTAGTCGGGCGTTATGTCGCCAAATTCCTTTGGAACGTTGCGAATGCATTCGACGATGGGGTTGAGACGTTGGCATGGGTTGATGATGATCGAGTTGCCTGAGCCTGGTTGCACGACTGGTGGCTGCCGTTGTTTTCCCTTGGGCCTTGTCGTCGATGACGAAGCCATGTTCGGTCTGATCAAAGGAAGGTCCGTTCGCTGGACGTTGTGTTCGATTCCTCATTTGGGAGCGCGCATCCGCAGGGCAATCATCGAAGCGCGCACATCCGTCGGTCCATGTCTTGTTGGCAAACTCTCATGATCTTGGCTGACTGGATGCGGGTGGTGCTTCCATAATTACACATCATGCATTCAAGTTAAAGTCCGTGATGATTTTACATTTAAGCTAGTACACTACTGCCATTAAATCCAGCCAAGAGGGTTATAAAGCTGGCGAGACTCTGGCAAGGGCTTTGTCGGATAGAACGGAGAGAAGTGTGAGAACGTACGGTATTCCCCCCTAAACTATCGGCCATCGACAAGCATAGGCCTCGATGTTGTCGGCTGGGTCTCTTGTATCAGAGGTGCGCGCTCGTCGTCCTCCAGTGTCCTTTCTTTTGTAGCTCGCCCACAGGTAATACACCTGCACATCGTCTCTGTGAAGCGATGTCCTTTGGGGACGTGTGAACGTTGGTCGGGATGAACCAAGAAATCATCAAGGCACGCACTGTAAGACGCAAAATCGATGCAGATGCCCGCGTAGATGTCGAGGCAGGCCACGAGAGCGATGGAACAACAAAGACCAAGAGGATCGTCTGACATTTTTACCCGAGCCCGCTCTGAGCTCTTGGGAGGATATTGGGAAGATGTTGTGCGTTGCGTGGTGTGGCTCCCAGGATTCGGACCAAATGGGTTTAGACCACGTGCCATACATAGGCCACTGTAAGTTAGGCGCTCACTAACTTCCCTTCAGCGATATCGGCATTACAGTCAAACGGCCTTCTCACGTCCTCGTGTAAAGCGCTCGTGTGTGCTAGGAAACACACGGATTTATAGTCTTTTGAGTTGAAGTTTTTTTGTGTGGCTTTATTCATGGTATTTTTAGAACCTCTTCGTACAACGAGGTACGGACGCTCCTCCGAGAGCCTCTGAGTCTTGGCCACTGGCAACTTGAAAGCAAAATTTGGACGGGAACAAGTCCGCCGCTTGTTGGAGCCTCACCATACGCGCGACCAGGACCAGAGAGGTTATAGATGTCACCAATGACACCAAGGCCCATGCGTTTTGCAAAGCTTTACTCGAGTCGTTTCCACCCTTATCGATGCCAAGAAAGGTGCATATAGGTCACTTTGAAATGGTGATGACAAAATATGCTGCTCCGAAGATGGGCTTGCTATCTGGTGCTCTCCTTGTCTTAGAAATCTCCGACCTTCCATGGGTATATATAACTCCTCGGACTGGCTCTTGTCTCGCAGCTATTCACTTCTCACTTACCTATACCCACACAGAACAGTCGGGCCACTTTACGGCCCAATCCATTCCTTTACAATGTTTAACTTGCGGGACATTAGTCTCATAGCCGTGTTTCTCGCAACATCTTCTGCCCTTCCGCAGGGCCCTCCCACCTCTGAGCAATCCGAGGCTAACATCACAGGTGGGTGTCTTCTCTCTTGCGCATCGGTCATCTCGCCTTGCTCACCTGTCTCTCTCCTGTGTCCTATGTCACAGACCCAAACATCGAGTGCCAGCCCTACTATTACGCTCCTGTATCCAATGCCCTCGTCGACTTCCCCCAGGTATGGACACTTGCGACGATTCTCTCGACCGACGCCGCCGGCCAGGCCGCATTTGCTAGCATAGCGAACAGCATACCGGACATCCCGCCCAAGGGACAGGCCAATGAGAACTACGACTGCGTAGCTGACCCGGACTGCTGTGAGCTCCCCTTTCAACTGAGACGTCCGATCCGAGGATAGTGAGGCCGGTTTTTTCCCTTGGCGTGCCAACGGCGCGCGTTTTTAACTCGCCGACTGTCGCTCTCAGGACAGCTTCCTTAAATGGGACTGCCGAATTCTCGTTTATCTACTCTAATCTTTGCTCCCGCGGCTGATTAACGCTCATTCCGCGGACAGGGTGGACGTGTAGCGGATGCACGACGCCGAAGCATCCAGGGCTGCAGCCGGATGCGGTAAATGTGCCGGAGCCCAACACCCTGGGGTACTCCTTCGATGACGGGCCCAACTGTTCGCATAACGCGTTCTACGACTTCCTCCAGAGCCAGAATCAGACGGCAACCATGTTCTACATTGGGAGCAATGTGATGGACTGGCCCTTGCAAGCCCAGCGTGCGATTGCGGATGGGCACGAAATATGTGCGCGTGAGTGTTGGGTTGTAATTTCCGTTCTATCGACATCGCAATTGATTGTCGCACGTGTGTGTGTTGGCAGATACTTGGTCACACAACGCCAGTGAGCTTCTTCGGCGCTCGGTTGTCATGCACGATGGGTGCCATTTACCGATATACCACCCGTAGTGACAGAGCTCACCAACGAACAAGCGTTCGCGGAGTTGTGGTACTCTGTGAGCTTATTTCACCTTTGTGATGGTACACGCTATATATGTGCTTCTCCCAGATCCAGGCTATCACTCTCGTCATCGGGGTTACTCCACTATGCTGGCGCCCGCCCTACGGAGACGTAGATGTGAGTGTGTTTATTTTACTAGTAACGCCAACATGAGACCAACATGTCCTTCGGACGCAGGACCGCATTCGTGCAATCGCAGCCGGGCTTAACCTGCGGACGGTCCTCTGGGGTTACGACTCGAACGACTGGGAGGAGGGGGAAGATGGCTACACCGTTGCTGATGTTGATGCAAACTACCAGCTGCTCATCAACAACGAGACCTCTGGCAACTTCGGTACTGCAGGGGCTATCTTGCTTACGCATGAGCTGAACAACTTCACAATGTCGGAGGCGATTAAGTGGTACCCGCAACTCAAGGCCGCCTTCGCGGTGCGATACCACCTCTCCCGATGGTCAATTGAATGTCATAAAAAATACTGAATTTTTTCTAGCACATAGTCCCCATTTCAGTCGCGCTCAACATCACGCATCCATACCCGAACTCCAACTATACCCTGCCGTCGTTTCAGCAGTGTACGTTTTGAATTATTTCTGTTAACAAGACTCATTCACTTCGTCGACAGATATCTCAGGCGAAATTACAATCCCCGGAGACAACAACCCGGACACGAGTATGTAACAGGCTAAACGAGCGAATCTCAGTACGTTGTGTGTGAGACGGACTTGCGGACTTGATCATATACCATACGTAACCAGCCCTCCTTTCATATTACATTCATTCAACTGAAAGTAGATTGTTCTACATCCATTTCTATTACTCCCATCAAGCCCTGATCTGAGCCCCTTTAAATATTATTTCTTCAGCGTTGCTGTTCTAGCATTCCCCACCCTCGACATCTGCTTCCTCGGACATGAAGCTGGACTGACATTGTTATTCTACAAGCAGAGTGATACTAGTATTTGCAGATGAGACACAACGAATGCCATCTTACTCACGTCACACAGCGACTTGACTTCTGTTTACAAGTAGGAACGGGGAACTTCTTCTCTTCTGATACATAGGCGACTTTGATTTATATACAGACATTCAAAATAGAAGCATATCCTTTGGTCGCTCACTCACGCCCGCCCCTTAGATTTAGAGGATAGGTGGGTTTTCGCCCTGCTCGCTGTTGGCGGACGACCTGCTGAAGGTTTAATAATTAATCGTCAATATTGAACGACTTACCCCGTTTCTTCAAAGTTGTGCCAGTGCCAGACTGGGCGGGGGCGGGGGCTGACCCCTCACCGACCCTGAGGCCGGAAAGCCCAACAACAGGTGAGAGAGCAGCTGAAGTGGAGGTAGAAGGCGCGGCAGATGCCACCGTGATGGCCTGGTGGCCACATAACATCAGCAGCATATTCCTTAGTTCCTGCTGCGTGCGCTCAAGATTTGCCAGGCTCGTTGAGTGTCCTTCTATGCATGCCTTGAGATCGGAGATCTCCTCCTTAATCCTCTGATCCATCACTTGGATGCGCGCATCAATGGCGGTAATGATTTTGGCCTGGATTGTAACGACTGGGGACTTGGGCCGGGTGACCACTGCTGGAGGGGCAGCTAGTGAAGGGGGCTAGTGAGCGCATGTGGAATTGTAATGTGAGGGCTGTCTACATACTGTTGGTGGCCATCAGAAGTCTACCCTGACGCTGCCCAATCGCAGCTTCTATACTTGCTGAAGGTCCCGGGAAAATGTTAATTACAAGGCGAGAACACAAGATATTTCAGACATACCTCGCGAAGGCCCCCGCCAGACCAATTCCTGATTAAAAGCCGTAACCTTTTCCTTCCATATTTTGGTCGGTTTGCACGCCTTCTTCCCGCGTGAACAGGCTTTACACGAGTTAAACGGCCCTTTGGCATGCCACTGTGGCTCGCACGCAGGAAGATTTAGCTTCCTGCACCGCTCACACCGATCCTATTCGTAAGAAATGAGAAGTGTCTATATTTACAGTAAAGGGGTGTAATCGAACGTGCCTGGCCTTTGCCCACCCACGGCACAGCCGACGTCTCCTCGTCGCGCTCCTCGGAGTCGCTCTTCTTACTTTCGGCGTCTTCTTCAATGCGGCGACGCTGCCGGGGAGGGATTTTGGGAGACTGGATGACCACATGTACGATGCGGCGGGAAACAGCTGTGCCTGCTTTCTGCGGCTTGGTCTTGCTTTTCTCCTTGACCACCTGCTCCTCGGCCTGAGCCACTGAAGCCGCCGAACGCTTGGTGCCACGTGATGGAGCGCGGCGCGGTGGTGACTCGGAGGCAATATCCATCAGGGCCGTTGAATTCTTCCTCTTGTTTGATAGATCTGAGTAGTGAAGTGGCAGTGATAGGTGCGGGATGCAGAGCGTGACGGTGGGTGTGTTGGTTGTGTTAGCGGAGATGGGGAAAGTGACAAGTAGTAAGAATCAGAAACAGGTCACGGTACTGTAGTAGATCTGATTAACGCACCCTGTGAACGTCTCCCCGCATTGGGTGGGGGCATCCACCAATGGTCTGTCCGTGGTAGGGCATACGCTAGTCTCGATAAGTCCTTCGCAAAAAAGACAGATGGTTTGTCAGGATGTTTTTTCGCCATAGTCGCGCACTTCTTGCGGATATCAGCAAGTGAGATGTCTTCGAGCCTCGGAGGCCTGCCCTCATCTGCTGCAGCTCTCCACAGCTGACCAATGATCGTAAGCACCGGGTGAGGGGCGGTCTGAAAGCGAAGGTGAGTCGGAGTCTCCGATCCGGTTTCTGCCAGCTGGAACATCTCGCTGACTAATTCCTGTTGTTGCATGAATCTGCGATTAGAACAGGCTAATCGTGAAGCAGACCTACAAGTTCAAGAGGAATCCGTTCGAGATAATGTTGGAAATTGCCTCCTGGATTCTCCTCCCGATATTCTAGGGCTGTAAGTAAGCGTGCAGCTGCACGCATCACCACTTCCTCAATCTTAGTCAATCCATTGAGCGCGGATGGGCTGGAGGTCTGTGGTGCCATTGCATACGTCGAGCAAGCGATTGTACCAGTGATGGCCACCGTGATAACAGTAGCGCTGGTACTATAGCAGTACTAATAACAAAGATTTACATATAAGGTGATGTTAGACCAGCCCCACATGCATCTTCAGCCCCCTTATCTCGGACATGTGGGACTCAGAAGACTATCTATTATCTAATCAATCTGCTATCCACAGTAGTTTAATCGTGATGGCCGTGCGGATCTCTGCCTGACGTACCAACGATCCGAGGGTCGTGTGTTTGATTGGGTCAATTTGGGTGCGCTAAATTTTACGACTACTTGAACTTGAAAACTTGAACGGACAGGTCGTGTGCAGTGCAGTCACGGTTGCTTTGGAGATTGTGTGCCCCAAGGTGTGCCCTAACCCTTTACACTGATCTTGAAGTAGGCTGGCCCGATACGTCAGTTTGCGGTGGTTATCACTATGGCGACAATAAGTTCCAAGTTCCAACTGCCACGAGCCGCGCCTTAACTTGCTGTCACCACAATTACGCAAAGGCACACATGCGCTCACTACGCTGACAGGCACGCTACAGTAGCGCTCAATCCTTGGCTCGATCAGGCCGGGTTGTGTGACTCATAGCATACTCATTGTGCTGGTAGTACTCTATCCCTTCAGTTCAAGTTCGTCCTCAGAGCTTACTTGTTAATAACAAGGTTCGTAATCCAGAATATTGATCAACACTCAGAGATTTGTCCATTTGCCGTATACCTCACCGAATTCCCACGACTGAGTACTGAGGATCCGCAATCAGCCATTGTCTGGTCTCTCTTCCGAGTTCTATTGGATCTCCTGAGTCAGTTAGCTCGCCCAGTCAAGCGCCCAGGTGTGTCCAATGCATCCGTGTGCCCCTCCTCCAACAGATCGGCCGAGAACTCACTGGTACTCACTGTTGGCCTCCAAGTAGTCACCGTCACTTGTGTTCATCTACTTTTCCCCACTACCTGGCGATTCGTCTATTGAGGTCCTTTCACATATCAGTAACTCGGAGATTGATTGCTCGAGGTGTGTCCTTCTACACACTATGGCGACTGCAGCGAGGATGACTCTGTGAGGCATAGACGAGAGTGACGGACGCAGCATCAGAAATCAACATACTCCCCGCAATGTCTTGCTTGAAATATTTGATTTCTATCGAAAGGGCAATACCACACCCTTCACGAACATACCTTGTGGCAACTATGGAAATGGAACTAACTGGTGCATGTACTCGAGTATGCCATAAATGGCGACAAGCCGTATTTGCATCACCGCGCCGTCTCAATCTCCAATTACCGCTCCAGCATTTCACCTAGCGATGAAGACAATCTCATCGCTGCACTCAAGCACTTCGATCGTGTCTGTAGTTCAGGCTTACATTCACGAGCTCGCAGCTGGGAAGGATCGCTGCGGTTATGAAGGAGCCGTTTCCGGTGCTGACGCGTCTTTGGATCAAGGGTGGAGACGGACCAGCCCTTGGCCGCCTTCCAGCTGAATTCTCGGGAAAATATGCGCCATGTTTACGCGAATTCATCTTAGACGGCATTCCATACCCCGCATTGCCAAAGCTTCTTTTGTCGGCCAGCGACCTCATCAAACTCCACCTTTGCGATACACCCCCAGTTGGCTACAATTGATCCGAGGCAATGGTTGTGGGTTCGGCTGCATTGCCCAGGCTCGAAAGCTTTATCCTTGAATTCCAATCAGCCAATCCCCGCCCTGACCGATTTCACCCGCCTCCCGTAACACGGACTGTCCTTCCTTCTCTCACTTTCTTTCACTTCCAGGGTACTAACGAGTATCTGGAGGACCTCGTTTCCCGAATGGACGGCCCTAAATTGAACGAGATCTTGCTCTTTTACTTGAACCAGATTGTTGGCTTTCAGGTTGTGCAACTCTCCAAGTTCATCGATCGTTCAGTTGGTCCCGAGAAAACCCTATGCAGGCGCCTGGGGGTCACCTTTTATCGTGACAAGGTTGCCTTCGACATCATTCGACCCATTCATTCTGGGATCCAAGCCCTGCTAAGACTATCGTCCTATGCGAAGTATTTGGCTGGCAGGTTTCCCCCATGACCCAGTTACTCAGATTTCAGAACCACGTTTCCGACTACGGCGACAAGTCCTATCTCCCTGACAAGCCCAACGTTGACGAGTCCTCTAGTCTTATGTCAGTGAATAAGAGTATGTTCCCTACTACCAGTTCTGTACTCTACGGCCTGGTGTTTTATGGTTCAATGGTTCTGATTTCCCCCTCAGGCTGTAACCTACGGATGCTGCCAAGACCTTTCACAAAGCGTCCGATCCCGTACCGTTGCGCAACAGCATGTCAACACCTGAAGTTAGCAATGCTCCGCACCACTGCATGTCTTCTGTACCGTCTGTGACGAGGTCGCAGAGCGTGATAAATCCCCTCCCGTAGCAGATTCACCACTATTACCGAACACGGCCTTCGGCAACGTTCTAACTTCGCCTCCTCGCCACTACCCTGCGACAATTTTGCTAGGGTCGTGTAGCCGTCTTAATGTTGGGGTGGACAAGTCGGGACGAGATCACGTGCCCTCGGGTCATTCCCATCAGAAAATGGCTGGAGTCGGATAGGCCGGTGACCGTCTTATATGAGGGTAACTCTGCGATATATATATCGATTATCATATACAAGCTGGTCACGAGCCTAGGAGTCGGACTATCGGCGTACCCACGACGATCACAGACAGTAGCTGCACTGTACGTTGTACGTTGTACGTAAGGACGCCATCATATTGCAGGCTATCACGTACTGCATCTGCGCCGTCGCTTCATCGGTGCTCGACGTTGCGCCCAATGTTGCTGGCTGGGTTGACAGGGTCCGGTCTTGCCGGTTAAAACGCGGCGGCGAAGGAGGCAAAAGGGTTTAGCGGCCCATATTAGTTTTTGGGGCGCCACCTGTCCGGAAGTGTCAAGAAGGCGTTACCGCACAGTCAGACTTCTCGAAAAGGGGTCTTCACACTATGATAGCTAGGTAAGTTGTGCTGTACAGAGGACTCAGAGGACCTCCCTAAATATAAGGGGACGACGGATCGACTTATACTGCACTAGTGATGCCTTCGGGTCGTTCTCGGTCATAACGTCGGCGTTTAGCAATCTGCCGAGGAATGAGTGCGGATCAGACAGTGAGGCGACAACGCAGGCAGCACGGGGGGAGCCATTTATCTATTTAGCGATCGATAGATAAGGGGAACAATTGCATTAGTCTAAGAGTTTAATTTAACAGGATCATGCTGAGTGAGCTGTCTTGAATTCATGTCTTGCTCGTTGGGCAATCTGTTGGTGAGGGAATGGAGGCTAAGGAGGCCATAAGCGAGGAAAATACCAGAGTACAGTAAATGTGTCGAGGGGAGAGCAGAAATCAAATCTGCTTTGCCCGATTGGGCTCGATAGCTATGATTTGCACGGTGGGATTGACTACCTTTCCTTTTGACTGGACTCGAGCAGTCACAGACGAGGAAGACAATCCATGTTATAATATGGGAAGAAAGTAAAAATATATCTAGTCTACCTCTGACATCTGACAGAGAGGATGTAGAACCCCATAAACGTTGAAGAGAGACGGAAGCATGCAGCAAGACCAATGCAATGCGAACAGAAGGGCAGATGTGTCATATTGCTATTTACAGTTACCTCAGGACCAAATAGCGACGTTCCTGAAATGGAGTTGGAAGTTGCCGCAGGGACACGAACCACGTGATCTCCATCGAGGTAGGGTGCCTTTAATTGAGTTGTTCACTTCAGCACAGCGAAAGGTCTGTCCCTTGTAAGGGACAAAAAATAGGGAACTCGTTGGTCAAAAAAAGATGGATGCCTTCGTTTTTGTCGGTTAAATTTTGTTTTTTGACGTGCGTACCGTTCAAGGAGTACTGTAACGGCTATTTTTCAAGTTATTTTTAGACCCAGACTTTTCCACCTTCCAAAACACGGCGAGGGATGCCGGACACCTCCAGCTCCCACGGAGTTGGCCACGAACAAAGTGCCCAAGCGAGGGTCGCAGCTTGTTGGAAAACAGGCGAGAACACGTGTGGCGACGCCCTGAATAGTTGGCGTATTTGATTGCGGGGGGAGAGGCTGATTACTGGTCGATTGCACGTTGCAGGCGCCGTGTACTTCCTTTTCACACCTACCGGTACTAAAATGGGTGTGCTCAGGTCACGGAAAGCATGATGCAGTGATCCTTGGCGTGCTCCGAGGGTGAGGCTCATGGTCCCGTGCTTAAAAGACAACTCTCATGCCCCAGGCCTTGTGTGCCCTCCCTTCCCCTCCTGCACCCACGACCCCGTCCTTCGAGTCGGAGGCGACACTGTCTCGATCCCTGTCTCGTCGCTCGGCCTTAGACCCTCCCCTTTCGTTTCCCACAGAAAGAAGCTTCGCTCTGTCCCTTTGCGATGTTCAACTCCCTGGCGCTTACGCTCCTGGCCGCGGTTCTCGCGACGACGGCCATCCCTCAGCCTCAAGACCACTCCTCCGAGCAATCTGAGGCTCAGATCAGTGGTGCGTACCGTCTCCCTCTCTCGCACCATCCTCTCCCCCGCTTATTTCCCACGCACCGGCGTCCGATGTCGCAGATCCCAATCTCGAATGCACGGTTTACAGCTACGCTCCCGTAGCCCAGGTCATCAGCACCCAATTCCCCCCAATATGGCAGCCCGCGTCGGTACTTGCAAGCGACTCGCAGGCCCAGTCCATGTGGGCCAACATTTCGGGCAGCATTCCGAATATCGCCCCCAAGGGGCAACTTAACGGGAGCACTATCAACGAGACGTACAATGCGGCGGCGGATCCGGACTGTTGTGAGTGTTACTCTTCCGGCTGTCACGTCCGATGCGGGGATTGCGTGGCGCATTTTTTTGTTCCCATGGACGCGGGTTTAGCTCGCCAGCCGACGGCTTCCTCGAATGGGGCGACCGAATTGACGCCTGGTAGCCTTGTGCTTCGCCCTTCCCTTCCCAAAAAAACTAAAAGAAAATTGGACACGATGCTGATCGATGTTTGTCTCACGAACAGGGTGGACTGCTACCCAATGCACGACTCCGAAAGTTTCGGGGTTGTCGGCGGACGTGTTCAACGTGCCGGAGCCCAAGACGATGGGGTACGCATTCGACGATGGGCCCAACTGCACACACAACGCGTTCTACGACTACCTCTCGAGCCAAAATCAGAAGGCAACCTTGTTCTACATTGGGAGCAATGTGGCCGACTGGCCACACGAGGCCCAACGTGGTCTTGTTGACGGGCATGAAATCTGTGCTCGTGAGTGCTTCGCTTGTAATTTCTGTCCTGTCAACATCGGGACTAATTATCGTTCTGTGGCGTGGTAGATACTTGGTCACATCGTTACAGTGAGCTTCTTCGGCATTTAGCGCTCACATATGGATTCCATTACTGATGCGCGTTCGTAGTGACGGCTTTCGCGAGCGAAGACGCGTTTGCCGAGCTATGGTACACTGTGAGCATTGGTTTCGCCTTCGTGGTAGTCACAGTTAAGCTGATGTTTACACTTTTCCCAGATGAAGATGATCAAACTTGTCACTGGCGTTACCCCAACCTGCTGGCGCCCACCCTACGGAGACGTTGACGTGAGTGTGTTTACCTTTCCAACGCCAACACGAAAACCGATATGTTATTTGAACGCAGGATCGTATTCGTGCGATCGCCAATGCGCTTGGCTTGCAGACGATCATATGGCATTTCGACTCGAACGACTGGCGCGTCGGGATAAACAACGTCACCGCCGCCGACGTCGATACTGACTACCAGCTATTCATCAACAATGAGACTGCTGGCAACTTCAATAGTGCCGGGGGTATCATGCTCACGCACGAGCTGAACAACTTCACAATGTCGGAGGCGGTCAAGTGGTACCCAGCGCTCAAATCAGCCTTCTCGGTGCGACGACACCCCCCCCCCCCGATTATCTGACAGCACTGACCTCTATGCTAGTACCTTGTCCCCATCGGTGTCGCGCTCAACAAGACGCAGCCATACAAGGAGACCAACTATTCACTGCCGACGTTCCAGCAATGTACGTCGCAGTCTGCATGAGTCGTGTTCGTTTACAGGCATAGATGTCTCATCCCTCTTCTCTCGTCGACAGATATCTCAGGCCAGATAACGGTCGCCGGTAACAATAACACCCCGAGTTCGAGCTCCGGTTCAAGCTCGAGCCCCAGCGCAAGCTCGAGCACGCAATCCGGAAGCAAGAAGTCCTCCGCGCAGGCCCTTATCGTGCAGAGCGTTGCGCCGTGGACAGTGCTGTCCGCCACGGCGCTTCTTGCTGGTCTCATGCTATGATGAATGGATGATACCCGGACGAATTTCATTGACACTTATTTTCGCCACGACTTTTACCTATCCCTTGGAGAGACGATTACCCTGAAGACGATTACTACCCTTCATGAGAGGACCTTTGTTTGTTTTTGTTTGCTCGTAGCAGTTACGGCGGCCATTCATAGGAACCCGCCGGCCAGCAGTCCAAAACGTAATACAGTACATATACACAAGCTCACGCCCCAAATGATTTCTGTTCCTGTGGTAGTGCTGCTTTCCCCCTTTCTCGCTCTCGTTCGTTGTTTTTTCGCTCGATACGAGGTGTCGAGTGGGCTGGTTGATAGCAGTACAATACTCTTACTATCATAGAACTTTGTTCGCTTTGGGATTGACAGAGGGTTCTTGCAAGCTTTCCCGGTTGGGAAGTTTGGGATTTTGATCTTGGTAAGTACAGTAATGCGCCCTCGTTACGATCATGCTTCTTGATTCGTCTCGCACAAAAAAAGAAAGATTGAAGTTACAGTATAACTTTGTAGAGCACAATGATCGCCCTCAATAAGCACTTTCACTTGACTACTGCGAGAATAGCGGAGCGCCACTGTATTTGGATTGTGTAGTCTATCTTGATACCGAGAATACGAGCAGGCGAGCAGGGCATCTGAAGAGAAAGAGGCATTGAACTCGGAGGAAAATGAGACCAATATGAGACAGGTGCGAGTGCTCTCCGCGGTCCCCCGACGAGCCGTCGGCCCTCATCAATGTCATGCCGGCTCGGCACGACGCGCAAATTACGCCGAGAAGCCGATGGGAAGGACGATACACTGTATGAATCGCAACTCCTCGAAATGATTCAGGTTCCAAGGGCCATCACATCACCGACCGAACTTCGCAAAGAGAGCCGCATTGGACCAGGACGCCCACGCCACTGACGCTCGGCACGACTCGGCATGGTTTGCGTTGCGTCATGGAAGAAAGAAGGCACACGACTTGGTCGTTGACTCGACTGGCGTGCCGCTCATCACTGGAAGAAGTGCCCGCTGGCAATTTTTACGCATATGTCTCGTACGACCGTCGCCAGAACCCAAGCGCTCTCTCGGCCTTGGCCCCTGCGACTCAACGCGACGTAGGGTTCGAGCACGCGTCCGCGACGCACGCCATCCGCGTCCCTTTCTGAAAGCAGAGTAGAGATTAAAGCTTGGCATTCATCTCGGCGGAATGCGCAGCCCGTCAGGGATTCACAAAGGGCCATATATTTTTTGATCATTCAAGTCAGAGAGCTTCTGGTGACCTGGAAGCAGTTAAAACAACAAAGAACAATGAAATACAAGAAACCAAAACAGCACACACGAGAGCCTCCAATAGCGTATAAGCCGTCATGAGATCGTCATACATACCACAGCATTCACCTCGAGGCGTGTATAGTTACATCAAGATGCTTCGAGAAAGGAAGATCAAAAGGGCCGGCGCCAACCGTGACGGGGCTTCCCACCGGCATGTGGTCGCCACTATCACGCTTTCGATACGGTTACTACTTCTACCACCACGGTGATTGGTCAAGGGGATTGAGCTGCGGACCGGAGTCTAGCTTAGACGATTTCTGATCGGGTTTAAAACGGTCCTCCGCAACCAACTTGGCCGTTTGGAAGGCAGGGGAGAATATGGCACCGGATTCGCTTCGGGGTTGTAATGTTCGAGCGAAACTTGCGAAGTAGACGAGTGGGGCAACGCGACTGGCTGTGCGTGTAACACTGGCGAAGGCGATAGCCGCACTGCGCGACCCACGACTTGACGATCATCGATGAATGAGGCAAACGCATTGCCTGCGTGCTCCTCTTCGATTTCGGGAGCGAGCACCTCCAGACCAGGTAGAAGCTCTATATCAAACCCTACGTCACCCGATTGCAGCGCGCAGGACAGCTCCCATACGAGCGCGTGGCAGACGCGAAGTTCCCTTGTGCCAGTGAACGGCCCGAGGAGCTCGCGCCATGTCGCGCCGTCGACCGCATTGTCCTGCCATTCGGTTGAAGTCCTCTGTCCTGGGCCTTCAAGGTCGAGCGTAAGTTGCTCTATACTATAAAGCGTAGTCATAAGGGCGCCGCAAATCTGCGCGGCACAGTCTATTTGCCAGTCGAACTGCTTGCATATCACACGGAGGCTGAAACTTGGGATTCCATCGCCCACTTGCTGCGTGTGGTGGTCCGCGACTATAGAGAACGCGTCGCGCTCGAAGGCAATCTTCGCGATGGGGAGTCTGAGCCCTTCTGTGGTATTGGTGAAGTGGGACAGGTGTGGTAATGCGAAGGCAATTTGATTGAAAAATGTGATACTGAGTTGCTCCAGTAGAGGGGCCCTAATTTGAGCGAGAAGGCTGTCCAAATAAGCACCAACCCCCCGAAAGGTGAGGCGTTTCAGCACGGGAAGCGTCACTGGAGCCTCTAGCTCATGCAACAAGTCTCTCTCGGCGCTGGGACGGGGTAAAGGGATAGAGAAACCGATGGACAGTTCCTCAAGCAGGGGGAGGGATCTAAGCCGTGTGATCAAGTGCTGGGGAAGGAAGTAACCAGAAGCTCGGATGTTTGTGAGGGTAAGAGTGATGAGTGAAGGTGTGGATGAGAGCATCTGCAAGTTGCTCGGGAGACCGATGCCAAGCAGTGTGAGGTGACGTAGATCTGGTGCTAGAAGTGTATTAGGAAGCTGCAGGGTCGTGTCGTCTTTGGCTGTGGATGAGAGAGAAAGTGTTTCCAGATCCGGGAAGGATTCGTCCATGAGGACAAGCACCCGATGCAAAATCGAAGGCGGAATGAACAGGACAACACGGCGCACACGATAACGCAGCTGGAGCGCGCTCGATATTCCCAACTCATCGTGTGTACCGATACCTGTATTTGCATCCCGGTAATCTATGACGAGCGGCAGGGGTGGCAAATGGACTAGCGTCTCTACCAGAGGAGTGCCATTCGTACATAGAATCTGCATACCCAAATAGGTGGCTGATCTGTAAATGAGGTACCGCCATCTTCGACAGACATGAGAGAGATTTCGCCACTCAAGCCGGGTCTCCCATTTTACCCTGTTATCCAATCGATAGTAGTTGAACACGCCGAGAAGTTCATCGTCGGTGAGCGTATCCATGGTCGAGTATAACACATCGTAGCCTGGACGCTCGGACGTCGGTGGCGAAGGAATGTCTGAAGTCAGAGTTCTTGTTCTGCTAATATGGGGCATACCACTGGCAGGCGTGCGGAGACATACCATACCCTCGGTAGATACAGGAAGAGGCTTTCGTTCATCGAAAATGTGTATGTTAAAGAACCTCAACTCTGGCCGGCCCAGAAATGTCCAGTCATTGGATGTCGTCCGGGCTGCGGGACTGGCCAACGATGTTGTTTTGATTGCCGGTATGCAATTATGGTTCAATCGGGCACCGGACCCGGAATTTGGGAGCGGTTCGCAGTAACACGCAGCGCGGACGGGAAAATCCTTTCGGACGAGGAGTTCTCCCTCTAGGCGTCCACGAATGTCTAGAAAGACGTCTGAGATCAGGTAATGACTTGGGGGGGAGGGGGCGTTGCGAACCTTTGAAGAGTAAGGTGCCGTTCAGGACCCAGACGTTGCTGAAGGTCCTGAATCTGCGCTCAGTTTTGAGAAACACACGGCCTGGCCTATCAACGAGAACATAGACAGTTTTATTTCGCGTGAAGGAGAATTCCTTCGTTGATTCCTTAACAAATTCAGGGCCGAATGAGTTGCCGGGAAGATCAAGATAGAAATGAGGGTTTTTCGTGAGGGTGATGCGAGCACGGCCCCCAAGACGAGAAAAGTTCCAAATAATCTCTGAGGTCATTGGTTTGGCAGTGAGCGACTCTGATGGGTGATGAAAATAATTCAGAACAGCCCTGCGTGAGTCTAGCTTACGGGAAACGACGACGGCATCTGGGTCGTGGCCCAAAGGGGACTTGAGGAGTACAAAGTCGACTATCACTGTCCGGTTGTCCTATTGAAGTTGCTACAAGTTAGCTATGGGCCTATGGGCAATGTGAAATCGAGCCTTGCGCAAGTGCCAGGGCCTATAGTACATTTGGGGTAAATATTCCTCTAATTGATCGAACTCTGGAAAGGAGATCTCGAGTTCGTTCGTAGTATTCTCGTCTGTCGATTGCTTTTGCTTGAGCCATTCTCGAGGCTATAATCGCGATTAATCTAATTTTTTTGGTCCAGGTGGGTCAGTGAAATGTGTTGTGAAACCGAAAACAGTGCAACCACCTTGGATGCGCAAACTGCTCATATAGAAGTAACTTCTCCTGAGCCTCGAAAAATGCGTTGGAAGCTTTGTCTGTGGTCTTCTTCCCTGCTTCAGTTGCAGCATGCAGGGCCTCATCTGCTGCCAACATAGCTCTGGGTGATGATTAGTAGAGAACAAATAAAGACCGAAAGCAGTCACTCTTTGAATTGTGCATCGTGTTGGGCATCCTCAGGGGATACCTCCATGAGCAAACGGCATGTTATCACCAGTTCGATGGCCTGGCGTTGGTACGCTCTTCCAGCATCCATCACGTACTACTCGTCGTGGGAATATTATTAATATGGATCGGTGTGGTAACTCTAGCGGGGAGCTGAGTGAATGGGCCAGCGACCGTTGAATAGTACGTGACTCGGGTCTCCGATCAGGGTAAGATAAGGCGGATTCAAGGGTGGGTTTATCAAGTGGCACATCGATTACTACTAGGAAACGAAGAATGATTTGACATGATTCCCGGCCCGGAGCCAACAGATTCTACAGTAATCAGCCTGAAATCGGCATGATGGTCGTATCATTCAAAATTACAGTAACACAGGGAGAGGGAGTAGGGAGACATTGCGCTAAGCACAAGGTAGGGAATGGGAACAACTCCAAAACTGCGTTGTACGTGGAGATCTTGACACATGTAGGTATTTGATGGAAAACAGACCAAAGCGGGCTCTCACTCGCCGAATAAACCTCGTTCAGCAGTCAGGCCAAGTTAGGACTTACTAGGCCAGAAATATTTTTATCAATGGGGCTAATCACCGCCATGGCGCGGAACCTGCACCTCTGTTTGAAAGACGGCGACGAGTCCGGATGTGCATTGGAGGGGGAGGTTGGATCCCAACTGAACGAGCTGTGCGGGAAGAACGAGGAGGGTTGTGTTCTACCCGAACCGGTACGTGTGGAGCAGGGAGGTTGTGTTCCAATGGAACTGGCCGTGCATGCGGAATATCTGGCTCTTCCAGCATCTGGAGTAAGGCCCACAGATTCAGAGGCTGGTTTAGGAAATATTGATGTTCAGATGGATCTCGCTCTGGGATGGGCAGAAAGACTCTCGGGAATGATGCGGTTCGTGGCTGACGTAGCCATGGGAACGGCTCTGGCGGAAGCACGAGGCGCACTGGGCGACCCGCGACTTGGCGCGCGTCGATGAACGAAGTAAATGAATTGTCCATGCGCCTCTCAAAGAAATCGGGAATGAGCTCCTGCAGACTGGGTAGTAGCCACGGGTCCAACCCTGCGTCGTCCACTTGCAGAGCGAAAGAGATCTCCCGCCGGAGCACGCGGCACATATGAAGTCTCTTCGCTCCGACGAACGGCCTGAGAAGCTTGCGCCACGTCGCACCGCCGATGTCACCATCCTGCCGGTCTACCGTCACCCACGATCCGCCAGTCAGTGTAAGTTTCTCCACGTCAGATAGTACGGGCCTGAGTGTGTTGCAGATCTGTGCGGCGCAGTCGACGTGGCGGTCAAATACATCCGAGTCGCACATGACACTGAGCCTGAAACCAGACTGTCTGTTCCCGAATTGCTGCACCCTGTGGTGGTCCGTGGATAAAGTTACCTCGTCTTGTTCCAAGACAATCTTCGCCATCATAGGGAGCCTGAGCCCTTCTGTAGTATCGATGAAGTCGGACAGGTGAGGTAAGACGAAGACAGATTGATCGAATAATGTAACACTGAGTCTCTCCAGAACAGGGGCTCTAATTTGAGCAGCTATGGTCTCCAAATAAGTTGTCATGCCACGGAAAGTGAAAATTTTGAGTCTAGGAAGCGTCGTCGGGGTCTCTATTGCATCCAAAAACACACTCTCGGCGCCGGGATGGGGTAAGGGGATGGCGAAACAAATAGACAGTTCCTCGAGCTGGCGAAAAGCACGAAGACGCGTGACCAGCTGCCCTGGAAGAAGGTAGGCTGAGTCTCGGATGTTTTCTAGCGTGAGCGTGACGAGGAAGACTGCGGAGGATAGTAATGCCATTTCACTTGAAAGTTTGATGCCAAGGAGGGTAAGGTGGCGAAGATTTGGAGCTAGAAGGGTCTTTGGAAGTATCAGGTTTGTATCTCGATCAGTTGTGGATGAAAGATAGAGGTGTTCGAGCATTTGGAAGGGCTCGTCCATGAGCGCAAGTAAGTTTCGCAAGCTTGAAGGAGGGAGACTAAAGTCAATACGGCGCACACGATTACGCAGCAGTAGCGCGTGTGAGATTCCCAACTCGTCTCGTGCACGCATTGTTCTCGATTTGTAATTGACGACGAGCGGCAGAGGTGGTAAGAGGGAAAGCATGTCCGCCATAGGAGTGCCTTCCGCACATAGAATATGCGCGTCAAGGTGGAGCGCCGATTCGTGTATAAGGCGACGCCATCTCTGGCAGACATGGGCGAGCTTGGACCACCAAAATCGGAGCTTCCAAGGGTTCTCATCGTCCGGTTTATAGTGTTTGAATATGCTTAGCAGTACATCGTCGTTGAGCGTATTGATGCTCGTGTATAGCACGTGGTACACCGGCTCCCCCGACGTTGGCGGCGGTGGAGGTAGGTCCTGTGTCTAAGTTAGTTTGTGGGTCTCATGAAATTTGCTTACTGCGTTGAAACTCACCAGATCTATGGTAGATCCACGACGACTTTGCGCAGAATATATTTGCAGGTTAATAGGATAAGGTGATGGGTGAATTAGCGAAGTCCAGTCATCAAATGGTATCCTGGTTGCGGGATTGACCGATGTTGCCGTTATAATGGGCGGCAAGAGACTGTGATTCAATCGGGTACAACACTGGCAGTTGGGGAACACTACTGGCTCTTCATCGCACCACCAGTGGCCGTTGATGCCACTATTTATGACGAGTTGTTCTCCCTCGAGTACTCCAGAGCTGTCTAGAAACACATCAGAGATATGGAAGAGGCGGAAAAGTGGCGCAAACCTTTAAAGATCAGGGCACCGTTCAGCATCCATACGTTTCCAAAGCCCCTCCTTTCCCCTTCAGTTTCGATAAATACACGGCTCGGCCTATCTACGAGAACATAGACAGTGTCATGGGGCTTCAGGGCTGTGCCCAAGTCACCAAGTGGGTAGCACTTGAACATAGGCGTGTATTCACTCTCGTCCGCAGGGAGACTGGAATAGAAGTGAGGGTTTTGCTGCAGGGTGATACGTGCACCATCCTTGTAACGGCTAAAGTTCCACAGAATTTCTGACAGGGAAGGTTTGGCGCTGAGCCTCTCTGGTGTGTGAATTAGATTATCGAGGATAACGATGCTCATGGATCGATGCTCACGGTGCACAATGACCGTTTCTGGGTCGTGAAGGGCCACCAGTGGGGAACGGAGAAGCACGAACTTTATCATCATCTTTGGTCTCCTCCATTTATCCTCAGACATCTGGAGAAGTGAGGGACCAATTGGAAACGCAGAGTCGCCAAACGAGAGCCCTGCCGTATACGACTCTTTTTCAGGCGATATTGTCATTTCTGCAGAAAGGCACCTGCGAGAAAGTGGAAAGGGAAGTAGGGTCTTTGGCACGACCAGGACTGTTACTCACCATCTTATAAAGTACCTGCACACCACCCTGGTTGCCTTTTCAAAACGTTTATTCGCTTTATCAGTTACTCTCTGGCCCGAGTCAGCAGCAGACTGCAACGCAAGATCACAGACGCGCAGCACTCTGTAAGCGGAGATGTAAGAGAAGAGAACACAATGGATGGAATGAAACTTGGGGTGACGGATTACCTCCTCAGCTCTGCATCCTCGTGTGCGAACTGTGGCACAGCTCGAGAAAAGATCAGGCATATAGAAATCAGCTCTATGGCCTGACTTCGGTACGCTCTGCCAATGTTCTTCACATGCCTTACAAATACTGATCTGCTGTTGTGTGCTTCCATCAGGAGGTAGAGCAAATGCCTAATGATTTGTACACCTATATTAAATGGTAGACTAAGTAAGAAAGAGCGCCTGAAACTGGACGCACGGTGCCGCTGAAGCGTGGTGGAACGGGTATTTGCACCAACGTCACGTCAGTCAGCCAAGTCAAGAGATAAACCTCAGCTATTGGTGATGAATCGAAAGCAGGATAGGTCGCTTTAAAGGAGAACGGGAGAAGTGTGTACTGCACGAGGGTGACGATGAGGTCTCCTTGTCATAGGAAAAGGACACGCAACTGTCAGGAGTGGCGTGTGCGGTGTATTCCAGTCCTGTACTGTACACTAGCAGAACAGCCACTGTCCGAACCATATCAAGTAATTTGGTTAACGCCCAGACTCGAGTAGCCCATCATGGCGTCAAGCATGGCGCTTGCAATGGCTGCTGCAAAAAGGACTTAGACACGATATTTTACGAAGAAAAATACGAGTATTACCACAGTGAATCTGAAAAGGACTGTTACAGAAGGGATTGATCGCTGCCACATCAAAAGTAGCTCGATTTTATACTATCTCTTGACACCGTGACAAGAGTGTGACAGGCATGCGGAACAGCGACCCGGAGAAGCTGATGCCCACGTGACCGTGACTTTACACTTGGCGATGCGTCATCACTATGAAGACGGTGTCCGTCGTCGTGTCCGAACTTGAACTTACACAATGATACTGGGCTTGCAAACTCAGGCTGACTTGTCGTAATCTCTCTCTGTAATCCCAGGCCGATAGAACGAGTGCGATAGTTTGGTTTCAGAAATGCTTGCGACATATGAGACTTTGACTGTTGCGCCAGCACGGTATTTTCCCGCTGCATGTTTCAAAGTTGGCGATGCTCTTTCACGTCGGGCCGTCGTGTCCTCGTTCTGTGCCCGCCTAACACCCTCCTCGGTGCCACCGCCACCGCTCCCACTCCTCCCCAACTCCGCCAACACTTCCTCTCCATTATGACAAGGTAGATCCTGGCCACGGCTCGTGGGTACCAGCGCCAGTCTCCCCTCCCTCGCCACTCCCGCCGTGCTTCGTCGCACCAGTGTCGCCTCTCCGGAGTTTCTGCGGGGCTAGCTGTTCCACGGGATGAGGCTGCCATACGTGCGCGCCACAGGCGTGACGACCTTTACGTCGTCGTGCATCTGCAACCCCCTCTCGAATGTGCGAGTCTCACGAACCCTTGTCATGATCGTGGTTGGCTCATGCACTGCGCACGCGTAGAGACAAATGACATGACCTGGACAAGTGCCAGTGATAGAGAGGCTATTACACCGACCTCAGGCCAGGAGGCGGCGCCGTACGCGAGCGACGCACGTGGACCTGCCTTCGAATTGGCTGTGTGTATGCGTACGTGGTTCCCGCTACTGTGGACATGGGACGTTCTAGGAGGTATGTAACATTGGAATGTACTACTATGAGCCAATTTGGCGGCGAAACAGCGGGGGTTGCGGCGTGCGACCACTTCGCCATGGTACCGACAATTCAATTTCATTCTATTAACGTTATTTTTAGAAATCTTTCGCAAGACAAGGTACGGACGCTCCTCTGAGCGTTGGCCACCTACACCTTAAAACGTTAGATGGGGACAAGTTGGTCACTTCTTTAGACCGGACAATACATGCGGCCACGACCCGAAGAGTTACAGATGCTGCCAATGATAGCGAAGGTACGGACTGCCAATTGCAAAAGTCGTTCTCACCCTCACTGATACCAGAAAAGGTCACTTGGTTAGGTGCCCAAGCGCGTGCTCCGAAAAGAGGCTTGACATTAGGTCCGCTTCGTCCTCGAAGCTCAGGCTTCTTTCATATTGTGCTTATATATTGCCGGCAGTCGTCCTCTCAGTTTGTTTTTTTATCTCTTTTATCTGAGCTAGTCAGTTTGTGATGTTCAGCTTGCGGGACCTTAGCCTCTTCGTTGTATTTCTCGCGACATCTGCCCTTGCGCAGGGCCCCAGCTCCGAGCAATCCGAGGCTCAAATCACTGGTGGGTATCTCCTCCCTTGCGCGCTGGTCCTCTCTCCTTGCTTACCCATCACGCTCCTGGGTTCGATGTCGCAGACCCCAACGTCGAGTGCCAGCCGTACTACTACGCCCCTGCGGATAATTTCGTCAACGATTTCCCCGAGGTGTGGCAGCCCGCGACGCTCCTTGCGAACGACGCCGACGGCCAAGCCGTATGGGCCGAGATTTCGTCCAGCATACCAACAAACATTCAGCCCAAAGGGCAGCTGGATGATAGCACCGTCGGTGTGAACTATGATTGCGATGCCGATCCAGACTGCTGTGAGTTGATCTTCGAACAGTGACGTTAGACGCGGGGGTACCGGGGCTGGTTTGTGTTCATGTTGCGTCCAAGGCCCGCGGCTTTAACAGCCTAACTGTCGGGAGAGCTTCCCTGTCGAAGTCTCGCTGATACACTCTAAATTTCGCTCTTTCCCCGCAAAAATTCGCACACTCGGCTGACCATCGCTTTTCCCGCGGTCAGGGTGGACGTGTAGCGGATGCACAACACCAAAGCTTGCAGGATTGTCGCCTGATGTGACTAGCGTGCCTGAGCCCAACACAATGGGGTACGGGTTCGACGACGGGCCCAACTGCTCGCACAATGCCTTCTACGACTACCTCTTAAGCCAGAACCAGAAGGCGACCTTTTTCTACATCGGGAGCAATGTGATGGACTGGCCGTTGCAAGCCCAGCGTGCGATTGCGGATGGGCACGAAATCTGTGCGCGTGAGTGTTGGCTTATACTTTTTATGTGCTAGCGACACCAGAAGTGATTGATGCGTATTGTGGCACTGACAGACACTTGGTCACATCACTACAGTGAGCTTCTTCTGCGCTCTATAGCCATGCACGATGGGACTATTTATTGATATCCATCCGCAGTGACGGCGTTCCAGAGCGAAGACGCGTTCGCCGAGTTGTGGTACAGCGTCAGTTCTTATTTCACCTTGTGATAGCCGACGCCACGTGTGCTGATCTGAGTGCTTTTTCTAGTTGAAGGCCATCAAGCTCGTCACAGGCGTTACCCCAACTTGCTGGCGCCCCCCCTACGGTGACGTAGATGTAAGTGTTCTCATCTTTCTAATGCCAACACGAGACCAACATGTTCTTCGGGCTGCAGGATCGTATTCGTGCGATCGCCAATGCGATCGGCTTGCAGACGATCTTGTGGGGGTATGACTCGAATGACTGGGAGGAGGGGGAAGATGGCTACACCATTGCCGACGTCGATGAAAATTACCAGCTTTTCATCAACAACGAGAACGATGGCACCTTCAGTACTGCTGGGGGTATCATGCTCACGCACGAGCTGAACGACTTCACGATGTCGGAGGCGATCAAGTGGTACCCACAACTCAAGGCGTCCTTCTCGGTGCGATACCTCCTCTTCCGACTTCCAATCGAATATCCAAAACAATACTGACATTCATGCTAGTACCTTGTCCCCATTGGTGTCGCGCTCAACAAGACGCAGCCGTACCAGGAGACTAACTATTTCCTGCCGACGTTTCAGCAGTGTACGTAGCTGCCCATCAGAGTTATGTCTGTTTACCGGTCTCATTCCTCTTGTCGACAGATATCTCAGGCCAGGTCACAATCCCTTGAAACAATGGCTCTGGATAGGGCACAGGCTTGGACACGAGTGGGTGCAAGTCAAATCGGCGAACCTTAGGATGTTTCAGGATGAATTTATACCTCGATTGTGGGCCAATAGCTGAGTGGGGAGCGGTAGACAATGGCGGAATGACATTCTTATTTGTTATATGTTGAACGTGACTACTCTCATTTCACTGAATCGATTTTTTGCCCGCCTGGATGCTCTCTTCCGTCACTCACTGTCCTTGTACAAAAACCTGCGTTATATTTCTTGCGGCATAGAGACAGCATCGATGTTTTGGTTTGGAGCGGGAAACGGTGTGTTTCGTTTGCGATGATGATTCCAGTTTGGTGCGAGAGTGAGTGGTCAGAGGACGTGCATACAGTTTACCGCCTCTCCTGCTAATCCTCACCACCGTGATGAAAGCATGACTTAAATTTTAGTATGACAGAGTTGTGTTTCGTAATTATCATCTTAGCTACTTCCTTAGACGTCGTACAAACTTGAACAATGTGTACGATCGGGCCAGCAGGCTCACCCCCCGCAGCAAGTTCGACGAACTTCAAGTTCATCAGTGCCGCAAGCCGTGAAGTCTCTTCTGCGCCTCCTCCAAATGCGACCTCACCCTACCTCCTTATTGCCCCCCTCCTCGCCACCCCCCACCTCCAGTATTCCTCACTCCACATGATTAGAACCTCCGAGCCGCAAGCAGAACCGCAGAGGTCGAGGACTACACATGGCGCCACTCAGCGGAGCCTGGGCCAATTTGGCAACGACATCCAGCTTTGCAGCGCGTAATAATCAGAGAGAGAAATGTGAATGATGGAAAATATATGACAGCGGGTTTGACCGAACAAGCCAATCGGAGATCAACGAGTACACAACGTTCCGGGCTAAGCGATTCTTGGTTGGGTTGACTAACGCCATGCGGAACCTGCTCCCTTGTGAGAAGGGCGGATACGATACCGGATATGCTTCGGAGGGGGGGGTTGTATCATAACTGAACCTCTGACTGGTCTGGCTGTCTGAGGAGGGGGGAGGACGTCTTCAATCCGGACTGGAAGCGTGCACAGAATTTCTAAGTCTTTCGCCCAGGCCTGAATCCAAGACAGCCCCCTCTGCTTGAGCAAGAGGGAAAAAATCGACTCTAGTGAAGGTGAGATGGTTCTTGGGAAAAATATCTCCATCGGCACAAGGCGCGTACAACGAATAGAAGATTTGGAGGGGTGACTTGACGACAGTAACCATAACAGACCTTCAAGTTGCGGCGCTGCGGGAACTTGAGATAACAGGCGGACCGGGCGATCTGCGATTCGACGTGCGTCGACGAACGAGGCAAACGCGTTCTGTCCGCTCTCAACGTCCAGCTGATGAACAAGCGTTTGCAGAACGGGTAGCAGCTCCGGATCAAGTCCTACATCGTGGGATTGGAGCGCACGAGAAAGTTCCCATCCAAGGATGCGACAGACATGAAGCGTGTTCGCCCCAACAAAGGGCCTGAGAAGCTCATGCCAAGTCACGTCGTCGATTACGCCATTCCGCCACTCAGCCGGTATCTCTTTCCCCTCCATTTCCAGTGTGAGTTCCTCTACTGCAGACAGCATAGGCATGAGCGCACTGCAAATCTGTGCCGCGGAGTCAATTTGCCAGTCGAACTGCTTGCAAATGACACGTAGGCTGAACCCCGAGTTTCTTTCGCCCAGCTGCTGTGTGCGATGTTTCGTGACCACAGAAACGCCGTCGTTCTTGAAGATGACCTTCGCGAAGGGAATTTTGAGCCCTTGTATTGCATTGGTGAACTCGGACAGGTGTGGTAACGCGAAGGCGATTTGATTGAATAATGTGATGCTGAGCTGTTCCAGAAGCGGTGCCCTAATTTGAACAACAAAGCTGTCCAAATAAGCGCTGACGCCTTGGAACATGAAGCGTCTCAGGGTGGGAAGCGTAACGGGATTCTCGAGTGCATCCGACAGCTCCCTCTCAGAGATGGGACGGGGTAAGGGGACGGAGAAACCAATAGTCAGTTCCTCGAGCTGGGAAAACGATCCAAGATGTGTGGCCAGGTGCTTCGGAAGAAAGTAGCCAGTGGCTCGAATGTTTTTGAGCGTCAGGGTGACAAGGGATACAGTCGAGAGAAACATCGATTCTCCAGGAAGAATGGTGTCGGATAGAGTCAGGTGCCGAAGATTTGGGGCCAGAAAGGTCTCGGGAAGTCTCGGACCTGTGCCTCCAGTTGTGGACATGATGGTGAGCTGCTCCAGTACCGGGAAGGGCTCATCCATGAGCACAAGTAGATCATCCAAACTCGAAGCTGGCATGTGAAGGGCAACACGGCGTACGCGATCACGAATCTGGAGTGCGTGGAATATCCCCCGCATTTCTGGTGCATCGAAGGCCGTAGTCGCATACTGGTAATCGATGACGAGCGGCATGGGCGGTAAATGGGTTAGCATGTGTACCACGGGGGAGCCATTCGTGCAGAGGAGATGCATATTCAGGTGGGATACGGATTCGTATACGAGGTGCCGCCATCTTCTACAAACATGAGAGAGCTTGCACCACCCGCGTCGGACATTCCAATTTTCCGCGTCAACTAGTCGGTAGTAGGCAAATATAGAGAGAAGTATATCGTCGTTGAGACTTTGGATAGTCGTATAGAGTACAGGGTACTCCGGTCGTTCGGATGTTGGCGGCAAGAATGTGTCCTATAAAGACGGCGTGTGGGTATTACGGGTGTGCAGAAGCATCGGCACTTACCACATCCCTGGAACTTGAAGGTCTAGATAGCCATTGTATATCTTGCGTATCGTAAATGTATATATTCCTGGAACATGATCTTGGGAGTCTCAAAACTGTCCAGTCCTTGAGTGTCCAGGATGCGAGATCGGCCGACGGTGTTGTCATGATAGGCCACAAGGAACTGAGATTCGATCGGGGAAGGGACTTGGAGTACCTTAAGCTGCGTCGGACACCAAAACTTCTGACGGACTGTTCGCCCTCAAGCACTCCGGTACGGTCTAGAAAGACGTCAGAGAGCAATGGGCGAGACGCAAGGGGGCACAAACCTTTGAAGATCAGGGTGCCATTCAGCGCCCAAACGTTGCCAAAGCGCCGCTGTTCCCCTTTGCTCTCAACAAACACACAGTCGGGCTTATCGACTAGAACGTAGACAGTGCCGCTGGGCTTAAGCACACTGAAGTCTCCAAGTGGGTGGCACGTGAACATATTTGTGAATGCGCTCTCATCTGTCGGGAGACTAGAGTAGAAGTGAGGGTTTTGCTCGAGGGTGATACGTGCACGGTCCTTCAAGTTGTAACGACTAAAGTTCCAAAGGATTTCTGGAAGGGACGGTTTGGCACTGAGCATCTCTATTGAGTGGATCAGAATATGGACTCGGAGGACAACAATGCTCATGAATCGACGCTTACGGCGCACGATGACGGTTTCCGGGCCGTGAAGGGCCGCCAGTGGGGAACGGAGAAGTACGAAATTGATCATCATCTCTTGTCTTAATTTATCCTTGTCGTTCTGGAGAAGAAAGATTGGTGACCAGCTCGGGACCAACTGGAAATGCGCATTCGCCACATGAAAGCCTCACCGCATACAACCATTCTTTGGTTAATAAAAACCTGCAAGATAGCAAATGGAAAGTTGAGTACGAGTGGGGTCTTTGATCCACGCCGGCCGGGTATTGTTACTCACCGCCGACAATGCCATCTTTCAAAGTGCTTGCACAACACCTTAGTCGCTTCTTCAAAGCATTTATTAGCTTCATCAATCACTTTCTGAGGCGAATCAAACGCAGAATGTAACGCAAGATCGCAGGCGCGCAGCACTCTGTATACAGGTGTTAGAGCAGCGAACACAATTGGCGGAAGGATGCCGCATTAGTTAATTACCTCCTTCGCTCTACATCCTCGTGCGCAAACTGCGGTGCAACTCGAGAGAAGGTCAAGCATACACAAATCAACTTCATGCATCGATTTCGGTAAGCTCTGCGAATGTTACTCGCACGCCTTTTATAAGCTGATCCTTGTGCTTCCATTAGGAGTGTGGAACAATCGTTTAACGAGTTGTATACCTAAGAAAGGGACAAGGAGGGATCATCAATTAGAAAGCCGGACATACGGAGAGCTTGGGAGTGCACTCACGCCACGTTGGTCAACCATGGGAAGAGATGATTGGCTTTGAGTGGAAGGCAAAGAAAACCGTCTTTAGATGCCTTCACGGAGAAAGGAAGGCGGAGGGAGACCCGAAATACTTGTCCTAGGAGAGTTGATATGAAAGCACAGGCAAAGGCGATGCCTGCCAACACGCGGCTGCATGCAGCACTCACTGGCAGTGTCAGTGCATGCAGCCGCATGTTTGGGTAATTATGAGGCTGTACTCGAGCACAGCGCTCATGCCAAGCGTCATGAATGTTGCGTAAACCGTGCACCAGCTGGACTTGGAAAAGGTAATGTAGTGTACGAACGTATGAACCAATTGGACTACAGTACGACCCAAGCACGAGGAGATATTTCGGAAAAGCTTGTGAGACGCATGACTATACAGTCAGGCCAGCAAGATCTCCCCCCGCAGCAAGTTCGACACCTTTCAACAGCGCCGCGAGCCTCTTCTGCGCCTCCTCCCGATGCGCCATCGCCCTCCGCCCACCAACCTCTTCATCACTCCCCTCCTCCCCACCCGTGCCCCCTCCACCATTCCTCCCCCCAGCAGCGCCTCCACTCGCGCGCTCCGCCATAAACTCCGCAACGAAGCGCGCGACGGCCACCTCGCCGATCTCAGCCGCCGCTCGCGGGCCCCAGCGCCATTCCCAGACCACGTCGTTCTCCTCGCCGCCACCGCCGCCTCCGGGCTGCTGCGTTGCGCCGGCACCCCGCCGGCGTTTCTGTGCGGCTCCCCCGGCGCCGATGCGTGCGCGGTCGAGATAACCTTGTCGTTGGAGCTGGGTGAGGTATGCGTCGAAGGTGAGTGTGCGGTGGGGTGTGTGTGCCGGGAGCGCGATTTCTGTTGGAGGACGCAGGCGCAGGCGGCGGAGAAGCATGCGTAGGTCCACTGCGGAAAATGTTAGCTAGAGGAACGGCAGAGGGGATATGAAACGCACTGTCGCTGATGACTTTGCCGCTGACGAGGATGAGCGCGAGGATGACGTAGAGGACACCTAGCGCGGCCAACTGGTCCGCGCCGTTCCACGCGATCAGACTGCCATATGTACGTGCGCCAGGCTCGGCATCGTCAACGTCGTCCGGCGCGTCCGCAGCCTCTACCTCGAATATGCGCTTGTTCGTCACTGCAGCACGCTCTATAAGCGCAGGGTCGAGTGTCGACCTGAGTATGTATGTCTTTGAGCCCTGCGATACGGCTGCGCACGCATATACGCATTCGACTATGAGCCCTACACTCGATAAAAAAGCGTGACACGTACCTTTCTTTTTAAGCCCAGTGACCGTCTGTCGTTCACCTGCATGCTCGCCATTCTGAGTTCCTGCTTTGTCCTTGTCCTTGTCTTGGCCCGCAGCGGCAGCGGCAGAGGCGTCGTGCGCGGCGGCGCGTGTAGGCAGCTCGACAAGCTCCATGCCGAAGGTGTTACGCAGGATAATTTGCGCTTCATACATGACGGCTTTGAAAGTCCCGCGCTGCGAGCCCATCACTTTCTTGGATATTTCGTCTCGGCGCAGTGGCATGCGCCGCTGTTCATGAAATAGAGCAAGCCGCACCAAGTCAATCGCGCGTTTATTCACGTCCTATAGGGTGAAATTTCAGGTGGTTGTTCCACCAGTCGGGTTATTGTCGTGCCACTCACCGTGCCGCCCTCATCGGCATCGGCGTCTTCGTCCTCATCGAGTGCTATTTCCTCATCTTCGTCTTCGTCTTCGACGCGTCGCTGACTACGACCGTAACGCTGTGTCTGCGTAGGGTTCTGCGTTGGTGGTTGTGTCTGCGAATATTGGCGTTGGGACCGTGATGGGCCTGCGCGTGGCATTTTGGAAGATAAAGGAGAGGGTAACCCTGACCAGGACGCGGCCGGTGATACCAAATTCGAGCGCACGTGCACGTGACAGGTCGCGCCCTCCTCGTCAGGAACCTCCATTATCAAAACTCGCCGAAACAATAACATGAGGTAGAAGCGGGATTGGGCCCGATGTCAATCCCAGGCAAGACCCCACGCACTGAGGGCAGTTCCTCCTTACACAACCCTCTTGGTCAAAGTGACATATGTTTGAGTCTCGGGGACGTCTATCTTCGCTCAGATCCAGCACGTGAGGCCCAGTGGGACGCGTTTGGGAGTGACCCTTTCACAATAATCAATGTCTTCGACTGTCAAAAGAACGCCCGAGAAACGCTTAGCACACCCTTTTCTAAAAATTTCTGCCTCGTTTTTCTATATACGACGCTCTCGGTCTGGAGTGACGTCTCTTGTCATTTGCCCCATGGAGAATGTGCGTCATAGACCAGCCGATCAACCTGCAAAGGCATGTTCCAACAGTGTCTGTGCTTTTGGCTGCTTCGGGGTCGCTTATTTGTTCGTTCAAAGTTCCCTCCGCAGGAAAGCCGGCTTTAGGTAAGTTTCGATTTCCCGTTTCTAGTATGACGCTGCTACAAAACGCTTTCGCTCGGTGCGAAACGTGGTGCGAGTCGGAAGCACTTTCACCTCGAGTTGGAGATTCTATTCTAACTATCGCTCAACCAGCCTGGACAGGCTTCATCGTGCCAACATCGATCTCTGCCAAAATCCGCTAACCGCTCGTAACCTCCTTTTTCGAGAGTCTCTTCGGTCGCTAATTACCTACTGTCCTCACAGACGGAGCCCGAGGTTGCGCGTGTCCTTGCGCGTATCTTAGAATGGGAGCTCTATGATGCCGAGGAGGGCGGAGTGTCCACTTGGCATATTCGGGATGAGTTGTAGTTGTGACATGCAGCAGATCGGAATATAAGAGCCACTGGCACTTGGATTGTCCTGTATCTGAGGTAGCTGGACGCACACGCCTCATGAATACTGTACATTTTTATTGGAAATTACGGCGACGGCACCAGTTACCAATTTCTGCCCCAAATAAATGTGACAACGATGGTACAGTACTGTACTACTGTATCTGTTATCTGAATCACCATCAACATCATGATGTTTAGCAGTCTAAATGAATCCCTTCCAAGCACCGTCCCTCTTCTTCGAGGTCTCTCCCCTCAGCCTCCATTTCCAGCGTCTCCGGACCATCAAAGTATTGACATTCCCCTAACATCTATTGTGAATAACGAAGCCGTGAATGATGAAACCACTGTCGGAGGTGAGTACCATGGCCCGTGACGTTCCGCCACGGCCACCATTTCACTTTGGTACTGTACTAACTTTTGGGTCACTTGCTCAGGCGTCTCAAGCGATTCACAAATTCAAATCCCGTCCACCAAAGATCGCAAATTACCACAGGCAGAAACCAATTCAAAGGATGGGTCTGAGTCTTTATTCTCCATGTACAACGAAAAGGCGTCGGAGTTTGATTCGAAGCACATCGAGAACTGGAGGGAGGACGCAAATGGCCCATCCCTTCTCTTCCTCTTACCACCACCTTCCCCTTATGGAAAACAGCTCTTAGGCCTGAGGTGACCCAGCCATCTCCCCTAGGGAGCTCTGAATTAGCTGGGGCCAGCATGGTACGGAGTGGCGTCTGGAGGGTTCCAACGCTGTGGAAAACGGGGCTTAGGCCTGAGGACAACGTCCTTCGGGGCAGTTCCAGCAGGGTACGGCTTGTCGTCCAGCGGGTGCTCGAGGTTCAGTTAAACTCCTGTGGGCTCTGAAGGGTGTCTATGGGCCCACTCTGGTTGCCGTCACTGGTGGCCTCTACCCTCTCTCTCTGTCGCCTCACAGCAGCATTACTCTCTCTCCAGGGGGCCTGAAAACCCCCTCTACCCTACTTCCCGGCTCGGCTCCACAGCCGGCCGTTACCCACACTCTTTGGGGCTACACAGCCCTTATCACTCACCTTGCAGCATGCACGAGGCCCCAGGAAAGGGGGGCTGCAGTCAGCCTGCCGTTAATCTCCGCACCTCGTGTGCACATCTGGGCCTCGCCCATCACCATCCCCCCAGCGGCTTGCCGTTCTAACCCCACTCATTTTTACCCGGGCATCACCGAAACGGTCGCCCATACTTTTTACCCCCACAGTCCTTTCCCGGGCAACTGCCCACAACCGTTGTTTAACCCCCCTGTTCATCATTCGCTTGCCCAACACTACTTTATCTCCACTCCCCATTAACCCCCTCTAATCCCTCCTCCTTCCCATAATGGGAAAACTGCCGTGCTCGAACCGTCAGGTTACGGGAACACATCCCCAAAGCCGAATCAAATCGTTAGTAACCGGGAGTACGCGCCTCCCAGGTAGTAAGGATCCCGGCAAGGCGTAAGTAGAAGTGTAGTGGTCAGTACCCGGGGTCGGTGGGAGGGGAAGTGGTTGGGGGCCAAAAGGGTGCGAGGGCCGGGAAAACGGCATTTAGGCCTGAGGATACCCCTTTTGGGGTCCAGCAGGGTACGGTGTGAACATCCGGTACATATTTAGATAGTTAGTAAGCATGTCGAGACTGTACTTAGCCTAGGGCTTGTCACGCAGTATAAATCTGATTTTTAAAAAAAAAAAAAAAAAAAGACGCAAATGGCCTTATGATCCTTGTGCGCCACTGTCTTTCCTTTCATTAAGCATCTCACTTACTAGACCACTATATGATAGAGTGGTTTGGTCTCAGCCGCCGTCGCTGGATTCTTGTCACAGTCTTATATCTCATTCCAAACAAGCTCTCAAGATGTCTCGGCCTTCTACCTCTCTCAGATTTATAATCTCCAGGCTAGCTTGAACGTTTCAACTTCGCCAACACCAGCTCCTCCTGTTCCCGCATCCAAACCCGATTTTCCACACGTGATCTGGTTTGCGAGTTTGATGATGAGCTTTGTGTGTGCCGTGGGTGCAACCATGGTCCAAGAATGGATTCGCCGATATCAGCTCCTGACTCAGTTATGGTCCAGTCCGCATCGAAGGTCTGCGCGTATTCGAGCGTCTATATCACGGGACCGATTTCTGGAGTTGATTCCGCTAGTCCTCAAATGTTTGAATTTGTTATTGCACCTATCTATCTATTATTTCCTCGCTGGACTCACTGTTCTACCTATCTACTTCAGAGATCTACTTACCTTCGGGATTGTCACTATTTTTTTCTTTCTCTCGGTTGCTGGTTACCTTTGTTTATTCGTCGGCGCCTTCACCCACTCCGCGATTATGTCTCCTTTCTCATGGATACTAATCTACGGCCGGGATCTCACCACCTTCTCTAGTTCAACCCTGTTCAAGGTGGCACGGAAGATTGAGGAGAGTGCTTCTACTCGTACCTCGACACTCGACGCCGATGCGATGTCCTGGCTTCTCGATTCTCTGACTGACGAAGACGAGTTTGAGCGGTTTCTTACGGGCATACCTGGTTTCTATAAATCAACGCACGTAGAAAACCCAGCGGAGGTTCTCCGAAAGGCGAATACGGACACATCTCCCAATGAAATATTGGCGTTCATGGATCGTTCGTTATCTGCAGATCTCCCGGAACCGACGAGGCAGCGACGAATCAAGGTCTCTCTTGAGGCGATGCAGACTCACCCATACCTTCTTCAGCGTTCTTTCCATCATGCCCTCCGACTATGCTCCACAGATTCTGCCATATTCAAGTCCGTCGACTTTGTTCTCCTTGCTGATCAATACGCCAACGATGAGGACCTGAATACCCGTTTGCTTGCAAGGTGTATAATCGCGATCGCTATCAACCGCCTTGAAGATTACGACACGGACGGGCGTTGGGCGCGCATTGTCCAGCGGAGGCTGGATTGGCCAGAGGACCTCTTTCACCGCGAACAGCACGACAGCATCAAACTCCGTAATCTCATTCAGCTCGCACGTGACTTGAATGCCCCACACGGCCCCGATCCCGATACCCTCCCACCTGCCGAAGTATTTGATAATTTGCTGCGCGAGGCGTGCAAGCTGGATGTGGGTAACGCAGCACCGAAACTCCAGAACGAATTCTGCGACCTTTGGAATGAACTTGTGATTGCGGCGCAACTCCCTGACCAAGACCCTGTCATTCTTTCAAATATGATCGTCATCCTTTCTTCCATCCGTACCACTCATGTCTCTTTGCATCACGGCACTGGGTTCCAGGAACCACCGTCTTTGGCCAATACAAACGACCTTCAGAATTCGCCTTCCTATTCCCCGTGTACTGACTCCCATCGCCCCGTCACTTCCGAAAATCCGAGTGCAACCATTTCTATCGCCCATGATTCCGAAGATGCCTAAGTGAATGGCTCATACATCTACGTTGGATCGCAATGATCTAATCCCTATGCTCACCCATTTCCCTCTTGTTCACGGCCGCAAGGCTTCCCGGTTCCCTCCCAGTTTCCGTGGATGTTGATCCGCCCAGGGCGTAGACGAATGTTGCTGGCTAGCATGTACGTGTATCACATTGCTTTTCGGGACCTGTTTTGTACAAATCTACGGCCTTTTCTTTGGGTGCCCTTTAGGCGCATGTACTATGTTTTTCGGTTCTACGTCATTCCATATTTTTTTGGATTGCGGCTCTTACTGTATCAGTTGTGAATGTAGGTACGCAACCCGAAATCCGAAATCAAGGACTCAGTGCGGGTTTGTATGACCCCCGTGCACCTGTGTAATGTTGTCAGATACATGGTTGCAGGGCATAAAAGCTCTCTTCGACGTCCCGATTGTCCAGTGGCCAGGTGGGGCTTGGTCGCTGTTGCCAACTTCATGTTACCGCATTATGTTGACGTGGTTTCTCATCAATAAGCAGCTCGATGCTTTTCAATCTCTCTGCGTGTCAGAGCTGGGACTCATGTCAGCCATTTCTCCAGCGTGCTGTGCGCCAAAGGGTTCTCCGGGAACTGCATCCGAGGAAAATCAATAACCCAATGGTGCTGTGACATGCTATTATGTCGTCACTTCAATGACGGCAGTGGCTAACGAGGCGTCATGGGTCGGGGAATGAGCAGGTAGGTTCATACCAGAGGCCAGTAATTTCGTCTACCATCCGGATGTCATATCGCCTATTTCTTCACATAGCCACTACGCATATGAGGCTAGACCACGCAACAGCCCATGAAATAATGCGACTCACCATCCGTGGATCCCCAAGCCACTTGCCAAACCATGTCACGGAGGACAACGGCTCAACACAACACCACCCAACCTCCGACTATGTGCCTTCCGAAGACAAAACCTGCCGCGGTGGCCCTGATCAATTAATGACCACTCTGAACCTGAACGCAAATCCTGATTATATAACATAAACCCCAGAACTGACGATCGAGGCCTCAGAAAAAATCGGAACTGCTTGAGATATTGTACAAGCCGGCAAGAGCTCCGTAAAGGCCCGGGGGCAGACGCACCGTCGAACTGATAATCCGCGAGGCATTAGTAAGCAGAGTGCACCAGGCCTACCATAATAACTTGAACTGAGGAGGACCACCGGCCAGGGACGTGCACCAGCGATTCAGCAAGCTTTGGTGCAGGCACGTTAAAAGATTGGGTGGCCTGGTCTAACTTGAAAGTGATGGACCGGAGGTTATTTGCGCACCCATGAGCGATCAACGACCCGACGTATCAAATGGAAAATCCCTGCTGGGGGATCGATTAATGAGATGAACTGCGGTGACAGCCATCCGTCGGGAGAAGCCGGATAGTAGGGTACCTATCTTGCATGAAGATTATTTTCTCGTACTAACCCCGCACTGTGCAAAACGTGGTTCATTTTAACACTTGGCATCATGTCAGTGTCAAACAGCAAGTTTCTGTCTGGAGGACGGTCCCATCACTGTCCAATTTTTCCCATCACAAGACCGGATTGAAGGTGGCAGGATCACCTTTCCAGTTTTGGGCTTAGCTTGCTTCTGCCGCTGTCGGCTGCAACTGAGTCGGATGCAACTGCGCTCGCTTTGCAGCTCTAGCCCGCGGCTGGACAATGTGTGGTACCGCTGTCTCTGTGCCGAATGGGTCCATGTCCGGTCCAGTGCAGCCCTCGGAATCTGCACCTACGCGCCTACACAGAGACGGCAGTTCGTAACTGCGAGTGACGACAACGGTCGACGGACTCAGGTTCGGCTTGGATCTAGATATATTGCGCAGACCCCACGAGGATTCTATTTTCAGATCACACAACCGTGTCCTGCATCAGAGAACCATCTTATGAACAAGGAGGAAGGGAAGGAGGGTAATGGTGCGGCAATTAAATGTCGGCAAAGCGGAGAAAAAGGTGCCGGGATCCGGGATACCGTGACATGGGCGTAAATGAGCGCTTAACGACACACACGACAATGCGTCTTACTACATCCATTTATTTCTCCTTTTCACGCCCTCGGGTCCATGAAAACTCCATGGAGCTGTAGGTAGAGGCAAAAATAACACCTTCACCCTAGCTGGGTGGTCTTGCAAACATCCCGATTTACGCATACGGGGTACGCCTAGTTCGGTGCGATCAAGGTACCTTAGGTACGGTAGCGCGCAACGGCCAGTCTGGTTCTCGACTTGGTAAACTGTGTTTGCTTAGAGCGCGTGCTTCTAGAGATATGAAACTCGGCGCCTCTGCATCTGCGATTCCTATTTTTTCCATTTGGGTAATTGATACATTGGCCACCCCGCTATTTATTTTATCGGGGTGCTACGCCTCCTTCTGTTTGCCCTTCTCCCAACCCCCATTTGCCGCAGCTTGAAGCTGTGTTCTTACTAACATGACTATGATATTCGATAGGATCAACGCCTTCGTACGCCCACTTTCCTCGTGACTATCTCAGGGTTATTAACTGTCTCGCGCAGGTGGCCGATTCGTTTGTCGGGCGTTGGTTTCAGCTTGAGGGGTCGGATGCCCCTAATGAACGAGAGGGTTCTCGCTTCCTCGTGCGCACTTTCCAATTTCTTTTTCTCATTCTTCACCGCTCACAAGTCACACTGCAGACAGAAATCCGTGCGGGAATCACAACATGGGTGCGTGTGATTTGTACCAAAACTAAAAGTTTGCCTCCTGTGGCTAACGTTCCCTCTCCAGGCCGCAATGGCATACATTGTCCGTTATCCTGTTTTCTGCATAGCGCAATGACCTGACGTATTGCCCTATTCAAAAGATATCCGTTAATGCCTCAATTCTCTCCGACTCGGGAGGCACCTGCGAGTGCCCAACTGGCGATGGTTGCATATCAGATCCGACATATCTTGCCTGCGTGAACGAAATTCGTAAGGAGCTTATCACCACCACAGCCGCTATCTCCGCACTCTCAAGTTTCCTCATGGGGTTACTTGCGAATCTGCCCGTTGGGATGGCACCGGGCCTCGGGCTGAACGCATACGTACGTTATCAAATCTTCATCTTTCCTATTTGCAACCGTATCTAAGCGTGTTAAAGTTCACCTACTCCATCGTTGGCTTCCATGGAACCGGAGGCATCACCTACCGCGAAGCACTGGCGGCTGTTTTCATGGAAGGGTGCGTAGAAACCGTTCCAACGCCGAGGACTACGTCCCTGAACCCCTTGGGACAGATGGATTTTCCTTCTGTTGTCGTTGCTTGGTCTCCGTCAATGGCTAGCTCGAATCATGCCACAGTCACTCGTTCTCTCAGTTGGTGCCGGAATTGGTCTCTTCATTGCGTACGTGACCTCTTTTTGTGTGTACCTTCCCCTTAATAACCCGTCTTCAGTTTCATTGGACTTTGTATGCCACTGTCCTCTCTTCCCCCGAGATGTACCTCTAACCTCCCTTGTACTAGCATCTGGCGGTCTCGGCGTCATTGGTGGCGATACTGTCAACTTCGTGGGCCTCGGCGGTTGCACATCAGATCATTACCTTTCTGGCCTTCCAGGGTTTTGTGATGGCGCCGTGATGCGTAGCCCCACGATGTGGCTAGGCATTTTCACTGGAGGGTAGGTTTACGGTGCACCTAACGACGACGCATGCTAATCCTGTGACCAGTATCCTGACAGTCTTCCTCATAATGTACCACGTCAAAGGCGCGATCCTCATCGGTATATTCCTGACCTCTGTTATCTCCTGGCCCCGTGGAACAAGTTTCACCGCCTTCCCGTATACCGATGACGGCGACGCCGCATTCGAATTCTTCAAACAAGTTGTAAACTTCCAACCCATCAAGCTCATCGGCAACGTCATCGATCACCATTACATGAATGGTAGGGTGTGGTACGCACTCGGTACCATGCTCTACGTCGACATCCTCGACACGACCGGGACGCTTTACTCGATGGCCAAATTTGCGGGCTTACGAGATCCGGTCACATTGGACTTTGAGCGGAGCACGGTCGCCTACTGCGTTGACGCGTTCTCCATCTCGATGGGGGCGCTTATGGGAACCAGTCCCGTTACAGCTTTCATCGAGAGTGCGACGGGCATTGCAGGTGCGTGATTTTTCTGCCATGATTCTATATCACGCTAGACGATTCGCTTGTGCAGAGGGTGGCAAGACGGGTATCGCGGCGATCACGACGGGTCTTTTTTTCCTCGTTTCAGTCTTCTTCTCTCCCGTCTTCGCTAGTATCCCTCCGTGGGCGACTGGCGGCGCTCTGGTGATTGTCGGAACCCTGATGATCCGCAACGTACGGGACGTTAATTGGGACTACATCGGAGACGCCGTGCCGGCGATTCTCACTATCGTCCTCATACCTCTCACGTACAAGTACGTACTCCATTCGTGTACCGTATCAAACAGAAGGGAACTGACAGCGTCCTTGCAGCATCGCATACGGTGTCATTGGGGGAATATCGACTTACATCCTGCTCAATGGTGTCCCGTGGATCCTCCGTAAGGTGTCTGGCGGCCGCATCGTCCCATCGTACTATGGCAATGCAGAACCGTGGACAGCACCGCCTGGGGGCATTATTCCTAGCTGGATGTTCGTCCTACTCGTCCCTTTCTTGTCGCCGAACTCATCCTTTCTCGTCTTCTTAGGAAATATGCTCGAGGTTATGTCACCAATCGTTCACGCACACCACCGAAGTTCACTGTCTCTCCCCCCCACTCGGCTACTGCCTTCAACAAGTCTTTCAGTGCCGCCCAAGAAAAGCCCGACATTTCCGAGGACTACCGCACGATCTACCTGGTTGAGACTCCAAAGAGGCCATGATACGGGCTCCCATGCATTGTTTAACTTGTTATCTTTTGTTATTTACCGGACGGACCGTGTGCAGTCGATATCACAAATTTTATCTGTAAGTTCCTGAATCCATGTGCCTGAAGTTATTGAATCAGGGCATTGATGCGCTAGAGCTCCTCTATCCTATGCTCGTTTTACAGTCGCAAATACACAAATACACTCGTTTGTCAGCCTCGCCTGTTGAGATACCAGCGCGCGAGGTGATTTGGCCTGCGTTTGCGATCATACCTTACGATCACTTTACTTTAGTCTCGTTCACTGTACCGTATTTGATCAACTTTGCCAAAATCACATTGGTAGAAAGTAAAATCACGATCTGAAGAATGCCCCTGTGGTATTTTCCGATCTTTCTCGACACTGCATACTTAATTACCCAATAGTCTAAAAGGTACCCCTCACTGATCGCGGGGCACGCGATCAGTGAGTCCCTTTTGTCTGTCTAGTGCTCCCGTTCCGTGCTTGTCCTACTTCTCTCCCATCTGCTAGAGCCGTCAGCAGAGTTCGGTAACCTTGCTACATCGTCCCACTGTATACTACTCCGACCGCGTCCAGTCCCTGACCAATGATGACTTCTTTTCTTCCTACGTGCGTGCGCCGCTGCTCGGAGTGAATGTGATTTCTTGGACGCGCAAGGGCCCTGAGGTTGGGGGCGTCTAGGTGGTCGCTGTCCTCGTGGATCGGGTCGATATGGGCTTAATACTCGCCTTGAAACCCGAGCCCAACGTAGAAGCCGACGATCATGATGCTAGAAGGTGGACGTCCGGGACGGTGTTCTAAGAGTGCCTCGTGCGCATGTCGTCATAATGAAGGTGCTTAGCAAGGTTTCCAAGGGAAACAACAGAAGGGCGAAGAGCACATAGAATCCCGATGGAAGCGCATGATTAGAGATAGTGCCCACTATAGAGGGGGTTTGTTAGGTCAAAGAGAAGGCCGGAGAGTCCGTAAGAACTGATACGAGAGATATCTTGGCTCCTAGCGTGGGACCCACATCGCACTCACGCCGGGGTAGACTCAGAAGCGAGTACGACCGCGGGTTGCATTAGATTTTGATCCTCGGATCATGCATAGATCAGGAAGCAACCATTGACTGTGCAACTGAGTTGAGCGTAAGTGTAATTCGACTGCCAAACTCAATACCAGCATGCGACGAAGCAGGAGGAGAAACTAACCTCATCAGTTGCTCATCAGGCCCGAAAGCGAGCAGCAACACTGATCAGAACTGATCGTAGCAGCACCATCGAGGGCGATATGAGAATCCTCGGAGTCTCTCTGTAGTCAACCCCATGAGAAACCACAAGAAACCATGCACCATGTACAGTGGTGCTTGCGGCGTTACTATTTTGTGTACTGTACAGCCTGAGTGCGACAGCCTGTGAGCAAGTCCGTGAGCTCGGCGTGAAAAGCAGCGTGAGAGTTTCAGGAGTTTGAAATGGGTCAGACACGTGACCGGAATTCGACAATTTACTGACAGCGGTTTTCGTGTGCCACGGTGTCCTCGATGTTGCCTCCACCCCCGGCGCTGGCGCAACACCTCTCTCTGCGCTTCGCACGCACCACCTTTTCCTCGGTGACGCGCCGCCATGCCTCAGCCGCAACAGCTGCTGCAAGGGTTGCGCCTCAAACGGCCGGGGATACCGCATCTTTATCGCCAGCGCAGCGGTTTCCGCTAACGGAGACTGACCGCCGCCAGTTGAAGTACCAGCGCAACATCGGCGTGTCGGCGCATATAGACTCGGGGAAGACCACGCTCACGGAACGGATTCTGTACTATACGGGGCGTATACGCGATATCCACGAGGTGTGTTTTCTCTCACTTTTTTCAATGCTGGTGCTGAGATGGATGTTCGTGCGGGATAGGTGAGGGGGAAGGATAATGTCGGTGCCAAGATGGATAGTATGGAACTGGAGCGCGAGAAGGGTATCACAATCCAGAGCGCGGCGACTTTCTGTGACTGGAACGCGAAGTCACCGTCAACGGGCGAAATGGAAAAGTTTGCAATCAATATCATCGACACGCCCGGTTCGTTTAGCACGTATCTATCTTCTATGTTCGTGCCGACTGATCGCTCTCTGGCTATGTTTAGGTCACGTCGACTTTACGATAGAGGTCGAGCGCGCGTTGCGTGTGCTTGATGGTGCGGTTTTGGTCTTATGTGCGGTATCTGGTGTCCAGGTGGGTTTATCGTGATAGCATATACCTACGTGTCGTAACAAAATTACCATTGCAGAGTCAAACAATTACTGTCGACCGGCAAATGCGGCGGTACAACGTCCCACGATTGTCTTTCATCAACAAAATGGACAGGTACGCCGGTGGCGTTATCTGACATCCGCGCGCTCTCACGTCCTTGCTTGAAGACCGGGCGCGAACCCATGGCGTGTAATCAATCAGATTCGAACGAAGCTGCGCATGCCTGCCGCCGCAGTTCAAGTTCCCATTGGCGCTGAGGATCAGCTGGAAGGTGTCGTTGACCTTGTCCGTTGGAAGTCCATCTACAACAAAGGTTCCAAAGGGTAAGCCAACGCATTCTTCTTGTTCGATCCCAAAATTTCAACCTTTGCCACCTACAGTGTCGATGTCGTTGAATCCGACGAGATCCCAGCCTCTGCCCTTGAGCTGGCGACCCAGAAGCGCACAGAGCTCATCGAGCAGCTCGCCGAGGTCGACGACGAGATCGCCGATCTCTTCCTGAACGATGCGCTGCCGTCCAACGAGCAACTCGCTGCTGCGATCCGGCGTGCGACCGTCTCTCTGAAATTCTCGCCGGTTTTCTTGGGCTCCGCGGTAAAGAACACCGCGGTGCAGCCGCTGCTCGATGGCGTCTGTGCATATCTCGCGAGCCCTTCAGAGCGTCAGGTCGTCGCGCACGATACTGCGCAACCAGCGGGCTCACCGATGGTTGAGCTGGTTCCGGCTACTGCTGCACCACTCGTTGCTTTGGCGTTCAAGCTTGAGGAAGGTCGTTTCGGGCAGCTCACGTATATGCGCGTGTATCAGGGAAGCTTGAAGAAGGGCCAGTTTATCTTCCATGGACGGACAGGCAAGCGGATCAAGGTCCCCAAGCTGGTGCGCATGCACAGCAACGAGATGGAGGTGCGTTGTCGTGGGAGTATGTGACACGGAGCCTGTGCTAAGGACGTGGCGTGCTCTCAGGATATTGATGAAATTGGTCCCGGTGAAATTTGCGCCATCTTTGGTGTCGAGTGCGCGACCGGTGATACTTTTACTGATGGCACCACCAACTATTCAATGGTGCGTGGGCTATGCAACTGTCATACGTATTATTGAGCCCGAGTTATTCGCAGACCTCGATGTTCGTACCGGACCCCGTCATTTCCCTAGCCATCAAGCCCGTCGGCAACGAAACTCCCAACTTTTCCCGTGCGCTCAACCGTTTCCAGAAGGAAGACCCGACGTTCCGGGTCCACATCGACCGAGAAAGCAAGGAGGTCCGTCATTTTGCTTTGGTCATCCCCAACCTCTAACCAACCAACAGACGATCATATCGGGAATGGGCGAGCTCCACCTCGAAATTTATGTTGAGCGTATGAAGCGCGAGTACGGCGTCGCCTGTACTACCGGGCGTCCGCAGGTCGCCTTCCGAGAGACAGTAACCGAGCGTGCCGAATTTGCATACACACACAAGAAGCAGTCGGGCGGCGCAGGGCAATACGCGCGCGTGATCGGGCACGTCGAGCCGATGTCTCCCGAGGCGGAGTCGGGTACAGACACAGCTTTCGAGAGCGTAGTCATGGGCGGGAACGTGCCGACCAACTATATACCCGCGGTCGAGAAGGGATTCTTTGAGGCGCTCGAGAAGGGCACGTTGGCTGGTAACCCGATCTCAGGCGTAAGGATGGTCCTGCGCGACGGCGCGTTCCACGCTGTCGATTCGTCAGAGCTCGCGTTCCGTCTCGCGGCTATCGGGGCGTTCCGGGAGGCGTATCTCAAGACGAAGCCTGTCATATTGGAGCCTATCATGACGGTCGAAGTCGTCGCGCCAGTCGAGTTTCAGAGTGCGTGACCTTACCCATCATTTCCTTCTAGCGTCGTATTGACTGACTGACGTGACTCAGGCGCGGTGATCGGTGGGCTCAACGCGCGCCGTGGAACGATTATCGATAGCGAGGTCCGCGAGGACGAGTTTACGGCCGTGGCGGAGGTGGCGCTGAATGATATGTTTGGGTACTCGAGCCAGCTACGCGGCGCGACGCAGGGCAAGGGCGAATTCAGCATGGAGTACAAGGTGCGTTTTCGCATCTTACACGACTGACTGGCCTATTGACTATGGCTCGCATCGCAGAATCATATGCCGGTGCTCCCGAACGTGCAGGTTGAGCTGCAGGAGGCCTATCGCAAGTCATTACCTCATAACAACAAAAAGTAGACGCGAGGCGACGGACTTGTAACGAGTCGGCGCATCCCTGATCCCCTCGACTGACGTTATCTCCCTTGGTTCGGTTGGTCCGGGGTAAAATATCGCAGCATCCAGATCTTATTCGCATACGCTTTGTAGAGATATCCGGTACTTATCCAATACTAATCGTAGACGTAATGAATCACCCTCACTCTGCTGCTGAGGGTCAGTGCCATTGGCTGGCCCATTCAGTGTGGTACGAAGCGTTTATGGATATGCTAGGGTCACACACCACCATGGATTACATCCCTAGATGGACGTATCATACATTCAACCAACGACACATCTAAGGGAAGCCAATGCAGCTCGATCTTACAACTATTCCCACAACAGCTTGTGGATCCTCCCGGTAATGTCTTCTGCGATCAACATCTGTTTGTCGTGCATCGTCTACGAACGGATCATTTCATGGATGCGTGTGACAAGACGACGATCTCTCATAAACATCCAAGACCGCTCGAAGCTCCGTCTCAAGGTCCAAGTCGTCGTGAGCGCCAACTCCAGCCAGCCTGATAGTAATATTGAAAAACTTTATCAAGACCCTGATGAGATCCACGATTGTAAGCAACCAAGAGTCTTCCCATCACATCACAAATCAGTTTAGCATGTAAGGATGGGCAGCAACAGCGCGTGCACATGTTGCGGGACTGTCGAAGAGAGCCGTCACCCGAAGATAAGATGTACGTAAAGCGTGGGATTGCGACAGCTGACGCGAGAGGTAGGGTATAGCGAAGTCGACGGCAAGTATGCATTCAAGCCCGAGCCACCAACCTGTCCCGTCGCTACCTCTTGGTCGAAGAAACCACTGTCTGCGTTGCTGTGAGCGTTCCCAGGACTTACACTGGCAAGCAAAGGTTCGTCCGCTGCCGCGTGTTGAGTACAGCCACGCTGCCCACACAACACGACTCCTGGATTGTCATCGGGTGAGGAGACTGCAGGAATGCACCGTGAACCTGACGGTGCCGATCCGGGCCGGCGTCCCGGTGGATGAGCTCCGTGCTCGGTCCACACACACGCGATAATCTTTGGAATTCGGCCGTTGCTGCCGCTATGTTACAACAGAATCACATTCTTCTCCTTTGTATTGACTTTACCCTTACCAGGTTATACCTCTCCGATCAAGCTCGAGCACGCCAACGCCTCAGCCACTTTCATTGAACCACAGTACCTTATCAAATACACCATCCCCAATTCCTCGACATCCGCCCGTTCAATTACCTTCAAAACACCTCCATTTTACCCATGTGAATTTCCCCTATGCTTTCTGCTTCTTCGATCGAGCCCCCTTCATCTGTTTCCATGCGACGTGTTACTATACCATATGTTTACTTACTCTTATTACTTTACTCATCAGGCATCGCTCGTAGTATAAAATGTACTCGGAACGTGCTTGTAAATCCAACCAACTGTTCTCGAAACCCTCTGTCCGAACTGATTGTCTCTTGCGCTCTTAAAACTTTCGTCTCTTCCATTTTCGACTCTGTGTTCTCGTGTGTCACCGGAGCGTGACCGTCACTCGTCGACATCACTTCGTCTCTAGAGACTGCCGGGGAATACAAGGCGGGCGAGCATTCGTCTGATCTGCAACAATTATGCACCTCGGCCAGTGCGCTGGGACAAGAGCATGGATAATGAGGACAAGACACACATAGAAGACTTCAAGACACTGTATCGATGAGGATGCAGGAGGAATAGAAGGTGTTGCGGATGACCTACTTCAGCTCGAATTCCATATGGACTATGTTGGGAATGTTGAGAAGCGTCAGCAAAGGTGGAAGTTCCGCTGCCGCGACTGGGAAGCCCTGCTCTGTGCTGTAAGTGCCCCGTTGTTGCTCTGTGATCGTTTTGGAAGGCCTGACCCCGTTACCGTACTAATCCCGCATTGTCATCACAGTCCCATGCTCGATTGCAAGACTGATACCACCCTCATGTTGCTCGCTGCTCCTTCCAACACGGGTAAGCTACATTCCGTCGTGTTGTGCGCGGTCCGCTGCGACAGCTTCCTGCACGAGTCGACGGACATGCTGAGCATCTGATCCGCCTTTGCAGAGCTGTCCGTGCCTCGCACTTGTCATCGCTACTGGAACAACTCTTGTGGGCCTCTTCGTCGTTGTGCGATGGATCTCCTTCGAGCAGCAGTGATGCACACGAGGAAGACCTCTGCCGCGCGCTGGACACCGCGATCGGGAGCTTGCATGCACTCGGGAGTCTATATGAACAATGGGAGATGTGGTGGATCAAGGAGAAGCACAAGCTGGATGAGGATAAGAAGAAGGTGCAGTTGTTGCTGAAACAGGTGCTTGGCTTCGGCGGTGTTGGCAATCTAGTTGACACGGTGCTATAGGTGGGCACGTGTCATGGACTGCCTCAGAAGTGGACTGACTCAGCAGTTATGACTACACCTTCTCATTACATTAGTCATGGACAGGGGCCGGAGTATCGTTGTAGCACTAACTCACATGCTGTCAGAGTGTCTTATTGTTCTCCAGTATCACATGCCACGGACATGACTCATTCCTAGGATAGCTGTACTAGGGTTCATGACTCATTACTTAGTTTAGACTCCGCTTTAAAGCGAGCCTTATGTGTATATAAGTCGACTAGTAAAGACCAGGGATCTCTATCCTGGTCTTCTTCAATTCGCTATCTTGTCTTGGTTTCCTCTTCCTTTCCAGTCTGCCTTTCTTTGTCATCATCTTCCTTTATTTCTTTCTCTTTCAACTCTTCTCTCTCATCATTGACTTAGTGGAGGTGCTGTTACACCCTTTTCACTCTAAGGGGACCTAGTGTTAGCCAGCCTAGTGTCCAAGAACGCCGATCACGTGTTGCAAGCCACACCAAGTAGTCCAAGTCGGACAAACGGTTAGCAAACTGTTACATTAAGACCAGGATCCCATCGTGGCGTTGCAAACTACAAGAGAACGTTGGGCATCAGAAGGGCCCTTTGAAGCATACAAACTACAAGGACCGGTACAAAGGGAGATACCAGAGCAATTTATCAAAGCAGCTGAGTGGTGGGTATATAACAGTATCGAACGATATCACGCTAGGTCCACTGCACCAGAAGAGTCAAGCTCGGAGCATTGGTACACAGTTGAGTTCAATTTCAAGCACCTTTTGTAACGGTTCGCTAACCGTTTGTCCGACTTGGACTGCTTGATGTGGCTTGCAATACGTGACCGGCGTTCTCGGACACTAGGCTGGCTAACACTAGGTCCCCTTAGAGTGAAAAGGGCGTGACAGCACCTCCACTAAGTCGATGATGAGAGAGAAGAGTTGAAAGAAAAAGAAGAAGAGGAATAAAGAGACGAAGATAGGCAGACCGGAAGGAAAGGAAACAAGAACTGATAGCGAATTGAAGAAGACCAGGATAGGGATCCCTGGTCTTTACTAGTCGACTTATATACACGTAAGACTCGCTTTAAAGCGGAGTCTAAACTAAGTAACGAGTCACAAACCCTAGTACAGCTATCCTAGTATGACATCATGTCCATGTGCATGTGGAGTAAAAGAACAATAACGCTTATGACAGCGTGTGAGTCCGTGCTACAACGATATTCCGGACCCTGTCCATGACTAATGTATGCTGACAGTCGTAGTCATAACCGATGTGTCAGTCCACTTCTGAGGCAGTCTGTAACAATAGTGCGCAATGATGAAGAATGAGGTAAGATAAGAACAGACGCAGTCTGTTACGATTCACCAATCGTACTGCCTGACTTAGGCGTAGGGGGGTCTTGATGAATGACAACGGCTACACTTGACGGTCTTGACCTCTATCACCTGCTGAAAGGGATAGGAATGCTGGTATCTTATACAGAAGTGGATGATCACAACAGCCTAGGTTAAAGGCGAAGCAACGACTGTATCTGCTTGGGTTTGATAAAGCTGAGGGAATACACAGGAAGGGACGACTCCGAGCTAACTGGGTGAAGCTTTAAAGAAACTAAGCTAAAGACTACTGCTCGAGCTGCAGAGTCTTATATATCGTATAAGTAACACATTCAGGCTCCTACTGAACCTGAAACCCTATAGTAATCGTCCAATGGCATACCGCCATCAAGCCACAGGGGCTTATCGACCGTGAGTCATAGATAAAGGCCTCAAGGCATACCTCATGCCAGGGGCATACAACACATGTCCAATGCATGTCCATATCTCCCACCAATGGGATAAATACCTCTGCGCACCACGCGCCTCATGGCCTTATCGCCAAGCCCGCCTAGATCCTTCCAGAACCTTTCCGACTCCCAGCCAGAATCCTCCTAGATCCATCCAGACTCCTCATGGCAGACCATCTGCCTAGACCCTGTCTAGAACATGACATCATTATTCATCAGCTGCCCATCACTTATCCGGTTAGACCCCTCTAGGCTCAAGTCTGGCCCCTGGGTCTGGGCGTCCATCACATGACCCGGTCACGTGACTTCTTCTGGTGGTCTTGCTCCGAACTCGTGACCCATGACTTATTTGTTAGATCTCTGTGATCTGGGTTACGTCACGTGATCCCATCACGTGGTCTTCATCCTGCCTGTCACACTGCCAGCGCGCCGCACAACTGCATATTGGCGGGTACTCACTGCACGTGTATAGGCTTCCCGATGGTCGTTCCACTCGTCTTCTGCGGCTTCTTCTGCCGTCTTCTGCTTCTTAAAGGCGCGCGCTCTTTGAACTAGCGCTCCAACCTTTGCCTTGCTGTCGAAGTCTACGCTTTTCCGGCGGGTCACGGGCCGATCCGTGACACAGTCCCAATGATAATCTGCAGGAAGAGATCAGCGCAGTCCGTGACATTATCCCCTTTTCAGTTCCAGCACCTACGCTGGATAGCCGAAGTCAAATTCTTGAGGGTGTCGCCTAACACAGTGCGCAGCGTGTCCAACTCGTCGTCCTCCCAGCCATCCCACCTGTCCAATCGTTCCCATGTTGGTTGGGCCTTGTACTCCATCCCTGTAACGGTTCGCTAACCGTCTGTCCGACTTGGACTACTTGGTGTGGCTTGCAACACGTGACTGGCGTTCTCGGACACTAGGCTGGCTAACACTAGGTCCCCTTAGAGTGAAAAGGGCGTGACAGCACCTCCACTAAGTCGATGATGAGAGAGAAGAGTTGAAAGAGAAAGAAGAAGAGGAATAGAGTGACGAAGAAAGGCAGACTGAAGGAAAGGGAAACAAGAACTGATAGCGAATTGAAGAAGACCAGGATGGAGATCCCTGGTCTTTACTAGTCGACTTATATACAGGTAAGACTCGTTTTAAAACGGAGTCTAAACTATAGTACGAGTCACGAACCCTAGTACAGCTATCCTAGTATGACATCATGTCCATGGCATGTGATACTACAAGACAATAAGACACTTTGACAGCGTGTGAGTCTGGCTGAGTAAATACTAATACACCGGTCCTAGGAATGGAACGTCACGGAAGGCCATAGAACCTGGCCCATCACATGTTCTAGAGCCATCTGATAACAATGTAATGTGCAATGGTGGGGGAAATGAGATAAGAACGAATGCAGTCCCAATGATAATCTGCTCAGAGAGGTTAGCGCAGTCCAGTCCGTGACATTATCCCCTTTTCAGTTCCAGCGCCTACGCTGGATAGCCGAGGTGAGGTTCTTGAGGGTGTCACCCAACACCATGCGTAGCGTGTCCAATTTGTCATCCTCCCATCCGTCCCACCTGTCTAGTCGTTCCCAGGTTGGCTCCGCCTTATACTCCATCCCGTACCCCCATACCTTGGGGTGTTTCTGTGGCCTTTCTTCAATTAGCGTAGCCGTCGTCCAAGTTGGCTCAGTCGCCGTATGGTCATGGTGGTGGAGGGTGTAAGTGGTATCGAAGCAATATTTAGTACACCCCTTGTAATCGTGGTCGGAGGGAGGGGCTGGTGACAAGTTCGCCGACGAGCTTGACGAGGCGGAGGATGAGCTTTTTGGCGACGGGGGGGAGGTTAGGTTGTAGTCATATTCGGGCGTGCCGACTAAGGGGGTCCCAGGGTTCTCCCCCAATCCTACTAATGGCACAGCGTCGATCCCCTTTTCAGGGGTTGCCTTCGGCCCTTCTGGAAAGAAGGGAGAGGGATCCCTGCTTAGCGTGGTTATGGGTGCCCAAGGAGTACTTCCGGCAGTGTCGAGCATTCTGGGGGGCGTATGGGTTTCAATGTTCATATCGTCAGATGGTGGCCAAGATGCTGGGGTTTCAACCCGGTTGCCAAAAATTAGTGGTGTAGGCGGCGTGGGCGATGGGGGAGTGCGTGGGAGGACCATGCCATGGTCATCTATGAGGGGGCGAATTGGTATGTCAATTGGAGAGGATCGAGGGACTATGTCGCTGTTGGTGGGATTGGTGAAGATCATTGTAGATGGAGCGTATCGAGTTGCGTGTCGCAGAAGTAGTTGAGAAAGAATATGAGCTGAAGAGTGGGGAGACTTAGCGAATGCAAGGCTCCTTATATGTGTTTCTTTGGCGGGGTTCGATGCTTTGAACTCCCGCACCTTATCATCAGCGAATACGTCATCCTTATCGATCCACATGTTGTCCGAGTCAGGGTACCCTTCCCATTTGACCAAATATTGAAGACGCTGTCTCCTGCCGAACTTCCGAGAGTCTAGAATTTTCTCTACGGAGTATTCTTCTGCCCCATCAACCAAATCCAGTGGTGGGCGCTGATAGTTGGGCCCATGCATTATTGTCTCGCGATATGGGGTGAGAAGATCGATGTGAAACACGGGGTGAATGCTCCACTGCGTGGGAAGTTGTAACTGATAACTGACCGGCGATAGTACCTTAATAACCTTGAATGGGCCATGTCTTCTGGGCGCAAGCTTGGCGGTTGGCTGATTAAGACGGAGATTCTTGCCTTCTAACCATACTTGGTCGCCTGCCTTGTATTTGGGCGTATCACGGTGTTTGACCCATGACCGTTGGGCCTTAATCATCAGTTGTTGTGCCGTATCTCGTGCCTGTTTCAGCTGCTCGAGGCGTAATGTGACCTGTGGTAGTGGCGACGATGTTGTTATCCAATCAGCGCGTGGGTGGTAGCCCATTAGGAGGAAAAATGGAGACTTCCTCGTGGTTTCGCTTGGCCAATTGTTATGCGCGAATTGTGCGATAGGGAGATAAGGGGCCCAATTCGTCTGATGGTGGTCTGAGATGAACCGGATAGCGGTCTCGACCCATTGATTCGAACGCTCTGATTGTCCGTCGGTCCTTGGATGATACGCCGTTGACGGATTTCGCTCAATCCCTGTGATGCGGCACACTTCTTGCATGAATTTTGATATGAACCTGGGGTCCCGGTCACTAATAACTTTTCGTGGTAATCCGAAGTGCGCAAACACGTGTTGAATGTAAAGTGCCGCTGTGCCTTCTGCATTAATTTCTTCTCGACAGGGTATAAAGATTGCCGCTTTGGTGCAATTGTGATCGGTAACCGTGAGAATGGAGTCATATCCCTGTGATTCAGGGAGTTTAGTGATGAAGTCTAATGCAATAGTTTCGAATGGCATAGCTTCGGGTTTGGGATATATGGGCCTTAAAGGCGCTTTGGTGGGTCGATTGTTGACTTTGTGGCGCTGGCAATCCGTGCATCCTTGTACGTAATCCTTGACATCTGGACGCAATTGAGGCCACCAGTAGTTGCGCTCTACGATTTGCGTCGTCCTATTGATGCCCGGATGTCCGTGTACTGGTGGATCATGGTGTGCTTTGATGATGTCGCGCTTGCCCGTTAGTCCTTTTGTAACCACCAATCGTCCTTCTTTGTACCAGACGCCGTTTAGTAGCTTGAGTTGATGGGGGTCTATCCATGATTTGAGAATTTCTTCGTCCTGTTGGTGTCGTGGTTCAACGGTCGCAACGGTTCTTGCGAACAGACGTTCCGGTAGCACTGTTACATCGGTGTTATCTTCAGTGCCTTGGTTGTAGTCAGGTCTTCTGGATAGCGCATCCGCGCGTCCATTGGCCGTTCCTTTGATGTGACGAATTTCAATGTCGTACTCGGATAGACGAAGTACTTCCCTGGCTACACGCCTACTGATCTTATGTGGCTCTTTCCAGTACAGCAGGTTTTGATGGTCCGAATAGACGATCACCTTGTGGGGAGAGCCAGCTAAAAACGACCTCCAGTTATCTAGGGACATGACCACTGCCAATAGTTCCAGATCGGCTATGTCGTAATTGTGCTGTGCCTCGTTGAGCGTTTTCGAGAAATAGGCAATGGGGTGTCGTTTGCCGTCTTCTTTCTTTTGCAGTAACACTGCTCCTACTGCAAAACCCGATGCATCAACCTCCAGTTCAAATTGCTTGTCCAGTTCAGGGTGTGCCAATACTGGTTCGCGTGTGACTCTGTTTCGCAGCTCGTCAAACGCCTTCTGACAGTGTTCCGTCCATAGCCATTCAGCGTCTTTTCGTGTTAATTCGTTTAATGGTCTCGCAATGTGTGCGAATCCTCGAATGAATGGTCGGTAAAAGTTGCAAAAGCCCAAAAAAGATCTGATGTCCTTAACTTTGGTAGGCGTGGGCCAATTTTTGATTCCCGCAATTTTGATAGGGTCCATGCGCGTTATCCCCTTTTCAAGGATTACCCCCAGGTAATCCATACGTGGGGCATGGAAAGTGCACTTCTCCGGTTTGAAGTAAAGGTCTAATCGTTCCGCTACCTCGAATACTGCCGAAACTGCTTTGATGTGATCTTCTAAATTTGTGCTCGTCGCGATAGCGATGTCATCCATGTAAATCCGAATCGCGGTTCCCCTGGCGTTCCAAAAGTCAATGACGTCTCTATATTCGTAGTTCATCATGTTTTGGAACGTAGCTGGTGAATTCTTCAGCCCAAAAAACATGACAAGTGGCTCCCACAACCCGTATTTGGTTTTGAAGGCGGCTTTATGTTCGTCGCCTTCCTTGATGCGGATATTGTTATATCTGTCCTTGACATCAAGCTTCGTGAAGATCTTTGCCCCGCTAAGGTCTGTAAGCAAGTCTGTGATCAGTGGAAGAGGGTATTGGTTGCTGATAGTGATGTCATTAATGCGCCGATAGTCTTGTACCGGCCGCAACTTTCCGTCCTTTTTCTGTATAAAGAAAAAGGGTGATGCATATGGCGAAATGGAGGGACGAATATATCCTTTTGCTTCCTGTTCCTGCAGGAATTTGAGTAGTGATTTGTCCTCATCTTGTGTCATGGGGTAGACTTTACATGGTAACGCGTCTGGTGCGGTTGGTTTGAAATCAATGGCATGATCCCATGGTCTCGACGGTGGAAATCGTGATGATGCTTCGCTACTGAATAATTTAGCGAATCTTTCGTACGTCTTTGGGACCTCGGCAGCGACTTGGTGTTGCCCTGCCTGAATGGCCAGTTCGGTGGATACCCCTCGAATGGTAGACTGTGATTCGAGGGTGCGGACTATGTGATGTTTTTCTTCTTCTGATAACGTCGCGGCAACCACCGCCCTCGGTCGGATGACACGAGGGTTAACGGATGAAATAACAACCGGGAGAGTTCGCTTGTCAATTACAGCGTGTCTCCAACTGAATTTGGGTTCGAATGATGCTAGCCACGGATAGCCTAGCAAAATATCTTCGCTTCCTATATCCGTGATGAGGAAGCGCATTTCTCTGTGAATTCCTTTAGTGTATACGTCCAGGTCGAGATAATGCGTGATTCTCCCCGATTTGTTGGTAGTGTTGTCAATGTTGAATATCTTCCTAGGGGATGGGAGTTCCTTCTTCCTTAATCCCATTTTCGTCGCGAAATTCGGGTGCATGAAATTATCAGTGGCCCCGGAATCTACTAGCGCTCGCTTGTCGGCCATGAAGCAACTTGTACGAATCGACACTGGAATTTTCATAGAACGGTAGCGTGTGATATATACAGAGTTACAACGAAGAGCCCTTACCCAGGCCGTTGGGTTCAGGCATTTTGAAAATCCTCTTGCCTCCACAATTGTTGCATGACGAGGTCTTTAACCTCGTCGGGTTCTTCGGCCACTCCTTCAAGCCAAGCTTGAGCCTTCTGTTGAGGGGTGCGTCCTTCAATGACGCTTCGGTCGTCTACAATGCTTCGAGCGGCATACAAGCCGTCTTCTTCTGCCTCTGCCTGTCAAACTCGTGGTGGTCCTTGATTTTGTCGATAGAAAGGATTTTGCCTCAAGGGCTGTCGACAATCTCTTTTAAAGTGACCTGGTTTGCCACAGTTGAAACATGTAAGGACTTTCCTTTGTCCTACTGGCGTGCCAGTTCCTCGTCCCGCCTCTCTTGGAGGTTGGTAGCGGTTCCTTCCTGGCTCGTAATCTTCTGCTTGTGCCAATCGTGCCCTTCCCGGGGATAGATCCATTGCATTTGGATCTGGGAGGTTTGGAATGTTAGGTTTACGCCATCGATTGGCGTTGTTGTTGTAGTTGTTGCCCTTCCAATTGTTGCCTCCTGTTGGCACATTTTTACGGGGATTGAACTGCTCAAGTCGACTCTTCATGTGAACAAACACTTTTTGTTGTTGAATGGAGGCCTCGCGCCATCCTTCATAGTCTCGTGGTTGAACGTTCTTAAAGATGTACTCGTACATCGCATGTGGCAATGCATCTGTGAAGATCCGCAACACCAGTGGCTGGTTGACATCATAATTGGCATGGCGCACCAATTGTTCAAATCTCGTAATGAGGCCATCCAGGTCTCCGTTCTGCATGCGGAGGCCTCTTCCTAATTCTGCTTGTGCTTTCTCTTGTTCCAGTACGTCGGCATACTGCCGGTTGAAGGCGCCGATAACGCCATTCCACAGTCGTTCGTCCGTTGTTGCCCATCCTTGGGTCGTGACTTGAGTGCGGAGCCATGCGTTGACTCCCTTGACCCATTCGTTAACAAGGTTCCCCTGAATGTATGTGAGGAAAAACATAGCTCGTTGGTATGGGTTATGCATAAGTGTATTTGTGATGTTGACCCCTTCGTAGAGTTGCCATTGGGTGATGAATTGCTCTGCCTTGGAGCGGTCTCCTGTGAAGATGATAGGCGGATTGCCTACTAGTTTATCTCCATGATGTCCCCCTGGCTGCGGTGCTTGTGGCATTGGCATGGGAATTCCTGCTGGCGGTCCCCCACCTCCTGGTGGTCCTCCGCCTCCTCCTGGTGGTCCTCCAAACGGTCCACCTCCCGGTCCTTGACCTCCTCGTGGCCATCCGAATGGGATTCTTGGTGATGCTCGTCTTTCACGAGCTGTTGGGGGATCCGGCTGATCCGGTCCTATGGCGTGATATAGCGCTACATCGTCTGGGTTCATCGGCATTTCCATATGCCCCGTGTGTGGGTTGATAATCCCTGCCGCTGGTTCCATGGTCATTGTACGACTCATGATTGGTTCTTGGATATGCAACGACTCAGCTAATTGTAATGCGATAATCTGATCGCTTCCTCTCTGTGGTGCTGGTGATCGTACTTGAATGGCGCTTGCCTCGCTGGCTACTGATGGGGTACTTGTTCGCGTTGTGGGGGTTTCGTCGATTGTGCTTCGGATCCTCTGCGCTCGGTCCAACCGATCTTGATCTTCTGCGTCTTGTGGGGTGATGTCAAGCCCTAGGTCTTCTCCGGCAATACGGAAAGCTTCCCAAGTTCCCCCGACTTCTAGATTTTCAATCCAACGGATTTCTACCCAACAAAGATGTTCGAAGTTGAACTCAACTGGATACCAGCGTTCTGAGCTGGATTCTTCTGGTGCGTTTGACTTGGCGTGATATCGTTCAATACCGTTGTGTACACGCCACTCTGCTGCTTTGATGAAACTTGCTGGTACTTCCCTTAGTACCGGTCCTTGTAATTCGTATACTTCAAAGGACCCTTCCGACGCCCACTGTTCCCTTGTAGTTTGCAACGCCACGATGGGATCCTGGTCTTAATGTAACGGTTCGCTAACCGTCTGTCCGACTTGGACTACTTGGTGTGGCTTGCAACACGTGACTGGCGTTCTCGGACACTAGGCTGGCTAACACTAGGTCCCCTTAGAGTGAAAAGGGCGTGACAGCACCTCCACTAAGTCGATGATGAGAGAGAAGAGTTGAAAGAGAAAGAAGAAGAGGAATAGAGTGACGAAGAAAGGCAGACTGAAGGAAAGGGAAACAAGAACTGATAGCGAATTGAAGAAGACCAGGATGGAGATCCCTGGTCTTTACTAGTCGACTTATATACAGGTAAGACTCGTTTTAAAACGGAGTCTAAACTATAGTACGAGTCACGAACCCTAGTACAGCTATCCTAGTATGACATCATGTCCATGGCATGTGATACTACAAGACAATAAGACACTTTGACAGCGTGTGAGTCTGGCTGAGTAAATACTAATACACCGGTCCTAGGAATGGAACGTCACGGAAGGCCATAGAACCTGGCCCATCACATGTTCTAGAGCCATCTGATAACAATGTAATGTGCAATGGTGGGGGAAATGAGATAAGAACGAATGCAGTCCCAATGATAATCTGCTCAGAGAGGTTAGCGCAGTCCAGTCCGTGACAATCCCGTACCCCCATACCTTCGGGTGCTTCATGGGCCTTTCTTCAATTAGCGTGGCTGTAGTCCAAGTCGGCTCAGCCGCCGTGTGGTCGTGATGGTGGAGGGTGTAGGTGGTGTCGAAGCAATACTTAGTACACCCCTTATGGTCATGGTCAGGGGGTGGAGTTGGTGACGGGTCAGATGACGAGCTAGACGAAGCGTGGGACGAGCTTTTTGGTGAGGGGGGGGAAGTGAGGTCGTAGTTGTATTCGGGTGTGCCGACTAAAGGGGTCCCAGGGTTTTCACCTAGTCCTACTAGCAGCACTGCGTCAATCCCCTTTTCAGGGGTCGCCGTTGGCCCGTCTGGGAAGAAGGGCGACGGGTCCCGACTGAGTGTGTTGATAGGTGCCCAAGGGACACTTCCCTCGGCTTCGAGCGTCCTGGGGGGCGTACGAGTCTCAATGTTCATGTTGTCTGATGGTGGCCAAGACGCCGGGGTTTCCACCCTGTTACCAAACAGTAGTGTTGTTGGCGGCGTGGGGGACGGAGGGGTGCGTGGTAATACCATGCCATGGTTGTCGACAAGTGGTCTAGTCGGTATGTCAATGGGGGCTGATCGGGGAATGATGTCAACATTGGAAGGATTGGTGAAAATCATGTTGTGTTGTCTGTATCGGGACGCGTATTGCAAGAGTAGTTGAGAGCGTGTAAGAGCTGAGGGGTGAGGGGACTTAGCAGAAGAAAGACTCCTTATATGCGTCTCTTTGGCGGGGTTTGAAGCTTTGAACTCCCGCACTTTGTCATCAGCGAATACGTCATCCTTATCGACCCACATGTTGTCCGAGTCGGGGTACCCTTCCCATTTGACCAAATACTGAAGTTGCCGTCTTCTGCCGAATTTCCGAGAGTCTAGAATCTTCTCTACGGAGTATTCTTCTTCCCCGTTTACCAGATCAGGTAATGGGCGCTGATAGTTAGGCCCATGCGTTATTGTTTCGCGATAAGGTGTGAGAAGATCGATGTGAAACACGGGGTGAATGCTCCACTGCGTGGGAAGGGCCAATTGATAACTGACCGGCGATAGTACCTTGATGACCTTGAATGGGCCATGTCTCCTGGGCGCAAACTTGGCGGTTGGCTGACTGATACGGAGATTCTTGCCTTCTAACCATACTTGGTCGCCTTCCTTGTACTTGGGCGTATCGCGATGTTTGACCCATGACTGTTGGGCCTTGATCATCATTTGTTGCGCCATTTCTCGTGCCTGTTTCAGTTGTTCAAGGCGCAACGTGACCTGTGGTAATGGGGATGATGACGAAATCCAATCAGTGCGCGGGTGATAGCCCATCAGAAGGAAGAATGGTGACTTCCTCGTGGTTTCGCTTGGCCAATTGTTGTGTGCAAATTGGGCGATGGGGAGATAAGGGGCCCAATTTGTCTGGTGATGGTCGGAGATGAATCTGATGGCAGTCTCGACCCACTGATTTGAACACTCTGACTGTCCGTCCGTCCTCGGGTGATAAGCGGTGGATGGATTTTGCTCAATTCCCGTAATCCGGCATACTTCCTGCATGAATTTGGATATGAATCGAGGGTCTCGATTGCTAATGACTTTGCGGGGTAATCCGAAGTGTGCAAACACGTGTTGGATGTAGAGCGCCGCTGTCCCTTCTGCATTAATTTCTTCTCGACATGGTATGAATATGGCGGCTTTGGTACAGTCATGATCGGTGACTGTAAGGATGGAATCGTATCCCTGCGACTCAGGGAGCTTAGTGATGAAGTCTAATGCGATAGTTTCGAATGGCATAGCTTCAGGTTTGGGATATATGGGCCTTAAAGGCGCCTTCGTTGGTCGATTATTGACCTTGTGGCGTTGGCAGTCTGCGCATCCTTGTACGTAATCTTTCACATCTTGACGCAGTTGTGGCCACCAGTAATTGCGTTTGACAATTTGTATGGTCCGGTTGATGCCTGGGTGTCCATGCACAGGTGGATCGTGATGAGCTCTGATGACGTTACGCTTGCCTGATAGTTCATCGGTGACGACCACTCGTCCCTCTTTGTACCATACGCTGTTCAACTGTTTGAGTTGGTGTGGGTCAATCCACGGCTTGAGACGCTCTTTGTCTTGACCGTGTGGTTGTTCAATGGTCGCAATGGTTCTTGCAAATAGTCGTGCAGGTAGTACTGTTACATTGGCGTTATCTTCGGTACCTTGGTCATAGTCTGGTCTCCTTGATAGTGCATCCGCTTGTCCGTTTGCCGTTCCTTTGATATGACGGATTTCAATGTTGTACTCAGATAAGCGGAGTACTTCCCTGGCCATGCGCCTGCTGATTTTGTGGGGTTCCTTCCAATATAACAAGTTTTGATGGTCTGAATAGACGATGACTTTGTGTGGTGACCCAGCCAAAAATGCCCTCCAGTTATCCAGTGACATCATGACAGCAAGCAGCTCTAGATCGGCTATGTCGTAGTTGTGTTGTGCCTCGTTAAGCGTCTTTGAAAAGTATGCAATGGGGTGTCTTTTGTTGTCTTCTTTCTTCTGCAATAGTACAGCTCCCACTGCGAACCCAGATGCGTCAACCTCCAGTTCGAATTGCTTGTCTAGTTCCGGATGTGCTAGTACTGGTTCACTTGTAACTCGGTTGCATAGTTCGTCGAATGCCTTTTGACATCGTTCGGTCCACAACCATTCGGCGTCTTTTCGTGTGAGTTCGTTCAATGGTCTCGCAATGTGTGCGAATCCTCGAATGAATGGTCGGTAAAAGTTACAAAAGCCCAGAAAAGATCTGATGTCCTTAACTTTGGTGGGCGTAGGCCAATTTTTGACACCCGCAATTTTGATGGGGTCCATGCGCGTTATCCCCTTTTCAAGGATTACCCCCAGGTAATCCATACGTGGTGCGTGGAAAGTGCATTTCTCCGGTTTGAAATAAAGGTCTAATCGTTCTGCAACCTCGAATACTGCTGATACTGCCTTGATATGGTCTTCCAAATTAGTGCTAGTTGCGATTGCTATGTCATCCATATAGATGCATATTGCTGTCCCCCTAGCGTTCCAAAAGTCAATAGTGTCCCTGTACTCGTAGTTCATCATGTTTTGGAACGTAGCTGGTGAGTTTTTCAGCCCAAAAAACATGACTAGTGGTTCCCACAACCCATATTTGGTTTTGAAAGCGGCCTTGTGTTCATCTCCCTTTTTGATACGGATGTTATTGTATCCATCCTTGACGTCCAGTTTGGTGAATATTTTGGCGCCGCTGAGATCTGTTAGGAGATCTGTGATTAATGGAAGAGGGTACTGATTGCTGATGGTGATGTCGTTGATACATCGGTAGTCTTGTACTGGTCTCAATTTGCCGTCTTTCTTCTGTATAAAGAAGAAGGGTGATGCATAGGGTGAAATGGATGGACAAATGTATCCCTTAGCTTCCTGTTCCTGCAGGAATTTGAGCAGTGATTTATCTTCGTCCTGTGTCATGGGGTATATTTTACATGGTAACGCGTCGGGGGCGGTTGGTTTGAAGTCTATCGCATGATCCCAAGGCCTTGATGGTGGGAATCGGGACGATGCTTCACTACTGAATAGCTTGGCGAAACGTTCATATACTTTTGGGACTTCTGCAGCAACCTGATTTTGTCCCGCTTGAATTGCCAATTCGGTAGATACCCCTCAAATGGTGGACTGGGATTCGAGGGTACGGACTATATGATGTTTTTCTTCTTTTGATAACGTTGTGGCAATGACCGGCCGCTGTCGAATGATACGAGGGTTAACGGATGAAATAACAACCGGCAGAGTTCGTTCGTCAATGACTGCGTGTCTCCAACTGAACTTGGGTTCGAACAATGCTAGCCATGGATATCCTAACAAAATGTCTTCACTTCCTATGTCCATGATGAGGAATCGCATCTCCCTGTGGATTCCTTTAGTGTATAGATCTAGGTCAAGGTAGTGCGTGATTTTCCCTGATTTGTTGGTGGTGTTATCGATGTTGAATATTTTTCGGGGTGTTGGGAGTTCCTTCATTCCCAGACCCATCTTCGTCGCGAAATTAGGGTGCATGAAATTATCAGTGGCCCCTGAATCTACTAGCGCTCGCTTATCGGCCATGAAGTAACTGGTACGGATCGACACTGGAATTCGCATAGAACGGTAGCGTGTGATATACACAGAGTTACAACGAAGAGCCCTCACCCAGGCCGTTGGGTTCAGGCATTTTGAAAATCCTCCCATCTCCACAATTGTTGCATAACGAGGTCTTTAACCTCGTCCGGTTCTTCAGCTACTCCCTCTAGCCAGGCTTGGGCTTTTTGCTGAGGGGTGCGCCCTTCGATGACGCTTCGGTCATCCACAATACTTCGGGCAGCGTAAAGCCCGTCTTCCTCAGCTTCTGCCTGTCGGGTACGAGAGGGGCCTTGATTTTGTCGATAGAAAGGATTTTGTTTCAAGGGCTGTTGACAATCTCTTTTAAAGTGACCAGGTTTGTCACAGTTGAAGCATTTAAGGACTTTCCTTTGTCCTGCTGGCGTACCAGTCCCTCGTCCCGCTTCTCCCGGTGGTTGGTATCGATTTCTTCCTGGCTCATAGTCTTCTGCTTGAGCTATGCGTGCTCTTCCTGGGGATAGATCCATTGCATTTGGATCTGGGAGATTTGGAATGTTAGGTCGGCGCCATCGATTGGTGTTGTTGTTGCCCTTCCAGTTATTGAACCCGGTCGGCGTGTTTTTCCTTGGGTTGAACTGCTCGAGTCGACTTTTCATGTGTACAAACACCTTCTGCTGTTGAATCAAGGCTTCGCGCCATCCTTCGTAATCTTGTGGTTGCACATTTTTGAAAATGTACTCGTACATTGCGTGTGGCAATGCGTCTGTGAAGATTCGCAGAACCAGTGGTTGATTGACGTCATAGTTGGCATGGCGTACCAACTGTTCAAATCTCGTGATCAGACCATCTAGATCTCCATTTTGCATGCGGAGTCCTCTTCCTAGTTCTGCTTGAGCCTTTTCTTGTTCTAATACATCTGCGTACTGCCTGTTGAAGGCACCAATAACGCCATTCCATAGGCGTTCGTCTGTTGTTGCCCATCCTTGTGTCGTGACTTGAGTGCGGAGCCAGGCGTTGACTCCCTTAACCCATTCGTTAACGAGGTTCCCTTGTATGTATGTGAGAAAGAACATAGCTCGTTGATATGGGTTATGCATAAGTGTATTCGTGATGTTGACCCCTTCATAGAGTTGCCATTGTGTGATAAATTGCTCAGCCTTGGAACGATCTCCTGTGAAGATAATGGGTGGGTTACCCACTAGTTTGTCTCCGTGGTGTCCTCCTGGTTGCGGAGCTTGTGGCATTGGCATCGGTATTCCTGCTGGTGGTCCCCCACCTCCTGGTGGTCCCCCCCCTCCTCCTGGCGGTCCTCCGAAGGGTCCTCCTCCAGGTCCTTGTCCTCCCCTTGGCCATCCGAATGGGATTCTGGGTGATGCTCGTCGTTCACGAGCTGTTGGTGGGTCCAGCTGATCTGGCCCTATGGCGCGGTATAGCGCTACATCGTCTGGGTTCATCGGCGTTTCCATATGTCCTGTGTGTGGGTTGATAGTCCCTGCTGTTGGTTCCATGGTCATCGTACGACTCATGACTGGTTCTTGTATGTGCAACGACTCAGCTAGTTGTAATGCGATAATTTGATTGCTCCCTCTTTGTGGTGCTGGTGACTGTACTTGAATAGCACTCGCCTCACTAGCGACTGATGGGGTACTTGTCCTTGTTGTGGGGGTTTTGTCAATGGTGTTCCGGATCCTTCTAGCTCGATCCAATCGATCTTGATCCTCTGCGTCTTGTGGGGTGATATCAAGCCCTAGATCTTCTCCGGCGATACGGAAGGCTTCCCAAGTTCCCCCAATTTCTAGATTTTCAATCCAACGGATTTCCACCCAACAAAGATGTTCGAAGTTGAACTCAACTGGGTACCAGCGTTCCGAACTGGATTCTTCTGGTGCGTTTGACTTGGCGTGATATCATTCGATACCATTATGTGCACGCCACTCTGCTGCTTTGATGAAGCTCTCTGGTACTTCCCTTAGTACCGGTCCTCGTAACTCGTATACTTCAAAGGGCCCTTCTGATGCCCAACGTTCTCTTGTAGTTTGCAACGCCACGATGGGATCCTGGTCTTAATGTAACGGTTCGCTAACCGTTTGTCCGACTTGGACTGCTTGATGTGGCTTGCAATACGTGACCGGCGTTCTCGGACACTAGGCTGGCTAACACTAGGTCCCCTTAGAGTGAAAAGGGCGTGACAGCACCTCCACTAAGTCGATGATGAGAGAGAAGAGTTGAAAGAAAAAGAAGAAGAGGAATAAAGAGACGAAGATAGGCAGACCGGAAGGAAAGGAAACAAGAACTGATAGCGAATTGAAGAAGACCAGGATAGGGATCCCTGGTCTTTACTAGTCGACTTATATACACGTAAGACTCGCTTTAAAGCGGAGTCTAAACTAAGTAACGAGTCACAAACCCTAGTACAGCTATCCTAGTATGACATCATGTCCATGTGCATGTGGAGTAAAAGAACAATAACGCTTATGACAGCGTGTGAGTCCGTGCTACAACGATATTCCGGACCCTGTCCATGACTAATGTATGCTGACAGTCGTAGTCATAACCAATGTGTCAGTCCACTTCTGAGGCAGTCTGTAACAATAGTGCGCAATGATGAAGAATGAGGTAAGATAAGAACAGACGCAGTCCCAATGATAATCTGCAGGAAGAGATCAGCGCAGTCCGTGACACCTTTGTTGGGTAGAAATCCGCTGGATTGAAAGTCTAGAGATTGGGGGACATTGGCAAGCATTCCACATTGCTGGAGAAGATTTGGGGCTCGATATCACAGCACAAGACGCAGCTGATCAAGATCAGTTGGATCGAGCTAGGAGGCCCCGAGATACAACAGACAAAACCCCCACAACATGAACAAGTATGCCATCAACGGCCAGCGAAGCCAGTGCTATTCAAGTATGGTCACCAGCACCACAGAGAGGAAGCGATCAAATTATTGCATTACAGTTAGCTGAGTCATTACATATCCAGGATCCAGCTATGAGTCGTACAATGACTATGGAAGCGCCAGTGGGCATTATCAATCCACATACGGGGCATATGGAAATGCCAATGAACCCAGACGACGTGGCGCTATACTGTGCAATAGGGCCCGATCAGCCGGACCCCCCTACAAATCGAGGACAACAAGCTTCACCAAGAATACCGTTTGGATGGCCCAGAGGGGGACAAGGACCTGGAGGCGGACTGTTCAGAGGACCACCAGGAGGAGGTGGAGGACCACCCGGAGGGGGAGGACCACCGGGAGGAGTCCCAATGCCCATGCCACAAGCACCTCAACCAGGAGGACACCACGGAGACAAGCTAGTAGGCAATCCACCTATCATCTTTACAGGAGATCGCTCCAAGGCTGAACAATTTATCATGCAATGGCAACTGTACAAAGGAGTAAACATCACCAATATGCTCATGCATAACCCATATCAACGAGCTATGTTCTTCCTCACATATATTCAGGGAAACCTCGTTAATGAATGGGTCAAGGGAGTCAACGCATGGCTCCGTACCCAAGTCACCACACAAGGATGGGCCACCACCGATGAACGCCTATGGAACGGAGTTATCGGTGCCTTTAATAAGCAGTACACCGATGTTCTAGAACAAGAGAAGGCACAAGCCGAATTAGGAAGAGGACTCCGCATGCAGAATGGAGATTTGGATGGACTAATCACAAGATTTGAACAATTGGTACACCACACCAACTACAATGTCAACCAGCCACTGGTTCTGCGAATCTTCACAGATGTGTTGCCACATGCAATGTATGAGTACATTTTCAAAAATGTGCAACCAAGAGACTACGAAGGCTGGCGTGAAGCATCTATCCAGCAACAGAAAGTATTCGTACATATGAAGAGTTGACTGGAGCAGTTCAACCCAAAAAAGAATGCACCAACGGGTTTCAGCAACTGGAAGACGAACAACTACAACAACAACCGTTGGCATCGACCCAACATCCCAAACTTACCAGATCCAAATGCTATGGATCTATCTCCAGGCAGGGCACAACTGGCCCAGGCAGAAGATTACAAACTGGGAAGGAACCGATACCAAGCACCAGAAGGAGCAGGACAAGGGACAGGCATGCCAACAGGGCAAAGGAAAGTCCTTAAATGTTTTAACTGCGACAAACCAGGTCACTTTAAAAGAGATTGTCGGCAGCTCGTGAGGCAAAACCCTTTTTACCGGCAAAATCAAGGTCCCCCGCGTGTCCGACAGGCAGATACGGAAGAAGACAGCTTATACGCTGCCTGAAGCATCGTCGATGACCGCAGCATCATTGAAGGGCGCACCCTGCAACAAAAAGCTCAAGCGTGGCTTGAAGGGGTTGCCGAAGAACCGGACGAGGTTAAAGACCTTGTAATGCAACAATTGTGGAGGTGGGAGGATTTTCAAAATGCCTGAACCCAACGGCCTGGGTGAGGGCTCTTTGTTGTAACTCTGTATACATCACACGCTACCGTTCTATGTGAATTCCAGTGTCGATCCATACCAGTTACTTCATGGCCGATAAGCAAGTGCTAGTAGATTCGGGAGCCACTGATAACTTCATGCATCCGAATTTCACAACGAAAATGGGATTGGGGATGAAAGAACTCCCGACCCCTAGAAAAATATTCAATATTGATAACACCACCAACAAATCAGGGAAGATCATGCACTATCTTGATTTGGATGTATGCACTAAAGGAATCCACAAGGAGATGCATTTCCTCATTACCGATATTGGAAGTGAAGACATCTTGCTAGGATATCCATGGTTAGTGTCCTTCAAACTGAGGTTCAGTTGGAAGCACGCTGTCATTGATGAGAAAGCCCTGCCGGTCATAATCTCATCTATCAACCCTCGAATTATCCGACAACAACCGGTAATTGCGACCACTCTATCGGAGGAAGAAAAACATCATATAGTCTGCACCCTGGAGTCCCAATCAACCATTCGAGGAGTATCAACTGAATTAGCAATCCAGGTGGGACAAAGCCAAGTGGCAGCTGAAGTTCCGAAAGTATATGAGCGTTTCGCCAAGCTATTTAGCAGTGAAGTGTCCTCACGATTCCCGCCCTCAAGACCTTGGGACCACACTATAGACTTTAAACCCACGGCCCCAGATGCACTCCCCTGTAAAGTCTACCCCATGACACAGGATGAAGACAAATCACTGCTCAAATTTCTACAAGAGCAAGAAGCCAAAGGGTACATTCGGCCCTCCATTTCCCCTTACACATCACCCTTCTTTTTTATACAAAAGAAGGACAGCAAACTACAACCAGTACAGGACTACAGGCAGATCAACAACATCACAATCAGCAATCAGTATCCCCTCCCATTAATCACCGACCTCCTAACAGACCTTAGCAGCGCAAAAATCTTCACGAAACTTGACATCAAAGACGGATACAATAACATCCGCATCAAGGAGGGAGATGAGCACAAGGCCGCTTTCAAAACCAAATACGGACTATGGGAGCCACTCGTCATGTTTTTTGGACTAAAAAACTCACCAGCTACGTTCCAAAACATGATGAATTATGAATACAGGGATGTTATTGATTATTGGAACACCAGGGGAACAGCAATATGCATCTACATGGATGATATTGCCATTGCTACCAGTACCAACCTAGAGGATCACATCCAGGCAGTATCGGCCGTGTCCAAAGTCACGGAACGATTGGATTTATATTTCAAACCGGAGAAGTGCACTTTCCATGCCCCATGTATGGATTACCTGGGGGTAATCCTTGAAAAGGGGATAATGCACATGGACCCTGTCAAAATTGCAGGCATAAAAAATTGGCCTACGCCCACCAAAGTTAAGGACATCAGATCTTTTTTGGGCTTTTGCGATTTTTATCGACCTTTTATTCGAGGATTTGCACACATAGCTCGGCCATTAAACAAACTAACACGAAAGGACACCGAATGGTTATGGACAGAACGATGTCAAAAGGCGTTCGACAAACTGCGGAACAGAGTCACAAGCGAACCAGTGTTGGCACACCCCAAACTAGACAAGCAGTTCGAACTAGAGGTTGATGCATCAGGCTTTGCAGTAGGAGCAGTACTCCTGCAAAAGAAGGAAGACTGTTACGATTCACCAATCGTACTGCCTGACTTAGGCGTAAAGGGGGTTTCGATGAATGACAACGGCTACACTTGGCGGTCTTGACCTCTATCACCTGCTGAAAGGGATAGGAATGCTGGTATAGTATACAGAAGTGGATGATCACAACAGCCTAGGTTAAAGGTGAAGCAACGACTGTATCTGCTTGGGTTTGAGAAAGCTGAGGGGATTCTACACAGGAAGGGACGACTCCGAGCTAACTGGGTGAAGCTTTCAAGAAACTAAGCTAAAGACTACTGCTCGAGCTGCAGAGTCTTATATACCGTATAAGTAACACATTCAGGCTCCTACTGAACCTGAAACCCTATAGTAATCGTCCAATGGCATACTGCCATCAAGCCACAGGGGCTTATTGACTGCAAGTCATAGATAAATGCCTCAAGGCATACCTCATGCCAGGGGCATACAACACATGTCCAATACATGTCCATATCTCCCACCAATGGGATAAATACCTCTGCACACCACGTGCCTCATGGCCTTCTCGCCAAGCCTGCCTAGATCCTTCCAGAACCTTTCCGACTCCCAGCCAGAATCCTCCTAGAACCTTCCAGACTTCCACTGGCAGACCATCTGCCTAGACCCTGTCTAGAACATGACATCATAATTCATCAGCTGCCCATTACTTATCTGGTTAGACCCCTCTAGGCTCAAGTCTGGCCTCTGGGTCTGGGCGTCCATCACGTGACCCAGTCACGTGACTTCTCCTGGTGGTCTTGCTCCGAACTTGTGACCCATGACTTATTTGTTAGACCTCTGTGGTCTGGGTTGTTGTTATGTGATCCCATCACGTGGTCCTTGCTCTGCCTGTAACACTGCCAGTGCTCCATACTATCGCATACAGTCAGGTACTCACTGCACGTGCCAGCGCTAGCTCTTCTTCCTGAGCTTCTTCTTCGGCATCTTCAGCCAACTTCTGCTTCTTAAAGGTGCACGCCCTTTGAACCAGCGCTCCAACCTTTGCCTTGCTATCGAATGTCATGCTTTTCCGGCGCTTCACGGGCTGATCCGTGACAAAGATGGCAAACAACATCCCATTGCCTATTTCTCGAAAACTCTCAACAAGGCACAGCAGAACTATGATATAGCAGATCTGGAGCTACTTGCAGTCATAATGTCTCTGGACAACTGGAGGTTGTTCTTAGCTGGCTCCCCACATAAAGTCATTGTCTACTCGGATCACCAAAACCTGTTATACTGGAAGGAGCTGCACAAAATCAGTAGATGTGTAGCCAGGGAAGTACTTCGCTTATCCGAGTACAACATTGAAATTCGTCACATCAAAGGAACGGCCAATGGGCAAGCAGACACATTATCAAGAAGGCCCGATTACAATCAAGGTATCGAAGATAACGCCAATGTGACAGTACTACCAGAATGTCTATTTGCAAGAACTGTGGCAACTGTTGAGCTACAACACTGTCAAGACGAAGAACATCTCAAACCATGGATTGATCTGCACCAACTTAAACAGCTGAATGGCACATGGTACAAAGAAGGATGAGTAGTCATAACCGATGAATTACCAGGCAAGCGTCAAATTATCCGAGCACATCATGATCCACCAGTGCATGGACATCCAGGTATCAACCGGATGACACAAATTGTAGAACATCACTATTGGTGGCCTCAATTATGTGGCGATGTCAAGGATTATGTACAAGGGTGTGCCGAATGTCAGCAGCACAAAGTCAACAATCGACCAACAAAGGCACCTTTAAGGCCCATATATCCCAAACCCGAAGCTATGCCATTCAAAACTATTGCATTAGACTTCATCACTAAACTTCCGGAGTCACAGGGATATGACTCCATACTCACCATCACCGATCACAACTGCACCAAGGCAGCCATATTTATACCATGTAGAGAAGAAATCAATGCAGAAGGGACAGCAGCACTCTACATCCAGCACGTGTTTGCACATTTTGGACTACCTCAAAAGGTCATCAGCAATCGAGACCCTCGATTTGTGTCAAAATTCATGCAAGAAGTATGCCGTATTACGGGAATAGAGTGTAATCTGTCGACGGCATATCATCCAAGGACTGATGGACAATCAGAACACTCAAATCAATGGGTCGAGACCGCTATCTGGTTCATCTCTGACCACCATCAGACAAATTGGGCCCCTTATCTCCCCATTGCCCAATTTGCACACAATAATTGGCCAAGCAAAACCACGAGGAAGTCACCATTTTTCCTTCTAATGGGCTATCACCCACGTGCTGATTGGATTTCGTCACCATCCCCCCTACCACAGGTCATGTTGCACCTTGAACAGCTGAAACAGGCACGAGACACGGTGCAACAGTTCATGATTAAGGCCCAACAATCATGGGTCAAACACCGCAATACACCCAAGTACAAGGAAGGAGACCAAGTATGGCTAGAAGGCAAGAATCTCCGTATCAACCAGCCAACCGCCAAGCTTGCACCCAGAAGACATGGCCCATTCAAGGTTATTAAGGTACTATCGCCGGTCAGTTATCAATTGGCCCTTCCCACGCAGTGGAGCATTCACCCCGTGTTTCATATCGATCTTCTCACACCGTATCGAGAAACAATAACACATGGGCCGAACTATCAGCGCCCACTACCGGATCTGGTTGATGGGGAAGAAGAATACTCTGTGGAGAAAATTCTAGACTCTCAGAAGTTCGGCAGGAGACAGTGTCTTCAATACTTGGTCAAATGGGAAGGTTACCCTGACTCGGACAACATGTGGGTCGACAAAGATGATGTATTTGCAGACAATAAGGTGTGGGAGTTCAAAAGGTATAACCCCGCCAAGGAGACACATATAAGGAGCTTGTCATCCGCTAAGTTACCTTACCCCTCAGCTCTTCAACACTCTCATCTCCTATCGCAGCATGCACATCGCTATATGTCATCCAATGGACACTCAGACCTTGCCAAAGAAACTACTGCTGGAGCATAGGATGACTCCGCCTCTGGACAGGAAGACACAGTCGTCGACACCATCTACAGCGACATCAGGAGGATGGCTTCCAAACAAACAACATCCATTCTCAGGGCTCATGCCACCCCTTTTGAACCAAGACCTCCTTCATCACCAACCAACACAATCACCAATGCATTCAGACAACTCACCCTCGCCAACGCAGCCGAATCTCGCACTACAGCTGACCTCAAACATGTCCTTATGCTTCGGGTGCCCGAAGCCATCATCACTGGGGATGCTGACAGTGTGTGAGTGGCATCGGGAGCAGCTACTGGAAGCGAGGCAGCGACACAATCTGAAGAACCGCCGGTGCTGCCAGGCCGGCATGCTTCCGCTAGCCCAGTGTCACCCTCTGATATCGGATACTGCACTCAATGCCATGGACCAAGAGAATATTGCCATGGCCATGAGTCTCCAGCACCCACTCCAGTCCCCGCTCCAGTCGAACCCATCCCCGTCCCTGCACCAACCACTAGCACCGGCACAATGGTGCACTTTCGTCTCACTCGTGAAGAAGCCATGTCCTTGGCGGACAACATTGCCAACACCCTCGAAATCCGTCGTGAAGATACCCCTGAAATACTGCCTCCCTACCCCGAAGACCGACCAGTTGCTGAAGGGATGGGTTTACGATGTGGCCAAGGTCAAAGAGGAAGACCATGCCAGCCTGTTGCTGTACACTATGCCGTCCCACCCGCTCACCCGCACCATGCAAACCGAGGTGCTCAAGCAGTGCACCGACCCCTATCACCAGCTGCACAGGGGTACAAAAACAACCAAGGGACAAGTTACATCCCTTTTACCATTTTAGATGCGACAGGTCGACAGGTTCCCGCCAGGTACATCAAAGTCCACATGACGGACAACCCTTACATCGAGGCACAAATGACTATGGATGGGCCTGTACATCGGGGGGAAATCCATGCAGCCGCAGTTCGCAATCGGGTCGGACAAACACCCGAACTAGGACTGGATGAGCTACGGCTACTAGATCGCGGGTACCAAGATTGGATGATGGTGGACGAGGCCATCGGCCATGTAGGTGACCGATCGCTAACCGCAGAGGTAATGAGGTGGCAGGGGCTTCAGAAGCATATGAAGGCCGCCCAGGAATCCATCCGGCAGGTGGAGGACCGGTTGTTCGCGATGGCAGTGGATCAACGGGCGTGTCGCACACGACTTGAGGAGGCGTGGGCAGTGGCTCGTATTGAAGAAGAGATGAGGTGCGATAGGCGAGTAACCGCCCTCACTGCCTGGTCGGTAGAACATGGGTGTTTACCCTGAAAAGGGGATAATGTCACGGACTGCCTCAGAAGTGGACTGACTCAGCAGTTATGACTACACCTTCTCATTACATTAGTCATGGACAGGGGCCGGAGTATCGTTGTAGCACTGACTCACACGCTGTCAGAGTGTCTTATTGTTCTCCAGTATCACATGCCACGGACATGACTCATTCCTAGGATAGCTGTACTAGGGTTCATGACTCATTACTTAGTTTAGACTCCGCTTTAAAGCGAGCCTTATGTGTATATAAGTCGACTAGTAAAGACCAGGGATCTCTATCCTGGTCTTCTTCAATTCGCTATCTTGTCTTGGTTTCCTCTTCCTTTCCAGTCTGCCTTTCTTTGTCATCATCTTCCTTTATTTCTTTCTCTTTCAACTCTTCTCTCTCATCATTGACTTAGTGGAGGTGCTGTTACACCCTTTTCACTCTAAGGGGACCTAGTGTTAGCCAGCCTAGTGTCCAAGAACGCCGATCACGTGTTGCAAGCCACACCAAGTAGTCCAAGTCAGACAAACAGTTAGCGAACCATTACAGCACAGGTACTTTTGAGTCTTGGCTTCTTGCTTTTTGCTTTCCTTTTTCTTTATTTGATTTTTTTTTTGGCTTTGCCTATGTAGTATCACGACTTCGTGTTGCTGGAGGGTTAACATACTGCCCCTTACATTGTTAGCACTTCAAGCTTCACATTTCATGTGCTTAAAAACAACCATCACAAAATGTAAATCTTATGAACGGCCCTGCAGTCATATCTTGCAATCTGGATGCCTGAGAGGTGCTTGTGATATGCATGTGCAAAATCAAATCAGAAGGGTTTGTGTAGTCACTGCATACATTTTGCTAGCAAAGGTGCATCCTGGAAAGTGGTGAACAGAAAGAATTTACATCGGGACATGGCAAAACACTATACACAAAATACATTGGTCAACTATGGGGAGGCACACAGACCATTCAATTTCAGATTTCCTACACCTTCCTTGTTGTACTATTCCACAGCATCAGAAAAAAAAAAGACTTTGCAGAAATTGGCTGCCAAAACCATTTCAACTATTTATGCCTCTGTTTTCACTGAGGACTGAGATGAAGCTGATTGTTTCATAAGATATTGTTGTAAAAGATAGAAGAACAAACACACCAATCTCAGTTGCTTTGATAAAGCCTGCAAACTGACTGACATCCTCAGAAGCAAATGCCACAAGATATTCTTGAATTTTCAGGTCTATACTTGACTCTTGATAGTCCATCTCTGCCTGAGTTAAGGCTGCCTCTGATTCATTTGAGGGCAGTAATAAAGTGGCATGCCTCAAGATGAGGATAGCAGCTTCAACAAAGGTTAAATAGAGTCTAGAAATGATAAAGTAAAATACCAATGATCAGGTGATGGTTGCTCAAACCATTTTTGGCAAGCTAGAAAAGTATATATCATAAGCTATGACAGATGATGGCAAAACAGGCACTACATTTTGAATGGCAGGCAGTGACATGACAAGCTTTCCCTTGTAAAAAAAAGTGAGATTCAACTTTAGGTTCAGGTACAGAGCATTTACAAACTGGAAAAAAACAAGGATGAACACATTAACAAGTTTGAAAGAAGTGTACACTCTTACATGCTAGTAGAAGTGATGTGTAGCACCATCAGTAGATATAAAGCATAAAAAGAAAGGCAGCCAGTGCCAGTCACTCACATCCTGACAGGCATCTTTAGTGAACAAAATACAGCAAAGTGTGTCCAACACTCACCAACTGGGAAGCCAAGGAAGGCATTGTAAGCAGGCTATAAAATTAGAAAAGTAGCAAGGCACCACAGGCACTCACATGCTGGAGAGCCAAGGACAGGCATTATCAGCAGGCCAGAAACACACCAAGGCACCACAGCCACTCACTTCCTGGAGAGTCAAGGACAGGCATTATCAGCAGGCCAGAAACACACCAAGGCACCACAGCCACTCACTTCCTGGAGAGTCAAGGACAGGCATTATCAGCAGGCCAGAAACACACCAAGGCACCACAGCCACTCACTTCCTGGAGAGTCAAGGACAGGCATTATCAGCAGGCTAGAAACACACCAAGGCACTACAGCCACTCACATCCTGGAGAGCCAAGGACAGGCATTATCAGCAGGCTAGAAACACACCAAGGCACTACAGCCACTCACATCCTGGAGAGCCAAGGACAGGCATTATCAGCAGGCTAGAAACACACCAAGGCACTACAGCCACTCACATCCTGGAGAGCCAAGGACAGGCATTATCAGCAGGCTAGAAACACACCAAGGCACCACAGCCACTCACATCCTGGAGAGCCAAGGACAGGCATTATCAGCAGGCTAGAAACACACCAAGGCACCACAGCCACTCACATCCTGGAGAGCCAAGGACAGGCATTATCAGCAGGCTAGAAACACACCAAGGCACCACAGCCACTCACTTCCTGGAGAGCCAAGGACAGGCATTATCAGCAGGCTAGAAACACACCAAGGCACCACAGCCACTCACCCACTGGAGAGCCAAGGACAGGCATTGTCAGCAGGCTAGAAACACACCAAGGCACCACAGCCACTCACCCACTGGAGAGCCAAGGACAGGCATTATCAGCAGGCTAGAAACACACCAAGGCACCACAGCCACTCACCAACTGGAGAGCCAAGGACAGGCATTATCAGCAGGCTAGAAACACACCAAGGCACCACAGCCACTCACCCACTGGAGAGCCAAGGACAGGCATTATCAGCAGGCTAGAAACACACCAAGGCACCACAGCCACTCACCAACTGGAGAGCCAAGGACAGGCATTATCAGCAGGCTAGAAACACACCAAGGCATAACAGCCACTCACATCCTGGAGAGCCAAGGACAGGCATTATCAGCAGGCTAGAAACACACCAAGGCACCACAGCCACTCACCAACTGGAGAGCCAAGGACAGGCATTATCAGCAGGCTAGAAACACACCAAGGCACCACAGCCACTCACATCCTGGAGAGCCAAGGACAGGCATTATCAGCAGGCTAGAAACACACCAAGGCACTGCAGCCACTCACCCACTGGAGAGCCAAGGACAGGCATTATCAGCAGGCTAGAAACACACCAAGGCATAACAGCTACTCACAAACTGTGGAGCAGAGCCAGCACTCTCACATCAGTTGATCTGAAAAGACATAATTAACAGCTGGGACTCACAAGCTAGTAGTAGTGCATGGCCATTAAGCATGAACAGGTGTCAATCAGTTGAAGCTTAATAACACTTGCCCAGATGTATGGAAATGGAATAAGGCATTCTCGAATTACATTTTTGACGTTGATCTCAGCAAGGCGTTGGACACTGCAACTGCTTGAGGAATCCCCAATTTACCACATCGATAAGTGCACTCACCGGCTCAAAGCCATTTTAACACTCAATTCTAGATTACCCTTCTGCACAGCTAAAAGCATCAGCGTGATGGCATCCTCATTCAGTGCCCCAGCCGTCTTCTCGACAAGACTATCGCAGCGGCTATCTTTCTCGTTCATCTCTGCCGAAGAACATCAGTATGACCTTCGCACCTCATTCTGAACTCACTTTCTAGTCGTACATATCTAACAGAATCACCGAGCGGACCCAGGTAGTGATCTTGAAATCGCTTCTCCGCTATCTGGGCTACATTTCCATCTGGGTATTTATCTGGGTCATCCAACACATCCATTTCGACGTTGAACAGGAACTGGTCGTATTTGGTGAACACAGCGATGACGGGAACTTGAGAGTGTGGTGTTAAATATATTTATGAATATTCATGACGACGCACCATTCTGATCGGGGCAGATGTCCTTGAAAAACCTCAGATTGAGCCCTGGTCGATGGTCATCCATTGGGATGCAATACCTTGAACCAGGATCGTCAGTTGTCGCCATCGTGGAAACGGGAGCCCAAACCATATCGCATGCAATTTGTCTCGCAGCTTCTTTTCTCCACACTTGCGTCGAATGAATTCTTTCAAGATCTCGAGTTTCTCTTCGTCACCTGCCTCGATTCCCTGCGAGTCGTGAAAGATATAACCCGTATGATTGGAGAACACCAGCGCGTCGTCGATGCAGTGCTCGCCCCGCTGAGTTCATGTTTAGAAACAATCGAAGATAAGTACCGCTGCTACTGACATTCATGGACGGGTTAAGCGTAACCTGCCGGTGGTGAGATCGGTGAGATCCGACTCGTTGACAATAGCGTGGACCACATACCTCTTCCTCTTCGTCTCCCCGGTAAATAGTGGGACTCTCCGTGGTTTCACAGACCCGTTGTAAGATCGAAGTCTTTCCTGCGTTAGCTCTTCCTATAACAAGCACTCGGAACTGGAGATCTGCAAATCGGCGACGGGTTTGTATGGCGTCCATTGGTGCGGTCGTTGGGAAAGCAAAGAGTTGTCGATCGATGATCGATGGTTCAGCAAACCACGTGACCTCTCTCGCGCGCCCATCTAGCTGGTGGGAGCTCCAAACCGTCTCTCTAACTGGGTTTCCATCCACACCTGCCTGCGTCGAGTATTTAAATAAGATTTCGATGAAGGTGGCCAAGCCTGGAGTTTATCACACGTCTCAACGCTCAACTACACCGCCGTATGCATCTTAGTGCGAACAATCTATGTAATGTGCTCCTGGATGGTGCATACAACATCGAACGAGTAGACCACCATTGTCTGGACCGACCTAAGCACCGTTCGCATTGTGCGCTTCCATGACTTCATGCCAGTTGCGTTTTTGAAAATGGCGATAGGGAGCGATTCCAGAAAAGGAAATCTTGCCTCCTTCCTGAGCCCGTCAGCACGCTTCTGCAATTAACGAGCCTGCACGAGTGCCCACCATAATTTTGTTCTATCGGCCAGGGTTTAGAAGATCTCAGAAATATGCAGGGGCTACTAACCGACAGTATTCTTCCACAAAGGGAGCCATCCTCCCTGTGAACACGTTCAACGTCAATTCAGGCGACAAAAATCCAATGAGAGTACCCCTTTGTAATCTCGCAACATGCTTTGCACCGCCGAGGTAACTCGGTCTAGTTTTTCCGCTGCTTACACAGAACCAATGTACATGCCAATATGCACGTCAACAGTGCGTATGTCCTGAGGTAAGACGGCATAACCGCCCAGTATGGTGCCGTTCGATGACGTCGTAAACGCAACGAATGACACATTGGAGGGCGCAATGTACCAGCTGAAGCCGTTGGCACGGTTGGTGCGGATGACGAAGTCCTTCCGCTCGGCATTCGAGCGGGTAATCTCCCGCGCGGGGGTTCGATCGGGATTGTTCTGGACGGGCACGAGGGCGGACGCGAGACGTTGGGCGGACTGGACAAGCCCGTCACAGACACGCGCGCGGCTTAGAGAAACACGTAAGGGCATAGGGATACCCTAGAAAGTGAATCGGAGAGCCATCGCAGGAGCTGCGTTGCGACTATCGGGCAACGGAGGAGATGTCAGTGAGGTAGCAAGAATGGAGTTGAGTGCTACGCACTGGCGTGCCGCTCTGCATGCATGGAGCCTCCTTCTATCCCATCCATGCGTACGCGGCGATAGCTCGGCCTCGTGAGCTTGTCGTCGTGGCTGAAGCGCATCCCGGGGCGTGCAAAGTTGCCCTGGACCCAGCGAGTCATGTAAAACAGCAGTGCAGTCTACGGGATAGCCGTTGGGCGAGCCCTCACCGTTCCCAATGAGCCTGTGTTGAACGTGTCATGAGAAGAGCCTGAGCGACATGGGATGTCGTGAACTACGCACGAATTGACAAGGTCTACAAACCTGCTCTTGGGATATACTCGGAGGGCGGTAAATAGACACAGGATAAACGGACGTGTATTTGAACCAACAGTCGCCATCGCGTATAAATCGAATTTACGTTCCAGAGGAGAGATAACAGAGTCGGAATTGGTCGTTATTTATTGCACAACAGGACCAAACAGCATCCTCTGAACCTCGGACATACACTAGCGTTGGTGGCGTCCACAAAATGGCGTTCAGCATCGTCTCGCCTCTTCGCAATACTTACCGCTATCTCGTGCGTTCTCCACTTGTCTTCCGTGAACCATTCTAACGAACCTTTTGTACCCAATTGGCTCTGCCTACGCATACACACAGCAACGCCAGGCGCACGAATCGCCCGTCCTCTTCTACTCTGTAGTGCTAGGGCTCTTCGGCCCCGTGCTCGCTTTCGGCGTGCCTCCAATCCGCGAACACATGGGCTACCGCCCACCAGAACCCATACCAACTACATACCCAAGTGCGTCGTCCCCCACGTCCCATTTCCTACGCATTTTAAAATTCAAGTTTGGTGCATGTAGTCCCGAAACGCCCGAGACGGCCTGTGCAGGGTTATGAGGACGAGGAATGAAAAGGAATGGGCGTTGCGTGCGGGTCTATCTGCCTCAACCTCAAATATCGATGTTATTTCGCTACTCTCGGCGATGACAGCGACGATGGCGACGATGACGAACCCTAGAACTATTTTTCCGTCGGCGAGAGAAGGTACGTCCTCATAGCATAGCGATCCTCAGCTCTTTTCTCACTGCCTTTCAGGGGGATAAATGTCCAGAACCCGGACAGGGGACCACCCGACATCTCTGGTGACCGCGGTCTCATGCACGATCTCCTCACACGTGCACTCAATGATCGGTCAGTTGAGACGGAACCCCAAGAAGTGCAGAAATCGAACGTATTCTCGGGAGGCGGATATATGCTAGGTTCTGATGAGGTCGAGAGCACATACGTCCCTGACCCAAGCAGACCCGCAAACCCAGGTCAGTTGTCTGTTGTTTACACCGCTACCTGTATCCCGACCTCTGATGGGGCCACGTCACCAGCAGACGGATATGCGCGATCTCACATTTTGGCGCGATGGATTTAGTGTCGAGGGCGGGGAACTGCGGCGCTACGACGATCCGGCTCAGGCCCAAATCCTATCCGAGATCAACGCTGGGTGCGGAAATTTCCTCATTTCACACTAAATCACGCTAATCGAAACGCATATATGGCAGACGTGCACCACCATCCACACCCAGTCGAGCTCTGTGTTCTGCGACGAAACCGCAGAGGGTTATGTACCGACGCCACGGAGAGGCTTCGCTGGTTCCGGCAGACGTCTCGGCGGTGTCGTCTGTGAACCCGCCACGCAGCAAGTCGGAATGCCAGGAGCTTTCCCGCACTTGGTACACCACCATCGACCCCGGCCGCTCCGGCCCCAGCCCCGGCAGCTGCTTCGCGGACTCGTGACCCAGAGACCGTCACCGATCACGCCGCGATTCTCCGTCGATCAGTCAAAACCGACGACTATTGTACAGGTCGGCCTTGCTAACGGCACTAGGTAGGCTACCTTAGCTAAGCGATGGCACGTTCGCTTATTGTGTTCGTAGGATCGTAGCTCGTATGACTTTGGACCATACTGTGCGCGGACTTCACAGTTTCATCAACGCGTGAGCGCCCTCTCGAACCCTTTTGCACATCGAGTTGAGTTGACGATGTCGCATGTAGCTCGCGTCCTGAAAATAACACACGTGCGTAAACTATCGGATGACGTTCCCAAATCGCAGGCTTGATGATAATAGTTTGACGATCGAGGCTGCTGGGTTAACGAATAGTGTGACGGTGCAGCGGTGGGTCTGAGGCGAAGCGAAGATAATAGGCGTACGGGTTGATAGAGGTTGTAATACTGTCCCTGTGCTCCTTGTCCCGAAACTCTGTACTCGTACTTGAGCTCCGGGATGCGATTTTCTCTCCCTGGAGTTGTAGTGATGACGTACAGAGACGCGGCCACTGGGCCCTGGGAGGCCCTAAAAGGCGTGAAACAAACGAAATACGCAACACGAGTACAATCACAAACCACAAGCACCCATGTCCAATGTACAGTGCGACGCTTCAGCCTGAGTGAAGAGTAGCGTGGGAGTTCCAACTTCCAGGGTCAGACACGTGGCCACAATTTTCGTGTGCTACGGTGTCCTCGAGTCCTCCGTGCTGCCTCTACACCCGGCGCTGGCGCAACACCTCTCCCTGCGCTTTGCACACACCTCATTTTCCTCGGTGACGCGCCGCCATGCCTCAGCCGCAACAGCTGCTGCAAGGGTCACGCCTCAAACGGCCGGGGATACCGCATCATTATCGCCAGCGCAGCGATACCCGCTAACGGACACTGACTGCCGCCAGTTGAAGTACCAACGCAACGTCGGCATGTCGGCGCATATAGACTCGGGAAAGACCACGCTCATGGAACGGATTCTGTACTATACAGGGCGGATACGCGATATCCACGAGGTGTGTTTTCTCTCACTTTTTTAATGCTGGCGCTGAGATGGATGTTCGTGCGGGAAAGAGAGAGGGAAGGATAATGTCGGTGCCAAGATGGATAGTATGGAACTGGAGCGCAAGAGTGGCATCACCATCCAGAGCACGGCGACTTTCTGCGACTGGAACGCAAAATCACCGTGAACGGGCGAAATGGAAAAGTTTGCCCTCAATATCATCGATACGCCTGGTTCGTTTAGCATATATATCTCTTTTATGTTCATGTCGACTGATGGCTGTCTGGATATGTCCAGGCCACATCCATATTACGATAGAGGTCGAGCGAGCGCTACGCGTACTTGATGGGGCGGTTTTGGTCTTATGTGCGGTATCTGGTGTCTAGGTGGGTTCACTTGTGACAGCATACACCTACACGTAGTGACAAAATTACCGTTGAAGAGTCAAACGATTACTGTCGACCGGCAAATGCAGCGGTACAACGTCCCATGATTGTCTTTCATCAACAAAATGGACAGGTACGCCGGTGGCGTTATCTGACATCCGCGCGCTCTCACGTCCTTGTTTGAAGACCGGGCGCGAACCCATGGCGTGTAATCAATCAGATTCGAACGAAGCGGCGCATGCCAGCCGCCGCAGTTCAAGTTCCCATTGGCGCTGAGGATCAGCTGGAAGGTGTCGTTGACCTTGTCCGTTGGAAGTCCATCTGCAACAAGGTTGTCAAAGGGTAAGCCAGCACGCTTTTTTTGTCCGATCCCAAATTTTCAACTTTGATGCGACCCTCACAGCGTCGATGTCGTTGGATCCGACGAGATCCCAGTCTCTGCCCTTGAGCTGGCGACCCAGAAACGCACGGAGCTCATCGAGCAGCTCGCTGAGGTCGATGACGAGATCGCCGATCTCTTCCTGAACGACGCGCTGCCTTCCAACGAGCAACTCGCTGCAGCGATCCGGCGTGCGACTGCCTCTCTGAAATTCTCGCCGGTTTTCCTGGGCTCTGCAGTAAAGAACACCGCCGTGCAGCCGCTGCTCGATGGCATCTGTGCGTACCTCGCGAGCCCTTCAGAGCGCCAGGTCGTCGCGCACGACACCGCGCAGCCAGCGGGCTCACCGATGGTTGAGCTGGTACCGGCTGCCGCTGCACCACTCGTTGCTTTGGCGTTCAAGCTTGAGGAAGGTCGTTTCGGGCAGCTCACGTATATGCGCGTGTATCAGGGAAGCTTGAAGAAGGGCCAGTTTATCTTCCATGGACGAACAGGCAAGCGGATCAAGGTTCCCAGGTTGGTGCGCATGCACAGCAACGAGATGGAGGTGCGTTCTCGTGGGAGTATGTGACACGGAGCCTGTGCTAAGGACGTGGCGTGTTCTCAGGATATTGATGAAATTGGTCCCGGTGAAATTTGCGCCATCTTTGGTGTCGAGTGCGCGTCCGGTGATACTTTCACCGATGGCACAACCAATTATTCAATGGTGCGTGGCCTATCCAAGTTCTAATACGTCTTATTGAGACCGAGCCATTCGCAGACATCCATGTTCGTGCCGGACCCTGTCATTTCCCTAGCCATCAAGCCCGTCGGCAACGAGACTCCCAACTTTTCCCGTGCGCTCAACCGTTTCCAGAAGGAAGACCCGACATTCCAGGTCCACATCGACCGAGAAAGCAAAGAGGTCCGTCATTTTGTTTTTGTCATCCCCAACACACCTTAAACTCTACCCAACCAACAGACGATCATATCGGGAATGGGCGAGCTCCACCTCGAAATTTACGTCGAGCGTATGAAGCGCGAGTACGGCGTCGCCTGTACCACCGGGCGTCCGCAGGTCGCCTTCCGAGAGACCGTAACCGAGCGAGCCGAATTTGCATACACACACAAGAAGCAGTCCAGCGGCGCAGGGCAATACGCGCGCGTGATCGGGCACGTCGAGCCTATGTCTCCCGAAGCGGAGTCGGGTAAAGACACTGCTTTCGAGAGCGTAGTTATGGGCGGGAACGTGCCGACTAACTATATCCCTGCGGTCGAGAAGGGATTCTTTGAGGCGCTCGAGAAGGGCACATTGGCTGGTAGCCCGATCTCAGGCGTACGTATGGTCCTGCGCGACGGCGCGTTCCACGCCGTCGACTCGTCGGAGCTCGCGTTCCGTCTAGCGGCTATCGGGGCGTTCCGGGAGGCGTATCTCAAGACGAAGCCGGTCATATTGGAGCCTATCATGACGGTCGAAGTCGTCGCGCCAGTCGAGTTTCAGAGTGCGTTATTTTACCCAACATTTCCTTCTAGCGTCGTATTGACTAACTAACGTGACTCAGGCGCGGTGATGGGTGGGCTCAACGCGCGCCGTGGAACGATTATCGATAGCGAGGTCCGCGAGGACGAGTTTACGGCCGTGGCGGAGGTGGCGCTGAATGATATGTTTGGGTACTCGAGCCAGCTGCGCGGCGCGACGCAGGGCAAGGGCGAGTTCAGCATGGAGTACAAGGTACGTTTTTCGCATCTTACACGACTGACTAGCCTGTTGACTATTGTCCGCATCGCAGAATCATATGCCGGTGCTCCCGAACGTGCAGGTTGAGCTGCAGGAGGCCTATTGCAAGACATTACCTCATAACAACAAAAAGTAGACGCGAGGCGACGGACTCGTAACGAGTCGGCGCATCCGTCATCCCCTCGACTGACGTTATCTCCCTTGGTTCGGTTGGTCTGGGGTAAAATATCGCAGCATCTAGATCTTATTCGCATACGCTTTGTAGACACTATCCGGTACTTATCCAATACTAATCATAGACGTAATGAATCACCCTCACTCTGCTGCTGAGGGTCAGTGCCATTGGCTGGCCCATTCAGTAGTACAAAGGGTTTCTGGATACGCTAGATTCACATATCACCATGGATCACATCCCTAGATGAACGTATCATACGTAGGCGCAACCAGCGACATGATATCCAAGGGAGGCCACTACATCTCGATCTTACAAAAACAGCTCACGAACCTTTCCGCTAATGTCGTCTGCAATCAGCTTCCGTTCGTCCCGCGTCTTCTACGAACTGATCTTTTCAAGCATGCTCGACAAGACGACGATTTCTCAAAGACCGCTTGAAGCTCCGTCCAAGTCGTCGTGAACGCCAACTCAAGCCGGCCTGATAGTAATATCGAAAAGCATTATCAAGACCCTGATGAGATCCAAGATTGTAAGCAATCAAGAGTCTGCCCATCACATCACGAATCAGATGAACATGTAAGGATGGGCAGCAACAGCGGGAGCATGTGTTGCGAGACGGTCGTTGAGAGCTGTCACCGGAAAATAAGATGTACATCAAGGTCAGGCCTGGGATTGCGACAGCCGGCGCGAGAGGCAGGGTATAGCAAAGTCGACGGCGAGTATGCGTTCAAGCCCGAGTCACCTACCTGTCCCGTTGCCACCTCTTGGTCGAAGAAACCACTGTCTGCGTCGCCGTGAGAGTTCCCAGGACTTTTGCTGGCAAGCGAAGGTTCGTCCGCCATGGCGTGCTGAGAGTACAAAGCCATGCGACACGAGTTCCGGATTGTCATCGGGTGAGGAGACTGCCGGGGAATACAAGGCGGGCGAGAATTCGTCTGATCCGCAACAATTATGCGCCTCGGCCAGCGCGCTGGGCGAGAGCACGGACAATGAGGACGAGGCGCACGTAGAAGACTTCAAGACACTGGATCGATGAGGACGCAGGAGGAATAGAAGGTATCGCGGATGACCTACTTCAGCTCGAATTCCATATGGGTTATGTTGGGAATGTTGAGAAGCGTCAGCAAAGGTGGAAGTTCCGCTGCCGCGACTGGGAAGCCCTGCTTCGTGCTGTAAGTGCCCCGTTGTCGCTCCGTGATCGTTTTGGAAGGTCTGACCCCGTTACCGTAATCCCGCATTGTCATCACAGTCCCATGCTCGATCGCAAGACTGATACCACCCTCATGTTGCTCGCTGCTCCTTCCAACACGGGTAAGCTACATTCCGTCGCGTCGCGCGCGGTCCGCTGTGACAGCTCCCTGCACGAGTCGACGGACATGCTGAGCATCCGATCCGCCTTTGCAGAGCTGTCCGTGCCTCGTGCTTGTCATCGCTACTGGAACAACTCTCGCGGGCCTCTTCGTCGTCGCGCGATGGATCTCCTTCGAGAAGCAGTGACGCACACGAGGAAGACCTCCGCCGCGCGCTGGACACCGCGATCGGGAGCTTGCATGCGCTCGGGAGTCTATACGAACGACGGGAGATGCGGTGGATCGAGGAGAAGTACAAGCTGGATGAGGATAAGAAGGTGCAGTTGTTGCTGAAACAGGTGCTTGGCTTCGGCGGCGTTGGTAATCTAGTTGACACGACGCTTTAGTTGGGCACGGGTACTTTTGAGTCTTGGCTTCTTGCTTTTTGCATTCCTTTTTCTTTTTTTCTTTCTTTCTTTCTTTTTTGTTTTGTTTTTGGCTTTGCCTATGTAAATAATGTAACTTAGTATCACGACTTCATGTTGCTGGAGGGTCAACATAGTACTGCCCCTTACATTGCTAGCACTTCAAGCTTCAAGTTTCATGTGCTTAAAAACAACTGTCACAAAATGTAAATCTTATGAACGGCCCTGTAGTAGTATCTTACAATCTATAAGCCTGAGAGGTGCTTGTGATGTGCATGCACAAATCAAATCAAAAGGGTTCGTGTAGTCACTGCATATATTTCGCTAGCAAAGGTGCATCCTGGAAAGTGGAGAACAGATAGAATTTACATCAGGACATGGCAAAACACTATACACACAAAATACATTGGTCAACTATGGGGGGGCACACAGACCATTCATCTGCAGATCTCCTACACCTTCCTTGTTGTACTATACCACAGCTTCAGAAAAAAAAAGACTTTGCAGAAATTGGCTGCCAAAACCATTTCAACTATTTATGCCTCTGTTTTCACTGAGGACTGAGATGAAGCTGATTGTTTCATAAGATATTGTTGTAACAAATATAAGAACAAACACACCAATCTTAGTTGCTTTGATAAAGCTTGCAAACTGACTCACATCCTCAGAAGCAAATGCCTCAAGATATTCTTGAATTTTCAGGTCTATACTTGACTCCTGATAGTCCAGCTCTGCTTGGGTTAAGGCTGCCTCTGATTCATTTGAGAGCTGTAAGAAAGTGGCATGCCTCAAGATGAGGATAACAGCTTCAACAAAGGTTAAATAGAGTCTAGAGATGATAAAGTAAAATACCAATGATCAAATGATGGTTGCTCAAACCATTTTTGACAAGCTAGAAAAGTATATATCATAAGCTATGATGACAGATGATGGCAAAACAGCCTAAACTGGCACTACATTTTGAATGGTAGGCAGGGACATGACAAGCATTCCCTTATAAAAAATGTGAGATTCAACTTGGTTCAGGTGCAGAGCACTTACACACTGGAAAAACAAGGATGAACACATTAACAAGTTTGAAAAGAAGTGTACACTCTTACATTCTAGTAGAAGTGATGTGTTTGATCAGCAAGGATAGCACCATCAGTAGATATAAAGCATAAAAAGAGAGGCAGCCAGTGCCAGTCACTCACATCCTGACAGGCATTTTTAGTGAACAAAATACAGCAAAGTGTGTCCAACACTCACCAACTGGAAAGCCAAGGACAGGCATTATCAGCAGGCTAGAAATACACCAAGGCACCACAGCCACTCACCAACTGAAGAGCCAAGGACAGGCATTATCAGCAGGCCAGAAACACACCAAGGCACCACAGCCACTCACTTCCTGGAGAGTCAAGGACAGGCATTATCAGCAGGCCAGAAACACACCAAGGCACCACAGCCACTCACTTCCTGGAGAGTCAAGGACAGGCATTATCAGCAGGCCAGAAACACACCAAGGCACCACAGCCACTCACTTCCTGGAGAGTCGAGGACAGGCATTATCAGCAGGCTAGAAACACACCAAGGCACTACAGCCACTCACATCCTGGAGAGCCAAGGACAGGCATTATCAGCAGGCTAGAAACACACCAAGGCACTACAGCCACTCACATCCTGGAGAGCCAAGGACAGGCATTATCAGCAGGCTAGAAACACACCAAGGCACCACAGCCACTCACATACTGGAGAGCCAAGGACAGGCATTATCAGCAGGCTAGAAACACACCAAGGCACCACAGCCACTCACCAACTGGAGAGCCAAGGACAGGCATTATCAGCAGGCTAAAAACACACCAAGGCACCACAGCCACTCACATCCTGGAGAGCCAAGGACAGGTATTGTCAGCAGGCTAGAAACACACCAAGGCACCACAGCCACTCACCCACTGGAGAGCCAAGGACAGGCATTATCAGCAGGCTAGAAACACACCAAGGCACCACAGCCACTCACCAACTGGAGAGCCAAGGACAGGCATTATCAGCAGGCTAAAAACACACCAAGGCACCACAGCCACTCACCCACTGGAGAGCCAAGGACAGGCATTATCAGCAGGCTAGAAACACACCAAGGCACCACAGCCACTCACCAACTGGAGAGCCAAGGACAGGCATTATCAGCAGGCTAGAAACACACCAAGGCACCACAGCCACTCACCAACTGGAGAGCCAAGGACAGGCATTATCAGCAGGCTAGAAACACACCAAGGCACCACAGCCACTCACATCCTGGAGAGCCAAGGACAGGCATTATCAGCAGGCTAGAAACACACCAAGGCACTACAGCCACTCACATCCTGGAGAGCCAAGGACAGGCATTATCAGCAGGCTAGAAACACACCAAGGCACCACAGCCACTCACATCCTGGAGAGCCAAGGACAGGCATTATCAGCAGGCTAGAAACACACCAAGGCACCACAGCCACTCACATCCTGGAGAGCCAAGGACAGGCATTATCAGCAGGCTAGAAACACACCAAGGCACCACAGCCACTCACATCCTGGAGAGCCAAGGACAGGCATTATCAGCAGGCTAGAAACACACCAAGGCACCACAGCCACTCACAAACTGGAGAGCCAAGGACAGGCATTGTCAGCAGGCTAGAAACACACCAAGGCACCACAGCCACTCACATCCTGGAGAGCCAAGGACAGGCATTATCAGCAGGCTAGAAACACACCAAGGCACCACAGCCACTCACAAACTGGAGAGCCAAGGACAGGCATTATCAGCAGGCTAGAAACACACCAAGGCACCACAGCCACTCACAAACTGGAGAGCCAAGGACAGGCATTATCAGCAGGCTAGAAACACACCAAGGCACCACAGCCACTCACCCACTGGAGAGCCAAGGACAGGCATTATCAGCAGGCTAGAAACACACCAAGGCACCACAGCCACTCACATCCTGGAGAGCCAAGGACAGGCATTATCAGCAGGCTAGAAACACACCAAGGCACCACAGCCACTCACCAACTGGAGAGCCAAGGACAGGCATTGTCAGCAGGCTAGAAACACACCAAGGCACCACAGCCACTCACAAACTGGAGAGCCAAGGACAGGCATTATCAGCAGGCTAAAAACACACCAAGGCACCACAGCCACTCACATCCTGGAGAGCCAAGGACAGGCATTATCAGCAGGCTAGAAACACACCAAGGCACCACAGCCACTCACATCCTGGAGAGCCAAGGACAGGCATTATCAGCAGGCTAGAAACACACCAAGGCACCACAGCCACTCACCACCTGGAGAGCCAAGGACAGGCATTATCAGCAGGCTAGAAACACACCAAGGCACCACAGCCACTCACATACTGGAGAGTCAAGGACAGGCATTATCAGCAGGCTAGAAACACACCAAGGCATAACAGCTACTCACAAACTGTGGAGCAGAGCCAGCACTCTCACATCAGTTGATCTGAAAAGACATAATTAACAGCTGGGACTCACAAGCTAGTAGTAGTGCATGGCCATTAAGCATGAACAGGCATCAATCAGTTCAAGCTTAATAACACTTGCCCAGACGTATGGAAATCCAATAAGGCATTCTCGAATTACATTTTTGACGTTGATTTCAGCAAGGCGTTGGACACTGCAACTCCTTGAGGAATCCCCAATTTACCACATCGATAAGTGCACTCACCGGCTCAAAGCTATTTTAACACTCAATTCTAGATTACCCTTCTGCACAGCTAAAAGCATCAGCGTGATGGCATCCTCATTCAGTGCCCCAGCCGTCTTCTCGACAAGACTATCGCAGCGGCTATCTTTCTCGTTCATCTCTGCCGAAGAACATCAGTATGACCTTCGCACCTCATTCTGAACTCACTTTCTAGTCGTACATATCTAACAGAATCACCGAGCGGACCCAGGTAGTGATCTTGAAATCGTTTCTCCGCTATCTGGGCTACATTTCCATCTGGGTATTTATCTGGGTCATCCAACACATCCATTTCGACGTTGAACAGGAACTGGTCGTATTTGGTGAACACAGCGATGACGGGAACTTGAGAGTGTGGTGTTAAATATATTTATGAATATTCATGACGACGCACCATTCTGATCGGGGCAGATGTCCTTGAAAAACCTCAGATTGAGCCCTGGTCGATGGTCATCCATTGGGATGCAATACCTTGAACCAGGATCGTCAGTTGTCGCCATCGTGAAACAGGGTGCCCAAACCATATCGCATGCAATTTGTTTCGCAGCCTCGTTTCTCCACACTTGCGTCGAATGAAGTCTTTCAAGATCTCGAGTTTCTCTTCGTCACCGGCCTCGATTCCCTGCGAATCGTGAAAGACATAACCCGTATGATTGGAGAACACCAGCGCGTCGTCGATGCGGTGTTCGCCTCGCTGGCTTCATGTTTAGAGACAATCGAAGATAAGTACCGCTGCTACTGACATTCATGGACGGGTTAAGCGTAACCTGCCGGTGGTGAGATCTGTGAGATCCGACTCGTAGACAAAAGCTTGGACCACATACCTCTTCTTTTCCCCGGTAAATAGTGGGACTCTCCGTGGTTTCACAGACCCGTTGTAAGATCGAAGTCTTTCCTGCGTTAGCTCTTCCTATAACAAGCACTCGGAACTGGAGATCTGCAAATCGGCGACGGGTTTGTATGGCGTCCATTGGTGCGGTCGTCGGGAAAGCAAAGAGTTGTCGATCGATGATCGATGGTTCAGCAAACCACGTGACCTCTCTTGTAGCTGGTGGGACTCCAAACCGCCTCTCTAACTGGGTTTCCATCCACACCTGCCTGCGTTGAATATTAAAAATAATTTCGATGAAGGTGGCGAAGCCTGGGGTATCACACGTCTCAACGCTCAACTACACCGCCGTATGCATCTTAGTGCGAACAATCTATGTAATGTGCTCCTGGATGGCGCATACAACATTGAACGAGTAGACCACCCATGGTCTGGACCGACTTAAGCACCGCTCGTATTGTGCGCTTCCATGAAGCCAGTTGCGTTGTCGAAGATGGCGATAGGGAGCGATTCCAGAAAAGGAAATCTTGCCTCCTTCCTGAGCCCGTCAGCACAGCTTCTGCAATTAACGAGCCTGCACGAGTGCCCACCATAATTTTGTTCCTTCGGCCAGGGTTTAGAAGATCTCAGAAATATGCAGGGGCTACTAACCGACAGTATTCTTCCACAAAGGGAGCCATCCTCCCTGTGAACACGTTCAACGTCAATTCAGGCGACAAAAATCCAATGAAAGTACCCCTTTGTAATCTCGCAACATGCTTTGCACCGCCGAGGTAACTCGGTCTAGTTTTTCCGCTGCTTACACAGAACCAATGTACATGCCAATATGCACGTCAACAGTGCGTATGTCCTGAGGTAAGACGGCATAACCGCCCAGTATGGTGCCGTTCGATGACGTCGTAAACGCAACGGTTGCGAATGACACATTGGAGGGCGCAATGTACCAGCTGAAGCCGTTGGCACGGTTGGTGCGGATGACGAAGTCCTTCCGCTCGGCATTCGAGCGGGTAATCTCCCGCGCGGGGGTTCGATCGGGATTGTTCTGGACGGGCACGAGGGCGGACGCGAGACGTTGGGCGGACTGGACAAGCCCGTCACAGACACGCGCGCGGCTTTGAGAAACACGTAAGGGCATAGGGATACCCTAGAAAGTGAATCGGAGAGTCGTCGCGGGAACTGCGTTACGATCGTCAGGCGACGGAGGAGATGTCAGTGAGGTAGCAAGAATAGAGTTGGGTGCTACGCACTGGCGCGCCGCTCTGCATGCATGGAACCTCCTTCTATCCCATCCATGCGTGCGCGTTGATAGCTCGGCCTCGTGAGCTCGTCGTTGTGGCTGAAGCGCATCCCGCGGCGTGCGAAGTTGCTCTGGACCCAGGGACCCATGGCAAACGGCAGTACAGTATACGGGATGGCAGTTGGGCGAGTCCTCACCGTTCCCAATGAGCCTGTGCGGCATGGGATGTCGTGAACTACGCACTAATTGACAAGGCCTACATACCTGCTCTTGGGTCATACTCGGAGGGCGGTAAATAGACACAGGATAAGCGGACAGTTTATTTGAACCAACAGTCGCCATTGCAATTTACATTCCAGAGGACGGATGGAGAGTCCGGATTGGTCGTGATTGATTGTCACAACAAGACCAAACAGCATCCTCTGAACCTCGGACATACACTCGCGTTCGTAGCGTCCACAAATGGCGTCCAGCATCGTCTCGCCTCTTCGCAATACTTACCGATACCTCGTACGTTCTTCACTGAGATTCCTATGTGCTCCGTGAACCATTCTGATGAACCTTTTGTACCCAATTGGCTCTGCCTACGCACACCTGTACGCGCATGCACACAGCAACGCCAGGCGCACGAATCGCCCGTCCTCTTCTACTCTGTAGTGCTAGGACTCGTCGGCCCCGTGCTCGCTTTCGGCGTGCCTCCAATCCGCGAACACATGGGCTACCGCCCACCAGAACCCATACCAACTACTTACCCAAGTGCGTTCCCCCACCGTCCCATTTCCTACACATTTTTTCATTCAAGTTTGGTGCATGTAGTCCCGAAACGCCCGAGACGGCCTGTGCGGGGTTATGAGGACGAGGAATGAAAAGGAATGGGCGTTGCGTGCGGGTCTATCTGCCTCAACCTCAAATATCGATGTTATTTCGCTACTCTCGGCGATGACAGCGACGATGGCGACGATGACGAACCCTAGAACTATTTTTCCGTCGGCGAGAGAAGGTACGTCCTCATAGCATAGCGATCCCCAGCTCTTTTCGCACTGCCTTTCAGCGGGATAAATGTCCAGAACCCGGACAGGGGACCACCCGACATCTCTGGTGGCCGCGGTCTCATGCGCGATCTCCTCACACGTGCACTCAATGATCGGTCAGTTGAGACGGAACCCCAAGAAGTGCAGAAATCGAACGTATTCTCGGGAGGCGGATATACGTTAGGTTCCGACGAGGTCGAGAGCACATACGTCCCTGACCCAAGCAGACCCGCAAACCCAGGTCAGTCGTCTGTTGTTTACACCACTACCTGTATTCCCACGTCTGATGGGGTCACGTCACCAGCAGACGGCTGTGCGCGATCTCACATTTTGGCGGGATGGATTTAGCGTAGAAGGCGGGGAACGGCGGCGCTACGACGATCCGGCCCAGGCCCAAATCCTATCCGAGGTCAACGCTGGGTGCGGAAATTTCCTCATTTCACACCGAATCACGCTAATCGAAACGCATATATGACAGACGCGCTCCACCATCCATCCTTATTGTCCAACCAGGACAGCCCGTCGAGCTCCGTGTTCTGCGAAGAAACCGCAGAGGGTTACGTACCGACGCCACGGAGAGGCTTCGCTGGTTCCGGCAGCCGTGTCGGCGGTGTCGTCTCTGAACCCGCCACGCAGCAACAAGTCGGAAGGTTAGGAGCTTACCCGCATTTGGTACACCACCATCGACCTCAGTCGCTCCGGCTCCAGCACCGGCAGCTGCTTCGCGGACTCGTGACCCAGAGACCGTGACCCGTCACGCCGCGATTCTCCGTCGATCAGTCAAAACTGACGACTATTGTACAGGTCCGCCTTGCTGACGGCACTGGGTAGGCTACCTTGGCTGAGCGATGGCACGTTCGCTTATTGTGTTCGTAGGATCGTAGCTCGTATGAATTTGGACCATACTGTGCGCGGTCTTCACAGTGTCTGTCCTCAACGCGTGAGCGCCCTCCCGGACCCTTTTGCGCATCGAGTTGAGTTGACGATGTTGCATGTAGCTCGCGTCCTGAAAATAACACACGTGCGTATACTATCGGACGACGTTCCCAAATCGCACGCTTGATGATAATAGTTTGAGGCTGCTGGGTTGACGAATAGTGTGATGGTGCAGCGGTGGGTCTGAGGCGAAGCGAAGATAATAGGCCTACGGATTGATAGAGGTAGTAATACTGTCCCTGTGCTCCTTGTTCCGAAACTCTGTACTTGTACATGAGTCTCGGGATGCGAGTTTCTCTCCCTGTTGTAGTGATGACGTCCCGTCCTATAAGCTGACGGTCCCAACTACGTTCAACGGCACGGCATATCACTGAGACGTTGAGCTGCTGCCGAAGCGAGTCAAGGAAACAGGGTTCCAGCACGGCAGCATAGCAGGCAAGGGAACGAAGTGGCGAGACCTTCACCCGTGGAGACTCCTCAAAGTTACTGCGCCAACCTGAAGTTCACCGAGCAGCAAGCCGAGCAAGCACCTTAGAGCTCGATTGAGGACACCTACAAAGACGCGGTCACTGGGCCTACTTTGCTTGGTAAGATACATGGGAGGCCCTAAACAAGCGTGAAACAAACGAAATACGCAACACGAGTACAATCACAAATCACAAGCACCCATGTCCAATGAACAGTGCGACGCTTCAGCCTGAGTGAAGAGTAGCGTGGGAGTTTCAGGGTCAGACACGTGGCCACAATTTACTAGCGCTACGGTGTCCCGTGCTGCCTCTACACCCGACGCTGGCGCAACACTTCTCTCTGCGCTTTGCACGCACCTCATTTTCCTCGGTGACACGCCGCCATACCTCACCCGCAACAGTTGCTGCAAGGGTCGCGCCTCAAAGGGCCGCGGATACCAGATCATTATCGCCAGCCCAGTGATACCCGCTAACGGACACCGACCGCCGCCAGTTGAAGTACCAACGCAACATCGGCGTGTCGGCGCATATAGACTCGGGAAAGACCACGCTCACGGAACGGATTCTGTACTATACGGGCCGGATACGCGATATCCATGAGGTGTGTTTTCTCTTGCTTTTTTTTTAATGCTGGCGCTGAGATGGATGTTCGTGCGGGAAAGTGAGAGGGAAGGATAATGTCGGTGCCAAGATGGATAGTATGGAACTGGAGCGCGAGAAGGGTATCATCATCCAGAGCGCGGCGACTTTCTGCGACTGGAACGCGAAGTCATCGCCAACGGGCGAAATGGAAAAGTTTGCAATCAATATCATCGACATGCCTGGTTCGTTTAGCATGTATCTCGCTTCTATGTTCATGTCGACTGACGGCTGTCTGGATATGTTCAGGTCACGTCGATATTACGATAGAAGTCGAGCGAGCGCTACGCGTACTTGATGGTGCGGTTTTGGTCTTATGTGCGGTATCTGGTGTCCAGGTGGGTTCACTTGTGACAGCATACACCTACACGTAGTGACAAAATTACCGTTGAAGAGTCAAACGATTACTGTCGATCGGCAAATGCAGCGGTACAACGTCCCACGATTGTCTTTCATCAACAAAATGGACAGGTACGCCGGTGGCGTTATCTGACATCCGCGCGCTCTCACGTCCTTGCTTGAAGACTGGGCGCGAACCCATGGCGTGTAATCAATCAGATTCGAACGAAGCTGCGCATGCCAGCCGCCGCGGTTCAAGTTCCAATTGGTGCTGAGGATCAGCTGGAAGGTGTCGTTGACCTTGTCCGTTGGAAGTCCATCTGCAACAAGGTTATCAAAGGGTAAGCCAGCACGCTTTTTTTGTCCGATCCCAAATTTTCAACCTTGATGCGACCCTCACAGCGTCGATGTCGTTGAATCCGACGAGATCCCAGTCTCTGCCCTTGAGCTGGCGACCCAGAAACGCCCGGAGCTCATCGAGCAGCTCGCTGAGGTCGATGACGAGATCGCCGATCTCTTCCTGAACGACGCGCTGCCTTCCAACGAGCAACTCGCTGCAGCGATCCGGCGCGCGACCGTCTCTCTGAAATTCTCGCCGGTTTTCCTGGGCTCTGCAGTATAGAACACCGCCGTGCAGCCGCTGCTCGATGGCATCTGTGCGTACCTCGCGAGCCCTTCAGAGCGCCAGGTCGTCGCGCACGACACCGCGCAGCCAGCGGGCTCACCGATGGTTGAGCTGGTACCGGCTGCTGCTGCACCACTCGTTGCTTTGGCGTTCAAGCTTGAGGAAGGTCGTTTCGGTCAGCTCACGTATATGCGCGTGTATCAGGGAAGCTTGAAGAAGGGCCAGTTTATCTTCCATGGACGAACAGGCAAGCGGATCAAGGTTCCCAGGTTGGTGCGCATGCACAGCAACGAGATGGAGGTGCGTTGTCGTGGGAGTATGTGACACGGAGCCTGTGCTAAGGACGTGGCGTGTTCTCAGGATATTGATGAAATTGGTCCCGGTGAAATTTGCGCCATCTTTGGTGTCGAGTGCGCGACCGGTGATACTTTTACTGATGGCACCACCAACTATTCAATGGTGCGTGGGCTATGCAACTGTCATACGTATTATTGAGCCCGAGTTATTCGCAGACCTCCATGTTCGTACCGGACCCCGTCATTTCCCTAGCCATCAAGCCCGTCGGCAACGAGACTCCCAACTTTTCCCGTGCGCTCAACCGTTTCCAGAAGGAAGACCCGACATTCCGGGTCCACATCGACCGAGAAAGCAAAGAGGTCCGTCATTTTGTTTTTGTCATCCCTAACACACCTTAAACTCTAACCAACGAACAGACGATCATATCGGGAATGGGCGAGCTCCACCTCGAAATTTACGTCGAGCATATGAAGCGCGAGTAAGGCAGGGGACACCAGGAACGGTCAACCCTAACCCAAACCCCACCCCTAAGGTCGGGTTGTGTGCCTGATTACATAATGAGACAAATCCCCCAATTTTTTTGCAATTTTTCATCACTGGGTGACAGGCAAGCAATCCTTTGAGTGATATTCAAGTTTAATTTTGTTGTCCTCTGCACCTCCCCTTGGCCACTCACCTTCTCACTCTTCACCTGAACAGTACTGTGCTGTGCCTTTTGCAGTACAGATGCAAATCATTGCAAATTGACAATCTCAACTTTATCAGTCAATCATCTGTAAAGTGGGAGGTGTTCAAAGTGTTTGGGGAGCATTCCCTGAATGCTTCAAACACCCTGAATGTGTTTAGGCCTGCCCTGTTTTACAGATGCATGTGTTGGGATCAAATAGACCACCAAGAATCACACTCCCTGCCTGCAACATCTGTAAAGTGGGAGGTGTTCAGAGTCAGTTGGCAAACACTCATTTAGGCAGTTCAATTCATTTAGCTGAGGTAAGCAAAGGTAAGTGCCCACCCTGTTTTACAGATGAACCATCCTGGAATTGGGCACTTTAGGACTTGCCAAGGTGAGTCTTCATCATTCTTATTCAATTCTATGGGCTCATCACTCTTTGGCACAAGACTGTCCTTGATGAGGGCAGAACCAGCTGATTGATATGATCACACTGTGACTGATTTGCACTGATCATGCTGATTTTCCATGAGGGACACTTTTTTATTTAGCTTTAGTATTACTTTTCCCTTTGTGAGTTGTGCAACCACAAGAGTTTGTGCATGCACATTGTAGGCTCTATTCTGCAACCCATATTGATGTCTTGTGTGCCAAGTGTGTGCCTCTGTACAGTATAGGTAGGTTGCAGCAGCTTGAGCCAATGACTTTTCAAATAATTCACTAAAAATCTGAAAATATTGATGAACATAGATTTCCTTCCCAGCTAACCAGCTCTCAGCCAACATTTTTTGATCCAAGCAGCTGTTCCCAAGTTATGTTATTTAACCAGCTATGAACCAGCAGGCTCAGCTTGAGCTGGCTTTAGCCAGTCAAAGATGATCAAATAACTCAGGAACAGCTGCTCAGATCAAAAAACATTGACTGAGAGCCGATTAGCTAGGAAGGAGATCTACACTCATAAATATTTCCATATTTTTAGCTATTTATTTAAAAAAGATATCAGAAAAAACATCGGCTTGAGATGCCACAGTATAGGTCATGTGATCCATGACATAATGAGACAAAACTACCTTTTCTGAAAAAACAAAATTGCCATTTGACTCAAATGTGAGAAAACATGTTTTGCAAAAAAATCATTGTTTAGGTAACACCCACCTCAAAACTTGATATTTTTTTTATTTTTCTGTTACCTCTTGTAGCTACATAGCCCAACTTTAAATAGTACTAGTTACATTCACTCATTATAAAATTTGCAGGTGCTGTTGCATGCACAAGAATTTCCAGTGGACTTGCCTAATTGGGGGTTGACCGTTCCTGGTGTCCCCTGCCTTAGGCACAACCAGTGACATGATATCCAAGGGAGGCCACTACATCTCAATCTTACAAAAACAGCTCACAAACCTTTCCGCTAATGTTGTCTGCAATCAGCTTCTGTTCATCCCACATCTTCTACGAACTGATCTTTTCAAGCATGCTTGACAAGACAATGATTTCTCAAAGACCACTTGAAGCTCTGTCCAAGTCATCATGAATGCCAACTCAAGCTGGCCTGATAGTAATATTGAAAAGCATTATCAAGACCCTGATGAGATCCAAGATTGTAAGCAATCAAGAGTCACTGAGTCTGCCCATCACATCATGAATCAGATGAACATGTAAGGATGGGCAGCAATGGCAGGAGCATGTGTTGTGAGGCAGTTGTTGAGAGCTGTCACCAGAAAATAAGATGTACATCAAGGTCAAGCCTGGGATTGCAACAGCCGGTGCAAGAGGCAGGGTATAGCAAAGTCAATGGTGAGTATGCATTCAAGCCCGAGTCACCTACCTGTCCTGTTGCCACCTCTTGGTTGAAGAAACCACTGTCTGCATCGCCGTGAGAGTTCCCAGGACTTACACTGGCAAGTGAAGGTTCATCTGCTGTGGCGTGTTGAGAGTACAAAGCCATGTGACACAAGTTCCAGATTGTCATCGGGTGAGGAGACTGCCAGGGAATACAAGGCAGGCAAGCATTCATCTGATCTGCAACAATTATGTGCCTCAGCCAGTGTGCTGGGTGAGAGCATGGACAATGAGGACGAGGTGCACGTAGAAGACTTCAAGACACTGGATTGATGAGGACACAGGAGGAATAGAAGGTGTTGCAGATGACCTACTTCAGCTCAAATTCCATATGGGCTATGTCGGGAATGTTGAGAAGCATCAGCAAAGGTGGAAGCTCTGCTGCCGCAACTGGGAAGCCCTGCTCCGTGCTGTAAGTGCCCCGTTGTCACTTTGTGATTGTTTTGGAAGGTCTGACCCCATTACCATACTAATCCCGCATTGTCATCACAGTCCCATGCTCGATCACAAGACTGATACCACCCTCATGTTGCTCACTGCTCCTTCCAACACAGGTATGTTGATAAGTACTGAGTGTGTATAGCGGCTCCATGGACTTAGGGACTATGGACCTTTAGATTAGATTAGATAGTCATGGACTTATCTATAGATCTTTGTATAATCTTGGACATCTTATCTATAGCAGTAGTACAATAATGAACTATTGTCTTGATCTTCTATTGTACCTACCCTTTCTTTGTTTTCTCTATTCTTATTGTCCTATTGTCTGGACACCTTATTGTCTTTCCATACACTCCTTTATCTTGACCTGTTATTGTTCTAACTATGGTCACTCCTTTTGTTCTCTACTTATTGTAGCATGCTCTATTGTCTTGTATAGAACAATAGACCTCAGATGTATAAGTAGTGTAGCTTGTACACCCTGGTCCACCAGTTCTCTTCTCATCACTGGTGTCCCAGACATTCACACATCTGCTCTTGCTTGATTCACTTACTGTGCTCTCACACTCACCTATCTTCTATGTGAGTATATCTACCCCTGTGCTGTTCATCAGGGTAAGCTACATTCTGTTGTGTCACATGTGGTCTGTTGCAACAGCTCCCTGCACAAGTTGACAGACATGCTGAGCATCCAATCTGCCTTTGCAGAGCTGTCTGTGCCTCATGCTTGTCATTGCTACTGGAACAACTCTCATGGGCCTCTTTGTCATCATGCAACGGATCTCCTTCGAGCAGCAGTGACGCACACGAGGAAGACCTCTGCCGTGCACTGGACACCGTGATCGGGAGCTTGCATGCACTTGGGAGTCTATACAAACGATGGGAGATGCAGTGGATCGTGATGAACAGGGAGGGCTAGCGAGACTCACATAAGAGTCGCTAGGTCTGTTCAGCAGCAGCACAGGGTGCATTAAGCAAGTAGAGCAGGTAGATAGTGTCTGGTAGAGCAGATGAGAACTGTATCATTAGAGATATAATATACTACTGACCTGGTATGTCATGATCGGCTTCGAAGTGGACTGACTCAGCGGTTATGACTACGCTGTCAGATTACATTAGTCATGGACAGGGGCCGGAACATCGTTGTAGCACGGATTCACACGCTGTCAAGCGTCTTATTGTCTTGTAGTATCAGGTGCTGATGGACACTACGTCATACTAGGATAGCGGTACTAGGGTTTGTGACTCATACCATAGTTCAGACTCCGCTTTAAAGCGAGTCTTGACTGTATATAAGTCGACTAGTAAAGACCAGGGATCCCTATCCTGGTCTTCTTCAATTCGCTATCTATTCTTGGCTTCTCTTCCTTTCCAGTCTGCTGCTCTTCATCACTATATTCCTTTTCTTCTTCATCTTTCAACTCTTTTCTCTCATCATCGACTTAGTGGAGGTGCTGTCACGCCCTCTTCACTCTAAGGGGACCTAGTGTTAGCCAGCCTAGTGTCCGAGAACGCCCGTCACGTGTTGCAAGCCACACCCAGTAGTCCAAGTCGGACAAACAGTTAGCGAACTGTTACATTAAGACCAGGATCCCATCATGGCATTGCAAACTACAAGAGAACGTTGGGCCTCAGAAGGGTCCTTTGAAGCATACGATTTGCAAGGACCGATACTAAGGGAAGTACCAGAAAGCTTCGTCAAAGCAGCAGAGTGGCATGTACACAACGGTATCGAACGATATCACGCCAAGTCAAACGCACCAGAAGAATCCAGCTCGGAATGCTGGTACCCAGTTGAGTTCAACTTTGAACATCTTTGTTGGGTGGAAATTCATTGGATCGAAGATCTAGAAATCGGAGGACGGTGGGAAGCTTTCCGGATCGCTGGAGAAGATTTGGGGCTTGATATCACCCCACAAGACGCAGAAGATCAAGATTGGTTGGACCGAGCAAGGAGGATCCGAAGCACAGTTGACGAAACCCCCACAACAAGAACAAGCACACCATCGGTGGCTAGCGAAGCAAGCGCTATTCAAGTACGGTCACCAGAACCACAAAGAGGAAGCGATCAAATTATCGCCTTACAGTTGGCTGAGTCGTTACACATACAAGATCCAGTCATGAGTCGTACGATGACCATGGAACCAACAGCAGGCACAATCAACCCACACACGGGGCATATGGAAATGCCCATGAACCCAGACGATGTAGCGCTATATCGCGCCATAGGACCAGACCAACCAGACCCCCCGAATGCTCGTGAAAGACGAGCATCACCAAGAATACCATTCGGATGCCACGAGGTGGACAAGGACCTGGAGGTGGACCATTTGGAGGACCACCAGGAGGAGGCGGAGGACCACCGGGAGGTGGAGGACCGCCAGCAGGAATTCCTATGCCAATGCCACAAGTGCCTCAACCAGGAGGACACCATGGAGACAAACTAGTGGGAAACCCACCCATCATCTTCACAGGGGACCGTTCTAAAGCAGAGCAATTCATCACCCAATGGCAACTATATGAAGGAGTCAACATCACCAATACGCTGATGCGAAACCCATACCAACGAGCTATGTTTTTCCTCACATACATACAAGGAAACCTCGTTAACGAATGGGTAAAGGGAGTCAATGCATGGCTCCGCACGCAAGTCACCACACAAGGATGGGCCACTACAGATGAACGTCTCTGGAATGGAGTCATCGGTGCCTTCAACAGGCAGTATGCCGATGTATTAGAACAGGAGAAGGCACAAGCCGAACTAGGAAGGGGACTCCACATGCAAAATGGAGATCTAGATGGTCTGATCACGAGATTTGAACAGTTGGTGCGCCACGCCAATTATGATGTCAACCAGCCACTAGTGTTGCGAATATTCACAGACACATTGCCACACGCAATGTATGAATACATATTCAAGAACATACAACCAAGGGACTACGAAGGCTGGCGCAAAGCATCGATACAGCAACAAAAGGTGTTTGTCCACATGAAGAGTCGACTCGAGCAGTTCAATCCAAGGAAGAATGCACCGACGGGGGTTAACAACTTCAGGGGTAACAACTACAACAACAACGCCAGTCGATGGCGTCGGCCCAACATTCCAAACCTCCCAGATCCGAATGCGATGGATCTATCCCCGGGAAGAGCACGTTTGGCTCAGGCAGAAGATTATGAGCCAGGAAGGAACCGCTACCGACTCACAGAAGGAGAAGCACGAGGAACTGGCACACCAGTAGGACAAAGGAAAGTCCTTAAATGTTTCAATTGTGACAAGCCAGGTCACTTTAAAAGAGATTGTCGACAGCCTTTGAGGCAGAACCCCTATCGACAGAATCAAGGTCCGCCGCGTATCAGACAAACGGATGCTGAAGAAGACGGCTTCTATGCCGCCCGAAGCATCGTGGACGACCGTAGTGTCATCGAAGGACGCACCCCCCAGCAAAAAGCCCAAGCTTGGCTAGAAGGGGTGGCCGAAGAACCCGATGAGGTCAAGGACCTCATTATGCAACAATTGTGGAGGCGAGAGGATTTTCAAAATGCCTGAACCCAACGGCCTGGGTGAGGGCTCTTCATTGTAACTCCGTATACATCACACGATACCGTTCTATGAGAATTCCAGTGTTGATTCGTACCAGTTACTTCATGGCCGACAAGCGAGCGCTAGTAGATTCAGGGGCCACTGACAACTTCATGCACCCTAAATTCGCGACGAAAATGGGCTTGGGAATGAAGGAACTCCCAACGCCTAGGAAAATATTCAACATTGACAACACTACCAACAAATCGGGGAAGATCACGCATTATCTTGACCTAGACATATACACTAAAGGGATTCACAGAGAAATGCGCTTCCTCATCACGGACATAGGAAGTGAAGATATTCTGCTAGGATATCCATGGCTAGCATCATTTGAACCCAAGTTCAGTTGGAGACACGCCGTCATTGACGAACAAACTCTACCAGTTGTCATCTCCTCTATTAATCCTCGCGTGATCCGGCAACGACCGGTAATCGCTGCAACATTATCCGAAAAAGAGAAACACCATATAGTCCGCACCCTTGACTCTCAAGTTCGAGGAGTGTCTACCGAATTAGCCATTCAAGCCGGGCAAAATCAAGTGGCGGCCGAAGTCCCAAAGGTGTACGAACGATTTGCTAAACTGTTCAGCAGCGAAGCATCGTCTCGATTTCCGCCTTCAAGGCCATGGGATCACGCTATCGATTTCAAACCAACCGCTCCGGACACATTACCGTGTAAAGTCTACCCCATGACGCAAGATGAAGACAAGTTGTTACTCAAATTCCTGCAGGAACAGGAAGCTAAGGGATATATTCGTCCCTCCATTTCACCATATGCATCACCTTTCTTCTTTATACAGAAGAAAGACGGAAAACTGAGGCCGGTGCAAGACTATCGGCGTATCAACAACATTACGATCAGCAATCAATACCCTCTCCCCTTAATCACCGACCTCCTCACTGATCTCAGCGGTGCCAAAATTTTCACCAAACTAGATGTGAAAGATGGCTATAACAACATCCGCATCAAGGAAGGGGACGAACATAAAGCCACGTTCAAGACCAAATATGGGTTATGGGAACCCCTAGTCATGTTTTTCGGGCTGAAAAACTCACCAGCTACGTTCCAAAACATGATGAACTACGAATACCGAGACACTATTGATTTCTGGAATGCCAGGGGAACAGCAATACACATATACATGGATGATATTGCCATCGCAACCAGCACAAATCTGGAAGACCACATCAAAGCAGTATCAGCAGTATTCGAAGTAGCAGAACGCCTGGATCTCTATTTCAAGCCGGAGAAGTGTACTTTCCATGCGCCACGTATGGATTACCTGGGGGTAATCCTTGAAAAGGGGATAACACGTATGGACCCTGTTAAAATTGTGGGTATCAAAAACTGGCCCATGCCCACCAAAGTTAAGGATATCAGATCTTTTTTGGGCTTTTGCAACTTTTACCGACCATTCATTCGAGGATTCGCACACATTGCGAGGCCACTAAACGAGCTAACGAGGAAAGACGCTGAATGGCGATGGACAGAGCGCTGTCAAAAGGCATTTGATGAATTACGGGACAGAGTTACGAGCGAGCCAGTACTGGTGCATCCAGAACTTGACAAACAATTCGAACTGGAGGTTGACACATCTGGATTTGCAGTTGGTGCAGTACTGTTGCAGAAGAAAGAAGATGGCAAAAGACATCCGATTGCCTATTTTTCAAAAACTCTCAATGAAGCACAGCACAACTATGACATTGCGGATTTGGAATTACTAGCAGTCGTGATGTCATTGGACAACTGGAGGTCATTCTTGGCTGGATCCCCACACAAAGTTATCGTCTATTCAGACCACCAAAACCTGCTATACTTGTTATGACCTTGCGGGGTCAAACAAATGCACGACGTGTGCTGAAGGTAATCTGTGGTACAAAGTGTCAAGGTTAGTCAATCACTCGTAGTGCGATGAGGCCGTGAGGCCAAGCTGGACAGAGTAGAGAGGATTCAAGGGTGATACTGGGATTCGCAAGAGATAGACAAAGAACAGGATGGGGCTACAGGACACATTGTCCAGCCCTTATATACGTATTAGAGGTACAGCATGAGTCATGCAGAATGAGGCAACGTCCTAGGACTGAGTCAACACAAGGAAACACAGCCTTAAGGCCCACAAGTAGGAGAGCGAGAAGTAATCAAAGAACAGCCTTAAGGGCCGAGTATGAGTCACAAGCGAAAAGTAAGAGCAGTCCAAATGGGTAGATGAGGGAATGGGGTGTGCAAGTGGGGAAGTTAAGAGAGAGGAAAAATAAGTGTCCATATCGTAGCCGCGGTGAGAGATCATGACAATACTGGAAGGAGCCACACAAAATCAGTAGACGTGTAGCAAGGGAAGTACTTCGTCTATCAGAATATAACATTGAAATTCGGCATATCAAAGGAATGGCAAATGGACGAGCAGATGCCCTATCAAGGAGACCCGACTACGATCAAGGCGTCGAGGACAATGCAAATGTAACCGTATTACCAGAACGATTATTTGCACGAACTACAATGACTATTGAACAACAACACCGTCAAGACGAAGAGCATCTCAAGCCATGGATCGATCCACATCAACTCAAACAATTGAACGGCGTGTGGTACAAAGAAGGACAAGTGGTCGTAACGAACGAACTACCAGGCAAACGTAATATCATCAGAGCTCATCATGATCCACCGGTGCATGGACACCCAGGCATCAATCGGACCATGCAAATCATCGAGCGCAACTACTGGTGGCCACAACTACGGCAAGAAGTGAAGGATTATGTACAGGGATGCGCAGACTGTCAACGCCACAAAGTCAATAATTGACCAACCAAGGCACCTTTGAGGCCTATCTACCCTAAACCTGAAGCTATGCCATTCGAAACTATCGCATTAGACTTCATCACTAAACTACCAGAGTCACAGGGATACGATTCCATCCTCACCATCACCGATCACGACTGCACTAAGGCAGCTATCTTCATACCATGTCGAGAAGAAATCAACGCAGAAGGGACAGCGGCGCTTTACATCAAACATGTGTTTGCACACTTTGGATTACCACGCAAGGTTATCAGCGATCGAGACCCTCGATTCATATCAAAGTTCATGCAGGAAGTATGTCGTATCACGGGAATTGAGCGAAATCCGTCGACAGCGTATCACCCACAGACCGACGGACAATCAGAGCACTCCAATCAATGGATTGAGACCGCTATCCAGTTCATCTCTGACCACCATCAGACAAATTGGGCTCCTTATCTTCCAATTGCCCAATTCGCACATAACAATTGGTCAAGCGAGACCACAAGGAAGTCTCCATTCTTCCTTCTAATGGGCTATCACCCACGTGCTGATTGGGTTTCAGCGTCGTCCCCTTTACCACAAGTCACATTGCGCCTCGAACAGTTGAAACAGGCACGAGACACAGCGCAACAACTGATGATTAAGGCCCAACAACTGATGATTAAGGCCCAACAGTCATGGGTCAAACATTGCGATACGCCCAAATACAAGGAAGGCAACCAAGTATGGTTAGAGGGCAAGAATCTCCGTATCAGTCAGCCAACCGCCAAGTTGGCGCCCAGGAGACATGGCCCATTCAGGGTTATTAAGGTACTATCGCCGGTCAGTTATCAGTTACAACTTCCCACGCAGTGGAGCATTCACTCCGTGTTCCATATTGACCTTCTCACACCCTATCGCGAGATAATAACGCATGGGCCGAACTACCAACGCCCATTACCGGATCTAGTTGATGGGGAAGAAGAATACTTTGTGGAGAAGATTCTAGATTCTCGGAAGTTCGGCAGAAGACAGTGTCTTCAATATTTGGTTAAATGGGAAGGATATCCAGACTCGGACAACATGTGGGTCGATAAGGATGACATATTCACGGATGATAAGGTGCGGGAGTTCAAAGCTTCCAACCCCGCCAAGGAGATACATATAAGGAGTCTCTCATCTGCTAAGTCTCCTCACTCCTCAGCTCACACTCGCTCTCACCTATTACTCCAACACGCTACTCGCTACATGTCCTCCAATGGATCCGACCTTGCCCACGAATATCCTGCTGGAGCATATAACGACACCACCACTGGGGACTCCCAACCCATCATCGACAACACCACAGAGACTATTGGCTGAGTATCTGATGAGAGGACCGCAACTATACTCAGAGCTAGCGCCACCCCGTTTGAACCACGACCTCAGTCCCCCTCAGCTGCCTCTATTGCCGACGCCTTTAGGCAGCTATCCCTCTCCGACGCCTCTGACGCTATCATTGACAATAACCCCGACCATGTCCTTACACTTCGAGTCCCCGAAGCCCTCATCATTAGGAATGAGGACAGCTCGCCTGTGGCATCAGGAACAACTACTGGAGGCGCGGAAGAAGCACGACCTGAAGAATCGGCGGCGACGACAAGCGGGCCTCCTCCCTCTAGCCCACTGTCACCCTCTGATATCGGATTCTGCACTCAGTGCCATGGCCCAAGAGAATATTGCCACAGCCACGAGTCTCCAGCCCCCACTCCAGTCCCAGCACCAGTCACCCCTACCCCCATCCCTGCACCATCCACTCGCCCCCTCGCAGTGGGACACTTTCGTCTCACTCGTGAAGAAGCCATGTCTCTGGCGGACAACATTGCCAACGCCCTCGAGATCCGTCGTGAAGATACCCCTGAAGTACCGCCTCCCTACCCCGAAGGAGCCCAGGTTGCCGAAGGGTTGGGTATACGATGTGGCAGAGGTCAAAGAGGAAGACCTCGCCAACCCGTTGCTGTACACTACGCCGACCAGACCACTCACCCGCGCCATGCGCAGCGAGGTAGCCAAGCATCGCGACGACCCCTATCGCCGTCTGCGCAAGGGTACGAGCGCAACATAGGGACCAGTTACGTCCCATTTCTTATTCTAGACGAGACCGGTCGACAAGTACCCGCTAGGTTCATCAAGGTCCGCATGACAGACAATCCGTACGTCGAAGTGCGACTGGCGATGGACAGACCAGTGCATAGGGGGGAGATTCACGCTGCGGCGGTTACAGATCGAGTTGTGCCCAGGCCCACTATGGGGCCTGACGAATTGCAACTACTCGATCGAGAATACCAGGACTGGATGGTGGTAGATGACGCATTAGCCACGATCCAGGATCGATCACTGACCACAGAGGTGATTCGCTGGAGAGCTCTCCAGAAGCGGTACAAGACGATTCAAGAGTCGATCCGCAAGATGGAGGACCGACTCTTTGCAGTAGCAGTAGATCAGCGGGCAAGTCGGAATAGGTTGGAGGAGGCATGGGCGGTGCATCGTATTGAGGAAGAGATGCAGCGCAATAGGCGAGTAACCGCGCTTACTGCGTGGTCAGTGGAACATGGATGTTCCTCCTGAAAAGGGGATAATGTCACGATCGGCTTCGAAGTGGACTGACTCAGCGGTTATGACTACGCTGTCAGATTACATTAGTCATGGACAGGGGCCGGAACATCGTTGTAGCACGGATTCACACGCTGTCAAGCGTCTTATTGTCTTGTAGTATCAGGTGCTGATGGACACTACGTCATACTAGGATAGCGGTACTAGGGTTTGTGACTCATACCATAGTTCAGACTCCGCTTTAAAGCGAGTCTTGACTGTATATAAGTCGACTAGTAAAGACCAGGGATCCCTATCCTGGTCTTCTTCAATTCGCTATCTATTCTTGTTTTCTCTTCCTTTCCAGTCTGCCGCTCTTCATCACTATATTCCTTTTCTTCTTCATCTTTCAACTCTTTTCTCTCATCATCGACTTAGTGGAGGTGCTGTCACGCCCTCTTCACTCTAAGGGGACCTAGTGTTAGCCAGCCTAGTGTCCGAGAACGCCCGTCACGTGTTGCAAGCCACACCCAGTAGTCCAAGTCGGACAAACAGTTAGCGAACCGTTACATGGTAGAGCAGATGAGAACTGCCAAACCAGGGTGTACAAGCTATACTACTTATACATGTCTGAAGGTATTGTTCTATATACAGCAATAAAGGAATGTACATAGTTGAGAACAATACAAGGAGAATAAAGTGTCCTGTCAAAAAGTATAATAACTACAATAAAAAAAACAAGTTCCTTCAGCAGCTACTCGGCTACTACAAAGGGCTTTGGCAGCTATTACCAGGAGTCCTTTATTCATACTGCTACAGATAAGATTGTTTTATATTATAAGGATCTATTCTACAAGTATCTAATCTGAGGGTCCATAGTCCCTAAGTCCGTAAGAGCCGCTACCTGTGCTCAGTACTTATCAACAGATTGAGGAGAAGTACAAGCTGGATGAGGATAAGAAGGTGCAGTTGTTGCTGAAACAGGTGCTTGGCTTTGGTGGCATTGGTAATCAAGTTGACACAGTGCTTTAGTTGGGCATGGGTACTTTTGAGTCTTGGCTTCTTGCTTTTTGCATTCCTTTTTCTTTTTTTCTTTCTTCTTTCTTTTTTTTTTTTTTTTTTTGGCTTTGCTTATGTAAATAATGTAACTCAGTATCACAACTTCATGTTGCTGGAGGGTCAACATAGTACTGCCCCTTACATTGCTAGCACTTCAAGCTTCATGTTTCATGTGCTTAAAAACAACTGTCACAAAATGTAAATCTTATGAACAGCCCTGCAGTAGTATCTTACAATCTATAAGCCTGAGAGGTGCTTGTGATGTGCATGCACAAATCAAATCAAAAGGGTTTGTGTAGTCACTGCATACATTTCGCTAGCAAAGGTGCATCCTGGAAAGTGGAGAACAGATAGAATTTACTTTGGGACATGGCAAAACACTATACACACAAAATACATTGGTCAACTATGGGGGGGCAAGACAGACCATTCATCTGCAGATCTTCTACACCTTCCTTGTTGTACTATACCACAGCTTCAGAAAAAATAAGACTTTGCAGAAATTGGCTGCCAAAACCATTTCAACTATTTATGCCTCTGTTTTCACTGAAGACTGAGATGAAGCTGATTGTTTCATAAGATATTGTTGTAACAGATAGAAGAACAAACACACCAATCTCAGTAGCTTTGATAAAGCTTGCAAACTGACTCACATCCTCAGAAGCAAATGCCTCAAGATATTCTTGAACTTTCAGGTCTATACTTGACTCCTGATAGTCCAGCTCTGCTTGGGTTAAGGCTGCCTCTGATTCATTTGAGAGCCGTAAGTAAGTGGCATGCCTCAAGATGAGGATAACAGCTTCAACAAAGGTTAAATAGAGTCTAGAAATGATAAAGTAAAATACCAATAATCAAATGATGATTGCTGAAACCATTTTTGACAAGCTAGAAAAGTATATATCATAAGCTATGATGACAGGTGATGGCAAAACAGCCTAAACTGGCACTACATTTTGAATGGTAGGCAGGGACATGACAAGCATTCCCTTATAAAAAATGTGAGATTCAACTTGGTTCAGGTGCAGAGCACTTACACACTGGAAAAACAAGGATGAACACATTAACAAGTTTGAAAGAAGTGTACACTCTTACTTTCTAGTAGAAGTGATGTGTTTGATCAGCAAGGATAGCACCATCAGTAGATATAAAGCATAAAAAGAGAGGCAGCCAGTGCCAGTCACTCACATCCTGACAGGCATTTTTAGTGAACAAAATACAGCAAAGTGTGTCCAACACTCACCAACTGGAAAGCCAAGGACAGGCATTATCAGCAGGCTAGAAATACACCAAGGCACCACAGCCACTCACCAACTGAAGAGCCAAGGACAGGCATTATCAGCAGGCTAGAAACACACCAAGGCACCACAGCCACTCACAAACTGGAGAGCCAAGGACAGGCATTATCAGCAGGCTAGAAACACACCAAGGCACCACAGCCACTCACATCCTGGAGAGCCAAGGACAGGCATTATCAGCAGGCTAGAAACACACCAAGGCACCACAGCCACTCACATCCTGGAGAGCCAAGGACAGGCATTATCAGCAGGCTAGAAACACACCATGGCACCACAGCCACTCACATCCTGGAGAGCCAAGGACAGGCATTATCAGCAGGCTAGAAACACACCAAGGCACCACAGCCACTCACATCCTGGAGAGCCAAGGACAGGCATTATCAGCAGGCTAGAAACACACCAAGGCACCACAGCCACTCACATCCTGGAGAGCCAAGGACAGGCATTATCAGCAGGCTAGAAACACACCAAGGCACCACAGCCACTCACAGACTGGAGAGCCAAGGACAGGCATTATCAGCAGGCTAGAAACACACCAAGGCACCATAGCCACTCACATACTGGAGAGTCAAGGACAGGCATTATCAGCAGGCTAGAAACACACCAAGGCACCACAGCCACTCACATACTGGAGAGCCAAGCAAAGGCATTATCAGCAGGCTAGAAACACACCAAGGCACCACAGCCACTCACCGACTGGAGAGCCAAGGACAGGCATTATCAGCAGGCTAGAAACACACCAAGGCACCACAGCCACTCACCGACTGGAGAGCCAAGGACAGGCATTATCAGCAGGCTAGAAACACACCATGGCACCACAGCCACTCACAGACTGGAGAGCCAAGGACAGGCATTATCAGCAGGCTAGAAACACACCAAGGCACCACAGCCACTCACCAACTGGAGAGCCAAGGACAGGCATTATCAGCAGGCTAGAAACACACCAAGGCACCACAGCCACTCACATCCTGGAGAGCCAAGGACAGGCATTATCAGCAGGCGAGAAACACACCAAAACACCACAGCCACTCACATCCTGGAGAGCCAAGGACAGGCATTATCAGCAGGCTAGAAACACACCAAGGCACCATAGCCACTCACATACTGGAGAGTCAAGGACAGGCATTATCAGCAGGCTAGAAACACACCAAGGCACCACAGCCACTCACATACTGGAGAGCCAAGGACAGGCATTATCAGCAGGCTAGAAACACACCAAGGCATAACAGCTACTCACAAGCTGTGGAGCAGAGCCAGCACTCTCACCTCAGTTGATCTGAAAAGACATAATTAAGAGCTGGGACTCACAAGCTAGTAGTAGTGCATGGCCATTAAGCATGAACAGGCATCAATCAGTTCAAGCTTTATAACACTTGCCCAGATGTATGGAAATGGAAAAAGGCATTCTCGAATTACATTTTTGACGTTGATCTCAGCAAGGCGTTGGACACTGCAACTGCTTGAGCAATCCCCAATTTACCACATCGATAAGTGCACTCACCGTCTCAAAGCCATTTTAACACTCAATTCTAGATTACTCTTCTGCACAGCTAAAAGCATCAGCGTGATGGCATCCTCATTCAGTGCCCCAGCCGTCTTCTCGACAAGACTATCGCAGCGGCTATCTTTCTCGTTCATTTCTGCCGAAGAACGTCAGTATGACATTCGCACCTCATTCTGAACTCACTTTCTAGTCGTACATATCTAACAGAATCGCCGAGCGGACCCAGGTAGTGATCTTGAAATCGCTTCTCCGCTATCTGGGCTACATTTCCATCTGGGTATTTATCTGGGTCATCCAACACATCCATTTCGACGTTGAACAGGAACTGGTCATATTTGGTGAACACGGCGATGACGGGAACTTGATAGAGTGGTGTTAAATACATGTATGACTATTCATAACGACGCACCATTCTGATCGGGGCAGATGTCCTTGTAAAACCTCAGATTGAGCCCAGGTCGGTGGTCATCCATTGGGATGCAATACCTGAAACCAGGATCGTCAGTTGTCGCCATCGTGAAACAGGGTGCCCAAACCATATCGCATGCAATTTGTTTCGCAGCCTCGTTTCTCCACACTTGCGTCGAATGAAGTCTTTCAAGATCTCGAGTTTCTCTTCGTCACCGGCCTCGATTCCCTGCGAATCGTGAAAGACATAACCCGTATGATTGGAGAACACAAGCGCGTCGTCGATGCAGTGCTCGCCTCGCTGGCTTCATGTTTAGAGACAATCGAGGAGAAGTACCGCTGCTACTGACATTCATGGACGGGTTAAGCGTAACCTGCCGGTGGTGAGATCTGTGAGATCCGACTCGTTGACAAAAGCGTGGACCACATACCTCTTCCGAGTCGTCTCCCCGGTGAATAGTGGGACTCTCCGTGGTTTCACAGACCCGTTGTAAGATCGAAGTCTTTCCCGCGTTAGCTCTTCCTATAACAAGCACTCGGAACTGGAGATCTGCAAATCGGCGACGGGTTTGTATGGCGTCCATTGGTGCGGTCGTCGGGAAAGCAAAGAGTTGTCGATCGATGATCGATGGTTCAGCAAACCACGTGACCTCTCTTGTAGCTGGTGGGACTCCAAACCGTCTCTCTAACTAGGTTTCCATCCACACCTGCCTGCGTTGAATATTAAAAATAATTTCGGAAGGTGGCGAAGCCTGGGGTATCACACGTCTCAACGCTCAACTACACCGCCGTATGCATCTTAGTGCGAACAATCTATGTAATGTGCTCCTGGATGGCGCATACAACATTGAACGAGTAGACCACCCATGGTCTGGACCGACTTAAGCACCGCTCGTATTGTGCGCTTCCATGAAGCCAGTTGCGTTGTCGAAGATGGCGATAGGGAGCGATTCCAGAAAAGGAAATCTTGCCTCCTTCCTGAGCCCGTCAGCACAGCTTCTGCAATTAACGAGCCTGCACGAGTGCCCACCATAAGTTCCTTCAGCCAGGGTTCAGAAGATCTCAGTAATATGCAGGTGCTACTAACCGACAGTATTCTTCCACAAAGGGAGCCATCCTCCCTGTGAACACGTTCAACGTCAATTCAGGCGACAAAAATCCAATGAGAGTACCCCTTTGTAATCTCGCAACATGCTTTGCACCGCCGAGGTAACTCGGTCTAGTTTTTCCGCTGCTTACACAGAACCAATGTACATGCCAATATGCACGTCAACAGTGCGTATGTCCTGAGGTAAGACGGCATAACCGCCCAGTATGGTGCCGTTCGATGACGTCGTAAACGCAACGAATGACACATTGGAGGGCGCAATGTACCAGCTGAAGCCGTTGGCACGGTTGGTGCGGATGACGAAGTCCTTCCGCTCGGCATTCGAGCGGGTAATCTCCCGCGCGGGGGTTCGATCGGGATTGTTCTGGACGGGCACGAGGGCGGACGCGAGACGTTGGGCGGACTGGACAAGCCCGTCACAGACACGCGCGCGGCTTTGAGAAACACGTAAGGGCATAGGGATACCCTAGAAAGTGAATCGGAGAGTCGTCGCGGGAACTGCGTTACGATCGTCAGGCGACGGAGGAGATGTCAGTGAGGTAGCAAGAATAGAGTTGGGTGCTACGCACTGGCGCGCCGCTCTGCATGCATGGAACCTCCTTCTATCCCATCCATGCGTGCGCGTTGATAGCTCGGCCTCGTGAGCTCGTCGTTGTGGCTGAAGCGCATCCCGCGGCGTGCGAAGTTGCTCTGGACCCAGGGACCCATGGCAAACGGCAGTACAGTATACGGGATGGCAGTTGGGCGAGTCCTCACCGTTCCCAATGAGCCTGTGCGGCATGGGATGTCGTGAACTACGCACTAATTGACAAGGCCTACATACCTGCTCTTGGGTCATACTCGGAGGGCGGTAAATAGACACAGGATAAGCGGACAGTTTATTTGAACCAACAGTCGCCATTGCAATTTACATTCCAGAGGACGGATGGAGAGTCCGGATTGGTCGTGATTGATTGTCACAACAAGACCAAACAGCATCCTCTGAACCTCGGACATACACTCGCGTTCGTAGCGTCCACAAATGGCGTCCAGCATCGTCTCGCCTCTTCGCAATACTTACCGATACCTCGTACGTTCTTCACTGAGATTCCTATGTGCTCCGTGAACCATTCTGATGAACCTTTTGTACCCAATTGGCTCTGCCTACGCACACCTGTACGCGCATGCACACAGCAACGCCAGGCGCACGAATCGCCCGTCCTCTTCTACTCTGTAGTGCTAGGACTCGTCGGCCCCGTGCTCGCTTTCGGCGTGCCTCCAATCCGCGAACACATGGGCTACCGCCCACCAGAACCCATACCAACTACATACCCAGGTGCGTTCCCCCACCGTCCCATTTCCTACACAATTTTTATTCAAGCTTTGGTGGATGTAGTCCCGAAACGCCCGAGACGGCCTGTGCAGGGTTATGAGGACGAGGAATGAAAAGGAATGGGCGTTGCGTGCGGGTCTATCTGCCTCAACCTCAAATATCGATGTTATTTCGCTACTCTCGGCGATGACAGCGACGATGGCGACGATGACGAACCCTAGAACTATTTTTCCGTCGGCGAGAGAAGGTACGTCCTCATAGCATAGCGATCCTCAGCTCTTTTCTCACTGCCTTTCAGGGGGATAAATGTCCAGAACCCGGACAGGGGACCACCCGACATCTCTGGTGGCCGCGGTCTCATGCGCGATCTCCTCACACGTGCACTCAATGATCGGTCAGTTGAGACGGAGCCCCAAGAAGTGCAGAAATCGAACGTATTCTGGGGAGGCGGATATATGCTAGGTTCTGATGAGGTCGAGAGCACATACGTCCCTGACCCAAGCAGACCCGCAAACCCAGGTCAGTTGTCTGTTGTTTACACCGCTACCTGTATTCCGACCTCTGATGGGGCCACGTCACCAGCAGACGGCTATGCGCGATCTCACATTTTGGGGCGATGGATTTAGCGTAGAAGGCGGGGAACTGCGGCGCTACGACGATCCGGCCCAGGCGCAAATCCTATCCGAGATCAACGCTGGGTACGGAAATTTCCTCATTTCACACCGAATCACGCTAATCGAGACGCATATATGACAGACGCGCTCCAACATCCATCCTTATCGTCCAACCAGGACAGCCCGTCGAGCTCCGTGTTCTACGACGAAACCGCAGAGGGTTACGTACCGACGCCACGGACCCGCCACGCAGCAACAAGTCGGAATGCCAGGAGCTTCCCCGCACTTGGGTACACCACCATCGACCTCAGGCGCTCCGGCCCCAGCACCGGCAGCTGCTTCGCGGACTCGTGACCCAGAGACCGTGACCCGTCACGCCGCGATTCTCCGTCGATCAGTCAAAACCGACGACTAGTGTACAGGTCGGCCTTGCTGACGGCACTAAGTAGGCTACCTTGGCTGAGCGGTGGCACGTTCGCTTATTCTGTTCGTAGGATCGTAGCTCGTATGAATTTGGACCATACTGTGCGCGGTCTTCACAGTTTCATCAACGCGTGAGCGCCCGCCCTCCCGGACCCATTTGCGCATCGAGTTGAGTTGACGATGTTGATGTAGCTCGCGTCCTGAATATAGCACACGTGCGTATACTATCGGACGACGTTCCCAAATCGCACGCTTGATGATAATAGTTTGACGATCGAGGCTGCTGGGTTAACGAATAGTGTGATGGTGCAGCGGTGGGTCCGAGGCGAAGCGAAGATAATAGGCCTACGGGTTGATAGAGGTAGTAATACTATCCCTGTGCTCCTTGTCCCGAAACTCTGTACTTGTACTTGAGCTCCTCGATGCGAGTTTCTCTCCCTGGAGTTGTAGTGATGACGTACAGAGACGTGGCCACTGGGCCCACTTTGCTTGGTAAGATACATGGGAGGCCCTAAAAGGCGTGAAACAAACGAAATACCCAACACGAGTACAATCACACATCACAAGCACCCATGTCCAATGAACAGTGCGACGCTTCAGCCTGAGTGAAGAGTAGCGTGGGAGTTTCAGGGTCAGACACGTGGCCACAATTTACTAGCGCTACGGTGTCCTCCGTGCTACCTCTACACCCGGCGCTGGCGCAACACCTCTCCCTGCGGTTTGCAAGCACCTCATTTTCCTTGGTGTCGCGCCGCCATGCCTCAGCCGCAACAGCTGCTGCAAGGGTCGTACCTCAAACGGCCGGGGATGCCGGATCATTATCGCCAGCGCAGCGGTTTCCGCTAACGGAGACTGACCGCCGCCAGTTGAAGTACCAGCGTAACATCGACGTGTCAGCGCATATAGACTCGGGGAAGACCACGCTCACGGAACGGATTCTGTACTATACGGGCCGGACACGCGATATCCACGAGGTGTGTTTTCACTCGCTTTTCTTTTTTAATGCTGGCGCTGAGATGGATGTTCGTGCGGGAAAGTGAGAGGGAAGGATAATGTCGGTGCCAAGATGGATAGTATGGAACTGGAGCGCGAGAAGGGCATCACCATCCAGAGCGCGGCGACTTTCTCTGCGACTGGAACGCGAAGTCACCGTCAACGGGCGAAATGGAAAAGTTTGCCATCAACATCATCGACACGCCTGGTTCGTTTAGCAAGTATCTCTCTTCAATGTTCATGTCGACTGACACCTGTCTGGATATGTCCAGGTCACGTCGATTTTACGATAGAAGTTGAGCGAGCGCTACGCGTACTTGATGGGGCGGTTTTGGTCTTATGTGCGGTGTCTGGTGTCCAGGTGGGTTCACTTGTGACAGCATACACCTACACGTAGTTACAAAATTACCGTTGCAGAGTCAAACGATTACTGTCGACCGGCAAATGCAGCGGTACAACGTCCCACGATTGTCTTTCATCAACAAAATGGACAGGTACGCCGGTGGCGTTATCTGACATCCGCGCGCTCTCACGTCCTTGCTTGAAGACCGGGCGCGACCCATGGCGTGTAATCAATCAGATTCGAACGAAGCTGCGCATGCCAGCCGCCGCAGTTCAAGTTCCAATTGGCGCCGAGGATCAGCTGGAAGGTGTCGTTGACCTTGTCCGTCGGAGGGCCATCTACAACAAGGGTGTCAAAGGGTAAGCCAGCACGCTTTTTTTGTTTGATCCCAAAATTTCAACCTTGATGCGGCCCTCACAGCGTCGATGTCGTTGAATCCGACGAGGTCCCAGCCTCTACCCTTGAGCTGGCCACCCAGAAGCGCACGGAGCTCATCGAGCAGCTCGCCGCGGTCGACGACGAGATTGCCGATCTCTTACTGAACGACGCGCTGCCTTCCAACGAGCAACTCGCTGCAGCGATCCGGCGCGCGACCGTCTCTCTGAAATTCTCGCCAGTTTTCCTGGGCTCTGCGGTAAAGAACACCGCCGTGCAGCCACTGCTCGATGGCGCTTGTGCGTACCTCGCGAGCCCTTCAAAGCGTCAGGTCGTCGCGCACGATACTGCGCAGCCGGCGGGCTCACCGATGGTTGAGCTAGTACCGGCTGCTGCTGCACCACTCGTTGCTTTGGCGTTCAAGCTTGAGGAAGGTCGTTTCGGGCAGCTCACGTATATGCGCGTGTATCAGGGAAGCTTGAAGAAGGGCCAGTTTATTTTCCATGGACGGACAGGCAAGCGGATCAAGGTCCCCAAGCTGGTGCGCATGCACAGCAATGAGATGGAGGTGCGTTGTCGTGGGAGTATGTGACACGGAGCCTGTGCTAAGGACGTGGCGTGTTCTCAGGATATTGATGAAATTGGTCCCGGTGAAATTTGCGCCATCTTTGGTGTCGAGTGCGCGTCCGGTGATACTTTCACCGATGGCACAACCAATTATTCAATGGTGCGTGATCTATCCAAGTTCTAATACGTCTTATTGAGCCCGAGCTATTCGCAAACCTCGATGTTCGTACCGGACCCCGTCATTTCACTAGCCATCAAGCCCGTCGGCAACGAGACTCCCAACTTTTCCCGTGCGCTCCACCGTTTCCAGAAGGAAGACCCGACATTCCGGGTCCACATCGACCGAGAAAGCAAAGAGGTCCGTCATTTTGTTTTGGTCATCCCTAACACACCTTAAACTCTAACCAATCAACAGACGATCATATCGGGAATGAGCGAGCTCCACCTCGAAATTTACGTCGAGCGTATGAAGCGCGAGTACGGCGTCGCCTGTACCACCGGGCGTCCGCAGGTCACCTTCCGAGAGACGGTAACCAAGCGAGCCGAGTTTGCGTACACACACAAGAAGCAGTCCGGCGGCGCAGGGCAATACGCGCGCGTGATTGGGCACGTCGAGCCTACTATCGGTCCCTGGGTCTTACAAAAAAGGTACTAAACATTTTCCACAGCTTCAACAACACATCGTATGTACCTCAAAATTTACATAGTAGTAGATAAATGTGCATTCAATAGAACAATGATTTTTATTTTTTTATTATTAAGTGGTGTAGAAGTGCAACGGACGACCAAGTTTTCACGCACTTCTGCAATGGTTTGTCACATGATGTCACACCTTGCAGCACTTCAGCACTTGTGGCAAACAATGCGAGGAATCACGACAAGGAATCGTGACACAACAACACAACTTCGCACAACGCAGCATCATGGGGCATCCACACAAGACAACGAATTTATTTCACATCCATATGATAACTCTGACTCTGTGTTGCGTGGCTATTATAACATTGGGATGCCAAGTCAGCCTGAGTCACTGGTGCAAAGCTGGGAGGGGTAAAAGTTGTAAAACCAGTATAAGTGGTAAGACCAGGAGGGGGAGGAAACCTGGGAGGGGGCGTGAAAGTGGGAGGGGGGGCAAAACTGGGAGGGGGCATGAAACCGGGAGGGGGAGCAAAACCAGGAGGAAAAGTAAAACTAGGGGACTCAGCAGGGGGACTGAGGGAACGACACTGGAAGAGTGAGGGGCCTGAGGGCCAAACATTGATGGCCCCGCTGTAGCAATGCGAGCCTGTTTGTGCTGCTGTGAGTTGTATAAACCATGAAAGTGTTGATTCTGCTTCAACTTGGGGTGCTTATCCAAATGTGAGGTTATCTGTTCAAGGATCTGGTCCTTCTTGCCATCCTCTGGCAGGGCAAGAGCTATGGCAATGTCTTTGAGTTCTTCCTTTTGCCTGGACTTGTTCAACGGCCCTGTAAAAACACGTGAATGGTCTGCCCTTCATGTCCATCATTCCTGTTCCTCAGCAGACTTTCGAGCTGTTTCTTCAACTTGCTGTTGTCCTTTCAGACAGACCACCTCCTGCAGCTGTTCTAGCTCGTGGTGCCCCTCTTCAGATGTCAGTACCCTTGCTGCAACAGTCGTCCCCCTCGTATTACTCAAAGTACCCTTGCTTTTAGTCCTCAAGTATAGCTTCTTCTGTTGCTGGATAACCACATCCTGGGCTGAAATACAATGCACAGTCAAGATGTCCTTGTCATGTTTCAACTCCTTGATGTGCCTCTTAGCCTCTGCAAGCTGTTCTTCGAGAGAGTGAACATAGTCCATTGACAGTATGGCAGAAGTAAGTGACGCAGATCGTGACACTGGACATGACATTGATTGTGTCTGGCGAAGAATGGGGTTAGGCATGATGAAAACAGGATGTATCTGCATACAGTCTCCACTTGGTTGTCCTCTGGCCCTAGATTGATCACTGGGCTCTCCTCCCTCTTGATGGTGAAGACATGGCGAATGGGGGGCATTTTGGGGTGGTAGATTGAGCAGGGCAGACAAGGGGGGAAAGGTGAGGCAGCTGAGGCCAGTTGTTGGGTCCAGAACAGGAAGGTGAGTTGGGCTGATAAATCCCCGATCAGGAGTCGTGTTCCCATGAGGCTTCTCCACGCTTGATCCCGGCTCTGATGGATGGTTGCTTTCCATGTCCTCAGATCCTTCATTTTCTTTGTATTGTCTGTCATCACTTGGAGGTGCGAGTTGGTTGGGACCACCAGGAAATGAGGCTGGAAATGGGAGGTTGATTGAAGAACTGAAACTTGCAGCAAAATCTTTCTCAGTGAAGACATTGGGGTTTAGAGGCCTGATCCCAGACTTCCTCCATGCAGCAAGGATTATCTCTTTGTCAACAGCGTCAATTTGTGCTGTGAGATACTCCTTGACCACATCTGGACGTGCAAGACTCTCCCCTGTCTCTTCGAGGACAGCCAGGCAACATTTTTGCCATGCACGCTGGACAGGACCAAATACCCCAACTGTCATGATTTTACCAAGCGACTATGATTCGGACACTATTTCTTTTCTCTTTCCTTTCCATTTGCCCGGCCCCTTTCCACTCACCACAGACTATTGGTACCTATCCCTTTCTTCTTCTTTCATCTACTAGTTCCTTGAGGCTGCGCCGTCCTTTGTTCTCTTCTTGCATCCTTGTCCCTTGGGGCTGTCCCCTGTACTATACATGACTCATTCCTAGGACTGTTCTACTAGGCTATGAGGCTATGTGCGACTCCTGCTGTACGGTTGTCTAAGTATATAAGGACTGGGTGATGTACCCTGAAGTCCCATCTTGTCCTTCGTCTTTTACCTGTGAATCTACAAGTCCCATTGACCACTCCTCTCATCTCTTTCCAAGTTGGCTGTAAAGCCTCATCGAACCTCGAGCCCTTGAATCACTGAACCATTGCCCACACAGAAACCTTGACACACGTCGTGTGTCATCAGGATCCTGCAGGATCTTGACATAAGGACAAGATCCCTCCTTGTCTATTACACCTTACCCCATTAAACCTCGTACCCTCGAATCACCGTGGCGTCCTTAAGCCAGCACATCCCAAACAACAACTCTCTTGTCCCCGTCACCCGCCGAACCACTGACAACCTCCCTCTCCACGTAAAAGGAGAAGTATACTGGGCCAATCACAACACCTGCTCCATCCGTAATAACCCCCGCTCCGGCTATTATCTACCCCAGGAGAAAACCCCCACCCGCCAACCAGAAGCCGTCGAGTTCATCAACAACGCTTGGTTTGGCCTACTCATCAACCAACAGGAACAAACCTATTACACCCAGTCAACTCTCCAAATCCCCAGAGATAACACTTTAGGAGCAGGATATTGGAATCTCACCGATCCCGAACACCCCGACAACCTCGTCATAATCCGCACAGCCTCACGCACCGGATACAGATTTGACCCCTCAGCCGACTCATCTTCTTCCTCAGGAACTAGCACCGTATCAGCTCACACAGCCAGGAGCATAGAAAGTATTCACAAACCAAACTCACCAGCAGTCGAAACCCCCACCGTATCAATCGACACCGTCACTGCCATGTTCAGCCCCATAGCCACACCAAACACTGCCCCAGCTTGCATTCCTAGCCCAATTGACGTCGACATGTCCGCAAACACCACCACTATAACCGGCACCACACCCTCGAACGGCATGAAAGGCGTTGCGCCTGTCATCTTCAACGGTGACCGATCTAAGTTGGACTCGTTTTGGAACGAGTTCCGAAGATATCGTCTGCTAAATCGCAAAAATGAGTCCATCAGCTCGCCATTCTGCCGTGTTCTCACCGCACTGTCCTACATCCGGGGACCAATCGTCAAAGATTGGGTAAACGCCCAAGCAGAGAACCTTGAACACCGCAGCGATCCCACCTGTATGCCACACGTTGCTGAATCGGACGAGGTCCTTTGGGCCGAATTCGAGGCCGTGTTTCAATCCGCTTGGAAGGATACTGCAAAAACCCAGAGTGCATATGATCAGTTGATGAAACTTCAAATGAAAGATCTCGATGTCGATACTTACAACACAATGTTCGAAAGATTAGCCGCCGCTGCCAAATGGGAACCCAATGCAAAGGGTACCATCGCTCACTACCGAGCAGGCCTCCGAGAAAACGTCCATCGACATGTCATAAACAGGGAAAATCTCCCCACCACCATGGCACAGTGGAAAGAGGCCGCACATAAGGAAGTCGGCCGGATCAAAGAGTTACAGAGCACTGGTCTCATCGGCCCACACCAAAACCAACCACGTGACCAACACGTGTACCAAACCGGGAACCAATGCGCGTCCCATTCCTCGTCAAACAGCCAGCACATCCCCATGGACATCGATTCCACAAATATATCTGTTCCTTTCCGAAAACTGACTGACGAGGAACGCGCCAAGTATCGTACCGAAGGCAGATGCTTCAGATGTTGCACGCAGGGACACATGGCTCGTAACTGCCCCAAGAACAACAATTCCAACACTCGGGAATCCACCGCCACTCCACCTGCCCCCATCGTCGCAGCTACTACTGCAACCCCTGCTATAAGCGCACCACCACCCATTCCCCCGAAAACCTCTCTTGCTCAACAGATTCGCACGCTCGAGGAGAAGATGTCCGAGGAAGAACGCGGCAACTACCTCGACGCCTGAGACATGGGTGAGGATTTTTGCTCTGCCGGGTATTGAAGGTCGCAAGCCCGGCAACCGTAGCTACCATGTACAGTAAGAAGAAAGATTCAATGACAATTCCCCTTTCTGTTTACATGTGGCACAAAAAGACCAAAACCACTGCTTTACTAGACAGTGGAGCAACACATAACTTCATCGACAAGTGAGCCATCACCTCTCTCGGCCTAGGAACCAGAACTCTCCCTCACCCCCTCCAAGTCAACAATGTTGACAGTACTATCAACAGTGAAGGAAGTATTACCCGCTTCTGCAACCTCTGGATCCGCCAAGGGGATAAAACTGTCAAACTAGGATTCTATGTTGCCAACCTGGGGAGTGACCGTATCATTCTTGGACACCCTTGGTTTAAGTCATTCAACCCCTCAATCAACTGGAGGTCTAATCGGCTGGAAGGAGAAGACATCATTATTGAAACCGCTGGGTACCGTGCCAAACCTAGATCACGAGCTACAACCATTCACTTTACCCCCCCCTCCGACCAAGCCGAAACCCAACAACTAATCCCAGCACAATACCACCAACACTGGAGGGTATTCAGCAAAGAAGCTGCTCAATGTTTTCCCCCCTCTCGACTGGACGACCATGCCATCAAACTCAAACCAGGGGCCCCTGCTAAGCTTGACTGTAAAATCTACAGACAAACCGAAGCAGAGCTAAAGGCTCTCAAAGAGTACATCAACAAAAACTTGGCTAAGGGATACATCGTCGAAACCAACTCCCCCTATGCATCTCCAGTATTTTTCCGCGCTAAGAAGGATGGCAAACTCCACCCCATTGTCAATTACCGGGCTCTCAACACGTGGACAGTGCGAGATGTCTACCCTCTACCTTTAATAGGTAGTAGCATTGACCAGCTTCAAGGGAAAAGAATCTTCACTAAGGCAGATCTACGGTGGGGATTCAACAACATACATATCAAAGAAGAAGACCAGTGGAAAGCTGCTTTCAAAACCCCTTACGGCCTGTTCAAACCTAGGGCTATGCCTTTCGGAATGAACAATGCCCCCAGCACCTTCTGCAGAGCCATGAGTCGACTTCTGAAGCGGCTACTAGACAAATACCCCACGGAACTCTTCGTCTACATGGACGACATCCTCATTGCCACAGAGGAGGATATAGAAAGACATTGACAAATTGTCCACGAGGTCCTAGACCTCCTAGAAGAAGAGTCATATTTCCTTTGTCATGCTAAATGCGAATTCGAACAGCGGTCCATAACATACTTAGGGATTATAGTTGATGGCAACCAGCTCCGACCTGACCCTAAGAAAACTAGCGCCCTCAAAGACTGGCCGCGCACCCTCCACACAGTCAAGGAAGTCCGGAGCATCTTGGGAGTTTTGGGCTACCAACACCCCTTCATTCCCAATTATGCAAACATCGCACGCCCTTTAGTCACTCTGACAAAGAAAGACCACCCCTTCCTGTGGACCCCAGAATGCACAGAAGCACTCGACTCCCTCATCTCTATCATACCAGACAACCCCGCTCTCCACCAACCTGACCTTAGTCGCCCCTTCTTCCTCCAAGTGGACGCCTCAGCATTCGCCACAGGAGCCATCCTCACCCAAAAGGACGAAAGGGGAAAGCATGTAGCGGTGGGCTTCCATTCCCAGACCTTCAATGAGGCAGAACAAAATTACGATATCCATGATCGTGAATTCCTCGCTGTGTATCGGGGTCTCACCCACCACCGCCACCTCCTTCTCAGCTCCACATTTCCCACCACAGTCTTCACCGATCACAAAAACCTTGAATACTACCGACACCCATGCCACATCAACAGAAGAGTAGCGCGCTACATTCCCCAATTGGCAGACTACAACTTCACCCTGGTACATTTCCCAGGAATGGCAAACAAAGCAGACGCCCTATCGAGAAGGCCTGACTACCCCCAAGGAGAAGAAGACAACGACAATGTCACAGTTTTACCTCCACACCTATTTGCATGCACCACCTCTTTCTCTTCCATCGATGACAGAACACGTGCCTGCCAATTACAACAGAACTCTCTACTCAAGCAATGGGCAACCACGTTTCCCCTCAAAGTCATCAACAACCTATACTGGTACAGAGACAGACTGGTAGTCGTGGATGACTTACCCTTGAGAAGGGGGGTAATTTCCCTCTATCACGACTCTCCCACAGCCGGACACCCGGGGATTTCCAATACAACGTGGACTGTTGCACGTGACTATTGGTGGCCCAACATGAAACAAACCATTACCGACTACATCAAGGGATGCCACCTGTGCCAATCACGGAAAAACAACCCTACCAAACCAAAACCCCCTTTATTCCCCATCCCATCAGACAATTTCACCCTCCCTTTCACCTCAGTAGCTATGGACTTCATAGTCAAACTACCTATCTCAGAAGGATACGATTCAATACTTACGATCACTGACACTTTCTCCAAAGCATGCATTTTCATCCCCTGCCATGAAACCATAGACACTGCGGGAACCGCACTACTATACACTACTTATGTTCTACCCCACTACGGACTACCATCATGTATTATATCAGATCGAGACCCCCGTTTCATGGCCGCCATCATCCAGGAACTCTGCTGTATCCTGTCCATCCAACACAACGCTAGTACAGCATACCGGCCCCAGACTGACGGACAATCAGAACGCTCTAATCAGAAGCTCGAACAATATACCCGCATCTTTACAAACTTCCATCAGGATAACTGGCGCCGCCTCCTCCCCCTTGCACAATTCGCTTTCAACACATGGCCGAATGCCACCACAAAAAAAGCACCCTTTGAACTCATCATGGGACACATCCCACGCATCCACCAAACATTTAGAATCACCACTTCACCACCCCTGAACGACCGACTGACTCTTATCACTCAAGCCAGAAAAGATGCAGCGGACGCCCTCCGCAAGTCACAAGCGCTGGAACTCCCATCAAACTTTGTCCCCTATTGTGTTGGCGACCGCGTATGGTTAGAAGGGAAAAACCTGAACACCACACATCCATCAGCAAAGCTTGCACCCAGGAGATATGGGCCCTTCCTGGTCACGTCTGCCGTGTCTAGAACATCCTTTCGTCTCAAATTACCAGCCGCCTGGAAAATCCATAACGTCTTCCACGGCACCCTCCTTACGCCCTACAAAGAAACTGCCACAAATGGAAACCACTATCAGGAACCTGCTCCTGACCTTGTGAACGGACAACCGGAATGGGAAGTCGAACAGATCCTGGGCACAAGGAAGAGACACCAGCAACTCCAATACCTGGTCAGGTGGAAAGGATTCTTGGAAGCTCACGACAGTTGGGAACCCCTTTCAAACATCAACGCCGACCAACTTATCCAGAAATTTTACCATGATCACCCGTCCTCCATCCGCACATCCTATAAAAACCCTCCCCCCATTGTCATCATCCGTACCATAAACATGTCTAATCCACTCTCCCCGCTCCCCCTTCTCACCCCCTCTCCACCCTCTTCTCCGGGGTCAGAACCCCTCATCTACCCCATCAGTCCCCCGGGGCTCCCTCCCCGCTCCCCAAGGACACCAGCACGAGACCCCCCCCTCACCTTCACCACTTTGCCTATGGTTCCCCCATCCACTCTTCCCTCGCCCACTCTCGTGTCCCGAATCCGGGACCCACCTCCCCCTCTTTCCCTCTACCATCGTATTTCGCCTCCCACTGTCCCACTTACCCTCGAAGAGGTCATCGAGGTGTGCGAAGCAGAGTTAGGGGATGGGCCTCGAGTCATATACCATGACCTGCCTCCCCCTCCACCCGCTTTAGGACAACTGGCACCTGCGTCTTATGTCCAGTACGAACCTGGGGACCCCAACCATGACTGCTATGTCCAAAAGATTGCACTCAACCCCCCTTTTGGGGAACCTTCGCTCCCCCACTATGTTCGCTTTGACCTTGACTTCGGCGCCCACCAACACTATGTGCTGGGACTCTGCAACGACTCTACCCCCCCCCTATCACCATACAGGTGGTCCCTGGAGGCAGCCCCCTTCATTGGCCCTCACCTCTCCACCAACCGCTCTGACAACAAAGCCCTGGGGATCTTTGATGCAGGCTATCCGGGAGCAGCAGAAGTCGACATAGCCCTCTATGAGCTTAGAGACTACGGGGTTACTGCTGATGTCGATAGGTACAGGGGCCACATGCTGGAGTACAAGGTGTTACTAGAGGAGAAGAGGCTCCTGGACAAGAGGCTCACCAGCTGGAGGACTAGGTCACTTGGGCCCCGTGTCCGCCTCATTAAAGCTCACACCAGAAACCATCTCCACCCCTACTTATACCTAGGCGAACCCATCACTCGTCCCTCTCAGTATCGTGCCCCGGGGTCGTCCATGACCACTCCCCAGACTTTCACCATGTTGTCATGTCTATCGATCGATGCTCAAGCAGGAGAACTGGAATCCCAGCGCCCGTGGTACGAAAAACGTTGGGGAGTCAAGTATAAGTTCCCAGACACCGAATTTCGACACCGGTGCACTTATTGTCACGGTTGTGAACATGCCCCGCCAGAATGCGACCGCCCCCATTCCAAATGTCACACTTTGCCCCGCTGCCTCATTCCCCGCTGTCACCCCTACCATGGAGATGTCTGCCCATACTACCACCGCGACCCCATCACCTCCAACCCTGCATTAGAAGAAGAAGGGTATGTAGGACATGAAGACGAGGAAGGAGACGGAGAGTCTTGAGACATGGAAGTCTCAATCTAGCAATGGGGCGGTGTCATGATTTTACCAAGTGACTATGATTCGGACACTATTTCTTTTCTCTTTCCTTTCCATTTGCCCGGCCCCTTTCCACTCACCACAGACTATTGGTACCTATCCCTTTCTTCTTCTTTCATCTACTAGTTCCTTGAGGCTGCGCCGTCCTTTGTTCTCTTCTCGCATCCTTGTCCCTTGGGGCTGTCCCCTGTACTATACATGACTCATTCCTAGGACTGTTCTACTAGGCTATGAGGCTATGTGCGACTCCTGCTGTACGGTTGTCTAAGTATATAAGGACTGGGTGATGTACCCTGAAGTCCCATCTTGTCCTTCGTCTTTTACCTGTGAATCTACAAGTCCCATTGACCACTCCTCTCATCTCTTTCCAAGTTGGCTGTAAAGCCTCATCGAACCTCGAGCCCTTGAATCACTGAACCATTGCCCACACAGAAACCTTGACGCATGTCGTGTGTCATCAGGATCCTGCAGGATCTTGACACCAACATCAAGCGGTTGCAAGCAATGGGAGGTGTGCGGGGGGATACAGAATGGTTGTACTCCCTCCTTCTCTGCCATCTCACATATCTCAATTGTTTCATGTGAGTGATGGCCATCGTAGATCAGCAAAATTGGCTGTCCAGACTGATTTTTTGCTTTTGCTTGGGGAATGAAACTATGTTCAAACCACTGGGTGCAAATGTAGTCATTGGTCCAAGCTTTATTGGACAAGGCAATTCTGTGCCTAAAGGTAAGCCTCCGAATAGTTTTAAGTACTTGTTTACTCACAGAATACCATCCTCCTCAAAATACCCGTCATGGAGGACGCTTTTTCCACAGAATACAAATGTAGGCTTCAAGAATGAGCCATTTGCCCCGATGGTTTCAATTATTGTCACCAGCTCAAGGTCGGCACTCTGGATCTTCATGTGTATGCACTGTTCAGTGCCGAAAAGGTATTTTGTGTTGTCGAGCTTCCTTCCACCACCCAGCTGGATTCCTTTCTCATCCATGTTGTAGATATTCTCCCAAGGTATGTCATATTCTTGTATGAGTTTTCCCAGCTTTGTAAAGTGGTTGCTGACCACAGTAGGATTGAAATTTGTGTGGGTTTTGGATCAAGACCCGTTGGCCGCTTCAGCTTGAGTTCGGGATGGCGTGACAAGAATGCATAGGCCCAGTTTTGTCCCGGTAGCTTTGTCTCTCCTGACACCTTGGACCTTTCTTGAAGGATGGGGCTGATTGCTGCAACCTTCATGTATAGGGCCATTTTCGAGAGGGGATGTCCTACCAATCCCATGAATATTATCCACTCACACAGTGTGTTCTCTTGTGCAATAGTAAGCAGCTGTGCATTCTCGTGTGCTTCAAAATGTGTTGTTGCTTCCTCATTGAACCAGTGGATAAGTGTGTGATATGGGACATTGAAATGGCATGCAGCTGTAGATATGACTTTGAACTTCTCTGATACAAGGGCACCAATAGCCTTCTGACATCTTTGTTCTCGCTTGTACTCTGCTTCCCTTTTCTTGGTTTGATTTATAGTTGTGTTGCGTGCCATGACAGTGTCTTGTGCTTGCCGATGATGCCGAAGCACGTCCTTATTGGAGATTGAATCCGTCACATGCTTGTCACCTCTAATAGCCTCAAAAGTAAGATTCTTGTTTAGAATTTAATCGCAGTGGATCCATGGCTCCAAAATTTCCATGGATCACATTTGGAACATGTAATAACACCTTAGTTACACAGAATTCCAAGAGATCAATGAGATCGGCAAGATCTCGTGATGTGGATGCAGGTAAATTTTGCATGCTCCATTTTTTAGACCCTCCAGTACACACAGATTTTCTTTTTTCCCTTTTATTTTGTGTGATCCCGCAACTACATATCTTAATAAATCTAGAGTAATTTTTTTGGAAGGAGAAGATCACAGGAAAGTGGAGATCGAGTGCAGTTTTCAAATTTGCAAGTCACCGTGAAGTTGCATAACCCAGGGACCGATAGTATGTCTCCCGAGGCGGAGTCGGGTGCAGACACAGCTTTCGAGAGCGTTATATGGGCGGGAACGTGCCGACTAACTATATCCCTGCGGTCGAGAAGGGATTCTTTGAGGCCATCGAGAAGGGCACATTGGCTGGTAACCCGATCTCAGGCGTACGTATGGTCCTGCGCGACGGCGCCTTCCACGCCGTCGACTCGTCGGAGCTCGCGTTCCGTCTCGCGGCTATCGGCGCGTTTTGGGAGGCGTATCTTCAGACGAAGCCAGTCATATTGAAGCCTATCATGACGGTCGAAGTCGTCGCACCTGTTGAATTCCAAAGTGCGTTATTTTACCCATTATTTCCTTCTAGCGTCGTATTGACTAACTAACGTGAGTCAGGCGCGGTGATCGGTGGGCTCAATGCGCGCCGTGGAACGATTATCGATAGCGAGGTCCGCAAGGACGAGTTTACGGCCGTGGCGGAGGTGGCGCTGAATGATATGTTCGGGTACTCGAGCCAGCTGCGCGGCGCGACGCAGGGCAAGGGCGAGTTCAGCATGGAGTACAAGGTACGTTTTTCGCTTCTTACACGACTGACTAGCCTGTTGACTATTGTCCGCATCGCAGAATCATATGCCGGTGCTCCCGAACGTGCAGGTTGAGCTGCAGGAGGCGTATCGCAAGTCATTACCTCATAACAACAAAAAGTAGACGCGAGGCGACGGACTTGTACCGAGTTGGCGCATCGCTCATCCCCTCGACTGACGTTATCTCCCTTGGTTCGGTTGGTCTGGGGTAAAATATCGCAGCATTTAGATCTTATTCGCATACACTTTGTAGACGTATCCGGTACTTATCCAATACTAATCGTAGACGTAATGAATCACCCTCACTCTGCTGCCGAGTATCAGTGCCATTGGCTGGCCCATTCAGTGTGGTACGAAGCGTTTATGGATACGCTAGGGTCACACATCACCATGGATCACATCCCTAGATGAACGTATCATACGTAGGCGCAACCAGCGACATGATATCCAAGGGAGGCCACTACATCTCGATCTTACAAAAACAGCTCACAAACCTTTCCGCTAATGTCGTCTGCAATCAGCATCCGTTCGTCCCGCGTCTTCCACGAACTGATCTTTTCAAGCATGCTCGACAAGACGACGATTTCTCCAAGACCGCTTGAAGCTCCGTCCAAGTCGTCGTGAACGCCAACTCAAGCCGGCCTGATAGTAATATCGAAAAGCATTATCAAGACCCTGATGAGATCCAAGATTGTAAGCAATCAAGAGTCTGCCCATCACATCATGAATCAGATGAGCATGTAAGGATGGGCAGCAACGGCGGGAGCATGTGTTGCGAGACGGTCGTTGAGAGCTGTCACCGGAAGGTAAGATGTACGTCAAGGTCAGGGCTCGTGACGACCACATCGCATGTGCGAGTGAGCGCACGACGCAACACGATCACGGACATGTAGTTTATCAGTTACCAGTAGTTACAATCAAATACTTGATCAGGCAATCCTCGTGTCTCGTATCTAACGGAATGCGGGCGTCCGCAGGTATTATTTCACATGCCATTACAGTTCTCTCTATGTATTTAAGCTCGTGCTATGTATGTCTGGTACCCCAGTCTCTTACGAGTTCTGGTGTGCCAGCCCGCCCGACCAGCTGCTATTGCAACACGCTGCTCCCTCTAACATGGGTAAGCTACATTCCGTCGCGTCGCGTGCGGTCCGCTGCGACAGCTCCCTGCACGAGTCGAAGGACATGCTGAGCATCCGATCTGCCTTTGCAGAGCTGTCCGTGCCTCGCGCTGAGGCGGCCGCCGCATCAGCAACGCGCCCATCGCTTATTTTTGGGCTTAGTGAAGTAATCAGCAATTTAAGCGCCCCTAAACGAGAATCAGCGGACATTAAACCTGATCAGAATAGCCGAATTTTAAGAGCAGTTACAGCGAAATCCATAAAGGGGGGCCCCTGACGTTAAGATGTCCATCACGGAATCCGAATTTTTTGACAGCTGGGTTCATAGTTAAGTCGAAAAAGGAAATATTGAAGGTATCTTATCTTGTAAAATAGGGCTTATGGGTAGTTATCCCGGATGAGACTACTCATCCGTTTTCCGTCGTCCTTTCCCCTGTCCATATCCCATCTCCCACAGTTGGCCGCCATCACGACGAGCTCAAACAGATGGGTCTTTCCATGTCCCTCCAGAGCCTCCCTGACTCATTGGGGCTGGAGCTTCAGGCTTCAAGACAGAAATAAAAATGAAAAATAAGAAGTTGTTTGCAGTGCAATATGATGTCGGTGTCGGGATTTCTTGGCCATTGCTAGAAGAGGTTTGGGCATTTCGGAGGTCCGTGAGTTCACAGGAACCAGTGTACGCCCTTTTTTTTTTCCATCTCACCTCCGAGTCTAACCGTTCTGCCACTGCCCCTCCCTTTTGCTCACACACACAACCCCAGTCACGACTCACCGGTTGCCTCGCCTCACCACTCACTGCAAGCCCCTGAGGACGACTTCAATGATGAATGCAGCAGCGGCAACACAGGGCAAAGGCTACCGTGGACCCACAGTACGAGAACAACCACGCCTGTGACAGTAGCCACGACAGCCACGACCTCAACGGCGAACACGATGGCAAAGACTGCAACCACAACAACAACAAGTTCTAATGTAGATACGATTATACAGTAGTGCTACAAATATATAGATTTTTTCAGCCCTGTCAACAAAACGCGAGCTTCACTTCGAGTTTCAAGCTTCAAGCTGAGAACTCGGACTTGTTTGGGTGAGTACTCATGATTGCTCGCACCCTCTCGCTCTGTCTGCTCTGTACAACCATGGATAAAATTTCTTTTTCGAGGGGAACGGGGGCTTGAACCAATAAGCTCGACTTGGTCAAAATTTCATTAATCCGTTGAATTTTCATTTCTTTATTTACTACAAATATTTTTTGGTGGGAAAAAAGCCCGGCATAATTGCCGCGCCACCCTGAGTTTAAAGGCTTGTCTGCTAATTTTGAGAAAAGGGGCCCCCTAATATGGATTTCGCTGTAAGCAAATAAGTAGATTTGATTCCTTGAATTTGGGTTTGATCGGGCCTGAACTGATCTTATTTCTGGCTTGATTTGCCCTTATTCATTAATTGCACAGCTTCTTTTTAAGCACACAATCCAGCAAAGTTCAAGCACACAGGCAATCATATTCAGTACGACATCAAATGTATATTCAGCATGTCTCCTACAAATAACCAAGCCAGGATGTGTGTGATCGAGTGAATGAAATGTAATATAAAAGAAATGGGCAGAACAGTACAATTTGGAAGAGATATTACAGAAGGTACTATTTGTACCTGCTACTAATGGAAAGCCAGAGCAGCACGATCACTCTGCTGCTCAGAATTCACCGGTGTTGGCTTTGCTTTTTGGCTCATTGTGACCAAACTCGCTTTGTCAATGATACTATTCATCGCAGCATGGGGAACACAGCCCAAGGATGTCATGAAATCCCAGGTGGCACCTCCCCAAAGCATGTCCGAGAAGGGTTGGGGTGGGCTGTCGGGCTGCTTGACCTTCCAAACGCTGGTCTTTGACGACTTGTGCTTGCTGCCCGTTGGTCCCTTGTCCTCAACGACCAGCTTGATGTCAATTTCACTGTTTGCAATCAGAGTGAGCATGCGTTCAACCTGCCCAATTCTAAGTATCTCAAAGGCAACAATCAGGAAACCACTCACCATGGCTGCAGCAAGTGCCATAGCACCATCATATAATTGAGTCTCAGAGCCCAGCTCTGGGATAGGGACATGAGATGTAGTTGCATTGAGCTGTGACATGAAACTTGCAAAAAGAGTGGGCCGCACCACATGCCCGTCCACTCCTAGAGGACGTCCAGTACAAATATCAAGACAAGTGAAGTAAAGCTCACCATATGGTCCTCGGACAAAGAATCAGAATAAAGGAAATGGTAATGTTCTAGCATTTCCGATGCAAACATGACCCAGTTGTTGCACTCAAGGAATGCAACATCACTCGCAAAGAGGGAAGTGAGTGCAGATGTTGCTGCAGAAGTGAACCCGTTACACCACTCAGCAAATTGTTGATTGGTCTGTGAGAAGTTATCAGCGAATCAGAAGGAGGATTAGACTTTACTTACCACACTAACAATTGGAGGAATGTCGAAGTGAACATACTTTGTATACACACATTTCCATATTATTTCCAGTGCATTGACCATGCTGCCTTCATCGATGTTAAAAGGGTCAGTGACGTGCCCCGCCGCCCAGTGCCACATTGTCGGGATGACCTCGCAACAGAATTCTGGCTGTGCACCCGAAGGAAGATCCTTGTTCGTCGCTTTCTTCACCACTTGGGCTCCCTTGCTGGCAATCGAAACATGTATCTATAAAGAAACTAATTAGCGGTGTGTCAACAATGGTCGACATGCAAAATGTCACCCCAGATTCACTCTCCACCTGCACCACCTGCACTTCGTCACTGTCTGCATTGGATCCCTTGTCAATATTGTTGTTGTGGTTGCGAGAAGGCACCCGCAAATGCATCTCCACATCGTCATCCTCCTGTGTGTTGGTTGCTTTGATTAGTTCTAAGTTAAGACAACACGTGAGACTCACTGCCTGGGCCACTGGCAGGCCGAAGTCGTTGTGTTCCCTATAGTTTTCTGTGGCATTGTTTGATGAGAACCCGTTTGATACTGGCAACTGTCCATGTGGTGAATTTACTTCGATGATGTCCTGGATGAAGGTCAATGTGTGAGTATCTGACCACATGAGGTGCACGCCATCACTTACCATTGATGGGATGCGTTCATTGTACCTAGGAAGTTTCCCAACAGCATCGTGATATGCACCGTCGCTGGCTTTGATGTCAGATATGCGGTGCCCAACCCCATCACTTGAGGACCTTGCAGGAGTAACCAGAGGCTGAGATTCCGAGGAGGCAGTGTGATCAGTATTTGTGATGGTCGTCGCCAAACTGCGAGCGCTGGCCGAGCTGCCTTGGGTTGGAGGGAAAGTCGGACCAGTGGACTGTAGCTTGGCCATCCACGATTGAACTTTCTCGTGCCAGTGAAGTCCTTCTTCGGGTCATTGGACCTGTGATGTATGAATTTGAAAGTCGAGTCCCAGTGAAAAAGCATTGTCTCAGTAAGTTGGAACATGATGGTCGGAAATGGAAAAAAAAAAGGGTAATACCAAAAAGACATATGTATTCGGCTTTCGGACATCATGTGCCACTGGAAGTGGTGTCTTGTTGCTGACGGTGGGACCTTCCTTTGTCTTTTCAGCCTCCACTTCCAAGCGATACATGGCCCTCTCCTCTCTTGTCTTCTTAGTCTTCACAGGTGGTTCTTCCATGTCGGCATTCACTATTTGCTAGGCATTGGCATCTCTCAATTAGTGGGTCACAAAATACTCACATATGGGACCGGAAGGCTTGGTTGACACCGAACTGTTTCCTGTCGGAACCTTTTTTGGTGTGCCACCTTGGGTTTACCAGGATAGTCAGTAAGTTTTTCGATCATTTACTGTCTGCTTACCTGTGGAAGTTTCAGACGTAGCAGTCACCATTCATGCTCGTGGTTTGGGTCCTGCCGCCCCCAAAGACTTCATTTTTTGGGCAGTTCTCTCCTCTACCTCAGCAATGTGACGAATCCCTTCTCTGTGAAGGTCTTCTCTGGCTTGCTTGTCTTCAGTGAACTTTTCGTCATCAGCCCTTTTCTGAGCGTGGGTGCGTCTCTGTGGGCTTAAGTCAACAAGTCCGGGGTGCTTATTCTTATTGTCAGGGCGAGTAATTGGCATGATGATGACATGGGGGACATGCAGGAGGGGCAGGAGGGGAACACACAGAGAAGGAAGTGGGGGGAAAAACGGTTAGCATGGGTTGTTGAACAATGTGAGTCCTGAAGTATATAAAAAAAACACACTAAATTTCGAGGTCCATACAGCGAATCACGAATTTCCCACTTGCAAATGCCGTGCTTTAGTCTGGAAGTTGAACTCTGAACCTGCCTCTTCAATTTCACCAGCCCAAGTGTATCCTTGTCCCCACCACGGCTGCAGCAGGGTTTTAAGGAACAAATCTGGCCTAACTCAACATCGACACACCAGGCATGGATTCTCACTTCCTCCACCTCAGCAGCACTCCTCCACCCCAGCCAGCCAGCCACAACAGTGCTCCCCCACCCCACCCGGTCAGTCTCCTCACATTTCCATGCACATCTTATTTTAACATTATATTTCTTTCAGAAGATAATGTCTTTCTTGATGAAGACATGGATCCACATCCCGCCGAGGCTGACAATGGTGAGCTGTTAGTGGACTACCACCTTGAATTGGATGGTGAGTCTGCCTTCACTCACCCATCGCTGTTCACTGATTATTTTACCTTCCAAGGGTGGCATTTTGACAAGGAAGGGCTTTGCAAATACGGTGAACCTCCAGTCAGAGAGCCAGATGACTGGTATCTGTACAGTGATTGCATCCACTTCGAAATGGTGGACCTCTTTTACCGTCGAATCCAGCTGTCCGCCTCCCATATCGACTCGATTCTGCAGTTATGGTCTGCCACTGTTGACGACTCACCAACTCCCTCACCCTTTGAAAACCACAAGGACTTGTACAAAACCATTGATCAGACGCTGCTCGGAGATATTCCATGGAGTAGTTTCACACTGAAATACAATGGAGTAAGGCCAACTGAGGGTGACATCCCTCAATGGATGGATGCCACCTTCCAGATATGCTACTGTGATCCATGTGCAGTGATCCACGGCATGCTCGGCCACCCTGGTTTCAAGGATCACATGGACTATGTGCCGTACCACAAGTTTGACACGAAGACTCAGAGGCAGCAGTGGCGAGATTTCATGTCAGGAGATTGGGCCTGGATGCAAGCAGTGCGTCCTTTATCTTTGGACTTATTATCTGTAACTTAATCACTGTTAGGACGAAATTGCCAAGGACCCATCAACACATGGGTCCACATTTGTGCCTGTCATCCTGGGCAGCGACAAGACGGTCGTATCTGTGGGCACAGGTCACACGGAATACTGGCCGTTATACCTTTCAACAGGAAATGTTTGCAACCACTTGCATCGAGTGCACAAGGGTGCAGTCACCATAATTGGTTTCTTATCGATCCCGAAGAGTATGTTTCCACTATTCTACTGTCTTCTGTACTAACACATAACCTAGCAAAGAAGAAGGATGTGTCTTCACTCGAATTCCACAAGTTTAAATGGAAACTTTTCCATGCTTCTCTCACCAAAATACTCTCATCGCTCCGACCAGTGATGACAGCCCCAGAATGTCACGGACGCGTATATCTTTTTCTGTTTTCTGAGTTGAAGTCCTTATCATTAGATATGATAAGATGGTTAGTCACATGACGCCAACATGTGCATTGTATTCGTCATTAAAGGCAAGTGATCCTGGGAAGGACCTGCCTTATTATTCATTAGACATGTGTACGTTATGATTGGCTAGAAGGACATAGAATGTCGCAGAACAATAGGGTAATGTAGATGACATGCTGTATTAGGTTTCAGTCAGCATTGTTCTATTATTAGAGCGATGCGTCAGCGCAAGTAAGCACTTATGACACAGTGATCAGTAATCACAATAGAAGTGCTAAATATAGATACATGACGTGTCAGCTTGTAGTCATCTGTACTTACTCAGTAGATTAGTAAGTGACTCATCCCTAGTAGTATATAAGACACCCTGTAGCGTCCTGAGTAGAACCAACTTGTCCTCTTGGTTTCTACTCAGGTGCGCGTTCCTCTTGTCTTCTATAGTCACCAATCTAACTTGTCCTCTTGGTTTCTACTCAGACTTATCGTTAGTGTGACACCGCTATTATTACCTTGCACAAAGGTATCAGGTTTAGCACGCTCCACAACGGTTAGTTCGGCGCGTGATTTATCTCCGCGTCAGGCTTGAGTTGTCCTTGACGAGCCCGTTCAATTTTCAGCTTGCTTGACGTAGCCGATAGTCATCTGCTACACAGAACTCGTGCAGTTTGGCAATGGCCACTACTGTCGTGTTGTGTATGGCCTAGGACCTTATATTGCAGACTACGAGGAGCAAGTCCTCTTGTCATGCATTGTGAGAGGCTGGTGCAGAAAGTAAGTGCTCTCAGTCTATGTGATATTACTGAGGTCACCGACTCTTAGATACAGGTGCACAGCCTTTCCAGACGCCTTAGACACTGGAGGGCCGCTGCGATCTCGAGAACATTTTGAAGTATTATTCGAAGAGACAACACCGGGAATCATGTGGGACCAGTTTGGTGCAGTCGGTGATGTCTTGGTATGTACTTCATGTCACCTGTTGGCCGAGCTAACATCCTTGTCATGGTCATAGCCATTCTCACATCATTTTCCACGTGGCAACATCTATGAGTTGCTGGCACCGGACCTTTTACATCAACTCATCAAGGGAACCTTCAAGGATCACCTTGTGGAGTGGGTTGAGGAATATCTTGTGTTAGTCCACGGAATGACACAGGCCCAGGAAATCATGGATGACATAGACAAACAGTGCATTGCATTCACCACTAGTCCGTAGGAGTTAGGCTCATATATTGGTAGGATTTCAGTTGTCCCCCCCTTTTCGCGTTTATTGTAGCGGATGACTATCGGCTACGTCAAGCAAGCTGAAAATTGAACGGGCTCGTCAAGGACAACTCAAGCCTGACGCAGAGATAAATCACGTGCCGAACTAAACGTTGTGGAGCGTGCTGGACTTGATACCTTTATACAAGGTGATAACAGCGGTGTCACACTGACGATGAGTCTGAGTAGAAACCAAGAGGACAAGTTAGATTGGTTACTATAGAAGACAAGAGGAACGCGCACCTGAGTAGAAACCAAGAGGACAAGTTGGTTCTACTCAGGATGCTACAGGGTGTCTTATATACTACTAGGGATGAGTCACTTACTAATCTACTGAGTAAGTATGAATGACTACAAACTGACGCATCGTGTATCTATATTTAGCACTTCTATTGTGATTACTGATCACTGTGTCATAAGTGCTTACTTGTGCTGACGCGTCGCCCTAATAATAGAACAATGCTGACTGAAACCTAATACAGCATGTCATCTACATTACCCTATTGTTCTACGACATTCTATGTCCTTCTAACCAATCATAACGTACACATGTCTAATTGAGTGATAAGGCAGGTCCTTCCCAGGATCACGTGCCTTTATGACGACTTATGAATGCACATGTTGGCATCATGTGACTAACCATCTTATCATATCTAATGATAAGGACTCCAACACAGAAAAACAGAAAAGATATACGCGTCCATGACATTTATGTCGCTTTCCTCAAGGTTGTGGCTTCGAGCAATGGACAGGAGATGACTCTAAAGCGCTGATGAAGGTAAGCCTGTTTTCCCTTATCTTTAGCAGGTTAATTGTTCCATGTTGTGTAGGTTTATTTGCCAGCCATCGAGGGCCATGTTCCCAGGGATGTGGTGCGCTGTTTCTGTGCATTTCTGGAATTTTGTTACATTGCCTGCTCTGATACTATTACTGATGAAACAATAGAGAAGTTGGAGGATGCATTGGTGCAATTTCACCAGTATTGTTCGGTTTTCAAAGACACTGGTGTTCGTACTGACATCTCCCTACCACGGCAACACTCCATGATGCATTACTCAATGCTCATTCGTCTTTTTGGTGCACCGAACAGCCTGTGTTCATCGATCACAGAGTCCAAACACATTGACAACGTGAAAGATCCTTGGCAGTGGTCTAACCGGTTCAATGCCCTTCTTCAAATGCTCGTTACTAACCAGCAAGTCGATAAGCTTGGTGCTTCACGAGCTGACTTTCAGTCCCACGGTATGTTAGATGGCCATCTTCCGGATGCTCACAGTATGGCATTTGTAATTTCTACTTTAGACTTTGCTCACAGATTCCCTTAGGAGGGCAAAGTGAACCTGAAAACACCAATGCTGCCAACGGTTTCACATGTAACAGTTCACTAACCGTTGGTCCGACTTGGACTACTTGAGTGGCTTGCAACATGTGATGGACGTTCTTTGGACACTAGGCTGGCTAACACTAGGTCCCCTTAGAGTGAAAAGGGCGTGACAGCACCTCCACTAAGTCGATGATGAGAGAGAAGAGTTGAAAGAGAAAGAGATAGAGAAGGATGATGACAAAGAAAGGCAGACTGGAATGGAAAGGAAACAAGACAAGATAGTGAATTGAAGAAGACCAGGATAAGGATCCCTGGTCTTTACTAGCCGACTTATATACACGTGAGACTCGCTTTAAAGCGGAGTCTGAACTATGATACGAGTCACGAACCCTAGTACAGCTATCCTAGGAATGAGTCATGTCCGTGGCATGTGATATACGAAACAATAAGAATGCTTGACAGCGTGTGAGTCACCGGCCTAACTATCAACCTATTGTAGTCCATGACTAATTACTGCTTACAATGTAGTCATCACTGTGTAGTAAGAGTGCTTCCGAGGCAGTCCGTGACAGAGTGCAGTCCCAATGATATTCTGCAGAAATGGTCAGCACAGGTCAGCCCGTGACATCACGGGCAATGATGACATGCATGCACAGGCTCAACCCCCTACTGTGACAAATGTCCCGCCAGGCATAGAGAGTAATGTCAGGCTTGGGAGTATCCCAAGTATGTCCTTGCCTGGCCTCAATCCATAAACCACCAACTAACTACAATAATTAAGAACAACGGCACACTTGCAATATCGGCACTTTGTCTCAAGAACTCAGTATTCCAGAGCTTCCTCAACTTGTCAATAACTTTTTGTGTGAACAACGGGATGGCAATAGCATTCATGACAGCCCTAACCACACTTGTCCCAGATTCTCAGGCCATGTCAACGTTGTCAACCGTGCAATTGCAACCTTTCATGCACCCAGCAATCCGAGCAACACTGAAGGCATGTGACAGGAAGTCATCCGAGCAACATCTTCGTGGTTCAAGGGGATGCCACAGTACAATTGTATATTTGTGAATACCAGCAACGAGGTCAACAGTATGCATGGGATGGAGGTTGCACGAGCAATATGTTTCTTTTCTTTTGTGTATCTTGTCATTACTTACCCTTGTGCCCTAGTTCACTGGTTCAGTTGCATTTCTGAGGAGCAGGATGAAGACTCAGGCATGTGGATGGTTAGCCCTGATTTTGATCACAACAAAAACCTGAATCTTGCAGTCATCCATATTGACTGCATCTTTTGCACAGCACACCTGGTTCCCATTTTCGGGGACTCCTTTGTTCCTGATAACATCACTAATTATAACTCACTGGACAGCTTCAAGGGGTTCTATGTCAATCACTTTGTTGATCATCACGCATTCCACATTGCATCATAGGCGACACATGAGAAGACTAAGTTCTTGCACCACGTATGTCATCTATCAGCTGACTCAAAGCTCGCAGCACTCACAGTTTGCATCTTAGGCGACACACAAGAAGACCGAGTTCTTGCACCATGTATGTCATCGATTGGCCCCCTCAGTTCACTCCCGACATGTTTGCTGCATTTGCCGTTTCATTTTAGTAGTAGTGCATAACTGTTTTCCACTACCTCCAACCCATTAATCTCAAATGTTTGCCATGTTCTGAGTCACCATTGTTGAGATCCCACAACCTCAACAGTTACTTTCAAGTTGCTGTCCGAACACTATCAACTTGGGGAGGTGACTGTGCGTTGGCTTTCCCTAGCCGCATACTTCTCGAATGCTCAGCCTTCACTTAAGCGGCTTGGTTTCTTAATTGTCTTATGAACTTATAATGTGTTTGAGGGAAAATTCATGCCCTGAAAGGAGCTTAATTTGATTAAGATCGCTTAGAAGTGCTTGACTGCTTAGAGACATAACGATCGAAAATAAGCAACGGCCTAAGCTGGGTTAAATTTCAGGCATTTTGCTGATGGCCCCTTGTCATCACTACTGGAACAACACTCACAGGCCTCTTTGTCGTCGTGAGATGGATCTCCTTCGAGCAGCAGTGATGCACACGAGGAAGACCTCTGCCATGCACTGGACACCGCAATAGGGAGCTTGCATGTGCTCGGGAGTCTATACAAACAATGGGAGATGCTGTGGATCGTGTTGCATTCCAGAATTGTCCTCAAGTCCGCTGAGCAAGTTCTGGCTCCATTCAAGTGCAAGCACGTCCAAATCCTGCATTGTTATTCGGCCGACTCCTATCAACTCCATTTCACTTTGCTTCAATGTTTTGGCTGTTTTTGTATTCGCATCTTTATTTCTCTTTGATTGTATGTGTCTAAAGAACATCTGTAAAACAGGGCTGGCACATAAACACATTCAGAGCACTCGAAGCGTTCGGGGACCGCTCCCCGAACACTTCGAACACCTCCCACTTTACAGATGAATTTAGCTATACTGTATAAAGACTTGCATTGTATCCTTGAATCGATCTATCCAGTTGTGTTCTGTTTCCTCATCCTCGGTGTGCTCCCTCTTGTTCTTGCTCATCCCACTCTCCTCTCATGATTTCTTCGTTGATATTGCCCTTGCTGCATCTGTAAAGTGGGAGGTGTTTGAAGTGTTCAGGGAGCAGTCCTTGAACACTTTGAATGCTCTGAACACATTTAGGCACCGGCCCTGTTTTACAGATGTGTTCTCTCTGTTGCTGACTGTACTGGCACCCCCTTGTTTCTCCAATGCTGCTGACTGACTGAGCTTGCATCTAGACCCCTTTTTGTCCCAATCAGTGAAGACTGATTTTTGGACCCTTTAATCTTTCTGCAGGTTATGGGCCCTGCCATTGCAGCCTAACCCAGAAGAACTCTCAAGAACCCTCAGCACCTACCCCTCATCTTTTCAAAAGAATCAAAACTCTTTGCTTATCCAAGGGGGGCTCAAAACTGTTAAAATTGCATGGGGTCGGTAAAATTTTTAAAGAGATTTCTGTAGACCCCCCCTCCCCCCAAAAAAGGAAATTTTATGACAAATAACAAAATTTCTCGGAAAAACATAAATAAAACATGTATATAAGCATAAGCACCGCACAAATCTAACAATGCTGGCGCTTTGTGGGTCAGGGATGATTGGGACAACACCAGTTATGGGGGGCTACCTCGAAATTGACACACTCAAGATGAAACTGAGGAACAGTTGAGGGATTGTCACAAGCAGAGGGTGAAAAACACTCACCCACAACATCTTGCATTCCTTGTACCCACACTGGACTGCTGTCTTGCTGTTTCTCGACTCACTCTCCACAGGACTGCCACAGAGACATGCGGTGACTTCTACCATCATGTCACATGTTCGACATATATGACCAGATCTTGTCGGCTGCACTTCAATCGTGAAGTCTGACTGGTTCACTGAGACCAGCTGCTGGGGCTGCTGGCAAGATGTGATAGTAGCTACAGGAGTGAAGTCAGCTTCGGTCACAGCCAAGTGCATGGACATACCCTTTCTGCTCGCCTCAGAGCTCCCTCTGGTCTCTTGTCTTGTCTCATCTGTGCTGGGCTCTGGCTTGTGATTGGCAGTGTCATTCTCGTCGACTGGTGCATCAGTTATCATAGGCTTTGGGAACAATTTGCTGTCACCATTGACATTGGATCCACCAGGCATCCTACGCTTCTCGGACGTGTGGGTCATCCCGTCCTCGGTTGCAGCATTAGCGGTCCAGTCATCCTTGGCTAACTGAGGTCTGTAATCATCCTCTGAGCCAGCTCCTGAGTTGAAGTCACCTCGGTCACTGTCCTTGTCACTTTGATGGCTCGTCCTTGAGCTCGAGTCACTGTCAGAGTGACATGACGTTACATGGTTGTCATCAGTCATTTCGGGCTCATGTGATGGGTCCCTGGTAGCAGTGCTGTTGGAAGACGAAGGGTGAGGTGACAAGCTGAGATAGCAAGAGAACAAATAGTGAAGAAGGACTCACAGGTCAGCTTGACGTGAGCTATGCAGCTCAGAAATTGGAAGAGGGTTTGAGGCAGCATTATGTTGTCGATGTCGATGTGAGACCGTGTATCGCTTTGACCAGAGAATTTTGAGAGCTGCCTTCTCAGAGTTGCTGATCACATAGGCCTTGGAGAAATCACCACCTTTAGTAGACGGGTGTATCTGTGCTAGATGGTTTTTCATGTTGTACTTCCAAACCGTGGCCGATGTTGATGGGCACAGAGGGCAGGTCACAGGGATGTTGGTACATGGTGAGTTGGTGTGTTCTGTTGCTGCTGCTGAGTAAAACAACTTCCCAATGAAGTTTGGGCAGTGGGACACGTGCTCATTGATCTGTGGTGCGCTGCCTGCCCCCTTTCCCTTTTGTAAATAAAAAGAACACAAGGGCAATGGGCACATGCACAGCCCACAAGGTTCCTTGGTGGAGTCGAGTGTGTTGTCGAAGAGGATATGTGCTGCGACATGCTCGAGGATCTTGTGGGCTTTCCCGAGGTCCCATGGGACGGCTGGTTGACACACCGGACAATGATCGGACTGAGTGTTCACAGTCCTGGTGATTGGGCACTTGTCACTGTCGGCTTTGCAAACAAACACAGCGTGCACTAGCTATGTAGTGAGCATGTAGTCCAGTGAAAGAATAGTGATGACATACCGTTGTTTGTACGGTATGGGAAATGGCTTGACCTCTTGAGACGTGGGAGTCAACAGCGATCCCGGTCCAGGACAGAGCTGAAGAGGCAAGCAGCAAGCACTTGCAGCTCATCGGTTCGGAAGTAGTATACTGGACTGTTGACTTCAGGAATGGCAATTGCAGGGCTGATAACTTGTATAAATGAGCCTGATGTTTTGAGTAACAAGTGTTCCAGTTTCTGATTCCACTTCCAATCGGCACTGTCAATGTCAGGATTGTGCTGGGAAGTTTCTACAAGTTGATAGATCTGAAACTGAACGGTCACTGTTGGCTCTATGAGAAAATGAGGGCTTATCTCGAGAAGAGGGGAGGAGTCGAATAAGATCTCATTGATCTGTATGATGGCAAGAAAGAATTGTCCCTGGCACTGGACAACTGTAGCAGCAGGATTCCCTATGGAGAGGAGAGCCTTGGATGTTGAATCAATGAAATCAGAGGATAAATCTGGAAGCATCGATGGCTTAGCATAGCGAGAAAGCCCAGCACACCGATTGAGGCGATCTGTTGATCCTGGAACCTTTGGAAAAGGTTGCCCTTTCAAGTTCACGAAGAACACATGCCTTGGGAACCAACTTTTCATTTCCAATGTCAACAAGTGGACTGAACTTGCCTTGTCCATCACAGCTGGTTTCGATGGATGCATGATCCTCCAGGTCGAGTACAGGGTCGTCACCTTTGCCCAATGTGAGCACACCACCCTCCTAAGTTGAGCTGGAGGCACTCACCTTCACCTGCTTTGAGTGACGAGATCAGAGTGGCCACGTCTTGCTGTTATGATGCCTACATTTTACTTTCTTTCTCACCTAGCTTCTTGGTATTTATGACTCATGATGACTCTAGGAGGACACATCGTCCTTAGCTAGGTGACAGGTCATTGTTACCCATACAACTCAGTACTAGGACACCTGTTGTGACTCAGTCCTAGTACTCTATTGTTCTCTACTGTTTCAGTGACGTGGACTTAGGTTACTGACATGTTGGTCTTTAGTTCTCTATTGTTCTCATTTACTATAAAGTCTGGTCCATAGGTAGCACATTTCCTTAGACTTGACTTCTTGTATCATACAGTACTAGAGACAACAAGCAGAACCATCCCCACTCCAGATCACTTGCATGATATCCACTCATAACTCTTCTCAAAGTCCTTGTTTGACTTAGCAGAGAGTTACTCGTCATCAGAAGCTATCTAAGTTCTCCTTGAACTTAGATCTCTTACACAGAACCCACAGATCAGACCCTTAGTGTTCCTGTCATCGTAAACATAACCCATGTCAGGTGAATGTCCCTACCGTGACGTAACACTTGTGCACTAAGGCTGTCTGGCATAACAGGAATACTATCACCCTCCTCATCATCATTGGGTTCATCAGTGCTCTCAGCAACTTGCCCAAAGGGGAATTCCATGTCAAACCCTTTGCTCTCCAGCTCCAGCAAAGTATCTTCAATATTGCTGGCTGGAAACTCTGACACAACCAGCTGACGGCCCAAGTTCCATGAAGTGACTAAAGATATGTTCTGCACATTAACGTTACCCACCCAGGATCCGGGGGTGAGGTGGTCAGACTTTGAGAGCACGTTGCCATTTCTGTCCTTGATCCCATGCAGGTGAAGATGCCTGGGACTGCAATCCCACGCTGGATGCTCTGCAAGAATATTAAGACACTCTACAGCATGAGAAAGATGGTGCCCAAGTGCAAGGACATCAGCATTGGCATCATTTCCGACCATCGATTGCACAACACTGAAGGTGGACTCAAGCCTGTCAGTCCCATTGAGAATGAGGTAGAAGTTGCTGTCAGGGGTTCAGATCTTCGCCTTCGCAACACAAAAGAAGGTGTTCCTCACCAGCAGGATTAAGTCCTTAAACATGAGCAAGGGCATTGCCTTACACCAAGCACTGTTTGCAGTGAAGAGATATGTAGCGAGATGAGCAGCGGCACTCAGATGGACTAGTTGCTCATGCAGTGAGAGGGTGACCTGCACGAAAGGGAAAATGAGATGTCAAAACAGAGACCCAAGCATCACAAGCACACCTCTTGCTGCCACAAAGCCAGGTTTATCTGTCGGCACAGATGGTGGCAGGGACCAGATTTCTTTCATAAGTGTATAACACAACGGTATGTCTTGGCGATCAGTAGGGTTGAGTAAGTATGCAATCCGATGAGAAGGTATGTTGTTCGCCTGAAGGTGGAAGTACACAAGCATAGGGGTGATGATGAAGCCATTGACCATGACACCCAACTTGTGAATTGTGAAGTTCTGCAACACTTCATAACATGCTTTGGATCCTTGTCAGCTGTTATATTGTTGTTGCCAACCAGAAGGTTCATAAGGTGCAGGTTCCCGAGCAGTGAAAGGAGCTCTGAGTCAGGGTTGAGGGGCTGGAGGTGTGTGAGCACAGTCAGAGCAGATCCTCGATGACTTCTCTGTCTGAGGCAATGGTGAAAAGGGGGCATCCTATCATTGAAACCTCAGCATTACATGCCACAATCACTGTAGATATAAGTTGTGCATGTCTGTCAGCACCCTCCCATTTACAGGTTCTGCTGATGATGAAGGGCCTCGAGCCCCACACATGCCTGTCCTCCGAAAGGATTCCAATAGAAAAAACTGTTGCCTATATGTGTAAGAAAGCATGCTTGTTAGCAAGCGAGACATTATCAATTGAACGGTGGCATGATGTATCTCTCCACGTAAAATACCATGAACCAGGGCCTTTGCATTGCTCATTGAGCAGAACTCCACGCTGACATGCTCTGTGTGCTCCTGGCATAACCCCAAAACATTGTTGGTTGAGGGATCCCATCGAAGCCGCTCCTCCACCTTGATTTCATCAATCATGAGGACATAGCTGCATCCGGAATGACCAGGCAAATTCTTGAAAGCAGCTCGAATGTTGCATTGGATTTCCGACCTGGTAGGAAAAGCGGCTGATGGTGACAGCGATGTGACGTTGACTTAGCAGATCCATGGCATAATGTTGGCATGGCCGGACTGCCAAGGGTTCATTGTGCAAGACTTGCAACACATGCACCACCCAGCCGAAGGAAGAGCAAACCATGGGACATTTCCTTTTCTGTGAAGTCCTTGGGTTTATATAAGCCCTTCCTTGCACGGTCAAGTAGCTCTATCATTCCTCTAACTCCCAGTCCGTGGTTGAGGCCAGCCCTGAGCAGTGCATCCAAGTGATTTGCTTTTCCCTCACCCATTGCCATGACTAACCATTTGTATTGACCTACAGTCCGCACCCATGCTGCCAGGGTTTGCAACATCGACAGCTGCTTGAAGTGCAACCCATCAAGCATTGCTGACTTCTTTCGAAGGATTTCAATGAGGCCTCTGATTGGCTGATATGCATAGTTGGTATTCACATGTATCCTGTCCTTGATCTGACGAAGGATGGCCTCTACAATTCGGTGAGTCAGCAGTTGTGAACATGCCTGACATGAATCTGACAATCTTTCCCAAATGCCTGTGCACTTTATTGATTGTATGGACATTCGATGGTCCACAATGTGGATATCCCAAGGGAGTGCAAACTGCTCGTGAAGCATGAAGGGGCAGGTGCTGAATGGGGGGACACCGTTTGGCATGGCAAGGTATGCCCCAGAGCAAGTTCTCGTCATCAATTTGGGAGCACATGTTGACTGTTCCCGAGTTAGCATCCTTTCATCAGGTATTTCAGTCATATTGCTTCTCTCTACGACCTCAATAGGAAGCTTGCATGTCCCTGGGATGGGCAGGGGGTTGGGGGCAGGGCCCTGTGTTGTATCTACGCCCGGTTGGCATAGCCTACAACGATATGTGAGCCCCATCATCTGACCTATGTTGAGAATGACTCATGCTGCCATTGCTGTCATCAATGCATCGATCTTCCCCTCCAATAGCCCTCCAACTATGCCTCCCTGTTCGATGAGGACCTCAAAGTATATGTAGAGCCCTTGCAGCCCTTTCTGTCTGCACCAAATCATTGCAACAATCTCATCCTGCGACCTTCCGAAGCCAAGAATCCTGTCCAAGCCAGGATTAACATTCTCCCAGAGCTTGTCCCGTGGTATGTCTGTGCAAATATCGATACTGCAGCACCCCTGCTATAGCCCAATAGCTCACTGTTGTTGCTATCTTCCAGGACCTCGTGGACATGCCCTATTTCGACACACAGACAGTCCAGTAGGAGCCAACCTTTATGGCAGCCAGTCTGTGCAGGCATCGCTTGAGGCCTGTCCCGAGGCTTCCGTGCATGCCCTTGTGCCAACCCTTGTGCATCTTGGGCTTCATGTTGGGGTCTGTCTTTGTTCTGGACGTTCTGTACACTGTTTGGTGTTGTGCTCCTTGCACACAGCTTACACCCTGGCTCGTACCTCCCGACCTTGGCTCTGACCTTGATTGTTGACCAAGCAAGTGGTTTGTCTCTGTCCCAAGCATGGTCCAGGTCTCGGTCTAGGTCTGAGTCAGGGTCTAGGTCTGCACTCGGGTCTGTGTCTTTGCCTTGGCTCGGGCCATCTTGGTCTGAGTGCTGAGTCATGTATGTCTCTGATATTGCTCGGGCTATTGTTCCATGGCTGACCACAACTCAGGAGGAGCCCTCAGCTTCATTCCTTTCGACCTCCCTTGCAAGATCAGTTGCAGTAGGTGGGGTGGAGCCTTGCCGACAAAGGTACGAGAACAAGGTGAGTTCCTTTGCCATCACTGCGTCTTGTTGCTTCTTCTTAGCATTAGGCAGGCATTTCTTTTTACCCTTGTGCTGTGCAAGACCTTGGGGACGCACTGTGCCAACTTGGATGTCCTCCCTGCATAGAGGACATTGCTCAGTTGTTGTAATGTCATATTTCACCCTTTTGTTCTGTGTTATTGAGTTAATTTAGATCATATTGTCTATATCCTGTAGGACGACAGGGTGTGTACTTTCGCTCTCGGCATTGAATCAGGTTCTTGCATGAATCGGCAACACAGAATTAAGATTGCTTAAAGGGAGTAGTGGTGGAAAGTGACAGGCAAGGCAACAACAGCAGCATTCGAGAATTGTAACTTCACAATTCACCACCCTTGTCCCATTTCAAACTAGTCTTAAGCAGACAACATAATTAATATAAAAAAGTAAATCGTGTGGCCCTTCAGTGCGTTGTCAGTGCTGCTTTGCATGGTTTCAGACACTTGAGCACACAAAAGGTATCTAGTCCTGTTAAAGAGTTCCCCAAGATCAACTTCTTCAGTCTTCTTGTACGAGATTGTTGTAATGAAGAGAGTGGTGCAAAGATCAGTATTTGAGGCATCCACACATCAACTTAGGAAGGCAAGGCTCATCCAGATCTGTATGCTCAAGAAGATGCTGAAAACACTAAAGAATCCTGGCAGCATGCTCACAAGCACACTCATCGAACCCAAATCGGGAGAGAATCTCAACAACATCTTTGAGATTTGCCAATTTGCCAATTTTTTTTTCTGTGGTGCACCTTAGCACATACCCCCCCCCCCTCCAAGATCAACAGACCGTCCCCCAGGCAGCAAAAAAGTAAATTTTTTTAAGCCCTTTTGGCCAACCCCCCCCTCGGGTCAGGGCACTAACAATTGAGCCCCCCTTGTGCTTATCCTCTGTCATCACAAGCGACAACCTCCACATGTCCACTATCAAGCTAGCCACCGATGTATCTAACTGGGTCACGTACCAGAGTCGAATGATCTGGGTGTTTAACCTATGAGGTTGGTCTGACCACCTCACCACCTCCATGATTCCCACCACATACACCACTACTGGCAATGTCAACAGCCAGTCACCTGACCAACGATGGGCAACAGAAGAAGCCATCACAAAGAACCTGATCGTGGTGTCTGTGCCAGATCACATATTCAACCAAATCAAGTCAAAGACCTCCATGATGGAAGTCTGGGCCACCATGAAGGCCATACACCAATCAAAGATGATCACCACAAAACTTCAGAAGATACTTCAGAACATCAAACTGGAAGAGGCGGGAGATGCCTGCACCCATTTTACGGGCCTATTGGACCTGCAAGAGCAGCTCGCATCTATGGGGAAAAGTTGGGATGATGATGAGTTCACATCCATTTTACTCGATTCACTTCCCCCATCCTATGAAATGGTTATTAACGCCATTAGTGATTTGCCAGCTTGGCCCAAAAGCCAGATGCCATTGGAAGCCAGCCATGTAAAGCTGTTCCCACAGACACTGCCAGCTCAGCTTTTGACAGCCCACAGCTCAGGCTTCAGATTTCACAAGCTGGCAGTGCAGCCCATGGCTCAATTTCACGATGTTTGCATCCAGAAACCCTTAGCAGCATTTATAAACCATGTGGCAATGTGTGCAGGTACCACATTTTGAGTTCAATGGAAAGGCACTCACTTCAAGACAACTGGACTTTCAGATGTGGTAGTGAATGTGGTGCATGCATTCCTTGGTGTTGTGTACTAACACTTAAATTAACAGTTTATGCTGGCAGCAAAAGTATTAACTTCCGCAGCTGCGTGTGTGATACCACATTTTGAGTTCAAACTCAAGGCACTTGCTTAAAGACAACCGGACTTTCAGATACTGTAGCAAACGCGCCAGGTGTGTGCATGCCTTGGCATCGTGTACAAACATTCAAACTAACAGCAGAAATATTAACTTCTGCAGCAATGTGCACAGGTACCGCATTTTGAGTTCCAAGAAAAGACACTTGCTTCAAGACAATGGGACTTTCAGATGTGATAGGGAATGTGCCAGGTGTGTGCATGCCTTGTAATCGTGTACAAACACTCAAATTAATAGCTTATGCTAACAGCAAAAGTAGCAACCTCTGCAGCGACGTGTGCAGTCCTGTATTTCGAGGTTCAAAGGCAAGGCAACCATTTCAAGATGACTGGACTTTTAGATGCAATAGAAACTGTGCTAGGTGCGTGCATGCATTGGCATCGTATATAAGCACTTAAACTAACAGTTTATGCTGACCGCAAAACCCTAACATGTGCAGCGACGTGCACGACTCCGATTTCCGCCTCAGATGCCCAGCTCGTCCAATGGTTCATTCACCATTATGCAGGTGCATACCATGTTCAACCACTGCCTACTGTTTATCTTACTTTTGTTTTCTCTCTAGTAAATACCCAAAGCTGTGGCCCCAAAGCCAAAGCTGGCCTAAGCCCCCCAAAGCTGGGGACTCAGCCCCGGTGTCGTATTTAACAAAGCCAGAGCCCCCAAATGCCAAGCCAAAGCTGTGGCTTTTGAGCCGAGCTGGGCTGGCAAATCACTAAATGCCATCAATGTGGCGACCAACATAACAGGTGTCACAGCGACACCAGACCTCATCATTCAAATTGTCACAGACAAATGCAACTGCCGAGTCAGCAAATCAGGCAAGAACAAGTTGAACAACTCAGCAGAAACCCTTGCCACCAAGTCTCAGAGAAGATGTGAATGGCACCGAAGAAACACCAAGTGTTACAAGTGCCACAAGATAGGCCACTTCAAAGCAAACTGCCAGGCCAAGAAGAGTCGGAGACCTGAGAGGACCGACAAGAAGAAACCTTGCCTGGCCAATCAAGACTGCAACAGCACCGACAGTTGAAACCTGAACACCCGCAGCCATAACAACAGCAACTGCAATGACAATGCATACAGCACTCTCCACGTCAAAGCTGGGACCATCACCAAAGAAATTGAAGACAACAAGCCCAACATTGTTCCATGTTGAAACGTAATAAGTATGTATGTATCTTATCTATAGCAGTTACGACATAAGTAGACTACACAAGTATAATTACCATGTTAGGTAGCTACATAGCACACGATAGTGGGCATAACACATATCAGGGTCATGTGAATGATCCTGAGATGTTCTAGGGTGTTCCACATCAGGCGTCACTGAAAACGCGATATAGTGGACACCTTTACTCATCATAGTTACGCAAAGGGACATGGTGGGACCATAGGAACCACTTTTCCCTATATAAGGAGGGGTGAAAACCCTGAGACCCTCCCCAGCAGAACATCACTTGTATTCACTCGTGCTCTATACACTGCGCTTAAGACTATCAACACCTTCTACCAAAGGTGAGTCTTCTGTAGCCTGCGTGCTGCGCCATGTCCTGTGCAACATTCCACAGGTCATCTACATTGCAACACCCTTTATCCACCAGCCTGTGCAGATCAAATTGCACGATTCAGGAGCCCTGCAGCTCCCCACATCTTTTGTCCACCAGCCCGAAGTGCAGGTCAAGTTGCACGACTTGGGAGCTTTGCAGCACACGTCCCCATTATCCCTCTGGTTCATCCTTGCTCATGCCACCACAGCTTTCACTGACATATTCCATTATCTCACCGGCATGAAGATTCACGTGTTCACAAACAGAAACAAGTGCCATGACTCATTCAGATTTACAGTCACCAATGACACACCGCAGCAGCACAGTTGTGCTACTTCCAGATTTGTTTTCCACATTGACAACACTCTGCACACCGTCACCCAATCCACCATCAAAGCTGAACATCTCAATGCAGTGCAAGCAGCAAAAGATCACGTGCATCCTTGTAACCACACTTCCACACTCGTTGACACTACTCCCAGTTTCACTGCATCCCATCATGACAATTGCTTGGCATGTCATTTTGCCATGAACTCAAACACCGACCATCACATGCATCACAAGACTGACTTGAAATTACTCCCAACTCATCAAGACAAACACCAATGCGGTGCTGCAACCCACACAGGGCTTTGCAAGCTTGACATCCGATTTCCATATCAAGCCATCACCAATAACAGCACTGACACTGTCCATTCCTCCCCCACCAAGACACTCCCACATACAAGGTCACATTGTATTTGCTAGACCTCGGGGTTTGTCACACTTGAGGGGGAGTGTTGCCAAGGGGGTGGCAGGATTGAAATTACATACTGGGGGTTGATCTTTTTAATTTCGGTCATGTGAGCCCCCCCCCACCCCCCCCTTCTTATTATAGTATGTTTTTCCCACACATGCTTTTTTGGACACTTGACCACTATCACTGTTGCCTTGCTAGTGCTAGTATCATGTAGTACTATTACTGTCATTCTAATTAGAGTACAATAGAAGGTGGACACACACATGATCATGGTCTGAAAATGCAATTCAAAAAAAGTACATACTGGGAATCAAACTCTCAGCCACCCAGTTCAAAAAACACGTGACATAGCATCTTCCCTATTACACCATACAAGCTTCAGCTTTTTCTCCTCGTTGCTCTATATGAATACCAATGATGATCATACATGTGCCTACTTCCATCCAGCAGCGGGAAATTCTAGTCATTCAGCATGTTTCAACTGCTCTATGGGTACCTGCTTCTCTAGACCTTCAACGTCCAGAGATGGGTATATTCAGGTGTGGGATGCCACAGGACTCTTCTGAGGAGCCTGGTATAAGAAGGGTATGCATCAACTTGCTTTGTCTACCAGGGTTCAAAACTCTCACTTTCTTTTCTTTTCTTCCTTCAATTATCATCCTTTCTCGCTGTAAATGACATCTGTCCAGCTATGTCATCATGCAAGCACAACTCAGTGGATAAGTGTTATGATACTAATTTTACTTTAATTTCCCCCTGATAAACTCCACAGTCACATGACTGATAGATCACACTTCACTTTCTTATTGTCTGTTGTGACCCATTGTTCTCGTGACCTATTGTTCCCGTGACCCCATTGTTCTTGTGACCATTGTTCTTGTGGCGTCCATTGTTGTCGTGATGTCTATTGTTGTTGTGACCCCATTGTTCTCCTTTACTATATAGTTCTGCATCTAAGTAGCTAGTAGCCTTAGACTTGACTTCTTGTATCTTACAGTACTAGAGACAACAAGCAGAACCATCCCCACTCTCTCACTAGCGTGAATTCCCTCTCATAACTCTTCTCAAAGTCCTTGCTTGACTTAGCAGAGAGTTACTTGTCATCAGAAGCTATCTAAGTTCTCTTTGAACTTAGATCTTTTACACAGAACCACAGTCCAGACTCCTTAGTGTTCCTGTCATTGTAAACATAACCTATGTCAGGTGAATGTCCCTACATTGACATAACATTAAGTCAAGTCTCCAGAAAACAGCCACACTGGAGAAACAGAACAGAAGACTTACACAGTCTAGAAGTGTAGCAGGGTTTATCCCATTTGTCATTGAAAGAAGAAACAAAGACCATTCGGGCATGTAGGCCCTGGAGGGGCTGGAGGTGGCAGAAGCAAACTGGGTGGAAACCCACCTGCCATCTTTGATGGGGATTGATCCAAGGCCAACAACTTCATGACAGAGTTTAACCTATACCAAATCACCAATCATGATATGGATCACATGACCAACCCCATGAAATGTGCTGCACTCTTTCTAGGCCTCATTCAGGGACCAATTGTCCAAGCCTGGATTCAGTGCCAAACCCAGTGGATCATAGATCAGTTAACCACTGGAAGAGCCGATAAAGATGAAGGATACTGGACACATATTGCAAATGAATTCCAGTCTGCCTTCCAGGATACCAGCGCCAAGGAATGCACACAGGATAAACTGTGCAACCTCCCCTTCATCCCAGGTGAAGTGGATATGTTCATCACCCAATTTGAAACTCTGGCACATTGTAACAGTTTGCTAACTGTTTGTCCAACTTGGACTACTGAGGTGGCTTGCAACACGTGACTGGTGTTCTCTGACACTAGGCTGGTTAACACTAGGTCCCCTTAGAGTGAAAAGGGCGTGATAGCACCTCCACTAAGTCGATGATGAGAGAGTAGAGATGAAAGATGATGATGTGAAGAGGCAGACTGGAAAGGGAAAGGAAACAGAATAGCGAATTGAAGAAGACCAGGATAGGGATCCCTGGTCCTTACTAGTCGACTTATATACATATGAGACTCGCTTTAAAGCGGAGTCTGAACTATGCTATGAGTCACGAACCCTAGTACAGCTATCCTAGTAATGAGTCATGTCTGAGTACATGTGATACTGGAGAACAATAACACCTTTGACAGTGTGTGAGTCTGTGCTACTACTATACTCTGGCCCCAGTCCATGACTAATGTATGCTGACAGCGTAGTCATAACCTCTAAGTCAGCCCACTTCCAAAACAGTCCATGACATTATCCCCTTTTCAGGAGGAGCATCCATGTTCCACCAACCATGCAGTAAGAGCAGTTACTTGCCTGTCTCGCTGCATCTCCTCTTCGATCCTCTGCGCTGCCCATGCCTCCTCTAGCCTATTATGACTTGCCCTCTGATCCACTGCCACTGCAAATAGTTGGTCCTCCATTTTGCAGATTGACTCTTGAATTGTTTTGAACTGCTTTTGAAGGGCTTGCCACTGTATAACTTCTGCTGTCAGTGACTGGTCTTGAATGGTCACGAGCACATCATCGACTATCATCCAGTCTTGATACTCACGATCAAGCAGCCATAACTTGTCAGGCCCAATTGTAGGCCTGGGCATGACCTGGTCTGTGACTGCAGCAGCATGGATTTCTCCACAGTGCACTTGCCCATCCATAGCTAGTTGTGCCTCAACATATGGGTTGTCTGTCATATGGACTTTGATGAATCTGGCGGGGACTTGTCGACCAGTCTCATCTGTGATAAGAAAAGGAACATAACTTGTTCCTATGTTGTGCTTGTGCCCTTGTGTAGACAGCGATAAGGGTCGTCACAATGCTTGGCCACCTCTCTGCGCATGGCACGGGTGAGTGGTCTGGTCGGGGTAGTGTACAGCAACAGATTGGCATGGTCTTCCTCTTTGACCTCAGCCATGTCATAAACCCATCCCTTCGGCATCTTGGTTTCTTTCGGGGTAGGGAGGCGGTACTTCAGGGGTATCTTCACGACAGACTTCGAGGGTGTTGGCAATGTTGTCTGCCAGGGACATGGCTTCTTCACGAGTGAGATGAAAGTGTCCCACTGCAAGGGGGCAAGTGGATGGTGCAGGGACAGGGGTAGGGGTGACTGGTGCTGGGACTGGAGTGGGAGCAGGGGACTCATGTCCGTGGCAGTATTCTCTTGGGCCATGGCACTGAGTGCAGAATCTGATATCAGTTGGTGACAGCGGGCTAGCAGAAGCATGCCGGCCTGCTGATGATGCGGTTTCCATCTTTCTGTCCCAAACATCTCTGAGGAAATGTTTCCATGTAACAGTGATTAGACTGAACACCACGCTTCTCATCGACTCTTAATGACTAGGATGACTAAAACTCTAATCCTAATTGTTCTCTGAATTTCTGAAATTTAATGCGGCCCAGATTCTTAGTAAACAAATCTGTGGGATTCTCAGATCTTTCAATAAAGAAGAGTTCAATCTTCTTAGCACATATGACTTCATGTATGTAGTGGTAACAGATGTCAATGTGTTTTATGTGCTTTTCCTGCACCGGATTAGATGCAAGGAAGATGGATCCTTGATTATCACCGCATAATGGAATTGGTGCTAGGATAATACCGATCTCCTCAAAGAGTGACCGTATCCAGACCAACTGTCTGCTCGTATCAGAGAGCGACATATATTCTGCTTCAGTGGAAGAGAGCGCAATAGATTTCTGCGCTCTAGAATTCCAACAGAATACACCATTAGCTAGTTTAACTAAATAGCCCGTTGTAGACTTTCTAGTGATTGGGTCAGAAGCCCAATCAGAGTCTGCATATGCTAGTAAACCCCCATTGCTTTTGCCATTATAGACTAAAGCATAATTGGATGTACCTAGTAGATAGCAGCAAATGTACATTGCTCTATCTAGGTGATCCTTATTAGGGTTTGCTGCAAATTGCAACAATTTAGTCACAGCATAGGCTATATCTGGTCGCATTCCAATCATTATGTATGGGAGTTGTTACAATCCACCGATTGTACTGCCTGACTTAGGTGTAAGGGGGTCTTGATGAATGACAACGGCTACACTGGACGGTCTTGACCTCTATCACCTGCTGAAAGGGATAGGAATGCTGGTATAATATACAGAAGTGGATGATCACAACAGCCTGAGTTAAGGCAAAGCAACGACTGTATCTGCTTGGGTTTCAAAGAGATGAGGAGGAACTACACAGGAAGGGACGACTCCGAGCTAACTGGGTGGAAACTCAAAGGAATGGTGGAAACTCCAAGAAACTAAGCTAAAGACTACTGCTCGAGCTGCAGAGTCTTATATACGTATAAGTAAACACATTCAGGCTCCTACTGAACCTGAAACCCTATGGTAATTGTCCAATGGTAAGTGTTCATCAAGCCACAGGGGCTTATCTCACATGAGTCATAGATTACAGCCTCAAGGCATACCTCAAGCCAGGGGCATCCAACACATGTCTGTCCCATGGCCATATCTCTGACCAATAGGATAAATACCTCTGTGCACCACGTGCCTCATGGCCTTCTTGCCAAGCCCGCCTAGACCCATCCAGAACCTTTCCAACTCCCAGCCAGAATCCTTCCAGAACCTACTAGACTCCCGCTGGCAGACCAACCCTAGACCCTGTCTAGATCATAATGTCATAACTTCATCAGCTGCCCATCACTTATCCGGTTAGACCCCTCTAGGCTCAAGACTGGCCCCTGGGTCTGGGCGTCCATCACATGACCCGGTCATGTGACTTCTTCTGGTGGTCTTGCTCCGAACTCGTAGCCCATGACTTATATGTTAGACCTCCTAGGTCCGGGCATCGTCACGTGTTCCCATCACATGGTCTTTGCTCTGCCTGTAACACTGCCAGTGCGCTGCACAACTGCATATTGTCGGGTACTCACTGCACATGCCAGCGCTTGCTGCTCTTTCCAAGTGTCTTCTTCAGCTTCTTCTGCCAACTTCTGCCTCTTGAAGGCATGTGCTTTCTGAACCAGCACTCCGACCTTTGCCTTGGTATCGAAAGTCATGCTTTTCCGGCGTGTCACAGGCCAATCCGTGACAGGAGTGATCCTATTACTTTTTGGAACTGAGAGCAGAGCTCTAGGTTTGGAGGATCTTTATTAGGCAATGGCTGATACCCTTCCGGTAATGGAGTAGGTACAGTTTTTGCATTAATGAGTTTGAAACACTGCAGCACTTTGTGTAGGTAATCTACTCGGTCGATGAGAATACAACCTTTTGATTTCACTATGTGGATGTGTAAAAACTCTTGCATATCGCCCAGATCTCTGCATTCCCAGATCTGCATAAAACACTCTTTCAGAGAACTGATGTCTTTTTTATTTGCTCCAAGAAAGAGCACATCATCAACATAGACAATAATGACAATGGTTTTGCCTTTATTGACAAATATACCAGAGTCAGAAACAAGACATGTGCAGCCTATTCTAGCCATGGATGCATCAACCGCTTTCCACCAGGCTAAAGCAGCTTGTTTGAGTCCATAGATGGCTTTCTTAAGGTGCATCACTTTGTTTTTATTTTTGTGGCCAGGGACTTTATACCCTTCAGGTTGTTCCATGTAAAGCTCCTCATCGAGGTCGCCATACAGGAAGGCTGTTTTGACGTCCAGACCGGAGATGTGCCAATCTTTCAAAGCAGCAAGCACTATCATCATCCAGACTATCTCAAACCATACCACAGGTGAGAATATTTCGTCATAGTCAATGCCTTCAACCTGGGAAAAGCCTTTGGCTACAAGCCTAGCTTTTTTATGGCCATCCAACTTTAAGTCGAATACCCATCGGGTTTTTATGACCTTTCTGCCTTTCCACAGGTCAACTAGTTCAAAGACTTTGCATTTGCAAAGAGAAGCCAACTCCTCACGACATGCTTGTTTCCACTCCTCCTGTAATTCGCTTGGCATTTTAAGAATGTCCCTAAAGGTCCATTCGCAAATATTGGAGGTATCAGGTGACTCAAGATCATACAGTGGAACTGCTTTGGCAAGCAGATAATCTTGGAATTTGACTCCCCCTTCCTGAGCAAGGCGGGTCAGCAACTGCTGATCTACCTCATCCTCTGAATCATGCAAACTTTCACTCAATGTAGTTGGAAGTTTAGATGCAGATTGCTCAGGAGATTCTCCTGATTCTGTCTGATCATGGGATGAACGTTGCCGGGAGCTACCCAGTTGGTTCTCAACCATTTGTTTCAATGTATGAGTTTGCTCAATGTCTCAGCTAACCTTTGCAGGGTGCCTTTAACCATAGACATTGTCAGGATTGGTAGGTACTTTCCTCAATTGCATTGACCGCCTAGGTTCTACAGATGATGTAGGATCAGGTCGAGACTGTGATTTACCCTTAGGCTTAGGTACTGGGTCAGGGCGATGAGGCAGAGCTTGCTGCTCTGGAGGATCATCTGCATCTGCAGGAACCTCTTCATCCCCATCGGGATGTGGAGCGCTACTCCCTTTTGGTGGCTCAGGGGGTGATAAGTCAAGATCACCAGGAGTAGTGTCTTCAAAATCAAGTGGTGGTTGATTAGATGGTGGTTCATCTAACTGGGTTATTCCACGTGTTTTCCCAGGAGTCTGCTGATTAGAGCAGCGAGGGAATACCATTTCATCAAAGAGTGCTTTGTGTGAATAAAACATAGTATTTGGAGTATGCATGAACATGTCACCCTTCATTCTGCTAGGTCTACCTAAGTAGATCATGAGTTTGCTTTTAGGAGAAAGTTTATTTTTTCTGCAAGACTCAGGAATATGGACATATGCGCCACAACCAAAAACTCTAAGATGAGAAATGTCAGGGATTTCATTGTTTAATAATTGGTAGGGGGTCTGCCAATTTATACGACTCATAGGAGTCCTATTATAACAATGTGCAGCATGGTTAACTGCAAATTCCCACCAGGACTGCGGGAGACAAGCTTCTAACCGCATGGCCTGGGCTTTATCCATGATTGTGCACATAAAGCATTCAGTGTGCCCATTTTGCTGTGGCATATGAGGCGTGCTTTGAAGCACTGTAATGCTGGCATCCTTCAATGTTTTAAGGAACACATCTGATTTATATTCACCGCCGGCATCGGACATCCACTCTTTTATAGTAGTATCAAATTGATTTTTGATAAGCACTAACCATTGTCTCAAAGCTGTAATAGCTGAGCCTTTGTCGCACAAGAGTGTGATCCATGCATACAAAGTATAATTGTCTAGAAAGACAATAAAATACTTGTATTTGGCATATGACAGTAAAGGAAAACTTTTTAAATCAGAATGTATCCATTTAAAGGGTGTGGTAGCCCTTGTAATGGAAGGAGGATGCGAGGCAGAAGGCATTTTGCCTTGCGCACATCCTGGACATACATCACTAGATGTATTAGGAATTTTAATCCCTTCGGGAAAACCCTTAGTATGATCCTTAGCATGCCTTAAAACCTCTTTAGATGGGTGACCGAGGCAACAATGCATAAGATCATAATCTACTTTGTAGATATAAGGTGTTTTGATGAACTGTGCTTCTACAGTAGTAGATGCCACATCTAACCAATATAGTGTATGTCCAGGTATTAAGGGTTTACATTGGACAAACAGCTTTTGGTGTAACAAGGTTATATGCACCGAATTTCCCAAAACATGCATTCCTTGTTGTAAAAATTCTCCCATTGAGAGAAGTCGAATACTCATAGATGGAATGTAAAGGACTGGATGAACTCTGGTCGTAACAAGAGTCTTGTTGACATAATGCCGAAGCAATACTGTCCCAGATCCTTCTACAAAAATTGTATGAGCCGCAGTCCTTACAGGTTGCCTGTCAGATTGCAAATAAGGCTGGTAACTTATAAAGTCACTCTTTCTGTTGGTGAAGTGTGCAGAAGCCCCTGAGTCTAATAACCAGAGGGTTTCAAGTCTCTTTTTACACCGTGCACACTGAGTAAAGAAATTGTTGTGTTTGCATTTCAAGATATCAAGAACACCGAGATTAATACTGTACAGTTTAGATACTACAGACAATAACATATTATTACATTGCTGCTCCCCTTCCTTTTTTTGGGAGTGGGCTGATACTATGTCAAAGTCAGCATCATGTGCAGTGAGTGAAAAAAGAGCATACTCTTCATCATCAGATCCCCAATCAAGTAGCTCATCCTCCAATAAGGAGTTAGCAATTTGACCGGGCATTGCACAATGCGAGGTGGGTGTGATGGGCAAAGCGGGTGTAGATGCCATCACACCAAACTCCAGATTCTGGAGGTATTGCTGGTGGTTCCTGTAAAGTTCATCAATGAACTCATTAGAACCCCTGCATTGTACGGCTCTGGAGTGACCAGGATTTGCCCACATTGCTGCAATTTCTTCCTCCAAATGGAGGGGTCCTACAGTCTCTGGATCAACATACTCTGGGGTAGGTGCTCGGGTAATACCTCCAGAGATTTGTGAGTTTAAGTCGACAGACAAAGACTCAAATGCAGATACAAGAGACATACCCCCATCGTCTTCAAAGTCAGACTCGGTCAGTGTATTATCACACCCGGGAACTGGCTGAGACATGTCCATGTCTACCTCAGAGTCATACTCCTCGTCATAGTTGTAATTTGACCTCGATCTTACTGCATGATCGTAGTCATCAAACCCCTGCTCAATCGTTTTGACAACTTGAATGCTCAGCAGAGCATCCATGCGTTCAAGTAACGAGAGCGCTCTATTGACAGTAGGGTAAGGACCCTCAACCCTTGCCTGTAAGGTAGGGTGGGGAATGGAGATGGTGCGCATTACAATGGACAATGATGGTCCAATGTGTGCGACAGAGGTAGTGGAAGGGGAGGGAAGTGCGGGAGTGAGGGCAGCGACCGAGGCAACATGAGAGTGGCCAGCCTGTGAAGCCTTGCCCTTGCCTTTAGCTTTTCCTCCGTGAGCTCCCGCCCTAGCACCGCACTGCTTATGCTGCTGCTGGTTGGGAGGTGGGGAGTTGGCAGCCTGCTGCTGACTACCACTCTGCTTTTTAAAGCGAGGGTCGTTGTCATGCTTCTGCTTAATGTTGGAAAGCTTATTAGCATGCTGCTCCTTCTTGTTACCCTTATGAGTGCCACGATTGGTCTCATTCTCAAACTGAGTAACAACAATGTCTTTGATATCAGAGATCTCTGAATCTTTGATCTTGATATTCTGGCAAACAATAGGAATGAGAAATTCCCACTTGTTAGGAACAGCAGCCATTGCAATGAGGGCTTGGATGATGTCAGGCACGTGTAACTTCTTGGCAGATGACCCTTTTCCAATTGCAGTATTGGAGATGCACCCAAATGCAGCTTCCATTTTTTTGAACTGGGGTCCAGGGTGATGTGCAGGGTTAATATGTGTGGTGATAGCTTCTCAAAGGTCGTGATAGATGGAGGGAAGAGTGGCAGAACCAAACTCTCGCATGATCCACTCCCAGGTTTCTTGAGCGTTAAAGTTGGTACTAAGACACTGCTGAATGGCTGGAGATAGGCAAAGGGTTAGGTTGCCCAAGGCCATATTGTTTCCCTTTTGCCAGACAGCAAAGAGAGCTGGGTGGAGAGGGAGGTCTTTCTCATACACAGCCTTATCGACTTTGTACTGTGCCTCGAGGACATCATGCATGTTGGACTCTGTCTGAGTGGCAGTGGAAGGAAGTGGAGGAATGGGAAGTGGATCGGTGGGAGGAAAAGGCTCTGTGTTAGTACCATCAGTAAAACCCCAGAGGCCTTGAGCCATAAGGAAGGCATGCATAGCCTTAGACCAGGTGCCATAGTTTTGTCCATCAAAGACTTGGACAAATGTTGTGAGTTGGGACGACATTGTTTTTCTGTGGAAGAGCTTTGCAAATTGTCAGCAAAGGCTATTCACAATTACTGAGTGAGATAAAAACAATGGTCTAATAGGAACATATCCTTTCGACCACCAACAACAACTCTCCTTATGGAGAACTGCCTTGAGGAACGCTCTATTCCACCCCAAATCAATGAGGTGGTGTTGTTTGTGATCCCAAGGTCTTACATGCCCACTAGGGGCATTGTAGGCTATGCCAACGAAACTAGTCTCAACACCACATCCACTATACAGTGGGGGTTGTGCAGGTGCACTCAGTGCACAGCTAGCTGTTGTGGCAGGGCTCATAACCTGTTGTGCAGCACATGGCACAGCATGTAGGCTACAGAAGACTCACCTTTGCTAGAAGGTGTTGATAGTCTTAAGTGCAGTTTATAGAGCACAAGTGAATACAAGTGATATTCTGCTGGGGAGGGTATGTGTATTTTCACCCCTCCTTATATAGGGAAAAGTGGTCCCTATGGTCCCACCATGTCCCTTTGCGCAACTATGATGAGTAAAGGTGTCCACTATATCGTGTTTTCAGTGACGCCTGATGTGGAACACCCTAGAACATCTCAGGATCATTCACATGACCCTGATATGTGTTATGCCCACTATCGTGCGCTATGTAGCTACCTAATATGGTAATCATACTTGCATAGTCTACTTTTGTCGTAACTGCTATAGATAAGATACATACATACTTATTATGTTTCAACAGCTTGGCAGGCCAGGTGCAAGTCTCCCGTGCTAATATTGGGGCGGTCAATGTGTCGGCAGGTGAGGGTAGGTCAAGGGATGGAAGGGGGTGGACCCTGCAATACTTGGACAGGTCGGATACCTCTGCCTTGACCTCTGCCTCAACCTCGGTGTCCACATACACCCATCCCTTGGGCAACTTCTTCTTGGACTGGGTAGGGAGGCAGTATTTCAGCGGGATCTTGACCGTCTTGTTGGAGTGCAGCAGCAAGTCTAGCTGCCAATGCCTCTGCTTGTGCATGATTGAGGTTAAATGTTGCCACTCTGTTGGTCAGAATGGCTGGAGCTGGGACAGGTATGGGTGTTGGCAGTGCGGGGATCGGGAGTGTTGGCTGGTTAGTGTCTGAGTGTCTGTGGCAATATTCTCGGGGTCCATCACAGATGGGGCAGTGTGTGAGGTCAGGTACAGATGTTGCACAGGAATGTGACCTGCTGCAATGCGCCTCTGGTTCTTCTTGTCGAACCTCTTCTGCACCAGTGCTAAGTGCTCCTGATGCCACGCTCGCACTGTCTGCATCCCCAACGACTGCAGCAGCAGGGACAGAAACTTCATATGGATGCATTCTGATAGCCTCAGCAACAGCAGCTCTGTCTGGGGTGAGTCTAGCAGGGGTGTGGATGGATAGTTGCCTAAAGGTGTTGGTGACGGACTGTGCAGATGGAGAGGGAGATCAGGGTTTGAATGGGACTGCAGAGGGGTCAAGGGGGACACAGGCCTTGTTGAGCAAGACGGGCTGGCTGTGGTGTCTGAGCTGGTTGGCGGTATGGCTGGTGGCAGCATCAACGATTGCTCATTGAATGTCTTCAAGTAAGTCATCCCTAGCAGTGGTGTCATCATATGCTCCAGCAGGGTATTCGTGGGCAAGGTTACTGTCTCCATCAGAGGACATGTAGTTATGAGCATGCTGTGTTAAGAGATGAGATAGTGGGAGAGTTGTGGGATGAGGGGAATCAACATAGTGAAGTGCCCTTATATGTGTTTGTTTGTCAGGGTTTGATTGTTTGAACTCCCACACCTTATCATCAGCAAAGACATCATCCTTATTGACCCACATGTTATCCGAGTCTGGGTATCCATCCCATTTGACCAAATATTGAAGATGCCATCTTCTGCCAAATAGCCGAGAGTCTAGAATCTTCTCCACAGAGTATTCTTCTTCCCCATCAACTAAATCCGGTAGTGGGCGCTGATAGTTAGGCCCATGTGTTATTGTTTCTCGATAAGGGGTGAGAAGATCAATGTGAAACACAGGGTGAATGCTCCACTGTGTGGGAAGTGCTAATTGATAACTGACTGGTGATAACACTTTCACAACCCTGAACAGGCCATGTTGCCTGGGCACAAGCTTGGCAGTCGGCTGATTAAGACAGAGATTCTTGCCTTCTAACCAAACTTGGTCTCCTTCTTGTACTTGGGCATATCACAGTGTTTGACCCATGACAGCTGTGCCTTGATCATTAATTGTTGTGCCGTTTCTCATGCCTGTTTTAATTGTTCTAATTGCAATGTGACTTGTGGGAGTGGGGAATTAGTTGATATCCAGTCAGCACATGGGTTATATCCCATCAAAAGGAAGAACAGCGACTTCCTTGTGGTGTCACTAGGCCAATTGTTGTGAGCAAATTGTGCAATTGGCAGATAAGGGGCCCAGTTTGTTTGATGGTGATCGGATATGAACCTAATAGCTGTTTCAAGCCATTGGTTCGATTGCTCGGACTGTCTGTCAGTTCTGGGGTGATATGCTGTCAAGGGATTATGTTCTATCCCCGTGATTTGACAGACTTCTTGCATGAATTTAGAGACAAATCAAGGGTCTCTGTCGCTTATAACCTTTCTCAGTAGTCCGAAATGAGCAAATACATGCTTGATGTATAATGCTGCCGTTCCTTCTGCATTGATTTCTTCATTGCATGGGATAAAGATCAATGCCTTGGTACAGTCATGATCCATGACCATAAGGATGGAATTGTATCCTTGTGAAATAGGAAGTTTAGTAATGAAGTCTAGTGCAATGGTTTCAAATGGCATAGCTTCTGGTTTTGGATATGGGCCTCAGAGGTGCCTTTGTGGGTCGGTTATTGACTTTGTGCCATTGGCACTCGGCACATCCTTGTACATAATCAGTGATGTCTTTACACAATTGTGGCCACCAATAGTTTCATTCAATGATTTGAATCGTTTTGCTTATCCCTGGGTGACTGTATATGGGTGGATTGTGATGTGCTTGAATAATACTTCTTTTGCCATTGATGTCTTCTGTTATTACATGTCACGGACTGCCTCTGAAGTGGACTGACTTAGCAGTTATGACTACGCCATCAGATTACATTAGTCATGGACAGGTACCAGTTGATCGTTGTAGCAGAGACTCACATGCTGTGGAGTGTCTTCTTGTCTTGTAGTATCATGTGCTGATAGACACTATGTCATACTAGGATAGCTATACTAGGGTTTGTGACTCATAGCATAGTTCAGACTCCGCTTTAAAGCGAGTCTCACGTGTATATAAGTCAACTAGTAAAGACCAGGGATCCCTATCCTGGTCTTCTTCAATTCACTATCTTGTTTCCTCTTCATTTCCAGTCTGCCTTTCTTTATTGTCATCTTTGTAACAGTTTGCTAACTGTTGGTCCGACTTGGACTACTGAAGTGGCTTGCAACACGTGACTGGCTTTCTCGGACACTAGGCTGACTAACACTAGGTCTCCTTGTAGTGAAAAGGGCGCAACAGCACCTCCACTAAGTCGATGATGAGAGAGTAAAGATGAAAGAAGAAGAGAAAGAGAAAGATGATGACAAAGAAAGGCAGACTTTTGAAGAGGAAAGGAAACAATGGAATAGCAAAATGAAGAAGACCAGGATAGGGATTCCTGGTCTTTACTAGTCGACTTATATACAGATGAGACTCGCTTTAAAGCGGAGTCTGAACTATAGTACGAGTCACAAACCCTAGTACAGCTATCCTAGTATGATGTAGTGTCCATCAGCACATGATACTACCAGACAATAAGATGCTTGACAGTGTGTGAGTTTGTGCTACAATGATATTCTGGCCCCTGTCCATGACTAATGTAATCTGACAGTGTAGTCATAACCGCTGAGTCAGTCCACTTCTGAAGCAGTCTGTGACATTATCCCCTTTTCAGGAGGAACATCCACATTCCACTGACCACGCAGTAAGCACAGTTACTCGCCTGTCTTGCTGCATTTCCTCCTCAATATGATGTGCTGCCCACGCTTCCTCTAGCCAGTTCTGACTGGCTTGTTGATCCACTGCCACGGTGAATAGCCGGTCTTCCATCTTGCAGATCGATTCTTGAATCGTCTTGTACCGCTTCTGGAGGGCTCTCCACCAAATCACTTCTGCGGTCAGTGAACGGTCTTGTAATGTGGCTAGTGTGTCATCCACCACCATCCAGTCTTGGTACTCTCGATCAAGTAACTGCAACTCGTCGGGTCCTATAGTAGGCCTAGGCGCTACTCAATCAGTGACTGCTGCTGTGTGAATCTCCCCCTGTGTACTGGTCTGTCCATCGCCAGTCGTGCTTCGACATAAGGGTTGTCCGTCATGCAGACTTTGATGAATCTAGCAGGTACTTGTCAGCCGGTCTCATCTGTGATAAGAAAGGGAACATAACTAGTTCCTATATTGTGCTCGTACCCTTGCACAGACGGCAATAGGGGTCGTTGCGATGCTTGGCCACCTCGCTGCACATTGTGCAGGTGAGTGGTCTGGTCGGCATAGTGTACAGCGATGGGTTGGCAAGGTCTTCCTCTTTGACCTTGGCCATGTCGTATACCCATCCTTTCGGCAGCTTGTCCTCCTTTGGGGTAGGGAGGCGGTACTTCAGGGGTATCTTCACAACGGACTTCGAGGGCATTGGCAATGTTGTCCGCCAGGGACATGGCTTCTTCACAAGTGAGACAAAAGTGTCCCACTGCGAGGGGGCGAGAGGGTGGTGCAGGGATGGGGGTAGGGGTGACTGGTGCTGGGACTGGAGTGGGGGCTGGAGACTCGTGGCCGTGGCAATATTCTCTTGGGCCATGGCACTGAGCGCAGAATCTGATATCAGATGGTGACACCGGGCTAGGGGGAGCAAGCCTGCTTGTTGTCACCGCTGATTCTTCAGGTTGTGCTTCTTCCGAGCCTCTAGCAATTGTTCCTGATGCCACAGGCAAGCTGTCCTCATTCCTAATGATGAGGGCTTTGGGGACCCGAAGTGTAAGGACATGGTCGGGGTTATTGTCAATGAGAGCGTCTGAGGCGTCAGCAAGGGACAGCTGCCTGAAGGCATCGGCAATGGAAGCAGCGGATGGGGACTGAGGTCGGGGTTCGAATGGGGTTGCAATGGCTCATAGCATAGAGGTTGTCCTCTCACTAGATACTCTGGCAATAGTCTCTGCAATGTTGTCGATGATGGGTTGGTTGTTCCCAGCGGCGGAGTCAGCATACACTCCAGCAGGGTATTCGTGGGCAAGGTCTGATCCATTGGAGGACATGTATTGAATGCATGTTGGAGTAGTGGATGAGAGTGGGTAGAAGCTGAAGGTTGAGGGGACTTAGCAACAGATAGGCCCCTTATATGTGTTTCCTTGGCAGGGTTTGAAGTCTTAAACTCCCGCACCTTATCATCTGCAAATACATCATCCTTATCGACCCACATGTTGTCCGAGTCAGGGTATCCTTCCCATTTGACTAAGTATTGAAGACACCATCTTCTGCCGAACTTCTGCGAGTCTAGAATCTTCTCCACGGAGTATTCTTCTTCCCCATCAACCAAATCAGGTAATGGGCGCTGATAGTTGGGCCCATGTGTTATTGTCTCGCGATATGGTGTGAGAAGATCGATGTGAAACACGGGGTGAATGCTCCACTGCGTGGGAAGTTGTAATTGGTAACTGACCGGCGATAGTACCTTAATGACTTTAAATGGACCATGTCGCCTGGGCGCAAGCTTGGCAGTTGGTTGGTTGATACGGAGGTTTTTCCCTTCTAACCATACTTGGTCTCCTTCCTTGTACTTGGGCGTATTGCAATGTTTAACCCATGACTGTTGTGCCTTGATCATGAGTTGTTGTGCCTCTTCTTGTGCCTGTTTTAATTGTTCTAGACGCTTTGTGACCTGAGGCAAAGGAGACAATGCCAAAATCCAATCAGCACATGGGTGATAGCCCATCAAAAGGAAGAACAGAGACTTCCTTGTGGTGTCACTCTGCCAATTGTTATGTGCGAATTGGGCAATGGGGAGATAAGGAGCCCAATTTGTCTGATGGTGATCTGAGATGAATCGGATGGCGGTCTCGACCCATTGATTCGACAGCTCTGACTGTCTGTCCGTTCTTGGGTGATATGCTGTAAATGGGTTTCGCTCTATTCCTGTGATTCAGCATATTTCTTGCATGAATTTTGACACAAATCAAGGGTCTCGATCGCTGATGACTTTTCGAGGTAGCCCGAAATGTGCAAATACATGTTGGATATAGAGTGCTGCTGTGCCTTCTGCATTGACTTCTTCCCTACAAGGTATGAAAATGGCTGCCTTGGTGCAGTTGTGATCGGTGACAGTGAGAATGGAGTTGTATCCCTGTGACTCCGGAAGTTTAGTGATAAAATCTAATGCTATAGTTTCGAATGGCATAGCTTCAGGTTTAGGGTAAATAGGCCTCAGAGGCGCCTTGATGGGTCGATTATTGACTTTGTGCTGTTGGCAGTCGGCACATCCCTGTACATAATCATTTATGTCACCCTGTAATTGAGGCCACCAGTAGTTATGCTCCACAATTTGCACCGTCTTATTGATGCCTGGGTGTCTGTGTACTGGTGGATCGTGGTGCACTTGTATAATCTTGTGTTTGCCTTGCAGTTCTTCTGTAACAACCAGTCGTCCTTCCTTATACCAGATGCCGTTTAAGTGTTTAAGCTGGTGTGGATTGATCCATGGTTTGAGACGCTCTTCATCTTGCTGGTGTTGTTGTTCAATGGTCATGGTGGTTCTTGCAAACAGGTGTTCTGGTAGGATGGTTACATTTGTGTTGTCTTCGATGCCTTGATCATAGTCGGGTCTCCTCGACAGTGCATCTGCTCGTCCATTGGCTGTCCCTTTGATGTGACATATTTCAATATTATATTCTGATAGATGAAGTACTTCCCTGGCTACACGCCTGCTGATTTTGTGTGGTTCCTTCCAGTATAGCAGGTTTTGATGGTCCGAATAGACAATGACTTTATGTGGCGACCCCGCTAAGAAGGACCTCCAGTTGTCCAGTGACATTATGACTGCGAGTAGTTCCAAATCTGCTATGTCATAGTTTTGTTGTGCCTCATTGAGGGTTTTTGAAAAGTACACAATAGGGTGTCTTTTGCCGTCTTCTTTCTTTTGCAGTAATACAGCCCCTACTGCAAACCCAGATGTGTCAACCTCCAGTTCGAATTGCTTGTCTAGTTTGGGGTGTGCCAGTACGGGTTCGCTTGTAACCCTGTTCCGTAGCTCGTTGAATGCCTTTTGACATTGCTCTGCCCATAGCCATTCAGCATCTTTTTGTGTTAACTCGTTTAGTGGCCGTGCTATATGTGCGAATCCTCAAATGAACGGTCGGTAAAAATTGCAAAAGCCCAAAAAAGATCTGATATCCTTAACTTTGGTGGGCATAGGCCAATTTTTAATCCCTGCAATTTTGACAGGGTCCATGCACATTATCCCCTTTTCAAGGATTACCCCCAGGTAATCCATATGTGGGGCATGGAAGGTGCACTTTTCCGGTTTGAAGTATAGATCTAGCTTTTCTGCGACTTCAAATACCACAGATACTGCTAGAATGTGGTCGTCTAAATTAGTGCTGGTGGTGATAGCAATATCGTCCATGTATATCCTTATTGCTGTCCCCCTGGTGTTCCAATAGTCAATAACATCTCGGTATTTGTAATTCATCATATTTTGAAACGTAGCTGGTGAGTTTTTCAGTCCAAAAAACATAACGAGCGGTTCCCATAATCCGTATTTGGTTTTGAAAGCCGCTTTATGCTCATCTCCCTCCTTGATGCGGATGTTATTGTATCCGTCCTTGACATCTAGTTTTGTGAAGATCTTTGCACCGCTGAGATCTGTAAGCAAATCAGTGATTAGTGGGAGGTAATACTGATTGCTGATCGTGATGTTGTTAATTCACCTATAGTCCTGTACTGGTCTCAGCTTGCCATCTTTTTTCTGTATGAAGAAAAAGGGTGATGCATAAGGGGAGATTGATTGACAAATGTATCCTTTGGCTTCTTGTTCTTGTAGGAACTTCAGCAGTGACTTGTCTTCATCCTGTGTCATGGGGTAGATTTTGCAGGGGAGTGCGTCGGGGGCTGTGGGTTTAAAGTCTATTGCATGATCCCAGGGTCTTGAAGGCGGAAATCGTGACGATGCTTCGCTGCTAAACAGCTTGGCAAACTGTTTGTAGACCTTTGGGACCTTGGCGGCCACTTTATTTTGCCCCACCTGAATTGCTAATTTGGTAGAGACTCCTCGGATGGTTGATTGGGATTCTAGTGTGTGGACTATGTGGTGTTTCTCTGCTTCCATCAGGGTGGTTGCAATCACTGGTTGTTGTCGGATAACTCGAGGGTTAATGGATGAGATTATAACTGGGAGAGCCTGTTCGTCAATAATGGCATGTCTCCAGCTAAATCATGGTTCGAAGGATGCCAGCCATGGGTATCCCAATAGTATGTCTTCACTTCCAATATCAGTGATAAGGAAACACATCTCCTTGTGTATTCCTTTAGTGCATATATCCAAATCAAGATAGTGCATGATCTTCCCTGATTTGTTTGTTGTATTATCAATGTTGAATATTTTCCTAGGCATTGGGAGTTCCTTCATTCCCAACCCCATTTTTGTTGCAAAATTCAGGTGCATGAAATTATCAGTTGCCCCTGAATCTACAAGCGCTCGTTTATTGGCCATGAAGTAACTGGTACAGATCGACACTGGAATTCGCATAGAATGGTAGCATGTGATGTATACAGAGTTACAACGAAGAGCCCTCACCCAGGCCGTTGGGTTCAGGCATTTTGAAAATCCTCTTGCCTCCACAGTTGTTGCATAACCAGATCTTTAACCTCATCAGGTTCTTCTGCGACTCCCTCCAGCCATGCTTGAGCCTTTTGTTGTGGTGTGTGTCCTTCAGTAATGCTGCGATTGTTGACTTTGCTTCGAGCGGCATAGAAACCATTTTCACTCGTGTCAGTTTGTCGAGTATGTGAGGGTCCTTGGTTTTGACAGTAAAACAGATTTGGTTTTAATGGCTGTCGACAATCTCTTTTAAAGTGACCTGGTTTGTCACAATTGAAACATTTGAGGACTTTCCTTTGTCCCGCTAGTGGGGTTGATCCTTGTCCCCCTCCTTCTGGGGGTTGGTACCGATTCCTTCCCTGTTTGTAGTATTCTGATTGAGCCAGATGGGCTCTTCCTGGTGATAGATCCATAGTGTTTGGATCTGGTAGATTCAGAATGTTGGGTTGATGCCAATGGTTGTTGTTATAATTACTCGTCTTCCAGTTGTTGGCACCAGTTGGCACATTTCTTCTCAGACTGAATTGTTCGAGTTGACTCTTCATGTGCACGAACACTTTCTGTTGTTGAATAGATGCTTCATGCCATCCTTCATAGTCTCGTGGTTGTATGTTTTTGAAGATGTATTCATACATTGCATGTGGCAATGCATCTGTGAAAATCTGCAAGACCAGCAGCTGATTGATGTCGTAATTGGCATGGCATACCAATTGTTTGAATCTTGTAATGAGGCCATCAAGATCTCTGTTTTGCATCCGGAGACCTCTTCCTAACTCTGCTTGAGCCTTTTCTTGCTCCAAAATGTTGGTGTATTGCCTATTGAAGGCACCGATGACTCCATTCCATAGGTGTTCATCTGTTGTCACCCATCCTTGAGTTGTGACTTGAGTGCGTAGCCAAGTGTTGACTCCTTTAACCCATTCATTAATGAGGTTTCCCTGTATGTAGGTGAGGAAGAACATAGCTTGTTGGTATGGATTACACATAAGCATATTGGTGATGTTGACTCCTTCATATAGTTGCCATTGGGTGATGAATTGTTTGGCCTTTGAGCAGTCCCCCGTGAGGATATGGGCAGATTGCCCACTAATTTGTCTCCATGATGCCCTCCTGGTTGGGGTGTGTGTGGCATGGGTATAGGAGCTCCTCCGGGTGGTCCTCTGCCTCCTCCCGGTGGTCCTCCAAATGGTCTGCCTCCTGGCCCTTGTCCTCCTCGTGGCCATCCAAATGGTATTCTTGGGGACGCTCTTCGTTCTCTGTTAGTTGGTGGGTCTGGTTGATCTGGTCCTATGGCACGATACAGTGCCACATTGTCTGGGTTCATTGGCATCTCCATATGCCCGGTGTGTGGATTAATGGTTCCTGTTGGCGCTTCCATGGTCATTGTCCGACTCATGACTGGGTCGTGGATGTGTAGTGACTCAGCTAACTGTAGTGCAATAACTTGATCGCTGTTCCTCTGGGGTGCTGGTGATCAAACTTGAATAGCACTTGCTTCACTTTGTGTCGATGGAGTGCTTGTCCATGTAGTGGGGGTTTCGTCGATGGTATCTCAGGGTCTGTTTGCTCTATCCAACTGATCTTGATCAGCTGTGTCTTGTGATGTGATATCAAGCCCCAAATCTTCTCCAGCAATGCAAAATGCTTGCCAATGTCCCCCGATTTCTAGGTTTTCAATCCAACAGATTTCCACCCAACAGAGATGTTCGAAATTAAACTCAACTGCATACCAACATTCTGAGCTTGACTCTTCTGGTGCAGTTGACCTAGTGTGATATCTTTTGATACCATTGTATACACGCCACTCAGCTGCCTTAATGAATCATTCCAGTATCTCCCTTTGTACCCAGCCATGGATCTGCCATAGCTTACATAAGTCATGGGCCAGCCGATGCCAGAATTCTTGAATCGGTCATGGACAGCCGACATTGGCCGATGTCGGAGATGCTTCCATAATTCATGGGCCAGCCGACGTCGGCTGGTGTCGGAGGAGGACCTCCGAACATGGTTAAAAGGTCGGTGGTCAGAAGAACAGTTGGATCATCGGAGCAGAGTAGAATGGTTAAATATAATTACTGAATGTATAGATGCACTGATATATGAGACAATACACATTGTGCTTATGCATTGGGCATAATGATGGCATTTGGCATAATGATGGGACCTATCAGAGTATCAGAGAAATGTAAAATATTGTACAAGGTCGGATGCACTTTGAGATGGTTGTCGGGTCAAAGGGGGAAAATACCAAACTTATTGCAGAGCAAGATTTCATATTTATCCTGCAGTCTATGTCACTCTATACAGCAACCATGACCGGATATTCTATTCGTCCGACTTTTCTAGTGCCATAGCAATCTTTCATTGAATTATATATGCACTACTCGTAGATATTTGAATAAAGGCTTAAAGCACGACTTATGTGCTGTGCACTTGGTCCGACACAAATAAAGGAATATATAGAATTCTCCCTAATTCATCATAGCCATTGTATACATATCGTATGCATATTTACAGTGTATTTACTATTTCCTTTCGAATATACTGCTTGTAAGCTTCCCTCCTTTTCCAGTATCCATGTACCTGTGATCTGGTCAGAAGTCAAATGACAAGGAAATGATAATACAATCACCTCGCTTTCTCTGTCAACCTCACCACCCGCTTTGGGAGGCCCGATGTAACCAAGAGATCCTCTGAAGGGCCTTGATTACTCTCTTGGCAGTTAGACCCGACATGCCCAGGGCCAGTCAACGGCCCTCCCAGATCTGTGTGACCATAATCTAATGAGTACAGTCCATGCTAATGTAGTGATGCCCTACCTGAGTCAGATCCGATATAAGATTCCGTTGGCGTTCTGGTTTGTCATGGTGATTCTATATATTAAGACATATTAATTTTTTTACTTGCTCCGAAAGTAAGGTACTCAAGCACCCTTACCTAACCTGCTGTGAGGGGAATATGTCTGATGGAGGGGCGGAGAACTCATATGACTATCTTCACCAAAGCCGCCCCATGTATCATCAGCATTAGATTCTGACAGTGGAATCCCGTCAGTCCAAGGGTTGTCCCGCATTTCGGAGATGGGTGGGGAATTGTTAGAAGTACGAGTGTCGGAGCGGCCAATACTGTTGGACTGGCGACGATCAGACCTAGATGACATCGAGAAATCGGAGTTTTGACGTGGATCAGATGTGTTGGACCTTGGCTCAGACCTATCATCATTAATAAAGGAGTCATCGGGAGACCGGTCAGGGTGGTACTCCTGCCGCTTCTCCGACCAAAGTGATATGTTCTTAAGGACAGGACAGGATTTTGCCCAGATTAAAGGGGGAAGGTGCTGCCGCTTTCTTTCACGCCAGTGCTCCAAAAGTAGATGTATATCCCCAATGCAGATTTTTGATGGATCGGCCCATGTAAACCCATCAGGTGTACATTGCAGTGCAATCCATTCGGATGGAGTTGCACAGACCTGTACCCACGAAATTGTGGCGCTCCTATTTCCTGAAACATATCCTAATATTCATGAGGGCCAGATATATATGTTGCACAGCACATGGCGCAGCACGCAGGCTACAGAAGACTCACCTTTGGTAGAAGGTGTTGCTAGTCTTAAGCGCAGTGTATAGAGCACGAGTGAATACAAGTGATATTCTGCTGGGGAGGGTAGGTCTCTTTTCACCCCTCCTTATATAGGGAAAAGTGACCTCTATGGTCCCACCATGTCCCTTTGCGTAACTATGATGAGTAAAGGTGTCCACTATATCGCGTTTTCAGTGACGCCTGATGTGTGGAACACCCTAGAACATACCAGAATCATTCACATGACCCTGATAAGAGTTACGCCCATGGATGTGCGTAATGTAGCTACTTAATATGGTAATCATACTTTGTGTAGTCTACTTATGTCGTAACTGCTATAGATAAGATACATACATACTTATTACGTTTCAACACTCCCCCTTGCTAAGTACACAGTAGTGGTCAAGCATAATGAACAAAACAAAACAACATTCAATCCAAGAACTTGAACTGAGCACGGGACATGTCGTTATGAGAAATACTCATTGACGACCTATGCTAGTTGTTTCATAGCAGTTTAAGAAGTCTCTGATGAGACGTGTTAGAGACTAGACAAGAAATTGAAAACGCGGTTTCCATCTTTCTGTCCCAAACGTCTCTGAGGAAATGTTTCCGTGTAACAGTGGTTAGACTGAACACCACACTTCTCATCGACTCTTAATGACTAGGATGAGTAAAACTCTAATCCTAATTGCTCTCTGAACTTCTGAAATTTTATACGGCCCAGATTCTTAGTAAACAAATCTGCGGGATTCTCAGATCCTTCAATAAAGAAGAGTTCAATCTTCTTAGCGCGTATGACTTCACGTATATAGTGGTAACAGATGTCAATGTGTTTTATGCGCTTTTCCTGCACCGGATTAGATGCAAGGAAGATGGATCCTTGATTATCACCGCATAATGGAATTGGTGCTAGGATAATACCGATCTCCTCAAAGAGTGACCGTATCCAGACCAACTGTCTGCTTGTATCAGCAAGCGACATATATTCTGCTTCAGTGGAAGAGAGTGCGATAGATTTTTGCGCTCTAGAATTCCAGCAAAATACACCATTAGCTAGTTTAACTAAATAGCCCGTTGTAGACTTTCTAGTGATCGGGTCTGAAGCCCAATCAGAGTCAGCATATGCTAGTAAACCCCCATCGCTTTTGCCATCATAGACTAAAGCATAATCGGATGCGCTCTATCTAGGTGATCCTTATTGGGGTTTGCTGCAAATTGCGACAGTTTAGTCACAGCATAGGCTATATCTGGTCGCGTTCCAATCATAATATATAGGAGTGACCCTATTACTTGTTGGAACTGAGAGCGGAGCTCTGGGTTTGGAGAATCTTTATTAGGCAATGGCTGATACCCTTCCGGTAATGGAGTAGGTACAGTTTTCGCATTTATGAGCTTAAAACGCTGCAGCACTTTGTGTAAATAATCTACTTGGTCGATTAGAATACGACCTTTCGATTTCACTATGCGCATGCGTAAAAACTCTTGCGTATCGCCCAGATCTCTACATTCCCAGATCTGCATAAAACGCTCTTTCAGAGAACTAATGTCTTTTTTATTTGCTCCAAGAAAGAGCACATCGTCGACATAAACGATTATGACAATGGTTTTGCCTTTATTGACAAATATACCAGAGTCTGAAACAAGTCGTGTGCAGCCTATCTTAGCCATGGATCCATCAAGCGCTTTCCACCAGGCTAAAGCAGCTTGTTTGAGTCCATAGATGGCTTTCTTAAGGCGCATCACTTTGTTTTTATTTTTGTGGCCAGGGACTTTAAACCCTTCAGGTTGTTCCATATAAAGCTCCTCATCGAGGTCGCCATATAGGAAGGCTGTTTTGACGTCTAGACCGGAGATGTGCCAATCTTTTAAAGCGGCAAGCGCTATCATCATCCGGACTGTCTCAAACCGTACCACAGGTGAGAATATTTCGTCATAATCAATGCCTTCAACCTGAGAAAAGCCTTTGGCTACAAGCCTGGCTTTTTTACGGCCATCCGACTTTAAGTCGAATACCCATCGGTTTTTTATGACCTTTCTGCCTTTCGGCGGGTCTACTAATTCAAAGACTTTGCATTTGCGAAGAGAAGCCAACTCCTCGCGACACGCTTGTTTCCACTCCTCCTGCGATTCTTTTGGCATTCTAAGAATGTCCCTAAAGGTCCATTCACGAATATTGGAGGTATCAGGTGACCCAAGATCATACAGTGGAACTGCTTTGGCAAGCAGATAATCTTGGAATTTGACTCCCCCTTCCTGAGCAAGGCGGGTCAGCAACTGCTGATCTACCTCATCCTCTGAATCATGCGAACTTTCACTCAGTGTAGTTGGAAGTTTAGATGCAGATTGCTCAGGAGATTTTCCTGATTCTGTCTGATCATGGGATGAACGTCGCCGGGAGCTACCCGGTTGGTTCTCAACCATTTGTTTCCAAGTACGAGTCCGCTCAATATCTCGGCTAACCTTAGAAGGGTGCCTATCGCCGTAGATATTATCAGGATTGGTAGGTACTTTCCTCAATCGCTCTGACCGCCTGGGTGCTACATCAGATGTAGTTTCAGGTCAAGACCGTGATTTACCCTTAGGCTTAGGTACAGGGTCAGGGCGAGGAGGCGGAGCTTGCTGCTCTGGAGGATCATCTGCTTTTGCAGGAACCTCCTCAACCCCGTCGGGTTGTGGAGCGCTACTCCCTTTTGGTGGCTCAGGGGGTGATAAGTCAAGATCACCAGGAGTGGTGTCTTCGAAATCAAGTGGTGGTTGATTAGATGGAGGTTCGTCTAACTGGGTTGTCCCACGTATTTTCCCAGGAGTCTGCTGATTAGAGCAGCGAGGGAATAACATTTCATCAAAGAGTGCTTTGTGTGAATAAAACAAAGTATTTCGAGTACGCATAAACATGTCACCCTTCATTCCGCTAGGTCTACCTAAGTAGATCATGAGTTCGCTTTTAGGAGATAGTTTATTTTTTCTGCGAGACTCAGGAATATGGACATATGCACCACAACCAAAAACTCTAAGATGAGAAATGTCTGGGATTTCATTGTTTAATAATTGGTAGGGGGTCTTCCAATTTATACGACTCATAGGAGTCCTATTATAACAATGTGCAGCATGATTTACTGCAAATTCCCACCAGGACTGCGGGAGACAAGCTTCTAACCGCATGGCCTGGGCTTTATCCATGATAGTGCGCATAAAGCATTCAGCACGCCCATTTTGCTGTGGCGTATGGGGCGTGCTTTGAAGCACTGTAATGCCGGCATCCTTCAATGTTTTAAGGAACACATCTGATTTATATTCACCGCCGGCATCGGACATCCACTCTTTTATGGTAGTATCAAATTGATTTTTGATAAGCGCTAACCATTGTCTCAAAGCCGTTATGGCTGAGCCTTTGTCACGCAAGAGTGTAATCCAAGCATACGAAGTATAATCGTCTAAGAAGACAATAAAATACTTGTATTTGGCATATGACGGTAAAGGAAAACTTTTTAAATCAGAGTGTATCCTTTTAAAGGGTGTGGTAGCCCTTGTAGTGGAAGGAGGATGCGATGCAGAAGGCATTTTGCCTTGCGCACATCCAGGACATACATCATCAGATGAATTAGGAATTTTAATCCCATCGGGAAAACCCTTAGTATGATCTTTAGCATGCCTTAAAACCTCTTTAGATGGGTGTCCGAGGCGACGATGCATTAGATCATAATCTACTTTGTAGATATAAGGTGTTTCGATGAACTGCGCTTCTACACTAGTAGATGTCGCATCTAACCAATATAACGTATGACCAGGTATTAAAGGCTTACACTGGACAAATGGTTTTTGGTGTAACAAGGTTATATGCAGCGAATTTCCCAAAACACGCATTCCTTGTTGCAAAAATTCTCCCATTGAGAGAAGGCGAATACTCATGGATGGAATGTAAAGGACTGGATGAACTCTGGTCGTAACAAGAGTCTTATTGACATAATGCCGAAGCAATACTGTCCCAGATCCTTCAACAAAGATCGTATGAGCCGCAGTTCTAACAGGTTGCCTGTCAGATTTTGGATAAGGCTGGTAACTTATGAAGTCACTCTTTCTGTTGGTGAAGTGCGCAGAAGCCCCTGAGTCTAATAACCAGAGGGTTTCAAGTCTCTTATTACACCGTGCACACTGAGTAAAGAAATCATCGTGTTCGCATTTCAAGATGTCAAGAATGCCGAGATTAATACTGTACAGTTTAGATACTACAGACGATAACATATTATTACATTGCTGCTCCTCTTGCTTTTTTCGGGAGCGGGCTGATACTATGTCAAAGTCAGCATCATGTGCAGTGAGTGAAAAAAGAGCATACTCTTCATCATCAGATCCCCAATCAAGTAGCTCATCCTCCAATAAGGAGTTAGCAATTTGACCGGGCATTGCACAATGCGAGGTGGGTGTGATGGGCAAAGCGGGTGTAGATGCCATCGCACCAAACTCCAGATTCTGGAGGTATTGCTGGTGGTTCCTGTAAAGTTCATCAATGAACTCATTAGAACCCCTGCATTGTACGGCTCTGGAGTGACCAGGATTTGCCCACATTGCCGCAATTTCTTCCTCCAAATGGAGGGGTCCTACAGTCTCTGGATCGACATACTCTGGGGTAGGTGCTCGGGTAATACCTCCAGAGATTTGTGAGTTTAAGTCGACAGACAAAGACTCAAATGCAGATACAAGAGACATACCCCCATCGTCTTCAAAGTCAGACTCGGTCAGCGTATTATCGCGCCCGGGAACTGGCTGAGACATATCCACGTCTACCTCAGAGTCATACTCCTCGTCATAGTTGTAATTTGACCTTGATCGTACTGACTGATCGTAGTCATCAAACCGCTGCTCAATCGTTTTGACAACTTGAATGCTCAGTGGAGCATCCATGTGTTCAAGTAACGAGAGCGCTCTATTGACAGTAGGGTAAGGACCCTCAACCCTTGCCTGTAAGGTAGGGTGGGGAATGGAGACGGTGCGCGTTACAATGGACGATGATGGTCCAATGTGTGCGACAGAGGTAGTGGATGGGGAGGGAAGTGCGGGAGTGAGGGCAGCGACTGAAGCGACGTGAGAGTGGCCAGTCTGAGCCTTGCCTTTGCCTTTAGCTTTGCCGCGACCACCTGCTCTCGCACTGCGCTGCTTATGCTGCTGCTCGTTAGGAGGCGAGGAGTCTGCGTCCTGCTGCTGACTTCCACTCTGCTTTTTAAAGTGAGGGTTGTCGCGCTTACGCTTAACGGCAGAAAGCTTATCGGCAGCGAGTTTGTTAGCATGCTGCTCCTTCTTGTTCTTCGAATGAGCACCTCGATTGGTTTCATTCTCGAACTGAGTAACGACTATGTCACGAATATCTCCGAAGGTAAGATCTTCGATTTCGTAGCCGTTCTGAATGATGGGAATGAGGTTTTCCCATTTGAGAGGAATAGCAGCCATCGCAATGAGGGCTTGGAAGTGGGAAGGGAGTGAGAGCCTCTTAATCTTGGAGCCTTTACCGATGGTCGTGTTTGCAATGCGAGTAAAAGCAGCTTCTACTTTGTCAAACTGGGGACCAGGGTGATGGCTAGGATTAATACACATGGTGATCGCTTCTCGGAAGTCGCGATAGATGGATGGGAATGATGCACCGCCGAACTCAGTCTTTAGCCAATCCCAGGACTGTTCAGCGTTAAAGTTGGGACTCATACGCTGCTGGATGGCAGGGGAAAGGCGAAGGGTAATATTTCCCAAAGCCATGTCATTCCCCTTATGCCAAGCCGTCCAAAGAGCTGGGTGAAGGGGAGAATCGCGGTCATAATCCGCTTTGTCGACCTTGTACTGGGCTTCCATAGCGGCATGAGCATTTTGATCAGCCTGGGAAGCAGCAGGATCGAGGGGTAGAGGCGCAATGGGAAGGATTGGAATCAAAGGTTCCGGGAGGCTGCCATCGGTGTATCCCCAGAGGCCTTGAGCCATGAGGAAAGCACGCATGGCCTTACACCAAGTGACGTAGTTTTGTCCGTCAAAGACTTGGACAAAGGTTGTTAGTTGGGACGACATTGTTTTCTGTGAATGCTTTTAGAATCGTCAGCAAAGGCTATTCACAATTACTGAGTGAGAAAAACAATGGTCTAATAGGAACGTGTCCTTTCGACCGCCAACAACAACTCTCCTTTCGGAGAATTGCCTTGAGGAACGATCTACTCCACCTCAAATCAATGAGATGGTGTCGTTCATGACCCCAAGGTCTTACATGCCCATCAAGGGCGTTGTAGGCTATGCCAACGACACTAGTCTCAGCACCACATCCACTTTTCAGTGGGTAGTGGGCAGGTGCACTCAGCGCACAGCTAGCCGTTGTGGCAGGGCCCATAACCTGTTGCGCAGCACATGGCGCAGCACGCAGGCTACAGAAGACTCACCTTTGGTAGAAGGTGTTGCTAGTCTTAAGCGCAGTGTATAGAGCACGAGTGAATACAAGTGATATTCTGCTGGGGAGGGTAGGTCTCTTTTCACCCCTCCTTATATAGGGAAAAGTGACCTCTATGGTCCCACCATGTCCCTTTGCGTAACTATGATGAGTAAAGGTGTCCACTATATCGCGTTTTCAGTGACGCCTGATGTGTGGAACACCCTAGAACATACCAGAATCATTCACATGACCCTGATAAGAGTTACGCCCATGGATGTGCGTAATGTAGCTACTTAATATGGTAATCATACTTTGCGTAGTCTACTTATGTCGTAACTGCTATAGATAAGATACATACATACTTATTACATTTCAACAATATATGCACAATCAGAGCAAACATACGAATATGATTGGTTAATATTCCCTCAGCATCGCCTGCATGGTCTTGGTCTTGTAGTTTTTGTCTTTAGTAATATTTGGAACGTCAGGGCACCCATCTCTGTTAACAGGAATCGGAATCGGAGTTGATCTGGTCTTAGTGCAATTCTTCAGAACAGTCTGTGGATGGCTTGGTACGTCATCTAGAATAAAGATGTATCAATATCTTGATCAATATTATTTTTGAAATGAAATAATGTCACACCTCCGCTGTAGCACCTTTTAGCATATGTCTGCCATTCTTTGTGAAGTATAACAGTCTTCCAGTCGGGGCAGAAATAAATAAATTGTTTCTGGGCATCCTTTTCCTTATTCGTGTCGAACCTATAGATTCAATACATACAATATTTAGCGGAATCAAGTTTTGGAGGACTTACATGCCAGTGACAATGGTGTTATCTTCCTGTTGGTGCGCAGTAAGGACGATGCATCAGACACTGCAGGATCTAAATAACTGGCTCTGGAAGTCGTGGATGATTCTTGCACTAACAGAGCTTGCCATTCTGCAAGGAATATAATATTAGGTCAGTATCAATGTATTTAGTGTGGCATACCTCGCTTGAATATTGGCAGGAGGAGGTTCACCCGACCATTTATTTGCCAGCCTAACATATACCTGCTGCTCTTCATCGGGGAGGCACTTCCAAAGCTTTGTTGTCGCATTTTGAAGACTGCTGAAGAAGGCCCGTGAACCAGGCGGAGAACCAGAAAGCTTCTCCGCTTCGGTCATAACTTCATCGCAGCACATATGATAAAATGCATTTCTGGTGGACCATCCTCGAATGAACTTGACATATTGTCTCTCAGGCCGATTGTAATGATTATAAAACCATTTTCGGACTTTCTGTGGTTACACATTAATGTATCGTTTAGGAGGGAAATATGAGCGGAGAGGCTCTCACACCGCTAGCCTGTTCCTTATTGAATGGTGTACCAGCAGGTCGGAGCATTACCAGCTCCACCATCAAATTTTCAATTATTGTGCTTTGCATTTTGACATTGCCTTCGCCAAATTCTTCGAGGTACTCTGATAATAGTTCTTTATCTTCTCTGGTGAGAGAAAATATATTTCCTGGATGAGAATACTCATGCTCGATGCTTGGATGAGAAGGGGATGACTCAGAAGTAGCAGAATCAGATTCCATCGCTAGAACAGACTACAATGGATGATAGAGGATGAATGATTTCAGATGTCGGACAATGTGGGGTTGCAGCAAAGAATTTACAGGATCTGAGAAGACCATGCTGCACATTTATACACTCAGATATCTCAAAGACATACTAACCGTGAGAGACATGTTTAATATCAGGTTGTACAGCCAACATCAAAGATCAGAGCATGATACATGTAAGGGTATTTCTATGGGTGATTGCTGCTCTGCAGTGACCCACTGCAATACCCGCTTGATGTCCAACACAAGTTCGTCGATCACACCACACAGTACTGTATGTTTCGGATCATATTGTATTTCGGACAAATGTTTCAAGGATATTTTATAAATATCTGATGGGTCTATGTGCTTGCAAAGCCGCAAACGTTGTGCAAATTAAATGCACAGAGACTGGCAGAGTATGCAGTGAAAAGGAACTTAATACAAATATTTTGATGCAGGTCTGACAGAAGGGTGCCTGTGGCCTATGGCATTCAAAACATATACAAGATGCTATTTACAAGTATACAAAAAATGACTGATACTGTGACAGAAAGCTTTAATCTTTTTTAGATTTTTTGGATGCCTTATAATGCTCCACTAAGCTGCTCCACGAGTCCAATGTGTTGAGCATTGAAACCAGCTGAGCACGGAATGCCGGTGCCTGCTCGACAAGGTCGTCGAGGCTTGGCTCACTTTTGTCAAGGTCATCATGGCTGCCTGGAGCATCGGGAACCCCCTCTGCAAAGAGCAAACCGCCAGCGGTGGATGAGCGTTCTCCAGCAGTGGACGAGTGCACTCCAGCAGTGGATGAGTGCACTCCAGCAGCGGACGAGTGCACTCCAGTGGCAGACTCGCACACTCCAGCGTCAGAAAGGCGTGCAGTTTGGGAGGGATGTACAGCGGCAGAGGAGCTCGGTGGAGTGGCAGATTCTATCATCGGGGCAGGAAGTTTTTGTATGGCAGAAGGTGGATGGTTTAGGGTTATAGCCGAGCTCCCTTGAACAGCAGAGGAGCTGCCTGGGACTTGTGCGATGTTTGATCGTGTTGGTCACACAAGTTCCGGCACAGGGCGATTAATGTCTGGGCCTTGTGGGTCAGACACATTGCATCGTCCCTGGCAGGCATCGGAGGAGGAGGCAGTATGGGAGGTGGTGGACCAGGAGGCAGGGGGGGATGCACAACATCGCTTGCCTGAATGTTTCTATTTAGTATCGATTTAATCGTAGCTCAGTAGAACTAACCTTTTCTTGCGCATCCTTGTCCTCGCTTTCAGGATCTGAGGGCGGGGCAGCTTGCTGAAACAGGGCAGCCATATCAGGCTTTTGTGTCACTAGCTTTGGTACATCCTAAGGCACCTCAGCACTATGATTATCAAAATAATATTATTGTGTGCACCTGAGAAGACGGGCCAGTAGCTACATCTGTGGGGGCAATATTTGCAGACAGTTGCAGCATCAAATTGAAAAAAGAAGGCAAAGGTGAGGGGATGTCTTGAGGCAGGTGAATGCAGCGAGCTTTCGGAGGAACCTTCGCCTTTGAACACAGGGCATGAATAAATCCTCCTCCTGGAATGTCAGGCTCAGGTTTGCTGGCCTGAGAACGAGATGGAGTCTTTTTGGGGGGCATTGTGGAGAGAGACACAGGCACAATGGGTGAGGGGGGGGACGCGATTGCGCCATGAAAAATCTCAAAACATGCTACTGGGAACACATATCCATGTTCGGAACATGCAAATTACAGTAGCTAAGTCGGACCAGTGTATTTACATCCAACTCATCAGGCCACAGTGGAAATTGTACATCTGATGTTGTGTGGAATTGTTTGATACACAGACGTGTGAATATAATGGAGCACATTGGGATAATCAAAATTCGAAGATCAGATTTCCATAGAATGTTCTGAGATTGGATCAGTGTGAGAAATTCTGCATGTGGGAAAAAATGACAGTCGGAGCAACGTCGAAATACTCTTCCCCGTCCATTATTTTTCTTCTCTGCACCCATGCCTCCGAAAAAAACATCTGAGCCACCTCTCAGTGAGGCAGAATCTCTTCTCTTGAAGATAGCTGCCAGGATCTTCACAGCTGTGAAGCATAAGGAACGTCATCCTGAAGAAAACCATATCAACTTTCAGAGGAATATGACAATGGAGATGGTGCATGATAAATTTGGAGCAAAGGGAAATATGTTTTACTGTTGTTTTATATTCTATTACAGGAGCATGTCAAGAAAATATTTGCAGATTACCCGCAGGCAAAAAGAGTACATCGCACTCATGCAGCCCTCGATGCCGCTGCCTGGCGGTACCAGGTAGCCAAGGACAGTGATTGCCAGCCGGAGTATGCTGCCATTACAGCAGAGGAGATCACGAAACACATACTCGGTGCGAATCGACTTTGGCCAATGGTCCTCAAGTCGCAGGATCTTTCAAAGGAGGCATTGGCACAGCCCCCCGAAATGCATTGGTGGCTTCCGGAATCGGATGACGAGGAAGAAGAAGAAGCTGTTGGTGAGAACAAGGGGAAAGAGGAGAAGGTGGAGCAGGCGAGGAAAGCAGCGGACGATGCGGCAAACAATGCAGAGGAGGAGCAAGAGGGAGAAATTAAATGTGCACTCAAATATATTTTATGGACACTGTGAATTAAACTGCTATGCAAGAACCAGCACACCGCATCTCCAAGCAGAAGACGAAGGGGAAGGCACCTATTCCAGCTGACAGCAATGTTGGGGCAGGCCGCAGCAATGTTGGTGCAGGTCATAACACACTTCGGAATCCGCAGCTAGCTAAGGATGCAACTACACCCGACAAGGGCGATGCGATCAATGACGACAAAAACAAGAAGGAGAAAGACGATGCTACACCGCACAATGCAAAGTGTATCACGGCAAAGTGAGAATATCATGTTCTTGTTGAATCTCCTCTGCATCTTTGTCCGAAACGCTGCCAGCGGAAGAACGAACCGGTGATGCTGTTGACATTCCTGACGATCCCAAGAACGCTGACAATGATGTGACAGAGATTCCTTGGGTGGGAAAGGGCAAGGTATGTCTTTCAGTGATTTATATTAATTGGTATACAGATTTATTGACTTCGCCAGCTGCGATGCAAGTCTTGTAAATGTCGTGGTGTAGAAACATGTGTGCCACAGTGGGGCGCATTAAAACCTTCCAAAGCGTGCACCAATTGCACAAGTCGGAGGAAGGCGTGCATTCCCCCAAAGAAATGGCTCAAACAGGTCGCCATGATACGCCAGGAGCTTCGTAAGAGAGGTGGGAATATTTCATTTATTTTTAATTGATCTATCTCACATACTACGAAAATAGATGGAGGCGATGAAGGGGAAGACAAGGACAAGGACAAGGACAAGGATGATGATGACGACGAGGACGATGACGAGGACGATGAAGAAGAGGACGAAGAGTCAGTGGCAGTGCCATCTCAATGTGAGTGAAATAGCGATCGCTTGTGCTCCATTCATTCCTAGATCGTGTTCCTGCTCTGCCCCCATGCCCCCGCAGAAGACCTCCTAAAGGTGATGTTTTATGGGACTGGATGCTGCAGTGTATCTTCTCTGACCTGATCATCCTCCGCCGCTGCCACAGCTGTGTTTACGAATGCAGACATTCGCGAAATCAAGGAAAGCCTTGAGCGGCTTACACGGATTGTGTTGGCAATGTGCAAACAGCAAAACATTAATATTAGTAATGCTGACATCATCGGCCTTGCTCCGAATACACCCTCTGGGTTGTCGCCTTTGGGATCCTTCTGTCACCTCTCGCTTGGCAGAGGGAGCCGTGGGTCGTCAGTGCACTCTGGTGGACGCTCACGTGAGTCATTAGTTGTATCGATTGAATAACCATTAATCTGTTATCATTCAGTGCCTGGTGCTCCGCATGGCAAGGGCTCTCGTCATTCATCAAGGGCGTCGCCCAGCAGCATGATTATATTCTCAAGCTCATGTTAAATCATAGTTTTTTTTGTGTGTTAAGTTTCATGTACCAGTAGCATCAGAATATTGAATCATATGAGTGACTGTAATTTCTGTGTGGCATGAAATCAACGGTGTGTGCTCCGATGGTGTGTTCTCTGATGCAGACAAGTTAGATGATCCAAGATAATATTGAGATAGATATAATTACCTTTGATCTCTTGCAGTGGATGTACTTTGATTTTATTGCTCTGAATTCTCCGTGTTCTCTGAACTTATGTGACGCCAAGTTCCTGCAATTGGGATTGTATTGCTTTGCATACTGGCGAAGCTCTCCCTGACCATAAAAGGCAATATTCAAGTGAATGATCCGATCCGATCAGATGTCACATCTGTGCATCAAGGGCATGAAACATGTTCGGAGCTGCTTATGCTTTTAAGAAAATATATTTGTGAAATGGCCTACAAACCACCATGTACTCAACACTTTCAGATGAAGAATCGGAATCAAGTGTGTTTATTTCCATGTACACCATCTTGCATGATAGTGGTAATACTTCTGATATGGACAGTAATGAAGTGAGTGAGACTTTAATCACAGTGCTATCAATGTATACTGACATATTATGTACACAGAGTGGGCGGAGCAGCTGGGCAGGTCTAACATACATCGCTGATCACCCAGACACCACTTTCTCCAACTTTCTGGATGATAGATTGTCGGATGAGGAGTGTTACGGTTAGACAGACCGCTCGGCTCGGCTTGAGCTAGAGTACTGTGACGAAAGTTGTTCTGTTGGATTCAGATCAACTGGGTCCGCAACTTGTGAGTGACTTCGGACGGATGTGGATAACCAGGTCGCTGATAAGGTTTGTAAGACCCTATGATGACGGCGTGGGGCTCAATACCCTCGCAGAATCGGTGATAGCAGAGCAAAGTCTGCGATAGGAACGGTTGGGGAAGTCGACTGGACTTATGCAACTCCTAGCCTAGAAGGCGTCGTGGAATGTCTGATTGATACAAGAACTCAGACCTAAGGTCTAAGTTCGCTAATGGTACAGCTTTTATACTAAGTACATGAGTCACTACTACTGAGTCATAATACTAGGATGAGTCACTTATGACGCTATGACTCCACTAATACTACTAGTCCCTGTAATAGTATGAGTCACTATGACTCGTTGTATGGAATGTGGTCGAATAGTCCGGAACTAATGAGGTCATAATCATATGATAGTTCCAACTCACATGATACTTCGACCCTTCGTAATCAGAACGTAACAAGGAGCCATTTGATGAGGACGACATGTACGGATTAGATCACGCAATGACAGTTGTAAGTGCGTCATCAGATGATGATGACAAGCTGGAACCAGATGGGATGGAATCAGATGTACACAGTTTACAGTATTTTCCATTGATTGCTTTATAACACAATTGCAGGGCGAAGATTTTACTGAATTCCTTAGAACAATGAAAGCTAGCCTCGACAATATGTCTGCCATGGCAATTGAGATTTCCCGTGCTATGGGAATAGATGTGACATCCTTTGAAGTGGAGGAGTAGATGTAATCGTTGTCGCAGATTGGAGGTAACATGTACAATCGTATCAAATTCTTTGGAGCACCTTCCTCACATTGATATATATATGCTATCGGATAAAACATGCGAAAATTCACATGTTGTCGGACGAGTAATACAGTACAAGAGGTTCAATATAAAATGATGGGAGCATTACTCATCAACAGTCTGCACATTCATCATGCCCCAAGCCTGCTATGATATTGTCCCCAAGTCTGGTACTGAAATAATTGAAGAGGTCACCTATCATCAGAAAACCAAGCGGGGGACGAAGCTCAAAACAACAAGAACAGTTGTGAAGCAGCCTATTTGAGCTAAGGCACAGACAACATCTCGATCACAGAGCAGAGCCAGAAAGAAGGTGCAGGCCTCTGAGTCGGAGGAAGAACCAATAGGCGCAGGCGATAATAATGATAACCAGACATATGATGTTGTTGGTGATTTAGAATACCAATTGCAGCACACTGCAGATGAGGAAGAGCCTTTGGCAACTGTACGCTCATCATTTTATATAATATATATTACTTCTAAATATTCACTAGAGCCCAATGGACCAATGGCTTGAGCGCCGGAGAAAATACCTCAATTACCTTCTTGAAATGGAGGGTCACCAGTCATCCCTGAAGTGCTCATTATGTTTAAAGGGCTCTGCATATATTAAATGCTCCAACTGTTTCGGAGGAAATATGTTCTGCAAGGGGTGCTGTCTCCAACACCATTCAAGGTCCCCATTTCATTGTCTGCTTCAATGGAATGGGAGACATTATGTAGCCACATCATTGTACTCGATGGGGTTCATTCTTTTTCTTGGACACAGTGGTGACCCTTGTCCGAAAACTGTGGAGGTATGAATACATAGAGATATGGTGCGATGAACTGATATTCAAGTATAATGTAGGGGGCACAAGCAGCAAAGGCAAGGGCAACACCAAGGCATCGGACCAGAGCTTCTGGCTTGTCCTTACTAGAACAAGTGTTGGAAGATTACACTTCAGCTGATCAACTTCCCACACCAAGAGAGACTCCACAGCCAGAAGATACATACACTGCTCCGACAATATCCAATTCCCTATTCAATCACTTAGACAATGCACTTGACAATGGATATGCTGATGCTCATAGGTCTCGTACTGGTAGATCTGGAAATCCCCTTCTGACAGTTGTCGACTGCCAGGGTGTTTTCACCATGGAAGTCCTATTTTGTGCTTGCTCTGACAGACGATCTAAGGAGGAGCAGCTCCTGGGAACCCGCCTTTTCCCTGCAACATTCAAACAAATTGAAACTGTGTTTTCTTTCGCAGTCTTGGACAACTTTCTGGTCGACAATCTGGAGTGTAAGACAACAGCGCAGCAATACTTCTCGAAGCTACAAAGCATGACAAGTACCATGTTCCCTGATTATGTTCAAGTATGTCCGGCCATTCTTATTCATTTCACGCTGACCTGTCTGTATAGAACCGGTATAAGCAGCTTCTGCATGCATCGTGCCAATGGCGGGATCTCAAGAATTGGATGAAAAGTGGCCTGGGTCATAAGGCGGAGCAGGAGACATCTGAGGATTGATCAATGTCCATATTCTGTCCTGCGTGCCCTCAGCCTGGAGTCAACCTTCCGAATGATTGGAAGACTAAATATTCTCTGTATGTGTGCACACTTCTTGTCCGACAATTAAGATCACATATACTTGCGACCACAGTAATGAACTCATTCGAACATTTATTATGGATGGCAATTTTTCGGCTGAGCATATGTGTTATCGGACCACTGAAAAGGATGTTTCACTATCACCTGGAATGGCATTTATGGCTAATCCAGATCTGTACAAAACTCATCTTCAAAGCGGAGCAGAGATGATTCAGGTGGAGAATGTTTATTTCATATGTTGCTGTATCTGACTATTTTCCATTCAGCCCAATACATGCAACACATATAAGGCCATTGAGCAAGCCAACTCTAGTTGGCCACATCTAGATGTTACTGGAATCGGGGCAGCAGCTTGCTGCCATGGGTTTTTCATTCTGACATCTGTTGTAGACTTTCAAAAAGGAGAGAGGTGTGCACCATGTCTTAATAAGGGCCTCAAAGTCGGAACTAATATACCTGGTCCGACAGGCAGATTAACATGGACTTTAGCATCTGCAAGGCACTCTCCTATAACATGAAAGACATTCCTGTTGCTCTTCTCATGTACAATATCATGTGCCAATATCAGGTCAATTTCAAGAAGCGGATTAAGAAAAGTCCAGAGCTCAGCCTTCCTAGTTTGTTGGAGCTCTGAACGGGTATCAGATTATTTCACATTCACGGTCATCAAGACTCTTGCCTACCCCGATACTCACCTAGCTTTATTCCCGGAGCAAAACAGGTTGACGGGGAGATAATTGAAAAATTATGGGCTCCACTGAATAACATCTCTCGAAGCTTGTGGGGAATGACTTTAGCTCATCGACAAGAGGTTCTTGACTCTCACATGAATCATTCCAACTGGAAAAAGATGGTCCGAATCGGTAAGCAAATATAAAGAATCTTATCTATGAGGTCTTCTGACCCGACATTCAACCTGTTAGTTCCCGCACTCCTTAAGCGTTGGAAGCAACTGCAGCCTGGCTTGGAGCTTAGTGCTGAAGCCTTCATTAATCTCAGCAAGCACTTCAAGGAGCAGAACAAGATATGGCTCGCAGAGGACAAGGTTGCTCAGCATAAAAGGCATAATAACCCTGGTGCAATGGACATATATGATATGTTGAAGTCACAGGGTATAGGAAATATTCCTCACATCTTCAATATTACAATTCATTCTTATTATATGATTATTGCATTTAGCTCCGACATGGGCTGCCATACAGCAAGTTCTCATTTCGGAGGAAGATGAAGAAGGTGCCATCCACGGCCAGACATCTTGGCTTTCATGTGGACTTAAGATTCAAGAGATGCAGTGCGCCCTAATAAATATTGTGATGTCTGATTCTTACATATATCTCCAGACTTGCGATTAGATATGATCTCCGACTATCTGGCCCACAGCCCACGATTGAGAAAGCTCAGGTTATTGATAACAAATACAGTCGCCTTCAACACTTTATAGACATGTTTGAACATCAGGCAGACTCCTATATCCTCTGCCACAGTGCCCTGGAAAATGCTCAGATTGCTCCTCTCACTGACTATTCTCAATTTGACGACATCGACATGCTGGATGATTTGGAGCTGCAGGTACCTGTGCAGGCATCACCGCATGCATTCCATTATATTTCCCATTCCTCTGACAGCTCTGGAATTGACGGTACCAATGCTGAAGATCTATCCATCATCCTTCCATCCTCTCTCGGATGGGAATGGTGCATTCAGAACAATGTCCAGAATCTAGCAGAAAAGGAAGCAAAACTCCGTGTTGCTCAAGCCAATGATGCAGTTCATGGTATGCACTGTAAGGCCTGCTCGCATGCTGAGCCCGAAACCTCATTTTTCTTATCTCGATTTCTCTTGCCTCGATGCCCGAACTCTCATATGCTTACCATTTCCGTATCCCCTTTTCGCTACCTCGTTTAGGTACTTTCTTTTGTACTTAAACTCTCTTGCTTCATGTCTTCGGAAGATATTCGCTCACAGGAGAGTTTCCCCCCAACTTGCGTGCTCGTCCCGGAAGTCAGGCCTATCGTGGCACTCGAAGGACGCTTTCGCTAACCTCTAACCTCTTACCTCTTACCTCTTGGAGCAGGAACTCCCTCTGCCACACGATCTTCACGCACGCACTTTCGAGCGCGTACACCTGGCTGCCCCAGTGAGGCAGAGTTAGTTGATTCCCTCCAACCCCCCTTCTACCTTCTACCTTCTACCTTCAAACTTCACTCTCCTTCGGTCGCTTTCGTGACCTATACGTCCTCGATTCGAGTCCATCAGTCTGCGACGAACATCCGATTCTTCAAGCTTTTGCCCGTGTGCACAAGTTCTACGTTATCTCACCCCGTGTCGTTATCTTCTCGTTTGTTCGTCTTCGCTCGCAGACTCCTGGCCTCAAATCCTATTTGTTGTCGATACTCGATCTTCGTCAATATCGCCACCCGTTCTTTTTCATTGGATTCATTTCCGTCCCCTCCACTTCCAATATCAGATCTCGTGCCATCGTCATCAAGTCTCGACATCTTCTCCCATCTCTCGCCACCCATTCTTGTCCCCCCAGCGCTCTCCATTAATCGCCAACCATCGCACCGACCACCGAGAATGTATTACACCTCGAAAGACGATTACAACCCGTACTACGCGCCACACGTTGGACCAGCTGCAATGCCATCACCTCACTCAAGATTTGCGCCTTACTTCTCAGGACGTGTAGGAACGTTCGACGACTTCCTGGAAGAATTCGAAGCACGAGCCTATGACTGCAGACTGACAGACCCGCAGCGAGTCGACGCCCTTGTTTGCTATGTCGATCCCTCCTTCCGCAAGACGTGCAAGTCTCTGAATGGCTATCAGTCGTGCGAGTGGTCCCTGTTTCGGCATTCCCTTGTCAACGTCTTCGGAACTACCATCCCACGTCACCAAATCACGAAACAGAAGCTACGCAATCTTGTCGAAGATTCCTCCAGAATTCGAATGGATCGCGAAGAAGACGTGCTTCAGTACTACCGGACGTTTAAGCACTACAGCGACCCCCTCGTTCGCTCCGGCCACCTCACAGAAACGAACCGTGACGTCGAGTTTTGGTACGGCTTTCACCCTCACGATCGCGACATACTTTGGCAACGTCTCCTCGCTGTGCACCCCTTCCATCGGAACGACATTCCATTCCATTTCGAAGATGTTTTCGATTGCGCATGCAAAGTGTTTGCCTACGAAGAACGCCTTTCATTCTGGCCTCGAGATCAAGAGTTCGAGCATCCGAGCATTAGTCGCAGGTACCCCTCTCACCCCTACACATCAGGCCCTTCATTCCCCTCGTTTTCACGTTTGTTTTCGGAATCTCAGCACATGCATGCACCCTCGGTGACGAAAGTCCAGCCCGAACCCGAACCCGAGCCAGAATTCATGCCCTCGATCACTCCGCCTTCACTTTCCGCACCATCGGTTACATCCTCGTGCACAAACAACGTCCCCAAATCTGAGCTAGAGTGCATCTCGAATACTCCGATTTCACCTCCCCTGCTTCCATCAGCCTCGTTTGCATGCTCGTTTACTGACGTCGTCCCTGAATCTGAGACCGAGACCACCCCTCCAAATTCGATCACTCCGTTGACTTCGTTTTCCAGACCTCCAACGACTTCGCTTGTGTCCTCGTGCACGAATGTTGTGGTTTTACTCCGCTCTACTTTGTCCCAACTGCCCACATGCATCTGGTCCGACTATTCCTCTCTGCTCCGACAATGTGTTATATCTATAAATTGTCAATATATCATAATTGATATATCTAATCATTCTCTATATACTATGAAAATAAAACCTTTCTCCGAATGTCTACATCTCCGATTCTTTACAGACCATTTCCCATTTCGGAGGTCCTCCTCCGACACAGCTGATGTCGGCTGTCCATGATCGATTTAAGACTTCTGGCGTCGGCTGGCCCATGACTTATGTAAGCTATGGCAGATCATTATGTGCCGAATTCGACATAGAACTTCGACACATACCTGGAAAAAGTAATGGAAGAGCAGATGCCTTATCTAGACGACCAGATTATGATCAAGGGGAATGAGATAACGAAGATGTCACAGTTCTTCCAGATCACATGTTTGCAAGAACGAGCACCACGACCGATTTTGAAACTACACTCACTCCTAGATTCATTTCATCACAAGATGAAGAAGTATTATGCCCATGGATCGATCCACACAATCTCAAGAAGTTCAATAGAGAATGGTGGAAGGAGCATAGAAGAGTGGTAACTGGAAACCAGGAACTACGGCGCAAAATCATCTACAACCATCATGATCTAGTAGCTTTTGGACACCCAGGAATATCCCGAACAATGGAGCTAGTGGCTCGATTCTACTGGTGGCCTAATATGGCTAAAGACATCCAAGAGTATGTCAAAGGATGTGCCGAGTGTCAAAGACACAAGATCAACACCCAGGCACAAAGAGCACCACTATCTCCCATCACCCCTGTCCATGAAGCTTTACCATTCCAGATGATCGCTCTCGATTTTATCGTAAAGCTCCCCACCTCAAATGGATTTGATTCAATCCTTACCATCACAGATCATGATTGCACAAAAATGGCAATATTCATACCCTGTAACAAATCCATCAATGCCGAAGGAGTGGCCAATCTATATCTCCGCCATGTATTCCCAAGGTTCGGACTTCCCAGCAAAGTCATCAGTGATAGAGATCCTTGATTCATTTCCAAGTTCATGAGAGAACTTTGTCGTCTTATCGGAGCCATACAGAATATGTCTACAGCATATCATCCTCGCACCAATGGACAATCTGAACGATCTAATCAATGGCTTGGACAATACCTCAGACCATGGGTCAATGTCCAAATGGATAACTGGGAAGAACATTTACCTATTGCCGAATTTGCTCACAACTCTTGGTGGAACGAAACCACATGCCATGCTCCATTCAAGATGCTCATGGGATACAAGCCATGAGCTGAAATCTCTAACACCCCAACCTCTATTCCTATTCTAGAACTCCGTTGGGAAACCTGGAAAAGGGTTAGAGAAGAAGCCGAGAAACACATCATACAGGCACAACAACAATGGGCACAATCAAAGAAAGAAGGACATACCTTTAAGGAAGGAGACTACGTCTGGCTAGGAGGGCACAATCTCCATCTTGATGTACCTTCCACCAAACTAGCCCCTAAATGTCATGGACCCTTTCCTATCAGACGAGTATTGTCTCCCATCACTTACCAGCTGACACTCCCAGGAACATGGAAGATACATGATGTGTTTCACGTAGACCTCCTAACCCCTTATATCGAAATGGAGTTCCACGGTCCCAACTACACGAGGCCACCCCCTGACCTAGTCCAAGGGACAGAAGAATACAAAGTAGAAACAATCTTAGACTCGAGGCAACATGGAAGAGGGCACAAGGTCCAATACCTAGTCAAATGGAAGGGGTACCCAAATTCAGACAATGAATGGGTCAACTGGGATGCCATGCACACTGATCAAGCTCTTGAGGAGTTTAAGCAATGTAATTGTTTGTCTGTAACCCATAAAATTGCCGTCAAAGCAGCAATATCGAAACAATCCCCACTTTCCCAACTACTCTGTACCCTCATGTCTTCCTCTGCCACCACCACCACTGTTCCCCTTGCACCCTTAGTAGACGAGTTTGGCAAGGTCCTGCCATGCACTCCACCATCCCCGACACCCCCTCCGACTCTGCTTTTCAGCAGTAGAGTCGAGACACCAGCTTCCTGGCCTCCCTCTGACAATATGGGTATTGAGACCCATACACCCATCTATGTCCCTAGTCGCTCCCCGTCCCCTGGTGCCGTTCCCTGGGCTCCTATTGCAGTCCTTAGTCGTGACCCGTCTCCCTTCTGGCCAGGAGGACCCTGCCCTACCCCTAAAAAGGGGGTTGATGCAATTCCAGTGGCGTCTCTTGGCTCAAGACCTGGATCCCCTCTCCCTGGTACCCCTGAGTACAATTATGACCTCATGTCACCACCTTCACCCTGCAACCCCTCCCCTGACCCATCCATACCCTCTTCATCATCGTCCTCATCTACCCCGGCCATTGCTAACGGCAAGTGCACCAAGCGATGTTTCGACATTGCCTTCACTCTTCATCACCATGACCACGTTCCCCCCCCATCAGATAACAAAGATTTCTGGAGCACTGCCACCTTGTTCGAAGAACCGGTCTTGAAGAACAAGAGGGTTTGGGCCTATGGTATGGCCCAAAACAAGAAACCAAGGTGGGAGCGTCTAGATTGTTGGGAAGGATGGGAGGACGAGGAACTGGAGTTGCTCAGAACGGACTTTAGTGAGGCATTGCAAAACCTGACCTCTTGTTATGACGCCTACATTTACTCTTTCTTTCTCACCCTTTCTTGACATTTACGACTCATGATGACTCTAGTAGGACATGACAGTCTTAGCTAGGTGACACGTCATCTTTTCCCATATGACTCGGTACGAGAACACTTTCTCATTGTCACTCGTGACCCATTGTTCCCGTGACTCTATTGTTCTCGTGACCATTGTTCTCGTGACGTCCATTGTTGTCGTGACGTCTATTGTTGTCGTGACCCCATTGTTCTCTATTTACTATATAGTCTGGTACTAAGTAGCATGTAGCCTTAGACTTGACTTCTTGTATCCTACGGTACTAGAGACAACAAGCAGAACCATCCCCACTCTTTCACTTGCGTGATAAGAACTTCCCTCTCATAACTCTTCTCAAAGTCCTTGATTGACTTAGCAGAGAGTTACTCGTCATCAGAAGCTTACTAAGTTCTCGTCGAACTTAGTACTCTCACACAGAACCACAGTCCAGACTCCTTAGTGTTCCTGTCATCATAAACGTAACCCATGTCGGGTGAACGTCCCTACCGTGACGTAACACCTCTGCCATTCAGGATCGCAGATGTTCCACCTAAAAAGGGGGTAATGTTACGTTTCTTATTCTTACACTGTGCTTACCTTATGGACTATCATTGGGACTGTCATCTTTACTTCGTCATCACATCCCCCATGCACAGACTTTACTCATTACTGCTTACTTGCTCAACTCCGGTTATGACTCATTCCTGTTACTGATACTAGTGGTATTCAGACTATGACATCACCCTAGTATGATAGTTGCTTGACTCGGTGGCTTTCCAAGTACTGGTACTGATAGTATCTGCTTGGCGACTTGTACTATATAACCTGTACCTGTAGCATACTCAGACCTTAGTTCTGAGTTCTTGAATCATATCGACTCTTGACATCGGACCTCACAGAACCTGGAACCCAGGAGCTGCATAAGTCGTTCGACTTCCCAGTCTCACCCCACTCAGTGACAGCATAAGCCAGTGCACTTCCCTGTTCACTTATCACTGAGTCTGCACAGAGTATTCCTCTGTGCCTTCACCACCATGGAACCTCCTTATGTTGTCCCACATCCCAAGGAGCTCACCCACTGACTGTGTACCAATTGGCTTAGTCGCCAGGCACAGAACAGACCGAGTAGCCATCGTCCAGAACCTGCTCTAGTCGAGCAGAACGTGCTGTCGACACATAACATGGGGTGAGAAGGTCAATGTGAAACATGGGGTGAATGCTCCACTGTGTGGGAAGTTGCAGTTGATAACTAACTGGTGATAGTGCCTTGAGAACTTTAAATGGGCCATGTCTTCTGGGCACAAGCTTGGCAGTTGGCTGATTAATACAGAGGTTCTTGCCTTCTAACCATACTTGGTCTCCTTCCTTGTATTTGGGCATATCACAATGTTTGACCGATGGCTGTTGTTGTCATGATATCACCTGTGACTATGATTCAGATGCATTTTCTTTTCTTCTTTTACCTACCCTTCCACTTGTTTGCCCCTCTATTCATTCAGACTATCCCATTACCCCCTTATCCACCCTTTTTCCTTAAGGCTGTGTCATCCCTTGTTCTCTCTCTGTCTCCTCGCCCCTTAAGGCTGTCCTCCTGTACGATACATGACTCATTCCTAGGACTGTTCTACTAGGTTACGAGACTGTACACGGTTCATGCTGTGGTGTTGTCTAAGTATATAAGGACTGGATGATGTACCCTGTAGTCCCATCTTGTCCTTTGTCTTATCCCTGCGAATCCAAGTTCCCTTGAATCCTCTTTACCTCTGCCTAGTTTGGCTGTCAAAGCCTCCTTGAGTCATGCCCCATTGAAACACTGAAGCCTTGCTCACACAGATCACCTTGATGCACGTCATGTATATCGAGATCCCGCAGGATCTTGACAGTTGTGCCTTGATCATGAGCTGTTGTGCCTTATCCCGTGCCTGTTTCAGTTGTTCAAGTCGTAATGTGACCTGTGGCAATGGAGAAGATGCCAAGGTCCAATCAGCACATGGATTGTAGCCCATCAGAAGGAAGAATGGAGACTTCTGCATAGTGTCACTGGGCCAATTGTTATGAGTGAATTGTATGATTGGCAGATAAGGGGCCTAATTTGTTTGATGGTAATCTGATATGAAACAGATCACTGTCTCAACCCATTGATTAGATTGTTCTGATTGTCCATCGGTCTGCAGATGATAAGCTGTGGAGGGGTTGCATTCTATTCCCATGATGTGACAAATCTCTTGCTTGAATTTGGATATGAAATGTGGGTCTCTGTTCCTGATAACCTTCCTAGGCAGCCCAAAATGTGTGAATACATGCTGAATGTACAGAGCTGCTGTCCCTTCTGCACTGATCTCTTCATTGCACGGAATAAAGATCGATGCCTTTGTGCAGTCATGATTGGTGATGGTGAGAATAGAATCATACCCCTGCGAGACTGGCAGCTTAGTAATGAAATCTAATGCAATGGTTTTGAATGGCATAGCTTCGAGTTTTGGGTAAATAGGTTGAAGTGGTGCCCTTGTAGGATGATTGTTAACTTTGTGTCTTTGACAGTCCACACAACCTCAAAAGTAGTCAGTGATATCTGGACACATCTGTGGCCACCAGTAGTTGCATTCAACGATTTGAATAGTCTTGCTAATTCCTGGGTGACCATGCAATGGGGGATCGTGATGTGCTGGAATGATTTTTTGCTTACCCTCCACTCCTTCTGTAACCACAATGTGGTTGCCTTTTGTACCATACATTGTTGATGTTCTTGAGTTGGTGAGGGTCTATCCATGATCTGAGGATGTCTTCTCTTTGCTGGTGTTGCAGAGTGACCACTGTCATTGCTCGAACAAATAAATGTTCTTGCAGTACTACTATGTTGGTGTTGTCTTCTGTACCTTGATCATGGTCTGGTCTCCTTGAGAGAGTATCTGCACATCTGTTAGCTGTTCCTTTTATGTGATGAATTTCAATGTTGTACTCAGATAGGCAAAGTACTTCCCTTGCTACTTGCCTACTAATCTTGTGTGGCTCCTTCCAGTACAACAGGTTTTGAGGGTCTGAGTAGACAATGACTTTATGTGGTGACCCTGCAAGGAAAGACCTCCAGTTGTCCAAAGCCATCACAACTGCTAGGAGTTCTAGATCGGCTACATCATAATTTTGTTGGGCTTCATTGAGTGTTTTTGAGAAGTAGGCAATGGGATGTCTTTTGCCATCTTCTTTCTTCTGTAATAACACTGTGCCGACTGCAAGTCCTGATGCATCCACTTTGAGTTCAAATGGTTTGTCTAGCTCTGGGTGTGCTAGTACTGGTTTGCTTGTGACTCTATTTCATAGTTCGTCAAATGCCTTTTGACACTGCTCAGTCCATATCCATTCAGTGTCTTTCCATGTTAGTTCATTGAGTGGTCATGCAATGTGTGCAAATCCTCAAATAAATGGTTTGTAAAAATTGCAAAAGCCCAAAAAAGATCTGATGTCCTTAACTTTAGTGGGCATAGGCCAATTTTTAATGCCTGTAATTTTGACAGGGTCCATGTGCATTATCCCCTTTTCAAGGATCACCCCCAGGTAATCCATACATGGGGCATGGAAGGTGCATTTCTCTGGTTTGAAATAAAGGTCTAGACATTTGGCTACTTCGAATACCGCTGATACTGCTTGAATATAATCATCTAGATTGGTGCTGGTAGCGATAGCAATATCGTCCATGTAGATGCGAATTGCAGTTCCCCTAGCATTCCAATAGTCAATAATATTGCAGTACTCATAGTTCATCATGTTCTGGAACGTAGCTGGTGAATTCTTTAACCCAAAAAACATGACGAGTGGTTCCCATAAACCATATTTTGTCTTGAATGCTGCCTGGTGTTCATCCCCTTCTTTGATATGGATGTTATTATACCCATCTTTAACATCTAATTTGGTAAAGATGGTTGCACTGCTAAGGTCTGTGAGTAGGTCTGTAATCAATGGGAGAGGATATTGGTTGCTAATTGTGATGTTGTTAATGCACCTATAGTCCTGTACTGGTCATAGTTTGCCATCCTTCTTCTGTATGAAAAAGAAGGGTGATGCATAGGGTGATATGGACAGGTGAATGTATCCTTTGGCTTCTTGTTCTTGCAAGAATTTGAGCAATGATTTATCTTCCTCTTGGGTCATAGGATAGACTTTACAAGGAAGTGCATCAGGTGCATTCGGTTTGAAATCGATTGCATGGTCCCATGGTCTTGACAGTGGGAATTGTGCTAAAGCTTTGCTACTGAATAACTTGACAAATCGATCATAGACCTTTGGAACTTCAGCAGCAACTCTATTCTGCCCAGCTTGAATTGCTAATTCAGTAGATACACCTTGGATAGTAGATTGTGACTCAAGGGTGTGGACAATGTGGAGTTTTTCTTCTTCTGATAAAATGGCAGCTATTACTGGTTGCTGCCGAATAACCCACAGGTTGATGGATGAAATAACAACTGGGAGTGCCTTTTCATCGATAACTGCACTCCTCCAGTTAAATCTTGGCTCGAATGTGGCCAACCAGGGATATCCAAGGAGCATATCTTTGTTTCCAAGGTCTGTAATAAGGAATTGCATTTCCTTATGTATCCCTTTAGTGGTCACGTCCAAATCAAGGTAATTAGTGATCTTCCCTGATTTGTTAGTGGTGTTATCTATGTTGAATATTTTTCTGGGTGTTGGGAGTTTGCACAATCCCAATCTCATTTTTGTTGCAAATGCAGGGTGCATGAAATTATCAGTGGCCCCTGAATCAACTAGTGCTTGTTTGTTGGCCATGAAGTAACTGGTATGAATTGACACTGGAATTCTCATAGAACAATAGTGTGTGATGTATACAGAGTTACAACAAAGAGCCCTCACCCAAGCTGTTGGGTTCAGGCATTTTGAAAATCCTCTCGTCTCCACAATTGTTGCATGACAAGATCCTTGACATCATCTGTTTCATTGGCTACCCCGGTGAGCCAATCTTGAGCCTTCTGTTGATTGGTGCGATCATCGACAATGTTGCATGCTATGTGTGTAGGCTCGGGTTCTGCCTCCACCTGTCAATTGTGCAAAGGATTTTGTCCTTGATAGTATGGGTTTTGCTTTAGTGGCTGTTGACAATTTCTTAAGTGACTGGGTTTGCCACAATTGAAACAGGTAAGGACTTTCCTTGGTCCGGCCTGTTGGGTAGATCCTCGTCCTACCCCTTCTGGTGGTTGATACCAATTCCCTCCTGGTTCATAGTCTTCTGCTTGTGCTAAACAAGCTCTTCCTGGTGATAGATCCATAGCATTAGGATCTGGAAGGTTTGGGATATTGGGTCAACACCATCGATTGGCATTGTTGTGGTTATTGGTCTTCCAATTGTGAACCCTGTTGTCACTGTTTTCCTCGGGTTGAACTGCTCTAGTCGACTTTTCATGTGTATGAACACCTTTTGTTGTTGAATTGCGGCTTCATGCCAGCCTTCATAATCTCAAGGTTGTATGTTCTTGAATATGTACTCATACATTGTGTGAGGCAACACATCTGTGAATATTCACAGAACCAGTGGCTGATTGACATTGTAGTTGGTGTGGCATACCAATTGTTCAAATCTTGTAATGAGACCATCTAAATCTCCTTGTTGCATTCGAAGTCCATGTCCTAACTCGGCTTGAGCTTTCTCCTGCTCCAGTATGTCGGCATATTGCCTATTGAAGGCGCCTATCACTCTGTTCCACAAATGTTCATCAGTGGTGGCCCATCCTTGTGTGATAACTTGTGTGCAGAGCCAAGCATTGACTCCTTTGACCCATTCATTAACGAGATTTCCTTGAATATAAGTGAGGAAGAACATAGCTTGTTGGTATGGGTTGTGCATAAGGGTATTGGTGATGTTGACTCCCTCATATAGTTGCCATTGTGTAATGAATTGTTCTGCCTTGGACCTGTCTCTGGCAAATATAATTGGTGGGTTACCTACCAATTTGTCTCTGTGATGACTGCCTGGTGGTGGTGCTGGAGGCATGGGCATAGGATTTCCTCCTCCTCCTCCTCCTGGCAGCCCCCCACCTCCTGGTGGTCCTCCAAATGGTCCCCCTCCAGGTCCTTGTCCTCCTCTTGGCCATCTGAATGATATTTTGGGGGACCTCTCCCTTCGATTAATTGGAGGATCTGGTTGGTCTGGTCCAATAGCTCGATACAGAGCTGCATCATCTGGATCCATCGGCATCTCCATATGTCCAGTACGGGGGTTAATAGTTCCGGCAGCTGGTTCCATGGTCATCGTGCGACTCATGATTGGGTCTTGTATGTGTAGTGACTCAGCTAATTGTCATGCAACAACTTGATCGCTTCCTCTTTGCAGTGCTGGTGATCATTCTTGTATGGCACTTGCTTTGCTCTGTGTTGATGGGGTACTTGTTTGTGTGGTGGGGGTTTTGTCAATAGTGTCTTGGGGTCTTCTAGCACGATCCAATTGATCTTGATCAGCCACATCTTGTGATGTAATATCGAGTCCCAAATCTTCTCCAGCAATGCGAAATGCTTGCCAATGTCCCCCGATTTCTAGATTCTCAATCCAACAGATTTCCACCCAACAGAGATGTTCGAAATTAAACTCAACTGTGTACCAATGCTCTGATTCTCCTGATTCTTCTGGCACACTCAACTTGGTGTGGTATCGTTTAATACCGTTGACCACACACCACTCTGCTTGTTTGATGAATAATTCGGGTACATCCCTTCATACTGGCCCTAATAGTTTGTATGCCTCAAAGGGCCCTTCTGATGCCCAGAGTTCTCTTGTTGTATGTTGCAATGCCATGATGGGATCCTGGTCTTAATGTAATGGTTTGCTAACCGTTTGTCCGACTTGGACTACTGAGGTGGCTTGCAACACATGACTGGTGTTCTTGGACACTAGGCTGGTTAACACTAGGTCCCCTTAGAGTGAAAAGGGCATGATAGCACCTCCACTAGTCGATGATGAGAGAGTAGAGATGAAAGAAAAAGAGGAGAAGAAAGATGATGATGTGAAGAGGCAGACTGGAAAGGGAAAGTAAACAGAATAGCGAATTGAAGAAGACCAGGATAGGGATCCCTGGTCCTTACTAGTCAACTTATATACATATGAGACTCGCTTTAAAGCGGAGTCTGAACTATGCTATGAGTCACAAACCCTAGTACAGCTATCCTAGTAATGAGTCATGTCCGAGTACATGTGATACTGAAGAACAATAATGCCTTTGACAGCATGTGAGTCTGCACTACTACTATACTCTGGCCCCAGTCCATGACTAATGTATGCTGACAGCATAGTCATAACCGCTAAGTCAGCTCACTTCCAAAACAGTCCATGACACACATGAGGCCAACTTCCCTATCAACACTGACAACACCATCACCATGTTCGCAGCCAAGCTCCCTTACAAAATGATGCAGCACATCCTTTTGGTTGTCAAACCAATTGGCTTCCAAGATTGGGTGCTGGCAGTACAAAACTACCACAAGGACAATACCCTGGTCCAGAATGTAGCAGCAATCGGCATGGATGGTACAGGAAGGAAGAACAAACCGTTCAATAAAACAGGGTTCTCACCTCAACAATGGGCCAAAATCTTGAATGTTAAAATGCCATTGGATCCCAACACAATGGACACCAGGGCTGATAGATCCTGTTCCTTTAATAGGAACAAAGGGAGCTGCAGACGCACATCCACCACTGAGGACACCCAGAAGCAGTGTGCAGAAGGCCATTGTTTCACCTGCAACAAACAAGGGCACATTTTGCAGAACTGTCCAGATAAAACACAGAAAAAGAAGCCTCAGGCTAAAGCAAAGAAAGCTGAGACCTCAGATCAGGACAGCAACAGCAAAACCAAAAGCCCGAAGCCCATGGACCTTGACACATATGTGCAACTTGGAAAGTCACTCCCAGAAGACACCAAAATCGTGATCATAAGAAAGGCCATAGAGGCAGAGCAGGGGGCAGAAGGTGATGACATGGATTTTTAAGAAGTGCAACCTCAATGGTCTGGGCACACACTTTAGGACTCAAGAGTGTCTTTGCTTGTAAATACAAAAGTCTACAAACCCCAACTCTTTTACAATTATCACACTCAAAGGCCGAAAGACAAGTTCTTGTCAATTCTGGAGCAACTGACAACTTCATAAACCCAAAGCTCCTCAGAAGAATGAAGATTGGGCAAGTCCCACTTCAAAGAACACAAACTATCTGGAACATTGATGGAACACATAACAAAGTAGGTTCCATTACACACTATGTGGACCTACAAATCCGAGCAGGAACCAAGGTCCAGGACATGAAGTTCCTGGTAACCGATATCAGAGAAGACAAAATAATTCTCAGATATCCCTGGCTAGCTGCTTTCCAACCAAAGATCAACTGGAAAGCAGCTGTACTTGATGAAAGCATGCAACCATTGATCATCAAAACGTTGGGACTACCAATAGAAGACGAGGTGGCACAAGTATGCAAAGCATGGATGCACCAAGCACAGACACTAGCAACCCCAGGAGAATAAATCTATGTGTCATACATGGATCAATCTCAGATATGAAAAACATCCACCGCCGCACAAATGGCAGCTAATGCTCAGGGAAAAGAAAAACCCTGGGATCAAATAGTTCCCCCTCATTACCACAAATGGAAGAAGGTGTTCTCAGAAGAAGAAGCCAACCGTTTCCCTAGTCATCAACCCTGGGATATCACCATCAATTTCGAAGAACATGCACCCAAAACACTGGACTGCAAAATATATCCCCTTACACTTGTAGAACAAGGGAAACTTGAAGAATACATCAAGGAGAACCTGGAGAAGGGATACATTCAACCATCAAAATCTTGATACTCATCACCCTTCTTCTTTGTCGGTAAAAAGGACGGAAAACTATGACCAGTAGTTGATTACAGGAAACTCAATTCATTCACTATACCCGATCGGTACCCACTCACACTCATCCAGGAACTGGTGGATAAAGTTCATAACACACAGATCTTTTCAAAAGTGGATGTACAACAGGGATACAACAACATATGGGTTAAAGAAGGCAATGAATACAAAACAGCCTTCAAAACGAATATGGGATTATACAAAAACATGGTCATGCCTGTCACGGACTGCCTCGGAAGTGGACTGACACATCGGTTATGACTATGATCGTCAGCTTACATTAGTCATGGACAGGGGTCGGATTATCGTTGTAGCACAGACTCACACGCTGTGGAGTGTTCTATTGTTTAGTAGTATCACATGCTCATGGACATTGCGTCATGCTAGGATAGCTGTACTAGGGTTCATGACTCATTACTTATTTCAGACTCCGCTTCAAAGCGAGTCTCGTATGTATATAAGTCGACTAGTAGAGACCAGGGATCTTTATCCTGGTCTTCTTCAATTCGCTATCAAGTCTTGTTTTCATCTCTCTTCCAGTCTGCCTTTCTTCATCGCTGTCTTTCTCTTCCTCTTTCTCTTTCAAACTCCTTTCTCTTATCATCGACTCAGTGGAGGTGCTGTCACGCCCTTTTCACTCTAAGGGGACCTAGTGTTAGCCAGCCTAGTGTCCGAGAACGCCCTTCACGTATTGCAAACCACATCAAGTAGTCCAAGTCGGACCAACGGTTAGCGAACCGTTACAATGCCATTTGGTCTAAAAAACACCCCTGCAGTCTTCCAATGGTTTATGAATATGGAGTTCATGGACCTCACTGCAACAGGAAAAGTTATCATCTATATGGATGATATACTAATTGCAACCATGGACAACATAACAGAACATCAAAAACTGGTACATCAAGTATTGGGAAGACTAGTGAAGCTAGATTTATACCTAAAACTGAGCAAATGTGTCTTTGAAACCAGGAAAATCGAATTCCTGGGAGTAATACTGGAAAACAGCACTGTCACTATGGACCCGGTCAAAATTGCAGGAGTAGAAGAATGGAAGACACCCAAGAACATTAAAGATATATGCAAATTCCTTGGGTTCTGTAATTTCTACTGACAATTTATCTGCAGATTTTCACAAATTGCAAAAGCACTCAATGAACACCTTAAGAAGGGTGCCCAATGGAACTGGGGCAAACAGGAAGAAAAAGCGTTTCAGGAACTCAAACAACACATATGTGAAGAACCAGTCCTAATACAACCAGATCAAATGAAACCATTCGAAGTCAAAGTTGACACCTCCAATTATGCAATAGGAGCTGTACTGATGCAAAAAGACAATAACAGAAAAATACATCCAGTGGCCTTTTTCTCCAAAACCATGAACAAAGCTCAAAGAAATTATGATGTCTACAATCAAGAGCTCATGGGTGTGGTAGAAATGTGTTGACACTGGAGGCAATATTTACATCAAGCACAACACAAGTTCAAAATTCATACAGATCACGCAAATCTACTGTACTGGAAGAACCCAGGAGAACACAATAGAAGAGTGGCACGATGGCATGCAGAACTTATGGAATACAACTTCAAACTAGTGCACATATCTGGAAAGAAGAATGGACATGCTGACACACTATCTAGACGCCCAGACCACGACACAGGCGATAACAATAACAAGCAACTTGTGGTGCTACCACCAAAGTTCTTCAGTCAGGTATATGCCCGAATGACAAAAACAGGGGCATATCAGTCAATCCAGGACAAAGTTGAACAGGATCAGCAGGAAAACCAAGCTAGTATCCTACAAATCAAGAAATGGACCAATACCCACCAATTGATAAAGCTAAATTCAATTTGGTGGAAAGGTGAATTGGGACAGCTTGTTGTTGCCGGAGACAACAATCTGAAGAGGGGGGTAATTAACTTTTACCACAATTCCCCACCAGCCAGACACCCAGGAATTTCAAACACATTCGAATTGGCAAAACAAGACTTCTGGTGGCCAAACATGAAACAGGACATAGAACAATACATCAAGGGATGTGCCGTGTGTCAAGCCAACAAAGTGAACACGAGGCTGCTCAAACCTAGTTTAATCCCTATCACACCGGAACACACATTGCCATTCCAAACAGTCACAATGGACTTCATCACAAAGTTACCTACTTCAGAAGGATATGACACGATCCTGACTATCACCAATCATGATTGTAGCAAGGCAGCCATTTTCATCCCCTGCAAAGAAACAATCATGGCAGAAGGGGTCGCAGACCTTTACCTGAAACATGTCTATCCGCAGTTTGGAATCCCCAAGAAAGTTATCTCAGACAGAGACACAAGATTCACATCAAAGTTTGCAAAAGGACTATGCCAAGCACTGGGGATTTATCAGAATATCTCCACTGCCTACCATCCACAGACCAATGGACAGTCAGAACAAACAAATCAATGGCTCAAAGGATACCTTCAGTGCTACTGCAAAGAACATCGAAGAGACTGGTGCAGGTGGTTACCAATAGCAGAGGCAGCACACAATCAATGGCCTAATGCAACCACCAAGAAAACATCATACAAATAAATCATGGGATACATACCACAAGTCAACTGGTCAGCCATCCCAAGTCAGGTGCCAGCAGTAATGACACAAATCAAAGAGCTAGACAAGATAAGAGATGGTGCCCTAACAGCAATAGCAAAGGCACAGGCAGACATGAGAAGAACAAGATCAGGAAATAAAAGGTTCAAACCCTACAATGAAGGCAATCAAGTATGGATTGAGGGGACAAATCTCAGAACTCTAGACCCAACAAGCAAATTAGGACAAAGACAATACAGACCCTTCAAAGTTCTGAAACGATTATCAGACATGGTGTATCATGTGGAGCTCCCAAGACAATGGAAAATCCATAATGTGTTTCATGCAGATCTAATAACACCATATAAGGAAACGGAACTCCACAGCCCTAACTTTACCCGACCACCACCAGACCTTATCAATGGAGAAGAAGAATATGAAGTTGAGAAGATACTAGACATGAAACAAAAAGGATGAGGGTGCAAAATGTATTACCTGATCAAGTGGAAAGGATATCCCATGAGTGACAACTCCTGGGAACCAGAAGAAAGTATACACACCAAAGAACTGATCAAGAAGTACAAACAAGAGAATACAGGGACAAACAAGAAAAGAAGATAAAAGCAGAGTCAAGACAATAACAAAAGACTCATCCCCCACTCCTCTTATCCTTCTCAACTATCACCATTCGTCCTATACAACCATGTCTTCTCTTGATATCAGCGATCTTGTTTACCCAAGCTCTGTTGAATCGTCTGCATCTCCATCCGTACCTGAAAACACCCCGCCAGAGTTCCGACCCCACAACTGGCACGACAAACCCAACCCATTGTGGAAGATAACGATGACAATGTCGCTAGTGTCACCCACTCCCTTCTCACCAGCACGATTGACTATAACCACATCACTGAGCAAAACTTTTCCATCAATGCACCAGACGGCTTTGTCCCCAATGACCCCAAGGGCTGCTACTTCTACCCCATCTATGTCAAAAACCCAAAGTTTGGGAAGTGGGACAATGAACCATGTCTCATGCTCACCCCATACATCCAGTACTCCACCAACTACACCTATGTAACCGGGTCAGCAGGTAGAAACAAAGAGCTGCGGACAGTCCCAGTCTTTGTAGGACACAGAGTGCATTTCTACCAGAAAATGGCTCAGGCAAAGTGGGATGACCTGAAAAGGGGAAGTCACCAGGAGTTTGCTGTCAATGAAGTGTTGATGATAGCAGGAGACCCAAGGATGACAGGCGAGATAACCGATACAGGGGCAAGAGTGACCTCTGTACCACCCTGAAGGGGTTGCTCAGCGAAGCCAGAAGCGTGTAGGCAAATACAAGAAGAACTAGTGAAGTCACAGCAGGAGCTAACACTTAGCATGCACCAACTTGAGGAAGCAGATACTTACAAAGAGCTGGACTGCTACTATTGCATCACATTTCCCACCATAATTCCACCTTGCACATCCCTGAACATCACTCCCCTTGAACCACGACTCAGCGGACCAGTAGAACTCCCCATGCTTATGGACAGCGAGAAGCCTTGCAAGAAGAAGTCCACCAGCAAGAAAGGGCCTTGGTGCTTCAAATGCAACCAGTACAGACACAAGTGCAATATGTGTATGTCTCAAGCTAGGAGGAAGGTTGTCTACCCCAGCATATCCACACCTGAGGAAGATGTCTGGGTGGAGGTCAAGATCAGCAACATGACACTATTGGAGCATATTGCACTCTTGGATCGGCAGGAATGGACTCCTCCTTCGTGCTCCAGATGTGGTAAAGTCAATGCCAACCACAACAAACTGGAGTGCTCCAAGTACGAGAAGTGTGATTGTTGTGGCAACACAGGGTCATTTGGGTATGTAAAGTGACACATCTGCAACCCAAAAACGGATGATGACATTGACAACTATATCGATAATGACATTGACACAGACTTGTACTGGGACTCCTACAAATAGGTAAAGTCGAGGCAACTTTACATCTGAAAGGGGGGCTATGTTACGATACTAATTTTACTTTAATTTCCCCCTGATAAACTCCACAGTCACATGACTGATAGATCACACTTCACTTTCTTATTGTCTGTTGTGACCCATTGTTCTCGTGACCTATTGTTCCCGTGACCCCATTGTTCTTGTGACCATTGTTCTTGTGATGTCCATTGTTGTCATGATGTCTATTGTTGTCATGACCCCATTGTTCTCCTTTACTATATAGTCCTGCATCTAAGTAGCTAGTAGCCTTAGACTTGACTTCTTGTATCTTACAGTACTAGAGACAACAAGCAGAACCATCCCCACTCTCTCACTAGCGTGAATTCCCTCTCATAACTCTTCTCAAAGTCCTTGCTTGACTTAGCAGAGAGTTACTTGTCATCAGAAGCTATCTAAGTTCTCTTTGAACTTAGATCTTTTACACAGAACCACAGTCCAGACTCCTTAGTGCTCCTGTCATCATAAATGTAACCTATGTCAGGTGAATGTCCCTACCATGACATAACAATAAGCCATGCAACAGTTCTGAGGGGCCAAAGTACAGATCCCTACAAGAATACTGCACCTGCTTTCCCAACAACTGCACATGCATTCAGTACGATGTGGTTCCCAACACACCTCTCAACTAACTAGCTGACTGGCACTATACCAGGGATTATATCCATGAGCTGGCCACATGCTTGGCTTGATGGTACTCATCCTATTTGGAAACAGTGTCAATTGTCAGGTCATACTTGGTGGCAGCACAAAGGTGGTCTCTGGGGCCAAAGGCAACTACTTATCACTGAACTTCGGGTGGGCAATTGGGGAGAGATGCATTCTGCCTCAGCTGGTGGTCATAGCTAACACAGTAGCAGGTGCTGCACTTAGCATCTGGTGGTATGGGTGCCGAGGCACTACCAGTGCCCATGGCTGCAGGGTGGGAGGGAGAGGGAGTGTTGTAGAGGGAGGAGGGGCAGGTGGTTATTGGATGTATGCCGTGCAGCCACCTCAGCTTAGGGTTTTTCCTTTTCCTCCTCAGATAGCATCATGTTTGCAACACTTGTCACATCCTTCATCAATGAAATATTTCCAATCTGGGTTGATGGGGTGTTAGTAGGGGGTGTAGGGGCGAAGCAAGGGACATACAAAGTCCTTGGAGTGTTTGCCCACTGGAGATGTTCATGAAGAACTGGCTTTGTTGACAAGCACCCAACTTGGTGCCCATGTCAAACTTTTTTTTTTGTAAATCTCCCCCCCCCCCCCCACCCCACCCCAGGTGTGGGATTCTGGTTCTGCCACCCCCTTGAGTGTTGCATTCCAGAATCGTCCTCAAGTCCGCCGAGCAAGTTCTGGCTCCATTCAAGTGCAAGCACTGATACCCTAAACCCCCTACAAGCCGTGTAAGAAGGCCAAGAGTGCTCAAGTTCGGGAAGGATGAGGGATATAGATGCAAGCCAACACACTAGTTTGTCAGTGAAGACACAAGACTAAGAGAGACTGTGAGCCAAGGCAAGTCCGACACAAGATGCAATGGCAAATACCTAAACTAATAGCAAGAGTGAGTACGACCGACAATGGCCTATGCGTGCTGCATGTGAGATGCAAGAGCAATGACAATGACTTCACACACAAGTGCAAAGCTTGGTTACAATGGCAAGTGTGATGATGACGATGAGCAAACTAGTATCACAATACAAACACAGAGATGAAAGGTGAACTCTGGTCTTTAGATGAGATATAGCCTAATAAGGAAGGTACAATTGTGAAGTAAAGCTGCTAAAGGTCACTGCTGAACTGCCAAACTACGAGCAACAGCAGTCCTTATATATGCAGGGCCGAGGGTGAGTAGAAACCTCTCGAAGGTTCGCATTTGCCCTGCCTCAGCCAATCTGCATCCTACACTAGTGAGGCCATGCATTGCCTGTAGTCACACTCAAGTCACTATCCTCTAGTTGAACCTCACAGTCGTGCCTCGAAGCCTTGGTAGTGGTTGGCCTTACTCTAGAAGGTTTGACACACTTCGCACTCGTGCCAGTCAAATGCGACTGCTATCCTAGCTGCCAGGCTGCATGTGCCCATGTGCATGGTTGCCACATGGCTTATCGCTGGCTGAGAGCACCAACTCAGGGAATATGCAGGCACTGTTGCTATAGTGCCTCGCCTTCACAAGCAGCCTGGTTGCTCTTGGTCTCACCTCAATGCCACGTGACTTGGCTCAGGCTTTGCTGTAGTCTTCTACATGTAACACCTAGATCCTGCTACATGCTGCTGCCAGTGCAATACAAGCTCCCAGGGCCGAGGGTGTGTGGATGATGTCGCTGTCCTGTAAGCATTAGAAATGCAAAAAATGCTGTATACACCACCAGCATGGCACAGGGCGTATCAGCACGTCCAAATCCTGCATTGTTATTCGGCCGACTCCTATCAACTCCATTTCACTTTGCTTCAACATTTCGGCCATTTTTGTATTTGCATCTTTATTTCTCTTTGGTTGTATGTGTCTAAAGAATTTAGCTATACTGTATAAAGACTTGCATTGTATCCTTGAATCAATCTATCCAGTTGTGTTCTGTTTCCTCATCCTCAGTGTGCTCCCTCTCGTTCTCACTCGTCCCACTCTCCTCTCACAATTTCTTTGTTGATATTGCCCTCACTGTTCTCTCTGTTGCCAACTGTACTGGCACCCCCTTGTTTCTCCAATGCTGCTGACTGACTGAGCTTGCATCCAGACCCCTTTTCGTCCCAATCAGTGAAGACTGATTTTTGGACCCTTTAATCTTTCTGCAGATCGAGGAGAAGCACAAGCTGGATGAGGATAAGAAGAAGGTGCAGTTGTTGCTGAAACAGGTGCTTGGCTTCGGCAGCGTTGGCAATCTAGTTGACACGGTGCTATAGGTGGGCAGAGATACTTTTGAGTCTTGGCTTTTTGCTTTTTGCTTTCCTTCTTCTTTATTTTGATTTTATTTTGGCTTTGCCTACATAGTAACACGACTTCATGTTGCTGGAGGGTTAACATACTGCCCCTTACATTGCTAGCACTTCAAGCTTCATGCTTCATGTGCTTAAAAACAACCATCACAAAATGTAAATCCTATGAACAGCTGTGCAGTTGTATCTTACAATCTGGATGCCTGAGAGGTGCTTGTGATATGCATGCATAAAATCAAATCAAAAGGGTTTGTGTAGTCACTGCATACATTTCGCTAGCAAAGGTGCATCCTGGAAAGTGGTGAACAGAAAGAATTTACATTGGGACATGGCAAAACACTATACACAAAATACATTGATCAACTATGGGGGGGCACACAGACCATTCAACTTCAGATCTCCTACACCTTCCTTGTTGTACTATTCCACAGCTTCAGAAAAAAAAGACTTTGCAGAAATTGGCTGCCAAAACCATTTCAACTATTTATGCCTCTGTTTTCACTGAGGACTGAGATGAAGCTGATTGTTTCATAAGATATTGTTGTAACAGATAGAAGAACAAACACACCAATCTCAGTTGCTTTGATAAAGCCTGCAAACTGACTGACATCCTCAGAAGCAAATGCCTCAAGATATTCTTGAATTTTTAGGTCTATAGTTGACTCCTGATAGTCCAGCTCTGCCTGGGTTAAGGCTGCCTCTGATTCATTTGAGAGCTGTAAGAAAGCGGCATGCCTCAAGATGAGGATAACAGCTTCAACAAAGGTTAAATAGAGTCTAGAAATGCTAATGTAAAATACCAATGATCAGGTGATGGTTGCTGAAACCATTTTTGGCAAGCTAGGAAAGTATATATCATAAGCTATGATGACAGATGATGGCAAAACAGTCACTACATTTTGAATTGCAGGCAGTGACATGACAAGCTTTCCCTTGTAAAAAAAAGTGAGATTCAACTTTAGGTTCAGGTACAGAGCACTTACAAACTGGAAAAAATCAAGGATGAACACATTAACAAGTTTGAAAGAAGTGTACACTCTTACATCCTAGTAGAAGTGATGTGTTTGATCAGCAAGGATAGCACCATCAGTAGATATAAAGCATAAAAAGAGAGGCAGCCAGTGCCAGTCACTCACATCCTGACAGGCATTTTTAGTGAACAAAATACAGCAAAGTGTGTCCAACACTCACCAACTGGAAAGCCAAGGACAGGCATTATCAGCAGGCTAGAAACACACCAAGGCACCACAGCCACTCACATCCTGGAGAGCCAAGGACAGGCATTATCAGCAGGCTAGAAACACACCAAGGCACCACAGCCACTCACCAACTAGAGAGCCAAGGATGGCATTATCAGCAGGCTAGAAACACACCAAGGCACCACAGCCACTCACAGACTGGAGAGCCAAGGACAGGCATTATCAGCAAGCTATAAACACACCAAGGCACCACAGCCACTCACATCCTGGAGAGCCAAGGACAGGCATTATCAGCAGGCTAGAAACACACCAAGGCACCACAGCCACTCACAGACTGGAGAGCCAAGGACAGGCATTATCAGCAGGCTAGAAACACACCAAGGCACCACAGCCACTCACATCCTGGAGAGCCAAGGACAGGCATTATCAGCAGGCCAGAAACACACCAAGGCACCACAGCCACTCACCAACTGGAGAGCCAAGGACAGGCATTATCAGCAGGCTAGAAACACACCAAGGCACCACAGCCACTCACATCCTGGAGAGCCAAGGACAGGCATTGTCAGCAGGCTAGAAACACACCAAGGCACCACAGCCACTCACAGACTGGAGAGCCAAGGACAGGCATTATCAGCAGGCTAGAAACACACCAAGGCACCACAGCCACTCACATCCTGGAGAGCCAAGGACAGGCATTATCAGCAGGCCAGAAACACACCAAGGCACTGCAGCCACTCACCAACTAGAGAGCCAAGGACAGCATTATCAGCAGGCTAGAAACACACCAAGGCACCACAGCCACCCACATACTGGAGAGCCAAGGACAGGCATTGTCAGCAGGCTAGAAACACACCAAGGCACCACAGCCACTCACTTCCTAGAGAGCCAAGGACAGGCATTATCAGCAGGCTAGAAACACACCAAGGCACCACAGCCACTCACATCCTGGAGAGCCAAGGACAGGCATTATCAGCAGGCTAGAAACACACCAAGGCACCACAGCCACTCACATCCTGGAGAGCCAAGGACAGGCATTATCAGCAGGCCAGAAACACACCAAGGCACCACAGCCACTCACCAACTAGAGAGCCAAGGACAGCATTATCAGCAGGCTAGAAACACACCAAGGCACCACAGCCACTCACATCCTGGAGAGCCAAGGACAGGCATTGTCAGCAGGCTAGAAACACACCAAGGCACCACAGCCACTCACATCCTGGAGAGCCAAGGACAGGCATTATCAGCAGGCTAGAAACACACCAAGGCACCACAGCCACTCACTTCCTAGAGAGCCAAGGACAGGCATTATCAGCAGGCTAGAAACACATCAAGGCACCACAGCCACTCACATCCTGGAGAGCCAAGGACAGGCATTATCAGCAGGCTAGAAACACACCAAGGCACCACAGCCACTCACATCCTGGAGAGCCAAGGACAGGCATTATCAGCAGGCCAGAAACACACCAAGGCACCACAGCCACTCACCAACTAGAGAGCCAAGGACAGGCATTATCAGCAGGCTAGAAACACACCAAGGCACTGCAGCCACTCACCCACTGGAGAGCCAAGGACAGGCATTATCAGCAGGCTAGAAACACACCAAGGCACCACAGCCACTCACTTTCTGGAGAGCCAAGGACAGGCATTATCAGCAGGTTAGAAACACACCAAGGCATAACAGCTACTCACAAACTGTGGAGCAGAGCCAGCACTCTCACATCAGTTGATCTGAGAAGACATAATTAAGAGCTGGGACTCACAAGCTAGTAGTAGCATGTGGCCATTAAGCATGAACAGGCGTAAATCAGTTGAAGCTTTATAACACTTGCCCAGATGTATGGAAATGAAAAAAGGCATTCTCGAATTACATTTTTGACGTTGATCTCAGCAAGGCCTTGGACACTGCAACTCCTTGAGGAATCCCCAATTTACCCCATCGATAAGTGCACTCACCGGCTCAAAGCCATTTTAACACTCAATTCTAGATTACCCTTCTGCACAGCTAAAAGCATCAGCGTGATGGCATCCTCATTCAGTGCCCCAGCCGTCTTCTCGACAAGACTATCGCAGCGGCTATCTTTCTCGTTCATCTCTGCCGAATAACATCAGTATGACCTTCGCACCTCATTCTGAACTCACTTTCTAGTCGTACATATCCAACAGAATCGCCGAGCGGACCCAGGTAGTGATCTTGAAATCGCTTCTCCGCTATCTGGGCTACATTTCCATCTGGGTATTTATCTGGGTCATCCAACACATCCATTTCGACGTTGAACAGGAACTGGTCATATTTGGTGAACACGGCGATGACGGGAACTTGAGAGTGTGGTGTTAAATACATCTATGAATATTCATGACGACGCACCATTCTGATCGGGGCAGATGTCCTTGAAAAACCTTAGATTGAGCCCTGGTCGATGGTCATCCATTGGGATGCAATACCTGAAACCAGGATCGTCAGTTGTCGCCATCGTGGAAACGGGAGCCCAAACCATATCGCATGCAATTTGTCTCGCAGCTTCTTTTCTCCACACTTGCGTCGAATGAATTCTTTCAAGATCTCGAGTTTCTCTTCGTCACCTGCCTCGATTCCCTGCGAGTCGTGAAAGACATAACCCGTATGATTGGAGAACACCAGCGCGTCGTCGATGCAGTGCTCGCCTCGCTGGCTTCATGTTTAGAAACAATCGAAGATAAGTACCGCTGCTACTGACATTCATGGACGGGTTAAGCGTAACCTGCCGGTGGTGAGATCTGTGAGATCCGACTCGTTGACAAAAGTGTGGACCACATACCTCTTCCGAGTCCGAGTCGTCTCCCCGGTAAATAGTGGGACTCTCCGTGGTTTCACAGACCCGTTGTAAGATCGAAGTCTTTCCCGCGTTAGCTCTTCCTATAACAAGCACTCGGAACTGGAGATCTGCAAATCGGCGACGGGTTTGTATGGCGTCCATTGGTGCGGTCGTCGGGAAAGCAAAGAGTTGTCGATCGATGATCGATGGTTCAGCAAACCACGTGACCTCTCTTGTAGCTGGTGGGACTCCAAACCGCCTCTCTAACTGGGTTTCCATCCACACCTGCCTGCGTTGAATATTAAAAATAATTTCGATGAAGGTGGCGAAGCCTGGGGTATCACACGTCTCAACGGTCAACTACACCGCCGTATGCATCTTAGTGCGAACAATCTATGTAATGTGCTCCTGGATGGCGCATACAACATTGAACGAGTAGACCACCCATGGTCTGGACCGACTTAAGCACCGCTCGTATTGTGCGCTTCCATGAAGCCAGTTGCGTTGTCGAAGATGGCGATAGGGAGCGATTCCAGAAAAGGAAATCTTGCCTCCTTCCTGAGCCCGTCAGCACAGCTTCTGCAATTAACGAGCCTGCACGAGTGCCCACCATAAGTTCCTTCAGCCAGGGTTCAGAAGATCTCAGTAATATGCAGGTGCTACTAACCGACAGTATTCTTCCACAAAGGGAGCCATCCTCCCTGTGAACACGTTCAACATCAACCCAGGCGACAAAAATCCAATGGGAGTACCCTCTTTGTAATCTCACAACGTACTTTGCACCGCCTAGGTAACTCGGTCTTGTATTTCCGCGGCTTACACAGAACCAATGGACATGCCAATATGCACGTCAACAGTGCGTATGTCCTGAGGTAAGACGGCATAACCGCCCAGTATGGTGCCGTTCGGTGACGTCGTAAACGCAACGAATGACACATTGGAGGGCGCAATGTACCAGCTGAAGCCGTCGGCACGGTTGGTGCGGATGACGAAGTTCCGCTCGGCATCCGAGCGGGTAATCTCCCGCGCGGGGGTTCGACCGGGATTGTTCTGGACGGGCACGAGGGCGGACGCGAGACGTTGGGCGGACTGGACAAGCCCGTCACAGACACGCGCGGGGCTTAGAGAAACACGTAAGGGCATAGGGATACCCTAGAAAGTGAATCGGAGAGCCATCGCAGGAGCTGCGTTGCGACTATCGGGCAACGGAGGAGATGGCAGTGAGGTAGCAAGAATGGAGTTGAGTGCTACGCACTGTCGCACCGCTCTGCAAGCACGGAGCCTCCTTCTATTGCACCCATGCGTACGCGTGCGATAGCTCGGCCTCGTGAGCTCGTCGTTGTGGCTGAAGCGCATCCCGCGGCGTGCGAAGTTGCTCTGGACCCAGGGACCCATGGCAAACGGCAGTACAGTATACGGGATGGCAGTTGGGCGAGTCCTCACCGTTCCCAACGAGCCTGTGCGGCATGGGATGTCGTGAACTACGCACTAATTGACAAGGCCTACATACCTGCTCTTGGGTCATACTCGGAGGGCGGTAAATAGACACAGGATAAGCAGACAGTTTATTTGAACCAACAGTCGCCATTGCAATTTACATTCCAGAGGACGGATGGAGAGTCCGGATTGGTCGTGATTGATTGTCACAACAAGACCAAACAGCATCCTCTGAACCTCGGACATACACTCGCGTTCGTAGCGTCCACAAATGGCGTCCAGCATCGTCTCGCCTCTTCGCAATACTTACCGATACCTCGTACGTTCTTCACTGACATTCCTATGTGCTCCGTGAACCATTCTGATGAACCTTTTGTACCCAATTGGCTCTGCCTACGCACACCTGTACGCGCATGCACACAGCAACGCCAGGCGCACGAATCGCCCGTCCTCTTCTACTCTGTAGTGCTAGGACTCGTCGGCCCCGTGCTCGCTTTCGGCGTGCCTCCAATCCGCGAACACATGGGCTACCGCCCACCAGAACCCATACCAACTACATACCCAAGTGCGTCGTCCCCCACGTCCCATTTCCTACGCATTTTAAAATTCAAGTTTGGTGCATGTAGTCCCACATCGCCCGAGACGACCTGTGCAGGGTTACGAGGACGAGGAGTGAAAGGAATGGGCGTTGCATACGGGCCTGTTTGCCTCAACGTCAGATATCAATATCTATTTGTCCACGGAATCGAATGCGTAATAGAAAGCACATGAGAGAAAACTCGGGCAGTTCTTTTTGTATTTCCGATTTCTGCCGTCCCCTCGTGCGCGTAGCTTGTGCAGTAGCCATTTTTCGCAGTCCCCAGGAATACGAATTTCTTAATTTGGTAATAAGCTCTCACGTGGTTGATAACTGGTTGGACGCGTCATGGTATCGGTGGCGCTTGCACAGCACCCTTGACCACTCTCGCATCCCAGTACATCTTACTGTAACAAAAGCATCACGCAATGTCCGACGAAGATCCAAACAGGCCGCGTACACTCGGTGGCGGAAATCCAAGCGACCCAGTCCCCCCACGTCCTTCAGGCTCGTCCAGTTCGCGCATCGGCCGCATCGGCGGAAGGTATGTATCCTATTATAGTATCCATCGCTATTTCTGATCTCTCTTTCTCTTCGCGCTTAGCGGCGGTGGACGTCGTTTCGCTACTCTCGGTGATGACAGCGACGATGGCGGCGATGACGAACCCCAGAACTACTTTGCCGGCGGCGAGAGAAGGCACGTACTCATAGCGTAGCGATCCCCAGCTCTCTCTCACCAAGCTGTTCGACTTTTTCAGCGGGATAAATGTACAGAATCCGGACAGGGGTCCACCTGACGTCTCTGGTGGCCGAGGACTCATGCGTGATCTCCTCACCCGCGCGCTTAACGATCGGTCAGTTGAACCAGAGCCCGAAGAAGTGCAGAGATCGAACGTATTCTCGGGAGGCGGATATACGCTTGGTTCCGACGAGGTCGAGAGCACGTACGTCCCTGATCCAAGCAGACCCGCAAACCCAGGTCAGTCGTCTGTTATATATACCACCTGTATCCTCACCTCGATGGCATCACCAGCCCAGCAGACGGCTATGCGTGATCTCACGTTTTGGCGCGATGGATTCAGCGTCGAGGGCGGGGAGCTGAGGCGCTACGACGATCCGGCCCAGGCCCAAATTCTATCCGAGATCAACGCTGGGTACGGAAATTGCCTCATTTCACACTGAACCACGCTAATCGATACGCATACATGACAGACGCGCTCCTCCATCTATTCTCAACGTCCAACCAGGACAACCGGTTGAGCTACGTGTTCTGCGACGAACTGAAGAAGATTACGTACCGACGCCACGGAGAGGCTTCGCTGGTTCCGGCAGCCGTCTTGGCGGTGTCGTCCCTGAGCCCGCCACGCAACAACCACTCGGAATGCCAGGAGCTTTCCCCGCCCTTGGCACACCACCATCGGCCGCTCCCGCCCCGGCAGCCCCGGCAGCATCGCGGACACGCGAACCAGAGACCGTCACGCCGCGTTTCTCCGTCGATCAGTCAAAACCGACGACCAGCGTACAGGTCCGCCTTGCGGATGGCACTAGGTGTGTTGTTCGACCGTTGCGTTGGTAATGGCGTGTGCGCTGAGCGTCGTTTCTGCAGACTTGTGGCGAGGTTGAATTTGGACAATACTGTGCGCGATCTTCGTAGTTTCATCAACGCGTGAGTGATCCTGCTTCACACTTTTTTTTGTCGAGGTAATAACAATGCCCGCGTGTAGCTCGCGTCCCGAAAATAACACGCGTGCGTATACTATCGGGACGACGTTCCCGAATCGTACGCTTGATGATGATAGCTTGACAATCGAGGCTGCTGGATTAACGAATAGCGTGATCGTGCAGCGCTGGGTCTGAGGCGAACGTAATATGCGTATGGATTGATAGAGGTAGTAGTGTCTCTGTGCTCCTCGTGCCGAAACTCTGTACTTGTACTTGTACACTCTGGGATGCAAGTTTCCTCCCTGGACATGTGACGAAGCTCGTCGTAAACAATGCACTCGTCCTTCTCATCATCACGACATAAGCATATCACTGAGACGGTCGAGCTGGTCTGAGATGGTCGAAACAAGTCGTTACTAGCGCAGCGGCATAGCAGGCAAGCATGGGAACGAATCGAACTGAGAGGACCTTGTATCCGTCACGCGACCTCACTCCCATTCACCCGCGGGTACTCGGCACCGCGCCCGTGACCAAAATCCACCGAGGCGATACGGGACCTCAGGCCTCAGCTGAAGGCGCTGCAGAGACGCTGTTCTCACTTGCTTGGAGGCCGACGGCTGGTAGCCATAGGAAATAAAGGCGTAACGTGGGAGTTAGAGAGGTGCTAGTATGGAGTTTATGAGTGAATTTAAACGAAATAGGAAACACGAGCACACTGGAATGAAGAAGAAACACGGAGGGACGGCTGATGGGGAGAATGGCGAGCGACGAAAGACAATCGAGATGAAGGCGCTGTATGCAACTTGGGACTCCCGCTTTGGGAGAGGATACCAGGACAAAAGCGACATGCCATGGAATTTAGGAGTAAATGATAAGACGCTTCATCCTAGAGCTAGAGCGTCGTATATAGAAAAATGAGGCAGAAAAGACCATGGAGGGGATGGTGCTAAGCCTTGCTCAGTCGAAGACGTAGTAAATTATGGTGCCAGTGGAAAGTTCCCTCCCAAATGCGTCCCAGTGGTCGTCGCTTGCTCGTGCGTGTCATGTCGCCAGACCTGAGAGAAGATCGATGCCCAGGATGCTTCTGCTGTATCCGAATAAAACTGAGCTTGTAAATATTGCAGTCATCGTCACCTCAGCTGGAAACCTGTTTGTCGATATTCGAGGCCTTTGAGGTTTCCGCGACCTGTCCCGTGCACGTTCACGCGTTCACGACTTACAAAATGACAGGCGGGACCTGCTGACAGAGGACGCACAATCCCACCCAGACGCAACGTTACGGTCGTAGCAGCCAGCGACGTGTCGAAGACGAAGACTCAGATGAGGAAATAGCACTCGATGAAGACGATGAGGCTGATGCCAATGACGGCAAAACGGTAAACGGTCGAAATTCCACCTGAACGGACACCCGATAGGACGTGAATAAACGCGCGATTGGCTTGGTGCGGCCGGCTTGGGCTTTTCCATGTGTAGCGACGAAATCTCCAAGAAAGTGATGGGGTCACAGCGTGGGAGGTTCAAAGCCGTCATATATGAAGGGCAGATCATCCAGTCACTGGTCTTAAAAAGAAAGGTGCGTCACACGTTATTTTGAATGTAGGGCTGTTGGTTAAATACGTATATGCGTAGTCTTGTCGCAGGGCTCAAAGATGTATTTACTCAGCTCGATACTCGACCCCGTGCTATTGAGCGTGCTGCAGAGACAAACAAGGGTATATTCGAGGTCGAGGCTGCAGATGTCCTTACGACGTTGATGACGCCGAGCCTGGCACGCGAACCTATGGCAGTCTGATTGCATGGAACGTTGCAGAAGAGTCAGCCACGCTAGGCATTCTCTACGTCATCCTCGGGCTCATTCATGTTGGCGGCAAGGTCATCAATGACAGTGCGTCCCTTGTCTCCCCATACCCCCTGCCTCCTTCCAGCAAACACGCTCCACAGTGGACTCGTGCATGCGGGGTGCGCCTCTTCCTCTTCCTCTGCCCCCACCCACCAACACAAATCGCGCTCCCAGCTCACACACTCCACCGCACACTCACCTTCGACGTATACGAAATGGCAATCTCGATTGCACACGCATCGCTGTTGGAGGGGCAGCACAGAAAACGGCGGCACGACGATGCCGGAGCAACGCAGCAGCCCGGCGGTGGCGGCGAGGAGAACGACGTGGTCTGGGAATGGCGCTGCGGCTGAAATCGGCGAAGTGGCAGTCGCGCGCTTCGTTGCGCAGTTTATGCCTGAGCGCGCGTTTGGCGGCGCTTCTATGGGGAGGTGAGGAGAGGAGTGATGAGGATGGAGGACGAGGGAGGACGAGGGCGCATCAGGAGGAGGCACAGAAGAGACCGGCGGCGCTTTTGAAGGGCATCGAACATGCCGCGGGGAGTGATCTTGCTGGCCCTACTGTATAGTCACCCATCTCACAAACTTTTCCGAAATATGATACTCAATGCTGTTCAGACTCGAGACCCATATGGGTCGTAATCTAAGTAGGTTCACGCCTTTGTGCGTTGATAGTCATTTCCCAGGCCCAGTTCGGGTTTCATGCATATTCAGGCACGCAGGATTCCGGTCATTCGTGACACATGACGCTTGCGCACTGCTTGCGTATGGTATGGGGCTGTACAGCCGCACAAGATAGCTGGCATCGCGTTCCTTCTATATCAACTCTCCTAGGACAAGTATCTTTGGTCGCCCTCGTTCCGCAACCCAAGCTTCTTTCTTCCTTCACGAAATCCATTCAGGAACGTTTTTCCTTCCTTTCTACTCAAGGAAAATTATCTTTGACTTGGTCACTTGGTCGAGGCCTCAAGCGTTCATTTTACCCTCTCGATGGAAGCACACAGTGGTGGATCAGCATTTGTAGAGCCAGCGACCCCTATTGGCAGTTCTTACCAAAATCAGGCCATAGCGTTGATTTCTATATACCTGATCTTCTTCAGAGATGTTCCACAGTTCGCATATGAACGTGTAGTGTTGAGGTCATCAACTTCCCGCACTGGCAGTTATGTTCCCTGCGCTAACACCCGCTTACAGAATGCAGCGCGCTTGTGATCTTGTATTGTATTCTGCCGCTGATTCCCAGGAAGTAACACACGAAGTAAATGCACTCTTTAAAAAAGCGACTCAAGTGTTGTGCCAGTACCTTGAGAGATGGCATTGTCGGTGAGTAACAATGTCAGTGTCTGAGTCGCCCCACCGTCCAACCTTTTCTCTTACTTCTGACAGATGCCGCCTCCGAGGAAGAGCAATACCCCAAAAAGGACCGCACGCCGGAAGGCCTCAATGTGGCTACTGCGCTCTGCCCGTTGGCCCCCTACCACCTTTACTTCTGCAGGACGAATGGAGTCCCAAGATGACGATTAAGTTCATACTCCTTCGTTCCCCACTAGCGAACCTTCACGACCCGGAAACCGACATCGTGTTCCGTAAGGATCGATTCTTGACCATCGTTATTACCCGCATCTGATTCACGCACCAGAAACACTCAGTGCCAAACCGTCCATTTCAGAAATTTTGTGGAACTTTAGTCGTTACAAGGGCCGTGAGCGTATCACTCTCGAGCAAAACCCTCACTTCTATTCCAATGACTGTCTCTCTGCGGATGAGAGTGCATACACACCTATGTTCAAGTGCTACCCACTTGAGGACTTGAGCATACTAACACTTTGTCACCGTGACACAGTCTGCGTTCTTGTCGATCAGCCTCGCCGCCATGTGTTTCTCAAAAGCGAAGGAATAAAGCGGAGATTTGGAAACCTTTGGTTGCTTAACGGCGCCCTCATCTTCAAAGGTTTGTGCTTTTCTTCTGTCTCACTTACGACGCTCTGATACCTTTCCAGACAGCGCCGGGGTGCTCGAGGGAGAACAGTCCATCAGCAGTAGCCTGAGGTACTGCGAACGGCGAGGGGAATTCTTCAACACCGTATCCCCTACCCAATTGAATAATATCTTGCTGCCCGTCAAGACATCATCATCGGCCGATCTCAGAGTTTGGAGCCCATTACAGGGCGGGACAGTTCTGGGTCGTACAGAATCGTCGTGCAAAAGCTTATACGCTTGCGATTCACGAGATACACGGTGGCTATCTGGATCTTCCAAGGAGCTGGTACGTGTCGATGCGTGTGACACCTCATGATGCCCACCCTCTTTGACATAGGACCCGCTTCCACCAACATCCGAGCGACCAGGATACCCTGTACTATACACGAGTATCGAAACACTCAACGACGATATAATCCTCAGCGTATTCGACTACTACCGACTACATGATGCAGAAAATTGGAATATCCGACTCCAATGGTGCAAGCTCTCTCATGTTTGTAGAAGATGGCGACACCTCATATACGACTCGGTATTCTACCTGAAATTGCATCTTGTCTGCGCAAACGGCTCCCCTGTGGTAGATATGTTGTCCCACTTACCGCCCATGCCACTCGACATCGACTACCGGCATATCAATACGACCGTTGGTACGCCAGATTTCCCAGGGATGTTCTACGCACTCCAACTGCGTGATCGTGTACGCAGTGTTGACCTTCACCTCTCACCTTCGACTTTGAATAAGCTACTTGTGCTTATGAATGAACCCTTCCCGATATTGGAACAACTCACCATCTCGTCCACGAGCCAAGGCACGAGCCTGATACTTCCCGAGACATTTCTGGCCCCGAATCTCCGTCGGCTGACACTGTCTGGCATCACTCTTCCTGGAGAATTGACGTTGCTTTCCACCATTTCCCTCGTCTCACTCACGCTCACAAACATCCGAGGCGCCGGCTACTTTCTTCCGAAGCACCTAGTCACACATCTTCGTCCCTTTTCCCAGCTCGAAGAACTGACTGTCGGTTTCTCCATTCCCTTACCTCGTCCCAGCTCTGAGAGCGAACTGTTGGATGCACTCGAGAGTCCTGTTACGCTTCCCGGCCTGAGACGCTTCACGTTCAAAGGCGTTACCGCGTATTTGGACAGCCTCGTCGCTCAAATTAGGGCCCCGCTTCTGGAGCAACTTAGTATTACATTATTCAATCAAATGGCCTTCGCGTTACCACAGCTGTCCGACTTCACCAATGCAACACCAGGGCTCAAACTTCCCATATCGAAGGTTACATTCAAGCATGACGAGGTTTCTGTGGTCATGAAACACCGCACGCAGCAAGTGGGCGACATGCACCCGGGGTTCAGCCTGCGCGTCATTTGCAAGCAGTTCGACTGGCAAATAGACTCCGCAGCGCAGATCTGCAGGTCTCTTATGCCCGCTCTGTCCTGTGTAGAGGAACTCACACTCAACCATGACAAGAAAGAGATGCCGATTGAATGGCAGAATGGTGCAGTCGACGATGCGACGTGGTACGAACTTCTCAGACCTTTTGTCGGGGTGGACAAGCTCTGTGTTTGCCACGCTCTTGAGTGGGAACTTTCCAATGCGCTACAATCAGGCGATGTAGGACTGGACCCGGAGCTTCTACCTGCTTTGCAGGTTATTCATCGGCTGGAAGCGGAGGACAAAGAAAGCGCGTTTGCCCCATTCGTCGACACTCGTCGAATTGCGGGTCGCCCAGTGCACCTCTTACCTTCTCCAGTTCGCGCACAGACGTCTCAGCCACAATATCGTAACGTATATATGTCACCGGCGTTCCCTTGTCCCCACGGACCCTTCCCTTCCGCCCAGCCTTTCCCCCACTCTATTAGCTCCCCTTCGTACATTGGGGTTGTGCCTCTGACTCTTACGGACGGCCGAAGAAACCTTTTATCCACCCAACCATCTCAGGTTGCAAAACTTGAAGACAACCTCCCCCCTCCTTCTTCCCGCAATGCCAGATCAGTCAGGGGTTCAGTTAAGATACAATCCCCCCCCCAGAAACATATCCGGTGTCGTATCCGCCCTTCTCACAAGGGGGCAGGTTCCGCATGGCGTTAGTCAAACCCAACATGAGTCGCTTAGCCTAGAACGTTATGTATTCGTTGATCTCCGATTGGATTTGTTCAGTCAAACCCGCTGTAACATATTTTCCATCGTTCACATTTCTCTCTAATTATTGCGCGCTGCAAAGTTGGATGTGGATTGGTTGAAAATGAACGGAAAACGCCTGTTTGCTTGCTCAAATACAATTAAAGGTTCCCAGACTCTTCATCACAAAGGCACGAGGCAGTCCCGTACGCGCTGACCACTCAGGGCATCAACCGAGCACCAGACGCTCGAGTTTCACCATGACATTCACCGCACTCAAGCTCATGTCTGCCCTGTCTTACGGAACCCAACACTCGACCCTGTGACAGGCAATGAACGCAATGGATGATGTACGATGCGGTCGACGTGGCGCGCATGTGAGGGCCGTTCGTAGAGAGCTTCGCGCAACGGACCGCATCGCTCGCAGCGGGAGCTCTCTTTGTGCACTGATTGGACTGGAATCGAGTGATAACGGCGTGCCTGTATTGGATTCGGAGCTGTGTACTGGTTTTTGGAGTTGAGATTTGAGAATCGCGCGGGCCGCTTTCCTCCGCCTATCTAGGCGCGTGTTCATTGCGTGTTCGCGGGTAGCGGTGGTGGACGTCGTTTTGCCACTCTCAACAATGACAGCGACGATGGCGATGACGAACCCCAGAACTACTTTTCAGGCGGAGAGAGAAGGCACATCATCATAGTGTATCGATTCCCAGCTCTTTTCTCTCTGCCTTCAGCCGGATATATATACAGAACCCTGCAAGGAACCTTGGCAGAGGACCACCCGACGTCTCTGGTGGCCTAGGGCTCATGCGTGATCTCCTCGCACGTGCACTTAACGATCGGGAAGTTGAGCCGGAGCCCGAAGAAGGTGCAGAGATCGAACCCATTCTCGGGGAGCTAATACACGCTTGGTTCTGACGAGGTCGAGAGTACGTCCCGGACCCAAGCTTACACGCAAACCCAGGTCAGTCGTCTGTTATATATACCACCTGTATCCTCACCTCGATGTCATCACCAGCCCGGCATACGGCTATGCGCGATCTCACATTTTGGCGCGATGGATTCAGCGTCGAGGGCGGGGAGCTGAGGCGCTACGACGATCCGGCCCAGGCGCAAATTCTATCCGAGATCAACGCCGGGTACCGAATTGCCTCATTTCACCCAGGACCACGCTAATCGATACGCATACATGACAGACGCGCTCCTCCATCTATTCTCAACGTCCAACCGGGACAACCCGTAGAGCTACGTGTTCTGCGACGAACCGAGGAAGATCCCGTACCGACGCCGCGGAGAGGCTTCGCCGGTTCCGGCAGCCGTCTCGGCGGTGTCATCCTTGAGCCGCCACACAGCAGCCGCGGAATGCCAGGTGCTTTTCCCGCACTTGGTACACCACCTTTGGCCTCGACCGCTCCGGTACCGGCACCGGCTGCAGCATCGCGGACTCGCGACCCAGAGACCGTCACACCGCGATTCTCTGTCGATCAGTCAAAACCAACGACTAGTGTACAGGTCCGCCTTGCGGACGGGACTAGGTATGTCCGAGCGTTGCGTTGGTGATGGGGTGTGCGCTGAGCCGTCGTTTCTGCAGACTTGTGGCGAGGATGAATTTGGACAATACTGTGCGCGATCTTCGCAGTTTCATCAACGCGTGAGTGATCCTGCTTCACACTTTTTTTTGTCGAGGTAATAACAATGCCCGCGTGTAGCTCGCGTCCCGAAAATAACACGCGTGCGTATACTATCGGGACGACGTTCCCGAATCGTACGCTTGATGATGATAGCTTGACAATCGAGGCTGCTGGGTTAACGAATAGCGTGATCGTGCAGCGCTGGGTCTGAGGCGAACGTAATATGCGTATAGGTAGTAGTGTCTCTGTGCTCCTCGTGCCGAAACTCTGTACTTGTACTTGAAGACTCTGGGATGCAAGTTTCCTCCCTGGACATGTGACGAAGCTCGTCGTAAACAATGCACTCGTCCTTCTCATCATCACGACACAAGCATATCACTGAGACGGTCGAGCTGGTCTGAGATGGTCGAAACGGATCGTTGCTAGCGCAGCGGCATAGCAGGCAGGCATGGGAACGAATCGAACTAAGAGGACCTTGTATCCGTCACGCAACCTCACTCCTATTCACCCACGGGGACTCGGCACCGCGTCTGTGACCAAAATACACCGAGGCGATACGGTACTGTACCTCCGAGCTCAGCCGAGGTCGCTGCAGAGATGCTATGCTCACTTGCTTGGAAAGGAGGTATGGTGCATGAGGGCCGGCCGTAGGAAATAAAGGCGTAACGTAGGAGCTAGAGAGGTGCTAGTATGGAGGTTATGAGTGAATTCAAGCGAAATATGAAACACAAGTGCACTGGAATGAGAAGAAACACGGAGGGACGGCTAATGGGGAGGATGGCGAGCGACGAAAGACTATCGAGATGAAGGCGCTGTATGCAACTTGGGATTCCCGCTTTTGTCTTGGCGTCCTCTCCCAAGTTGGGAGAGGATGCCAAGATAAACGCGGCACGCCATGGAATTTAGGAGTAAATAATAAGACGCTTCATCCTAGAGCTAGAGCGTGGTATATCGGAAAATGAGGTAGAAAAGACCACGGAGGAGATGATGCTAAGCCTTGCTCAGTCGAAGACGTAGTAAATTATGGTGCCAGTGGAAAGTTCCCTCCCAAATGCGTCCCAGTCGTCGCTTGCTCGCGCCAGTCATGTTGCCAGACCTGAGAGAAGATCGATGCCCAGGCTGCTTCTGCTGTATCCGAATGAAACTGAGCTTGTAAATATTGCAGTCATCGTCACCTCAGCTGGAAACCTGTTTGTCGATAATTGAGGTTTCTGGAGAGGACGCGACCTGTCACGTGCACGTTCGCGACTTACAAAATGACAGGCGGGACCTGCAGACAGAGGACGCACAGTCCCACCCAGACGCAACGTTACGGTTGTAGCAGCCAGCGACTTGTCGAAGACCCAGACTCAGATGAGGAAATAGCACTCGATGAAGACGATGAGGCTGATGCCAATGACGGCAAAACGGTAAATGGTCGAAAATCCACCTGAACATAACTATTGGACTTAGCACACTCATGTAGTCGAAATTCGCATGAAGTTCCAAGCAAGGTTGGAGTAAGTTAACGACGGTGGTAAAGACCTTGCAAAGCGAGGTCATACATCACTTTCCAAAAAAAATACAAACAACCTCCTGCTGCTAAACGGCTTTTTCGGAACTTGTCTTAGCTATTTCCGTTTACCATAGGGCCAGAGTGCTCTCCAAAGAAGAAGAAGAAAAGAAAGAACTATACCGCCACCCACAATGGTCTTGGTCGTGACCATTGGGGAACTGGCAACTTTCACTGAGGAACTGGCAACTTTCCTTGAGGAACGGGCAACTTTCGCTGAGGGGGTGACAGCGACAGCGCGGCCAGTGTGGACCTATAGACAGCTCAACCGACCGAAACCTCTTAAGGTAGAGAAACAGTTTTACCTCACGGCCTTGAATAAGCTGCGTATAATAAATACGGAGGGACATCTTCGTCTATGAGCGCAAGGGGGTTGATTAGGCGAACAGCAAGGGTAATGGTGTAGTTTAAGACGAACCTGGAACATACTAATCGCATGGGATAACATACTGTCGCAATGCTTGATCTTCAATAGAATGTCCCCGCGCATGAACGCCTTCTTGATTCTTGATGTCCCAGCACACTCCTTTAGTACTCCCCCGATCCCCTCCAGGTCACTTATAGTAGGTTAAAGGACGTCGGCAAGTGCATAGGGTAGACTCGACACACCGTTGAAGGTGCTGCAAGTCGCCTTGCAAAGGGACAAGATCCTTTTTGCCAAGCATTTCGCACGACTTCCCCACGCTGATAACGAGACTTGCGACGTCGACGAGCTTCTGCGCCACTACCATCCACTCCGCTTTGCAGAGTCGAATATCCTAATCGCATGAACGATTAAAAGGGTCTCTCTAAATAGTGAAAGGACACGTACGTCGTGCATTTGGATGTAATAGAGCAGCATCCCAGCAATCACGGAGATGCAAGGGAGCTTAGACGCCAGGGAACTCGCCTCTTTGAGCAAGGCGAGCGACATTGTGATTTCAGACTTGATGATGTCGGCAAGTCCACCAACTTCATTCGATGTCGCAGGGCCCGGTATATCACGATAAGCTAACGAACATCGATAAGACAGCTGCAGAAAGTAGGTCATACGCTGTACTCACAAATTAAAGCCCTAGACGACATTTTTCAGATGACGGTGAGAAGGAGAAGGAGAACAAATACAGCAAATGAGCCACGTTGGGCATGCGATGCACAGCCTCACTCAGGGGGAAGTGGAACTAGCTGTAAGTAGGTTCATTGGAAGACTAAAACAGACAAGGACTTTAACTATAATCGGTAAACCAGTTACCTTAGACATGGGCAGACTTATCCTTGACCCTCTTGACAATATCTCTCAAACAATTCACCGGGTTGGAGATTATCAGGTTCCCAGCGTGAAAGGGGAACCATCGGTAACAATGTGGGGCTATGGAACTTCCGTTGGTTGGATGTCATGGGTGGCTAGGTTGTATTCATAAAACGCAAGTCGAGTGCCAAATGCACTGATTCCGTGGAGGGTAGGAGTGTTGAGGACAGTTGCGTGATCCCTGAATTGGTGTCTCATCTGTTCGTCCGCTTCTTTGCGCTTCGAGTCATAGGGGAGCGACAGAGGAGGTTTAATCTCTAGGAAAAAAACCGGATGCCAATTGGCCTCCACCAAAAGAGTGCAGTAGGGACAAAACCAATGCTCTTGTGTGAGTTGTCTGGGGCTTCGCACTTGAACTGAGGTAGTACAATGCCATAGGAGCCTTCGATAGAGAAATGGGCGAGGAAATTCATGTGAGTGTCAAAGAAAGTAGATGCTCATGGCTATGAATATCGTTCACGATAGCAGCATTAAAGGACTGATGTAACGCAGTGTACTCAGGCCATGGTACGTGACCGGGTGACCAAAGAGGGTGACCAAAGATTCGTAAGCACTCATCGTCAAGCTCACGTGAGAGCTTACCCATTTGAACAGCCTTGTCAAAGGTCTGGTACGTCTTCTAAGTCTCCGAGTTCAAGGAAGTAACCTTCGTGATATCGCGAGGCTGTACCTCTAATGCAATTAATAGTGCGCAGACTCTTCATCACGAGGCACGAGGCAGTCTGTATTCGCTGACTGGGCACTGCACCATCAAGCACCAGATGCTCGAGTTTCACAACGACATTCACTGCACTTAATCTCATGTCCGCACTGTCTTATTGAACCCAACACTTGGCCCTATGTCAGGCAGGGGACACGCCCCAACGGAATGGCAGGCAGAACGATGTGGTCGACGTGGAGCGACATTTGAGGGCCATTCGCAGAGAGCTTCGCGCAACGGACCGCATCGCTCGTAGTGGGAGCTTCCTTTGTGCCCTTCGGAAATGATGAAGGCGTGCCTGTATTGCATTCGGGGCGGTGTACCCAAGGGTGTACCGGTTTTTGGAGTTGAGATGTGAGAATCGCGCGCAGGCCACTTTCCTCCGCATATCGATGCATGTGTTCGCTCGCGTGTAGCGATGGTGGACGTCATTTTGCTATTCTCAACGATGACAGGGACGATGGCGATGACGAACCCCAGAACTACTTTGCCGGCAGCGAGAGAAGGCACGTCCTCATAGCGTATCGATTCCCAGCTCTTTTCTCATTGCCTTTCAGCAGGCAGAACCCCGACAGGGGACCACCCGATGTCTCTGGTGGCCGAGGGGTCATGCGTGATCCCCTCACACGTGCACTCGACGATCGGGCAGTTGAGCCGGAGCCCGAAGAAGGTGCAGAGATCGAACCCATTCTCGGGGAGCGGATACACGCTTGGTTCTGACGAGGTCGAGAGAACATACGTCCCGGACCCAAGCAGACCCGCAAACTCCGGTCAGTCCCGTCCGTTGTTTACACCGCCACCTGTGTTCCCACCTCTGATGGCGTCACGTCACCAGCTTAACAGACGGCTATGCGCGATCTCACGTTTTGGCGTGACGGCAGCGTTGAAGGTGGGGAACTGCGGCGCTACGACGATCTGGCCCAAACGCAGATTCTATCCGAGATCAACGCCGGGTATCGAATTGCCTCGTTTCACACCGAACTACGCTAATCGACACGCATACATGACAGACGCGCTCCTCCAGCTGTCCTCAACCAGGACATCCCGTAGAGCTCCGTGTTTGGGACGAACCGACGAAGATTACGTGCCGACGTCACGGAGAGGCTTCGCTGGTTCTGGCAGCCGTCTCGGCGGTGCTGTCTCTGAGCCCGCTACGCAACAACAACTCGGAATGTCAGGCGCTTTCCCCGCACTTGGTACCCCACCATCGGTCGCTCCAGCCCCAGCACCGGCAGCTGCTTCGCGGACTCGTGACCCAGAGGCCGTCGCGCCGCGTTTCTCCGTCGATCAGTCAAAACTGACGACTAGCGTACAGGTTCGCCTTGCTGACGGCACCAGGTAGGCTACCTTGGCTGAGTGATGGCACGTTCGCTTATTGTGTTTGTAGGATCGTAGTTCGTATGAATTTAGACTGTGCGCGATCTTCGCAGTTTCATCAACCCGTGAGCGCCCTCCCGTATCCTTTGCGCATCGAGATGAGTTAACGATATTGCATGTAGCTCGCGTCCTAAAAATAACACACGTGCGTATACTATCGGGACGATGTTCCCAAATCGCACACTTGATGATGATAGTTTGACGATCGAAGCTGCTGTGTTGACGAATGGTGTGATCGTGCAGCGGTGGGTCTGAGGCAAGGCGAACGTAATAGGCCTACGGATTGATAGAGGTAGCAATACTGTCCCTGTGCTCATTATCCCGAACTCTGTACTTGTACTCCAGTACTTGAACTCCACGATGCGAGTTTCTCTCCCTGGAGTTATAGTGATGACGTCCAACCCTCCATGTCCTTGTTATCGTCGCCTGTGGGGGACGTAGCTATAAGACGCTCCGATCAGCTCCTTCAGGTCTGTAAATGGGCGGGCATACCTATTCAAAAGCTGTAATATATCACCATCAGCTTCCAGACGAGCTGAGGCTAGGGTTGTAGATAAACGCGGCAGGAGAAACGTTCAGGCCAGTCGGGTCTGCTTGTTCAAGTCGGGGGAGATTAATAAATGAGCACGCCATCTCCGTTGCCTTGTGGGAACCTGATGGAGAAAATGGCGGGAAGCTTATGAGCTATCCGACTCGCTTCTGTTGTTAGATAGACGGACAAGGTCGCTGAGGGGGTACTGGTCTAGAAGCGGCAGGACGCAATCTGTCCGCTGCTGCTGCATCAATCTCATAGATTTGCCAGTGCTACTCATTCAGGAGCATCTGGCAGTAATGCCAGTGTGCACACTGTGTGCATTTTAGATTAGTCACACATCTGTCACCTTTTGGGTGCTCCTGAGGTGAGATTTGTCCCTGTAGCTCAATCACCTCAGATCACTGAGTCCAAACTTTCTATGCATAGTACCTTCAATGTATGTTATTTCCCCAGGGAAAAAAAAAGTATGTGGAAGTATTGAGATCAGTGGGATCGGGAGGGTCTGGACCTTGGTCAGGATGGCTGCATTGGACCATGTGCCGATGTTTTTGACTTTTTTGTGCCCAGAAATTCAGACAGATCTTTCTTTTTGATTTATGATCTTCCATCTACAATCGGTACTTCATCTACCTTTTTTTTTTGGGATGAGATAAATGGGAAAGTGTCGATAGAGACAAAATTTAAAGTGCAACAATGTGAGTACATGTAAAAAAGCTTTGGTAGCACAGTACAGTAGTATATTGAATGCGCCCGTGCAACGTAATCATAGCAGACGTTGGCATAAAATCCCGGGTCTGCAACTCTTCTTCAGTTTCCACACCACACCTACATCGAAGGACTACCACCGACGAGTTAGAGGCAACTCTACCGCATCATCTCTGTAATAAGCACATCTGGCGCACTTAAGGTAGCAGGCGCTCCAAGATCCGCTTTCGAATTTCCCGTGCATAATTACGTGGGTGGCAGGTGATGAGTCGTCCTCACACTCGCGGGCGATCCCAACCTGCTTTGCCCAGATGCAGTACTTGTCCACTTCGGTCATGTAACCTTCGTTTTCACTGAACCACTCTGATGGCGTTCCGTTTGTAGACTCCGCTTCGTATAAGGCAAGGGCCTCTAATTCCTCCTCTTCTGCTCTTACACGCCAATCATCAATTTCATCGCCAGATGAAGGAGACGATGGGTGAAGGCAGACATGGCGTCGGAGCTGGCGCTTCGACCCAAAGGTTTGGTCGCAAACACCACAGGTATTACCGTGACGTTGCTGTTTAGGGGCTACCGGGGGCACATCCTCAACTGCAACTGCCTCGGGTCTGTCGAACGAATCCATGTGATCCGATTCGCACTTGGCAGCACGACGCGGTACCTCACGGCCTTGAATAAGCTGCGTATGGTGAATACGGAGGGTCACCTTCGTCTATGAGCGCAAGGGGGTTGATTAGGCGAACGGTAAGGGTGATGCTGTAGTTCAAGACGAACCTGGAACATACTAAGCGCATGGGATAACATGGTGTCGCAATGCTTGATCTTCAATAGAATGTCCCCACGCATGAACACCTTCTTGATTCTTGATGACCCAGCACACTCCTTGAGTGCTTCCCCAATACCCTCCAGGTCACTTGTGGTGGGTTAGAGGACGTCGGCAGGTGCTTAGGGTAGACTCGACACACCGTTGAAGGTGCTGCAAGTCGCCTTGCAAAGGGACAAGATCCTTTTTGCCAAGCATTTCGCACGACTTCCCTACGCTGATAACAAGACTTGCAATGTCGACGAGTTTCTGCGCCACTACCACCCACTCCGCTTTGCAGAGTCGAATCTCCTAATCGCGGGAACGATTAAAAGGGTCTCTCTAAATAGTGAAAGGACACGTACATCGTACACTTGGATGTAATAGAGCAGCATCCCAGCAATCGCGGAGATACAGGGGACCTTGGACACCAGGGAACTCGCCTCCTTGAGCACGGCGAGCGACATTGTGATTTCAGACTTGATGATGTCGGCAAGTCCACCAACTGCATTCGATGTCGCAGGGCTCGGTATATCACGGTAAGCTAACGAATATCAAGACAGTTACAGAAAGTAGGTCATACGCTGCACTCACAAATTAAAGCCCTAGACGACATTTTGTAGACGACGGTGAGAAGGAGAAGGAGAAGGAAAATAAATACAGCTACGGTGTCACGTTGGGCGTGCGACGCCGCACAGCCTCAGTCAGGGGGAAGTGGTGCTAGCTGTAAGCAGGTTCATTGGAAGACTAAAGCAGACAAGGACTTTAACTATAATCGGTAAACCAGTTACCTTAGACATGGGCAGACTTATCCTTGACCCTCTTGACAATATCTCTCAAACAATTCATCCGGTTGGAGAACATCAGATTCCCAGCGTGAAATGGGAGCCACATCGGTAACAATGTGGGGCCGGTGAACTTCCGTTGGTTGGATGTCATGTGGCTAGGTTGTATTCGTAAAACGCAATTCGAGTGCCAAACGCACTGACTCCGGGAGGGTAGGAATGTTGAGGACTGTTGCGTGATCCCTGAATCGGCGTCTCACCTGTTCATCAGCTTCTTCGCGCTTGGAGTCATAGTAGGGGTGCCAGTGACACAGGAGGTTTAATCTCTGGGGAAAAACCCCCCGATGCCAGTTGACCTCCACCAGAAGAGGGACACATCAAAGCTCTTACGTGAGCTGTCCAGGGCTTCGCACTTGAACTGAGGTAGTACAATGTCATAGGAGCCTTCGATAGTGAAAAGGGTGAAGCAGAGTCATGTGAGCGGGCCAAAGAAAGTAGAAGCCCATGGCCGTTCACGATAGCGGCATTAAAGAATTGATATAAGGCCGCCGCAGTCACGCAGTGTACCGAGTCAAGCCATGGTACAACAGCCAAAAAACAACAGCCAAAAAAAGTAAAAATTTCTCATCGTAGGCTCACGTGAGAGCTTACGCTCTTACCCATTTGAACACTGCAGCAGTGCAGCGATGTCGCGTATACTGTACCTGTACTGTAATGTAATTACCATTGCTTAGACTCTTCATCACGAAGGCGCGTGGTAGTCTGTATTCGCTGACCGCTCTGAGCATCAACCGAGCATCAGACACTCGAGTTTCACCATGACATTCACCGCACTCAAGCTTACGAGTTACGTCCGTACTGTCTTACGAAACCCAACACTCGACCCTGTGACAGGCAATTAACGCATGCGGACGAAATGGTTGACAGAACGATGCGATCGACGAGAGTCACGAGACGCCAAATTGGCGAGCTATTCGCAGAGAACACGCACGAGGCACGCATAGCTCGCAGTGGGAGCCCTCTTTTAAGTTGTACACTTCGGAATTGGGCAATGACGGCGTGCTGGATTCGGGGCGGTGTACCGGTTTTTGGAGCTGAGATGAGATTTGAGAAAATATTAATGGCGCATGCGCCCCGCTTTCCTCCGCATATTGACGCGACGTGTGCTTGGCAAGTCACGGGTTCGTTTGTCTGGTACGGCATGCTAGTGATCATGGGTCCAGTATCCTTTGTCTTGCTATTGCTATGAAAGCGTCGCGCCCTACTGGCAGCCAATCGCATTTCCACACCACAGCCACAGATCCGCGGACATCGCACCTGCAGTAAGGTTGGAAGCGCAAGCCGTAAAACTCTGCCGAGGAAGTTCCGGTCTCATATCCCACCTGGACTCCAAACAGGAAAGTCGGTTCCGGAGGGCCACAATCTGAGCTCGACTGGTTGCTGCGTCCGGCACGCTTTGATCTCTATTGGCGGTCTGATGGGCGTTGTCCTGCGTTCTGTACCTACACTCTCCGCAGGATCAAAAGAAGCTGCTAAGTTGTTTGTGTGCTCCTCCCACCATTGTGTACATGCCGAGAATACAGTATCCAAAAAGGTGAAATTGGCGTACAGTGTATATATATCGATTGACGTGGGAATGTAACAAATCTCAATGTATCGAGATTGGAGTCGTCATCATTGAAGCGGCCAACCAGGCCATGACGTTCATAAATAGCACGAGCATGCCCACTCCTCGGGCGGACAGACGACGATACAGATCCGCAATATTTCACATGAAAGAGAATTTCTAGAAGGGAGCAGACTCGGACGGGGATCACCACACGGGATAAGACCTGGGTGCGCCCTGGAAGAGTAAGAGGGGAGTGAAACGACCGTTCTTTGAAAATGAGTGTAGCACACTGGCAACGGATTGCTGCCGATTATAGTTTACAAAAAAAAAATCCAAAAAAACGTACAGTGCAAGGTATAATCGCTGCATGGAATGCACGTCGTGCGTCGAAAGTGAAACAAAACAAAAAAAACTTCTGCTTGGCGACCATATTTCATCAGCTCGACTGAGCAATAGCAACGCCGATTTTGCGGTGATCCATAGAAACATCGCCCTTTTCCTGGGAGGGATAGTGGGAGGTTAAGTCGGAGTTGACGGAATTTCGAGTATCAGCCTGGGAGCCGTAATCCGGTGGTGTATAGGGACGATTGGTGAGGTAACCATAAGAATATTTCCTAAGAGGGATTGATTAGGCAACAATCGCAAAGCAACGAGGACGAGAAGCACGAACATCCAGACGGGGATGATTCCCCCGGGCGGGATGACCCATGGTTCGGCTTTGCTATAGTCTGACGGCACGATGCGCTCGCCAGTCACTTTACGGAGGAGCCAAGGTAAACCATTGAGCAAGATGTATGAGATGATTCCTGCAATGACTCCGTACGCGATGCTGCATGGCGGTTGTCAGTTTCATTCCGGGACAGGGCATTTTGCAGATAGAGGACGTACTTATACGAGAGTGGGATGATAATAATGGTGAGGAACGCGGGAACAGCGTCTCCCATATAATCCCAATTGATCTCTCGTACATTGCGAGCCATGAGTGTTCCGACAATCACAAGGGCGCCGCCGGTGGCCCATGAGGGGAGACTGGCAAAGATGGGGGCGAAGAAGACCGAGACGAAGAAAGCGAGACCGGTTGTCATCGCCGTGAGACCTGTCTTTCCGCCCTCTGCGCGAGCCAATCAACCAAATTGTACCATGAAGAAGGCTGAACAAACGACGCACCAGCAATACCCGTCGCACTCTCGATGAAAGCTGTAACGGGACTGGTTCCCAGAAGCGCGCCAATCGAGATAGAGAATGCATCGACGCAGTACGCGACCGTGCTGCGTTCAAAGTCCATCGTGACCGGGTCCCGCAAGCCCGCAAATTTGGCCATCGAGTATAGCGTCCCGGTCGTGTCGAGGATGTCAACATAAAGCATGGTCGCAAGGGCATACCATACTTTGCCATTCGAGTAATTGTAATCAATGGCGTTTCCGATGTGCTTGAGGGGGTGGAAGGCCACGACTTTCTTGAAGAAATCGAATGAGGCGTCACCGTCGGCGGTATAGGGGAAGGCAGTGACGCTTGTTCCACGGGGCCACGAGATAATAGAGGTCAGGAAGATACCGATAAGGATGGCGCCCTTGACGTGATACATCATGAGAAAGACTGTCAAGATACTGCACCCGATAGTCAGCAGCTATCAGTGATAGGCACACTTTGAACCTACCCTCCAGTGAAGATACCGAGCCACATTGTGGGGCTACGCATCACGACGCTATCGCAATACCCTGGAAGGTTGGGGAGATAATGCTCTGGTGTGCAACCTCCAAGGCCCACGAAATTGTTGGTGTCGCCACCAATGACCCCGAGACCGCCAGATGCTACAAGGGGAGGTTAGAGGTACATCTCGGGGGAAGAGAGGATAGCGTACAAAGTCCAATGAAACTGAAGACATGTTATTAAGGGGAGGGGACACACAAAAAGAACGTCACGTACGCAATGAAGAGGCCAATTCCGGCACCGACCGAGAGAACGAGTGACTGTGGCATGATACGCGCAAGCCATTGACGGAGGCCGAGTAAAGACAAAGCGAAGAAAATCCACCTGTCCAAGACGATCAGGCACGTAATCCTCGGTTTGGAGATGACCTGGCGTACCCTTCCATGAAAACAGCTGCAAGTGCTTCGCGGTATGGAACGATACCAGTTCCATGGAAGCCAACGATGGAATAGGTGAACTTCGGCACGACTTTAGCTGCGGTTGCAAATGGGAAATGATTTCCATACATATGCGTTCAATCCGAGGCCCGGGGCCAGACCGACGGGAAGATTGGCAAATAACCCCATGAGGAAACTCGACAGTGCGGAGATCGCCGCCGTGGTGGTGATAAGGTCTCTTTCGACCTCGTCGACGCATGCCAGATATGTCGCATCTGAGCTGCAGCCGTCGCCAGTTGGGCACACGCAGGTGCCTCCCGTGTCAGAGAGAATGGACGCGTTGACGGATATCTTGTGTAGGATAGCACGTCAGATTCACAACGCTACTGGAATAGCAAGATATGACGGACGATGTACGCCATCGCAGCCTGAAGGAGAAACAATGGGGGTTAGCTACAGGAGGTATATCGGCATTGACACGAGCAACACGTACCCATGTTGTGATGCCTGCACGAATTTCTGTCTGCATTGTTACTAGTGAGTGATGAAGATCAAGTGAAGAGATTGAAGACATACGAGGAAGCGAGAACCTCGTCGCTCGTTGGCGACACCAGACCCCTCGAGTTTAAACCACCGGCCGACGAAAGAATCGGCCACCTATACGAATCAACCATAAACGCTAAGATAGTCGTGAGGAGGAACATTGGCGTACGAAGGCATTGATCGCGTCGAAAACAGGCATGTCCACAAGGAGCGCAGAAGAGCCAAGGAGGAGGGGCGAAGGGGGATGGGAGAAAGGGTCTGAAGAAGAAGTCAAGTAAATATAAATTAGGGAGACGTGCCAGGGACCCAATAGAAGGAATCGAAAGGGTAGATATGGCGCCGAGTTTCATCATATCTCCAGAAGCCGGCAAACAGGTTCTCCCGATTGACTCTACCACCAGATCCTGCGGTTGAGACTGATTACCTTACTGGCGTAACCCCGAAAAGCAGCGGATCTCTGTGACTGGAAGGAACACCCTTCCATATAGTACTACTGTTCTTGGAAGCCTTCGTGGAGCTACTACTACCGATGACATTGACATAAGAGCGCAAATTCAGAAAATAAGTGAATGTGCTGCAGAAACATTCCAGAGGAAAATGATACGTCGTGCACCGTGTCAGTCACGTAGATGGATAAACTCTCTTATCGTTAAGCGCCGGTCTGAGCCCTTTCAGACGTTTCGTTTATCACCCACTAATGATCGAGACAGGTGGTATCTCTCTACACCTTAAGCGTCAGTACCTTCTTTACTATCCGAAAGTGGGTTCTATCGAAGTCTCTTTGGTTCATATCGCAGTCCTAAAGTTAGGTGCTGACCGGCGCTGACCCACTCTGGCACAGCTTGAGTATCTCGGCCGACGTGATGTCAAATATGAACGTCAGGCGCTTAGTTCTATGGTAAACGCCCAAACCCCGCATGGGATGGGGTGCTGTGCTCAGCAGATGCTCAGCACCGTACACTTCCGGTCCGGGTGGCATCATACTGTTCTTGACTGCTGAGACAATGTCCCGAGACTCGGAGTCGGAGTCGGGAGGACCAGGAACACCGGACTGCCGTTTTTGGAACTCAAGCAAAGTGTTCGGTGTCCTTATCCCGACTCGGTCGTGCGACCATGTGCGACCACATGGTCGCACAACAATGCTTGGCACAATGGGCTTGACTGGGGCGCACACTTTTTCCAGCCGTGTGTTGCAAGGCAACTCAGTTGCAACGAACATGATCCCTAACTCACCCCCCGACTCGTCCAAGGTTGGCAGGGAGAACTCGTTTCCATAGATCAACCCTCGATCGGTCTTGCGATGGGAAGGGGTGAGAATATAGTAGACAGCTCACTGTATTCTGATTCGGTGCTTTTTTCTCATAACGTCGAGGGTGGTTCACTATATATAGCGTCGTTATCCTTGTCGTTATCTCTGGCCCCTGGTGTCCCTCATGGCTCCAGAAGATACACCGTATGGCGCACCAAAGGCACCAAAGGCGGCGTCCCGAATGGCTCCGCAATATTAGGAGCCGAATAGAGAACGAATCAAACATAATATATGTCCCGCATCGCACAGCACACATCACGCGATACGTGCATATGACATTCATGAAAGAGGCATGGGAAAAGCGCGATGATGTGCAAAATAAGAACAAGAGAGACCTAAAATAAAGCAGAGTGTGCCGACCTCAGACCTTTCTTTAGAAAATAAATGCGCAACGAGGAAATTTTCATCGAAAGAAAATTGCACGCCGCGGTTGAGAAACTGAGGTCGACTCAGTACGATGGGTACCGACGCTTGCGCGTACCCTCCATCAGACAGCAGGCGAAGTGGGCCGGAAGGAGTCGAAAGCAGTGCGAGACGTTGTCCTCGGCCACCACGGTATGGTAAGCGGGGCTGCACGGGGAAACAGACGGGGAAACAGCGGTGGCGAGATACGGAAAGCCGGAACGATTCTTCCTGTCTGATTACGTAAATGTACACAGAGATTTGACAAGCGGGAATCCTGCGGGAATCGGTTCAAAGTGCCTTATGTGGCCTCAGAACAGCGCACTATCGAAGCGCAGGAGTTGCACACATGGAATCTGTCCTCAGTTAGGAGAGGGACCCCACGCTTTGGGAAGCAAAGCTGTCAGCACGTCCGATAGTGACTTAAGCGGATGTTGGCAACGACCAGGTGATGCCAGTGTCCGCTTTCGCAGTGGGATTAAGATGCATGATTGTGTTCCGGCCGTGATGCAACTCTCGACGGCTATCTTTCCCCTGCGTTTTCAAGTCCCCGTTGGAAGCGGTGGCAACTGCTAAGGCGGGGGAGTTGGTAGGGACGCCGTTGTGGGGTGGGGTGACCTTGTTCAGAGCCAGCGGGGAAATTGGCGACGGACGTAGAAGTATCCGAGTGGCTGTCCAACACGGAAACGAGTCGCGTGGCGTCGAGAATTAATGAAGGCGTGAGCTCGTGGCTGATGGGTCAACCTGATCGGTTTCAGGTCGGGGACCTCGAACATCTTGAGGAGGTATTGTGTACTAGTAGCCGGATATCAACACATCTGGGGCGGTGCCAGCAGTGGTAGCAACTTGTGTGTGGAGCAGGACCGTACGAGCGTGCCAAGGACAGCGCTATCATAGTGCCGTAGGACACGGTCAATGGTAGTGTCACGGCAGTATCGTATGCGGATGTGAGAAGCCCAGACATTAATTTAGCAGGTGCGCTGTAATGCCAGGGCCGTTGCTATTAGTACGGTAGCAATTTCGAATTGGCCACGACGTTGATGGCTGGACAGACAAGACCACACTTTTCGGAGCATGTCGGAGCATGGCCGCACTGTGACACTAGGGTCAGGGGCGGTATTGTGGTTGGCATTGTTCCCATTCCATGGCGTTTTGAGCGATTGCAATCGTGGACCAGATGAATGCCCAATAAGCGCCCTACGCCTCAGCAACCGCATATGGGCGCTTATGGTCACCGCAACGACCTCTCGGAGTCGGCTCGGACGCAAAAGTGAAGCGAAATTTACAGTATACAGTCGAACCCCTCATAACCCATACCCCTTAAATGCATATTATCCAATATTTCCGCATCCCAAATGTATCCCAAATGACCATAGGCAGGTAGGCTTAGGGCCATAGTTTAAGAATTAGGGGCTATTGGTTTAGGGTGATATAAGTAGCAGTCAAAAAACCCTCAAAAGTGGGTATGGGTTATGAGGGGTTCGACTGTAGTAATAAGTCGCACTCGAAGATCGTCAGAGTAAAGCATGGCTTTGTCGTAAGCTCTCCAATCAGCGGCGGGAGAATAAATTCGAATTCCGCTGACCCACTGTATCGCTCTCCTCTCATCGGCCGCCGTATTAGTGTGCACGTCTGCAGCCTATCGTTACAAGCTGCACTATACTAGTAGATTTTCTAACTCGTTCGTCAGCTACGGGGAGCGCCTTGATAATGCTGGAAGCGTACCCAGCGCTTTCGGTTCGGGCAGTGCCTTGAGCTGTGCAGGTGACAGAAGGCGGGCGCGTGGCCAACTTAACGCCCAACTCATACCCCCTCTCTATCCCTCAGCACGCTATCCCTATATACCCGCGTTAGAGACCCCGGAACATTGCTAGCAACTCCCTTGCACAAGATATGGAGTATCAATATCCGTGCGTGAATGCCGCTCAACAGTAGACTTCCTATTAGTGACCCACTGCTGTAGGCCAGGGCCCTTAGCGTGCGTCGATTTCTTATTTTTTTCGCGACGTTCGATTGAAAATCACGCTCTGACAGCACTCAGCACACCGCAACGCAAGAAAGTCCGTCAGAGTTAAGTATTGAGGTAACTGGTATGCGCTCATATCCTGATCCTACGAAGCGTGTTCATTGTCGTTCTTAGTCGTTGAAGCAGACAACCTCCCCCATATTAAGAGATGGCTGCGCATGAAGAGGCGGTTTTACGTTACTGTAACTTACCAGGAAACGACGACGAAGTTAGCGAGCGCAAAGTTTGACGGACAGACGGCGAGATGGAGATGGAACAGGAAACTTGATACCTTGTGGGAGATATCTTTTGTAATCCTAGTTTTCCGGCTGATAGCTGTTCTCAGTTCTGTAAAGCCGCCTTCGCCGTTTACGCTACGTCTGTATGCGAAACGTTTTCTGCATAGCGATATGCTTGTTGGAAAAACGCAGGAGATACTACCACCCGCCGGGCCCACAAGTGGTTCGTGTATTCGATTTCTCGTTCATTCTCCCCGGCTGAACATCTCTCATACAGACCTTTCTATTGATCTTACCAAGGAACAAGCTGGGCAGTCGACGCAGCCGGTCAAGCTCCATCTAAAGGTCACTGTGTCGGTAGTCACCCGACCCTCAAACAGCAGTCCCACCAACCCCTTCCCAAGATCAGCCCACCCCTACCCTATTGCGCCGGATGCGAGACCCACCCCAAGCCCGACCCCCAGTCCGATGAACCATATGCCGGCGAACGTGACACCCGACCCACGCCCTCCCGCTGGTCCCACGAACCCCACCACGCCGTTTGCGGGACCAGGTGCAAGTTTCCCCGTCCCCAGCCCCATCGCTCCGCACGCGAGACCCGAACCGATCCTGACACCTGCTCCCTCGAACCATGTCCCGATACACGCCACACCCGACCCACGTTTTCTCTCTGGTTCCACCAACTCCCGGACGAACGTGGCATCTACTTCGAGCTCTTCCGTCAACCACACGAACTCCGTCGCGGCGAGCGCGTCATACTCTCCAATCGTTCCCCCCAAACCCACCAGGCCGATAGTGGTGAACCCAGCATCCAGTTCGAGCTTGTCCCCTAATCCCGCCGACCGTAGCGCGTCGACCCCGAGATCTAGTCCACGCTTGGCCGCCAGTATCGTCAACGACAACGCGTCGAGAACGCACCTGTCAGGCCCCTCTACACCGGAATTCGAACCTACTATCCGTAATATCATCCCGACGGTGGAGCGGCGAGCCCCTAAACCCGCCACCCCCACAACGGCCAGCCCGAATCACACTCCTTCTGCCGGCCCCAGCACGTCGAGAGCGCAACCCCCCGCCGCCTCTACCTCAATTATCCCGGCATTTGAACCCGAATCTGATATCGATGAGATCATCCAGACTGTTGAGCGGTCTGTACACCAATCCGAAGTTTAGTTCTTTATGCTCATCTGAACGATTTAGATTCCGTATTTTGTCAGTTGGTCGGGTCAGTTACTTTGTACCCAGTCTCTTTATCCTGCCAACGCCCCTCTCTTTTAGTCTGGTGTTGGAAAGTCGTCCCTGATCAACCGTGTATTCGGTATCGACGCGGCGGTAAGATCCTGTCACTTCAGGCTAACAATAATTAACAGTCGTCGGTTGTAGCAAGTTGAGAAACATAGACCGGGAGCAGCAGATATCCAACGAGAATTCGTGTCACCGCAGAACCAATATTTCGTCCTTCACGATTCGCAAGGCTTCGAACCAGGAGATCTCTCCAATTTCGAAACTGTGAGCAAATTTGTCCAAGAGCGATCAGGACCGGAACTGCCACTGTGTGAAAGAATCCATGGGTTATGGTGCGTCAAGTTCTGCTTTCCTCAACCGATGTCCTTTTCACCGTCATCAGGCTCTGTACCGAGACTCCTACTGCCGGCGGACGTGTCTTTGAGACGGGAGACGAGAAGCTACTCCAGTTTGCACATAAGTACCAAGGTACGTTTTTGACCTCCTCGTCTTATTACTCCTCAATCGATTGGTGATTATCAATCAGTTCCCCTTGTAATTGTCTTCACTCAGTACGACCGACTAGTGAGGACGAAAGCGGCTGAGCTACGAGAAGACTACCCACAGATGGACCAAGATAAGCTGGATGAACTGAGTTTGAAGGATGCTCAGGAGGCGTTTGACGTCTGTCTGCAATCACTGCAACGTTCGATGAACCGCCTCAGGATCCCGATGCCTCGTCATGCCAGGGTTTCAGGTGCGTTTCTACTGATGTACTCTAGTTGTACTGTCTGGTATTAACCACTTGCTAGTTCGTCCGGGTCATCGAGAAGATATATCGGAGCTCGTTAAAGTCACTAGGGATATTGTGAAAGAGCGAGTCAAGGGTGACGCCTGGATGTTGTGGGCGATAGCTCAACGAGCAAGTCTCCCACTCAAAATTGAAGCTTGCGTTACGTAAGTTTTACGTGAACTTTAACACTTATTCATGTTTATTCACGTTTGAAAAGCAAGGGCATCAATCGTATGTACCTCAGGTGTCCAACCGGGAGCGCTTGAATAACATTATCTCAGATTACCAACGCGCCCTTATGTGCGGTTGCGCGCCTGGAGCAGCACCGTTGTTACTTCGCCGCTGCCTCCTGAAAGTTCACAGAGATATCATAACATGTTGGAACTTCAAGGGCGAGGTACTGAACTGCTGAATATTCAGGCAGGCTACATTAGCTGACTTATTCACTAGAATCTCAACAGTGCTGAATTTCGACAACTGATGTTATGTCTTGTCCAAGATGTCTATACCAGACCCGGGGTCTCAAGGTCTGTACAGCGACACATACTCACGTGACGACGTTTTCTGACCTTTCTCTCAGTGCTCCAGCTGTTGATGTTATTAACCAATTTGTGACGCTCGCCACCTCTGCCTCGGCTCCGATCGCGCCGCCTGTCGCCATCCTAGGCTTGACATATGCCTTTGTGAATTGGCTTTCCACGACGACTCTCGAGAACGCGTACGCACCACCTTTACCTATCCTTCGATTCTGTTCTGATTCTTATTGGCGATGTTTAGAGCCTCGGTCCAACGACTGCTAATCGCATACATTGTGGATCTCATTCACGTTTTGACAGAGCTGTTCGACATAACCCTTAGGCCCGATTTGGCGCTCTCGACGACCTGGATGGAGCTCCGAGAGGCGTTCGAGGCTTACGAACGGTCTCGCTCACGGCAACGTATCCACAGGGACATTTGTTCGACGACGGTGGAAGGTGATCCCCTGACGGGAGATGGCATTAGTAGGAAGGTCTGGGACTTGCTGCGGGACGTCGTGAAGTCGAGATAGCGATCTCTTTCGAAGTAGCACCTTGCTTCATATTTATTGAGATTTCATGTCGTTATAGTTGCTTCTATGACAAAGGATGCGATCGATTCGAAATACTACACTGTAATCGCGCTGATATGACGCTAGGAATCGCGTTCTCATCTCAATTTCGGATGCTGACCAGCGCTGACTTGGCGCTGAGTCGCTCATAATCCATCTTTCCGTGTTGGTCCCGCGGGCCCCTAACATTTTGATGAAAAGAGAGACAAGCCCTCTCTGTGAGGGCTCTGCACTCTGAGAGATACCGTATCTCGTTGGCGTCGATTTCACTATCGGTCGGATATCTCGGATATCTGAAGCTGACCGGGTTACCGGTATCGCAAGGTGCTCTCAAAGCGGTCTACGCACTGGAATAACTTCAACTGAAAGGCCAACACGAGGACTCTAGAATTTACACGGAATCGAACGCCTCTGCTACTCAAGTTGTCACTACTATCTCCCATAAACACGAGTCCAATGACTAGCATCGGCCCGTGTCAAGCAATGATTCGTCGCCTCGCGTCGCTGGCACTCCCCAACACATCGCACCTTGCAAGAACCCCATTCTTAAGACTTTACTACTACGTTGTTTCCACCAGTGCCTTTTCTGGTCCAAGTTCAGGTCGGTATTTAAAGGCACAGCATCGCGCAACATACGGGCAATGTTGAAACAGGTGGTATGAGTACAGTACTCTATGTTGGTGTCCCTTACAGTGAACCTGTGAGACACCAGCACGGCCGCGGGACGTCGAGATTATGATTGCCGATCTTGGTGTTAGGTGCTAGGGGTAAAAGGAAAGGTGCGGGTGCTTGTTCCAACATGACTGGATGGATCTCATTTTCACCAAGACGAGACAGAGTTCACTCGAACAACCAAGTACCGAGTTTGCAAGATGGGTCCGAAAACAGGATCACAGTACGCGGTACTTGGTCAATCTCAGCTGCCGGCGCGGGGATCATCAGCCCATGAGAGCCTTTCCATTTTCTTCGTGTGTGATGTGTCCGAATCGTCGCACTAGGAGGACGATGAGACTCGCATTTTGACTTACAGGACAATGCGCTCAAGTTGGTATCAAAGTACTCCGCATTACCAGCACCGCGATACGCAGTGGTACATACAACCCATGCCCTTACTTTCCCGAGATTGATATACATAAATGTTTCCAAAAATGTGAATGGAGAATCCGTCGTGCAAGCGTCATGTAGACCGGGAGATGTCCCAGTGTATCAAGGAAAACGCGGTCGCGATGGAGTCATCCCGTGACTGAGAATATCCGCGGTGACTTTGACGAGGTCCGTGACATCTTCTGGATAGTTCGGACGAACTGCGAGCGGTCAATAACCAGATAAAACACCCATCGAACGAACGTACCTGAAACTTTGCAATAGCGCGGCATTGGGACTTTGAGATATCGCGTGATTGTCTTCTCGACCAGACCCAAGCATTTCACAAATGCTAGCCGGGCATCTTCCTCATACCGCTCAACGTCCGTTATTCCCTCGTCCTCTTCCAACTCAGCCTTCTTCGTTCGCACCAGTCGGTCGTATTGGGTGAATACAATTACAAGGGGGACTGATTGATAATCGCCATTCGATCAGAGTTTAAGAAAACGGAAGACCGAAGCGCACCTTGGACTTCATGAGCAAACGCTACTAACAACTCGTCTCCTTTCTCGAACACACGACCTCCGGCGGGCGGTGTCTCTGTGCAGAGCCTGATGGTAGTGAGAGGTATACCCGTAGAATACAAGAGAACGACACGCACCATATCCCGTGGACCCGGTCCTCCGGAGGGACTTCGGGCTTTGATCGTCGCAAGATAAAGTCACGGACAATATTGTAATTCACGAGATCTCCTGGTTCGAAGCCATTAGAATCATGTAGAACGAACTGTTTGTTCCATGGTGAGACGTAGGTCAGTTCGATATCCGTTGTTCCGGTTTTGAGGTGTGAGACGTTCTGCAATCGGACGATTAGTCGTTGTTCATCCGGAATAACGATATCCTACCGCTGTGGTGATACCGAGTACACGGTTAATCAGCGATGACTTTCCAACACCAGACTGAAGGAAGAGTTTGTGTGGTTGGAAGATGGAATAAGAAGCACTAGAATCACTAACCCGACCGACTGCGAGGACACGAAATCTAAATCAGTTGGTGAGCAGAGACATCTCATGTCCTTAATAATGTACTGACCGCTTATCCGTCTTGACTTCATCGATATGGGTCACGGATTCCATGGTAACTGGGGCAGTATGGGCTGGTGCACCTCAGTCAACACGAGGCAGGAGGCGCCAAATAGCATCATGCGTGTGAGAAAAGACACGTGAGGGACACGCGGAAGGAGTTCGATTGATCGACGATTACAAGTAGTACTTCCGATACTTCCGACCTTCTCGAATGGATCGCCAACCGAGCAGCCAACAACCGCGTTGCCGAATTCCAGAAATCCAGTTGCGAGTCCTTATAGTAGGAAGGGCAAATGCTGGAAAGACATCGATCTTACAAAGGGTCTGTGAAACGACGGAAAGCCCCATCATTTACCGGAGACATTTTGGGGCTCGGGGGTCTGAGAAGGTACGTAGTACAACCTTTTTATCTACAGACCGATCTAACTGCGGACCAGGTTAAACTTGACCCGTCCATTGACGTTCGTGATGATATTAGTTTTCTTTCGTTGCCCTAAACATGGAACTATCAGCGAGGCGAGCACACAATCGACGATGAGCTTGTGTTCTCCAATCACACGGGTTACGTTTTTCACGACTCTCGCGGAATCGAGTGTGGTAGCACAGAGGAACTCAAGATTTTGCAAGAGTTCATTCGACGCAAGTGTGAAGAAAGGCGGCTGCACGATAGGCTGCATGCGATATGGTTTGGACTTCTCAACTGTTCACATTTGCGACGACTGAGAGACGTATTCTAAGGTATTGTGTCCCAATGGACAACCAACGACCACAGCTCGATCTCAAATTTTACAAGGACATCTGTCCCGACCGGAATGGTGAGTCGTCACAAACAATTACGACTGTATTTAACTCGTTACTTCGAAGTTCCCGTCATTGTGGTGTTCACCAAATACGACCAGTTCTTGCGGAATGTGGAAATGCATTTGGTGGATTATCCAAACGAACACCCGGATAGCAGCTTGAGCGTATCTAAAGTGGCCGAGAAACGATTTCAGGAGTATTACCTGCGTCTACTACCTGGTGGCGTTAGATTTGTACTCTTAGAAAGTGAGTTTCAGTTCGAATGCCAGGATTATATGCCGATGACGCTCTTTGGCAGAAATACACAGGGAAAATATGTGCTGCGATGACCTTATGGAGGAGACAGCCATGGCATTGAATGAGGATATCCTCGCATTGATGCTTTCAGCCGTTCAGAGGGGTAATGTAGAATTAAGTGTTAAAATAGCTTTGAACCGGTGAGTGCCCTAGCTGGGTGGATGAAGTGAGCAATGATCTCAACACACATGCAGTGTCAGTTCTACTGATCCTGGGTTCAAGGTGAAAGATTTGGAGGCTACGGATTTAGTTCGGGAATGTGTTCGCCCATTTGCATACATCTGGGTAAGTAATGATAGACATTGTTTCTTGATACATGCCTTTAATAGTTGATGTTGCCGAACTTGTAGTTGGTGAGTGATACTTCTTACTTACATATTCAGATTGACTGACTTCATTGTGCTGGTACTCTCCTCTTCAGTTTGTAAGTACTAAGTAGTTGCCATATTTACTGTTTATCTCGGTGTTTGTCTGACAATGTCTGTCCCCAACTCTTCAGTCTGTGAGTGTGACTTTACCTCACTGCACTGGGACTTCAAACCTGCTGATATCACCTGTCCTTGGCTATCTAGGTTGTGAGTAGTTTCTAGCCCTTGCTTCATTCCAGTCAGGTAACATTGCTGATGCTTGGCTGTCCAGTTTGTGAGCAACTGCTGTGCCTCCCTGTTTCAAGGCTGCTGATGAAACTTGTCCTTGACTCTCTAGATTGTTTGTGGCTGTTCCACCTTGTTCTGTTTCCACCCTGCTGATTTTGTTATGCTTGGCTGTCCAGTTGGTGAGTGATTGCTATGCTTTGTACATTTTCTAGGCCACTGATTCTGCACTCTGCTCTTCAGGAAGTGAGTGACTTCTATGCCTTTTTTCAAACTTGCTGATGAATTCTGTGCTCAACTCTCTAGGAAGTGAGTGGCTACCCTACCTTACTGCAGTTTCAGCCTGCTGATCACACCTGTTTGTTGCTTGCTAGGATGTATGTTGCTGCTGTGCTGCACTGCATTTAAACCTGCTTACAAATATCTCCTTGGCTCTTCAGGAAGTGGGTGGTATCCATTTCTTAATATTTCAACCCTTGCTGACTATGCCTGTGCTCTGCTATCCAGAATGTGAGTTGCTGTGCCCCCATGTATTTTAAGCATGTTAATTGTACCTGTACTCTGCTGTAGTTGGTAAGTTACAACCATGCCTCACTATGCTTCAAGACCACTAAAAATGCATATGCTTGGGCTCTTCAGGATGTAAGCAGCCAGTTGACTCTGTTTTAAGCCTGCTAATAAAGGTGGTGCTTGGCTTTCTAGCAAGTGAGTGGCTGCCTTAGCTTACTGCTTTTCAAACTAGCTGACAACACCTGTCCTTTGCTTTCCAGTTTGTGAGTAATAGCCATGCTGCTGCACTTCAAGCCTGTTGACTATGTATGCCCATGGCTCTCTAGTTTGTGAGTAGCTACCATGATTTGCATCATCTCAAGCTTGCTGATTATGCCCACCCTTGGCTCTCCAGTTGGTAAGTTGCTGCTGTGACTTCTGAATTTTAAGCCTACTAAGAATACCTCTACTTGGCTCACAAGATGGTGAGCAATAACTATTTATTGCTGTTTCAAGTCTGCTAATCAAGCCTGTGCTTGTTGCTCTAGCCTGTGGGTGGCTGCTGTGCTGCTTCATTTCAAGCCTTCTGATGATGCTTGCTTTTGGCATCTTAGAATGTGAGTGGTTGCTGTTCCTCACTAAATTTCAAACCTGTTCATAATGCCTATTCTTGGCTCTTCAGGAAGTGAGTGGCTGCTCTCACTAGCCACTTTTTCAGCCTGCTCACAACATCTGCCTGTTGCTCTTCAGTCTGTCAGTAACCATGACACCTCACTGCATTTTTTTACTGGCTAATGGCACCTGTGCTTGACTCTTCAGCCTGTGAGTGGCTGCCATTTGTCACCACCTTTTAAACCAGCCGACTATGCATGGGTTTGGCTCTTTAGGATGCAAGTATCTGCTATACATTGCTAGGATTTAAGTCTGCTGACAAAGGCTTGTGCTCAACTCTCTAGTTGGTGAGCTGCAGCTGCTTCACTGAGTTTCAAGACTGCTGAGAATGCCCATTCTCTAGTTTGTGAATGTGTTTTGTATCTCAATTTGTTTCATTCCTGCTGATGATGTCTCTCCTTGACTTTTCAGACTGTGAGTAGCAGAAATTCCTTAACATGCTTCACACCTACTAAGAAGTGCTGTTGCTTATCTCTCTGCTAGCCAGTGAGTTTTTACTGTGATATGTTGTATTGAAGCTTGTGCAGTCTTGACAATGTCTGTCCTCAACTCTTTAGATGGCAAGTGTCTGTTCTGCCTTCTAATATGCTGATAAAATATGTCTGCTCTTTAGTATGTGAGTGGCATGCTGTCTATATATATTTACCCCTGCTAATGGTACCACCTATGGTGTTATGTTTTTTCTTACTTACTTCACCACATCCATCATGCGGACTACCATTGGGACCGTCTTTTCCTTCGTCATCATATCCCCCTTACGTACGACTTGTCTGATCACTCATATCGGCTTACTTACCTGACTCCGTCCATGACTCATGCCTGCTTACCTACGTGACTCATACTACTACAGGTACTAGTAGTATTCGGACTATGACATCATCCTACTATAACAGCTACTTGACTTGGTGGCTTCCCAAGTACTGGTACTAGTAGTATCTGCTTGGCGACTTGTACTATATAACCTGTACCCGTAGCATACTCAGACCTTAGTTCTGAGTTCTTGAATCTCATCGACTCTTGACATCAGACCTCGCGAACCCCGAAGCTCAGGAGCTGCATAAGTCGTTCGACTTCCCAGTCTCACCCCACTCAGTGACAGCATAAGCCAGCGCGCTTCCCTGTTCACTTACCACCGAGTCCGCACAGAGTATTCCTCTGTGCCTTCGCCATCACGGATCCTCCTTATATTGTACCCAATCCAAAGGAGCTCACTCACAGACTGCGTACCAACTGGTTACGACTCCGGGCGCAGAACAGACAGCGTAGCCATCGTTCAGAACCCGCTCAAGTCGAGCAGAACGTGCCATCGACACGTAACATTAACTCAGAACTCTCGACAACCGTGGCTACCTCTACAACACTCACTGATAGGAGAGGGGAACGCAACGTTCCTAAAAGATATCTCAAAGAAGCAGAGTGGTACTCAGACGGATACCTGGGAGAAGGTTATTATACCACTGACCCTGATAGCGACACAGGAGGACTTTCTGCCGTCGATTTCAATTTCGAAGCTCTACAGTGGGGAATAACAGAACAAATCAACAGACAATATAGGATCACCAGACCAGCGCATATCAAATACGGACTCCGAATCTTCGACGAAGAAAGAACTGATCGAAGCAGGTGGGGCCCCGTTGACGGAATCAACGACGAAGAAGAGGAACCACTTGCCACCACATTCCGGTTCGGAAGTGAAAGAGGAGACACCCCAGATCCAGATACAGTTATCCCCACTAGCGAGATTGAACAACACGCCATTGCTGCATTGGCTCAACTCATTCCCACACACATTACCCGACCCATTATCCCCTCCATCAGCGGACTACCTTCGTTGGCTTCTAGAATGTCACAGATTGCATCAACTACCACTGTCACTCCAACAAGCGTACTGGCCCGAACTCTTGGAGCTGGAATACCCGCAGGAGGAACTCAGTCAGCAAACGCAATACGAAACACTCTCGGAGGAGGAGGAAGACTTGGTGGAAAACCTCCTGGAGGAACCGGACCACCTTTGGGACCACCTTTGGGACCACCCGGCGGAGAACCAGACGAAAATCCAGACGCTGGAGGAGGGGGAGATCCTGGAAACCCTGGAGGAGGGGGAAATCCCGGACAACCCATTAACCCAGAAGACCGACTCACCGATAAACTAATCGGAAGAGAACCAGAAATATTCGATGGAGATCGAACCAAAGTGGAAGGATTCATGACCGAATGGAACGTCTACAGAGCCCTTAATGACCGAACCAGGGTAATGGCTACACCCCTTGAACGCACCATGCTATTCCTCACCTTCATTCGGGGGCCCAACGTTGGAAATTGGGTCAATGACCAAATCCGAGTAGTCAGCAGACATCTGAGCTCAGGAGGACGCAAAACAGACGAATTCATATGGGATACAGTGATCCATGATTTCGCCACTCTCTTCCAAGATATAATGAGCGCAGAACGAGCAGAAGCAGCACTCAATCAACTCAGAATGCAAGGAGGAAAGCTAGACTTCTACACGGCGGAATACAAACGACTTGCTAGGCTCGCTGAATACAACCTGGATGAACGACTGGTGGGAAAGAAATACTTCGAAGGGTTACCCGAAGGACTCCGAAAGGCTATAGTCAAAGACGAAAATATGAATCTGCTAATCACAGTAGCAGATTACGAAGATGCAGCCATCAGGTATCATCGCAAATTCCTTCAATACCAAGCTTTTTTCGAACGACCCTCAAAAAATGCCAAGAAGCCGACCCAACAGCAGTGGCAACAACGTTTTGCCAAAGACAACGATGCCATGGACACTACCCCTGGACGTATCCGTGCCAGGGCTGCCTTATCAGACGACGAAGTAGCCCAATTGCATAAAGAAGGCAAATGCTTCAAATGCAGGCGCCAAGGACACATAGGGCGCAATTGCCCTAACCAAAACTCGCAGATCCGCGCCACTGATACTAATAAAAACAGTGATGCTCTGCAAAACGCCACCAATACTAGTACTGCTGGGAGTGGCGCATCCAAGACCGAGGGACCATCTCATTCCATCAAGAAGATCAATGCCCAAGAACTGGTCGAACTAGTACGAGGAATGGATCAAGGGGAGAAAGACAAAGTGATCCAAGACATCTTTATGAACGAGGATTTTGCCTAAGCTCTGACCTAACGGCCTGGGGAAGAGCTATCCGTATGCTTCAATGTAACTCTGTATACTTGACTCGATTTCGAAGTATGAAAATACCAGTCTCATTTCGAACTGCATACACAAGGGCCGATAAACAAATCCTCGTAGACTCAGGAGCCACCGACAATTTCATTCACCCCCGATTCGTTAAACGACTTCATATCAAATCCCATTCACTAGACCAACCTAGGAAGATCTGGAATATCGATGGGACCAATAACAAGGCAGGAATGATCGCAGAATATGTGGATCTTAACGTCCAAACAGGACAAAGGAATGCAAAAATGAGATTCCTGATAACCGACCTAGGACTAGAGGATCTTATTTTGGGATACCCCTGGCTAGCCAATTTCGAACCAAAGTTCAGCTGGAAGGATGCAGCAATTGACACTTCTTATCTCCCAATCATCATACGATCCTTATCTTGGTATCAAACTACCCAATCCACGATATCAAATACAACAGTGGCTAGAATAGTTACAGAACCACTATCTGACAAAGAAAAGGATCTGATAGTCGAAGATCTAGAAGCGGAATCAAGCTGGCATCGCAATATCTCCACACAGCTAGCACAAGACGCAGGGCAATATACAAAAGCGGTAGCAATACCAGAAGAATATCAGAAGCATGCCAAGGTCTTTAGTGAGGAAGAGGCACGACGATTTCCAAAGTCAAGCCCATGGGATCATGCAATCGAACTAAAAGAAGGAGCGCCAAAGGCTTTGGATTGCAAAATATACCCAATAACCCCGCTGGAAGATGAAGCACTAAAGAAGTTTCTCAAAGACATGCAAGAGAAGGGATATATCCGTCCATCAAAATCCCCATACGCATCTCCCTTCTTCTTTGTTCGAAAGAAGGATGGAAAACTCCGACCTGTCCAGGACTATCGCAAACTCAATGAATTCACGATCAGGAACCGATACCCCCTCCCACTAATCCCAGATCTTATCTCACAAGTAAGAGACGCTCGAATATTTACCAAGTTCGATGTTCGGGAAGGCTACAACAACGTCCTGATCAAAGAAGGAGACCAACACAAAGCAGTGTTCAAAACGAAATACGGACTATGGGAACCATTAGTCATGTTCTTTGGACTAACCAATTCCCCGGCCACATTTCAAGCAATGATGGATTACATACTCGAACCAATTATCAATTTATTCCAAGGGAAAGGAACGGAAATCATCGTCTACATGGATGATATCCTTATCGCAACATCAGTCTCCTTGGAACAACACAGAGAAGCGGTGCATGGAGTCTTGGACATTTTGGAGCAGAATGATCTTTTCATCAAACCAGAAAAGTGCATATGGGAAGCACCTCGTGTCGATTATCTGGGGCTAATCCTTGAAAGGGGGATAACACGCATGGACCCTGCCAAAGTAAAAGGGGTAGCAAATTGGCCTACACCTTCCTCGGTAAAGCAAGTCTGATCATTCCTAGGATTCTGCAATTTTTATCGCCCCTTCATCTATCAATTTTCCCACATAGCGCGACCCCTTAATGAGTTAACTAGGAAAGACGTACCATGGACTTGGGACCTAAAGCATCAAGAAGCATTTGATGAACTACGAAAGCGAATAACATCCGAACCCGTCCTGGCGCAACCACAACTCGACAAGCAATTCGAGATTGAAGTAGACGCATCGGGATTTGCTTTAGGAGCAGTACTCATGCAACGAGGAGAAGATGGCAAGAGACATCCAATTGCTTATTTCTCCACAACTCTCACGGAAGCAGAACGAAACTACGACATCTACGATCTGGAATATCTAGCTATAGTCAAAGCCTGTCGAAACTGGAGGCCATTCATCGCAGGATCACCGCATAAAATCATTGTACACACTGATCACACAAATCTGCAGTACTGGCGACAACCCCACAAGATAAGCCGAAGAATAGCCAGAGAAGTTCTAGAACTATCCGAGTTCGACATAGAACTCCGACACATACCTGGAAAAAGCAATGGAAGAGCGGATGCTTTATCTAGACGACCAGATTACGATCAAGGGGAACGAGATAACGAAGATGTCACAGTTCTCCCAGATCACATGTTTGCAAGAGCAAGCGCCGTAACCAACTCCGAAACAACGCTAGTCCCCAAATTTACTTCATCACAAGACGAAGAAGTATTACGTCCCTGGATCGACCCACATAATCTCAAAAAGCTTAATGGAGAATGGTGGAAGGAGCATAGAAGAGTGGTAACTGGAAACCAGGAACTACGACGCAAAATCATCTATAACCACCACGATCTAGTAGCTTTTGGACACCCAGGAATATCCCGAACAACAGAACTAGTGGCTCGATTCTATTGGTGGCCCAACATGGCGAAGGATGTTCAAGAGTATGTCAAAGGATGCGCCGAATGTCAACGGCATAAGATCAACACCCAGGCACGAAAGGCGCCACTATCACCCATCACCCCTGTCCACGAAGCTTTACCATTCCAGACGATCGCTCTCGATTTCATAGTAAAACTTCCAATCTTGAATGGGTTTGATTCAATCCTCACTATCACAGATCACGATTGCACGAAGATGGCCATATTCATACCATGCAACGAGTCCATCAACGCTGAAGGAGTAGCCGAATTATACCTCCGCAAAGTATTCCCAAGGTTTGGACTCCCTAGCAAAGTGATCAGCGATAGGGACCCCCGATTCGTCTCTAAGTTTATGAGAGAACTCTGTCGTCTCATCGGGGCAACACAGAACATGTCAACAGCATACCATCCTCGTACTGACGGGCAATCCGAACGATCCAATCAATGGCTTGGACAATACCTTAGACCATGGGTCAACGTCCAAATGGATAATTGGGAGGAACACTTATCTATTGCCGAATTCGCCCATAACTCATGGAAGAATGAAACTACACACTACTCCCCGTTCAAGATGCTCATGGGATATGAACCACGAGCAGAAATCTCGGATGCCCCAACCCCAATTCCGATTCTAGAACTCCGTCGAGAGACGTGGAAAAGAGTTAGAAAAGAAGCCGAGAAACATATCATACAGGCACAACAGCGATGGGCGCAATCAAAGAAAGAAGGCCGGACCTTTAAGGAAGGAGACTACGTCTGGTTAGAAGGGCGCAATCTTCATCTTGATGTGCCTTCTAACAAACTAGCCCCTAAACGTCATGGCCCCTTTCCAATTAAACGGGTATTATCCCCCATCACCTATCAGCTGACACTCCCAGGGACATGGAAAATACACGATGTATTCCATGTAGACCTTCTAACTCCTTATATCGAAACGGAGTTCCACGGTCCAAACTACACGAGGCCACCACCTGACCTAATCCAAGGGACGGAAGAATATGAAGTAGAAGCAATCCTTGATTCAAGACGACATGGAAGGGGACGTAAGGTTCAATACCTGGTCAAGTGGAAGGGATACCCTAACTCGGATAATGAGTGGGTCAACTGGAAGGACATGCACGCTGACGAAGCTCTTGAAGAGTTTAGACAACGTAATCCTTCAGCCGTTACCCATAAAACAACTATCAGAACGACGGTATCAAAATCATCCCCACTTCATCAACTACTCTACATTCTCATGTCCTCCGATGCCTTCACTCTCCAGTCCACCACCACCATCCCTCTCCGCCCTCTAGTAGACGAGTTTGGCAAGGTCTTGCCACGTACTCCACCATCCCCGACACCCCCGCCAACCCTGCTTTTCAGTAGTAGGGTCGAGACGCCAGCTTCCTGGCCCCCCTCTGACGATATGGGTATTGAGACCCATACTCCCATCTATGTTCCTAGTCGCTCTCCGTCCCCTGGCGCGGTTCCCTGGGCTCCTATCGCGGTCCTTAGTCGTGACCCATCTCCCTTCTGGCCTGGAGGACCCCGCCCTACCCCTGAAAAGGGGGTTGACGCAGTCCCAATAGCGTCTCTTGGCTCGAGACCTGGATCCCCTATCCCTGGTACCCCTGAGTACAATTACGACCTCACGTCACCACCTTCACCCCGCGACCCCTCCCCTGACCCATCAGCATCTTCCTCATCATCATCCTCATCTGCCCCAGCCGTTGCTGATGGCAAATGCACCAAGCGATGTTTCGATATCGCTTTCACCCTTCATCACCACGACCATGTCCCCCCTCCATCAGATAACGAAGACTTCTGGAGCACCGCCACCCTGATCGAAGAACCGGCCCTTAAGAATCGAAGGGTCTGGGCCTACGGTATGGCCCAAGATAAGAAGGTAAAATGGGAGCGTCTAGATCGTTGGGAAGGATGGGAGGACGAGGACCTGGAGTTGCTCAGGACGGACTTTAGTGAGGCACTGCGAGGCCTGACCTCAGCCATTCAGGATCGCGGACGTTCCACCTGAAAAGGGGGTAATGTTACGTTTTTTCTTACTTACTTCACCACATCCATCATGCGGACTACCATTGGGACCGTCTTTTCCTTCGTCATCATATCCCCCTTACGTACGACTTGTCTGATCACTCATATCGGCTTACTTACCTGACTCCGTCCATGACTCATGCCTGCTTACCTACGTGACTCATACTACTACAGGTACTAGTAGTATTCGGACTATGACATCATCCTACTATAACAGCTACTTGACTTGGTGGCTTCCCAAGTACTGGTACTAGTAGTATCTGCTTGGCGACTTGTACTATATAACCTGTACCCGTAGCATACTCAGACCTTAGTTCTGAGTTCTTGAATCTCATCGACTCTTGACATCAGACCTCGCGAACCCCGAAGCTCAGGAGCTGCATAAGTCGTTCGACTTCCCAGTCTCACCCCACTCAGTGACAGCATAAGCCAGTGCGCTTCCCTGTTCACTTACCACCGAGTCTGCACAGAGTATTCCTCTGTGCCTTCGCCATCACGGATCCTCCTTATATTGTACCCAATCCAAAGGAGCTCACTCACAGACTGCGTACCAACTGGTTACGACTCCGGGCGCAGAACAGACAGCGTAGCCATCGTTCAGAACCCGCTCAAGTCGAGCAGAACGTGCCATCGACACGTAACATATGGTTCATCATTGGCAAACTAGCATGTGTGTACTACTCCACTTTCAAGCCTGCTAACAGCACTCATTTCCATTTCTTTAGTTTGTCAGTGCCTTTTATACATTCACCAAGCCAAAATACTCACTTCTTTATAAGACCAAACATGTGGTATCACTACCCACCATTCAAAAAGTATTTTTATCTTTTGTATTACACTACTTGTCTATATACTTATAACATGAACATCTCTAGCTTGCCATTGCAGGTCTTGGTCATCTTCATTTGGTTCTTGGTACTGTATTCCACTTGCTTATGTTGGATATAGTGTATTTAACTTTGTGAAAGTTGTCATCCTTATCTTGAAGCATGCCACTCTCTTGCGTCTCACAAACTTGGAACCAGAATCAGCTCTGTCCCAGGCTGAGCTGGACTACCAAGCAGCAAATATTGACTTGAAAGTTAAACAACACCTTGTGGCATTTTCTCAACAGCACTCTGTCAAGCATCTTTCCAGGTTTATTATGGCCACTAATATAGGTTTGTGTAGTTTTGCTTCATTTAAGATAATATCTCATTGAGTTTTCAGTGTCACCTCCAAGGCCATCTCAATCTTCAGTCAATAGGCTCAAAATACAGGTGCATAGCAAAGCCCATTGGTTTAAACAACTTTGGGGGCCACACAAGTCCTTGCCAACATCAAGGAAAACTGCAAGGCAGAATCAGTAGATCCACTGGCAATGACAAGTGGTTCAGGAAATTGTGTAGTAGTGCCAAGTGTGTGTATGATACAGGAAGAGTCTTGTGTATTGTTGTTGTACCTCAGGTTTCCTGAGACTAGTTTTTTGTCAAGAGATATGTGGGACTTGTTGTTCAGTATATGATGTTCAGATGTAGGGCCAGCTTGCATGCTAAGCCCAAAACCATGCATTTCTTATCTCAATCCATGCTGCCTCATTGCCTGAGTCCCCCCCTATGCTTATCCTTTTCTGATCTTCCTTTCTTACCTCTTTTAGGTACCTTGTTTTGTACTTGAATACTGCCCTGTTGCCCCTTCAGAATAAGATAGACATTCAGGAGTGCCATGTCACCTGTTTTCAACCCAACCTCTTACCCTGTCAATCCCACACTCTGCCATACAAAACTTCAAGCACACACTTTTGAGCACATACAATGATCACAAAATATTCTCTCTAGCTAGATCTAGGACTATCCCCTCATGCCGACATGAGTTCAGGAGAAGGGGACTTGATCTCTAGCTTGACGTACTCAAGTACTAAACTGCATCAAGAGTCAAGACCTATCCATCCACTTTCGCAGCACCAGCGGTGCAGAGATCATGGCAATCACAGACTTAGATGTAGACACGGAAGAAACAGTAGCAGTGGCCACCGTGCCCGTGAGGAAGGGATGCTCGAACATGCGCGGCGGTCGAGCCCAAGGTCGAGCCCTGAGTATTGAATCCTGACGACCCTTTTTCTGCCAAAGCCAAGAATCCGCGTGGGCTGCACCGCGTCTAACTGTGCGTCTCTGCGAAGCCATATCCCGAAAAAACTCTGGTCAGACGAGGGGGAAGGAGGAAGGGCATGGTAGATATAGAGCAAAGGGCACAAGCGGCAGGAAAGTCTTTCGTACGTGTGCGCATAGGAGCCACACATTTACGTTTTTGTTCGTATGTCTGCAGGTCAGCTCGAACTATGCTGTCTGCTTTGCACGAGCGCATGTATGTGCGAGGGCTCTAGGCCAGTGAACCGACTCAGAGTGGAAGGTGCAAGAGGGAGGTGGGCGCATAGCATAATCGTGCATGAGGAGAGGTCCTTGGTCTGACACAACGTTAGATGCAATGGCGGATGTACTCAGGCTCTGGGTAGAGGCGGCCGGATGAGTAAGAATGAATGAAGAGAAGCAGCATACTGCAAGTGGCCGTTCTACTCGCCGGGTAGTCGAAAGTTATACCGGAAAGTTACATCCAAAGTTGGAACGTCGCATGAGCAGGCAATGACAGAATCAAAACGCTGACGGGAATTGGTTGCCTGTTCCTGGTGTTAACCAACTGACTTCTCCCGCTGCTTTACCTTCAGTTAGGTTGTTGACCAGCCCGTGGCCAAAGGGGGGTCCATTTGATATCAGGCTACGTATTCCGAGTTGGTGGTGGTTAGTACAGTACACTCGTGACTCGTCTAACAAGTCAGAGAACAACTTCAAAGAAAAGCCTGGATAAGACAAGGACAATCTGCTGTGTTACCAGCGCCAATTTTGATCGATGACCCGAGTGGATATTGTCAAGGAACAGCCGGGATGATTCACAATGAGCCTGAGCCTGAAACGTCATTCAGAATCGAAGGCCAGTTGTTTCGCCAAGTCGGGAACAAGAATGGAAAGCACGCCCGGGCCGCCTCACCGCTGCGCGTTGTCTTCCCTCCTTCAGACCGCGTCCTCCAAAAGATCCACGTTCAGATCAATACCAGAGATCTAAGTACGGGGGGTATTTTACTAGCTAGATAGACAAGTATCAAATACGACAGTTCGAAACAGAGATAGATAAAGCGATAAGTATGTCCGTCCATATCATATAAGAAATTGCAAGAGGTACGTTCACGACGACGTGCCAACAGCGGCGCCCACCAGCCCGCCCAGTAAATCGCGCCACCCCCTCCTAACCACCACGCACGTTGCCTCACCCTCACCTGCACCCACATACTCCTCCGCCAGCCACTCCACAAAGCGCGCATCAAGCGCACTAAGCGGGCCCAACTCAAGCACGACCAAATCCCTCGGCGTCATGTGCCCATCCGGCGGGAGGACCGTCGCGAGGCGCGAGAGGAGGAAGCGCGTTTGGGCGTGGAAGGTCTGGAGAAGCGCGAGTGTCGTGCGCGTCTGTCGGCTGCGGACTAGCACCGCGCCGTCTTCTTCCACTTCCACTTCCTCCTCTCCTATTCCTCCGTCGTCGCCTCCGCCTTCGCCGACCGAATCGGAAGAATCGTATTTCCCCGTACGTGCTCCGCGCCGGCGGTACGACGCCGGACGCCCCTCGATGCCCTCTCCGCGCGCACGTACTTCCGCACGCCGTTCGCGTCGTGCGCGTGTGCGTGGGGACCCGGGGGTCCATGACCACTGATCGCGAAGCCCGTTGTTGTTATTTTTACTGCTGTTGTTGCGCCAGAGACAAGAGCAGAGACGCGCGCAGACGAGGCATACGTCTTCGTATACGCCCCACGCGTCTGTCCAAGTCCATATCGCGGGTGGTGCACGCGCGCCGCCGTTCGTGTCTTCGTCGAGCTGGAGGATCCGCTCTAGTTCGGTCCACTGGGCGTGCAGGGTCAGCAACGACAACTTTCAGTTTCGATATGGGGGGCACGTACGAGTTTCACGTCGCTCCAGGTGAAGCGCACGCTCGAGAGACGGTACGTCGGCCTGCGTGCGTACTGCTCCTTAATAGCAAGCTGCAAACCCGGCCGTGCACTTGCGAGGCGCTCAGACGCATATGTAGTCAGATCAATGACTAGATCGTAGTGTTGTGGTTTTTCAAGGAACAGCGCGTCGGTCGTGCATGCTATCCATCCGCGGCCGGTGCGCGATTCGCGTTCGAGCATGTCCATGTCGTGTAGGGTGACGATGCCGAGCACGTTGATTCCCTCTTTGTGCTTGCCTTTTAGCAGCCGCGGTGCGATGCCCTCGAGAGGGGTCGGCGAATCTGGTGATGCGGGTGCGGTCGTCTGGTCCTCGAAACACATATCGGCGGCTACTTGGCAGAAGAAACATGCCGCTTCGACGGGCGGTTGGGTGTATATGAGTATTCGTCGACGGCCGAGAACGAGCTTGTATAGCGTGAGCGAGGAGGGTCCAAGTACGCGTAGGAGGTGAGGGAGGTGCAGCGTCGGGGAAGCGTACATATCATACTTTATCGCGAAAATGAGCTCGCTAAAAAAAGCTCCCAAATAACGTTAACTCACATCGAACGCATCGCCGCCGTCCTCAACACTCCCATCGTCCACATCAAAATCGAGCTCCTCGCTCCAGCGATGCCACGCGTCAGCGTCTCCGAGATCCAAGTGAGGTGCTTTGCGCTGCTCGAAGAACTGCCGTGCGGGCGCCCAGATGTCCTCGCTGCTGTCGGCGTTAGACTGGAGCTCGCGAACGAGGGCTTTGAGTGCGGGGACGTGGCGCCAAGGGCGTGGGCGCACGGAGCGGGCGAGGAGGACGCCGAGGGAGCGCAGACGGAAGCCGCGCTGGCCTTGTTCAGGTGTTTCGCGCCTTGTAAAGACGCATACCCCACGCAGGCCGTCTTTTGTGAAGTAGCTGGAACAAAGAGGTTATACGGGTGCATATAATTGCACGAATGGTGACGTACACGACATCCTGCTCTACGAGGTGCAGTCCGCTGGGCAACGAGCTGAACTCTATGCCGTCGAGGTTTAAGTCTGTACAAGCCAGTTAACGTTGGGGTGTGATAAATGGGAGAGAGGGTACCATCGCTGGCTTTGAGTGACCAGTCGAGGACGCTGCCCTGGGTGGGGTGGAAAGAGGCGCGGAAGATAGCGACTGCGGAAGTCTGTTCAGTTCAGTACCTCGCGGTCAGAGTATAAACCGTACCAATATCCTGAGGTGGGGCCTTTGTTGAGCCCGCCGCCATCGCCATCGTCGTCGACTGTTTTGCTGTACAAGGTTGGTGGTACAGTTCGGAGAAAATGTGATCGAACAGGGACGCTTGTGGCTGAATGGAGCACGCAGGCGCTTGTCTTTATTCTGTTTCTCATGTCCGCGCCAAGTGCAGCAACCGCTCCCCAACAGATCAATGTCGCTGATCTGGAGCTTCCTCAGCTCGGAGAAGTGAAAAGGCAGCTCGAGGAGGCATGTTGTTCGAAATCGGTATTTCTACTGCGCTTACATTGAGACCGATCTGCAGGAACTCTCACACCTAACCAACTCATTCGCACAACTGAAACAAGCGCAGGCGAAATTCCGCTCGTGCATCGAGAGCGCAAAGGAGGTCAAGCCAGAAAATAAAGGTACGTATGGGCTTAACCCTTGACAATGCACGGGGGTAATATGATTGCACAGATAAAACAGTCCTCGTTCCGCTCACGGGCTCTCTATACGTCCCAGGAAAGCTATGCGACGTCGATAATGTGATCGTCGATGTCGGTACGGGATACTACGTGCAAAAGGTGCGGATCCTCTGAGACGGATCTAGCACACGCTGATTGTGTTGCAGACGCGTGCACAGGCGGTGAAACACTACGAACAAAAGATCGAATTCCTGAAGACGAATCTGGATACATTGCAGGATACGATACAAAAGAAGCAGGATAACATGAATTACTTGGTGAATGTAATCCAATCGAAGCTGCAGACGGGGCAGAGAGGGGCGTCATCATGACATAATCAGTGAATCTAGACCGATAACACGTGACATACGGAGTGAACTGTGGCCGTGCAGTGGGGTCTTAAGTGGGACTGTGGGAGAACGTCGGTGCAACACTGACCATGGCGACACAGAACGACTCGGTAGCTATAATTCCCTTGCTGACTCTTATTAATGGCCTCACCCTCGTATCCAGGCGAGCAAGCTTGCTATGTCCCGCGCTCTCGGTGCTGCTTTCCTCACCCACCAAGTCGAACAACTCGAAAAGTCGGTCTCTGCTTCCCCTCCTCGCAACAACAACGGATACAACAACAACAACAGCTGGAGAGATCGTCAGCGCTCGCACCCTGACTCCAAGCGTGGCCAGCTCCCCGTCGGCGGTATCAGGTTTACTACTACCACTACCAACCCTACCACCAATCAGCCCAATCAGAGGGACCAGAAAGAGCGTCCAATGGCTGTCAGTGGAGGTCCTAGGAAGCGTGGAGCTGAGGATTTCCACCCGCGCAAAGGCGGCGTTAAGGAAAAGGATGCCGACGTCATCGTCGTCGATGCCAGCGTCCTCGTAAACGCACTCGGACAGCTCAAAAAGTGGTGCCGCGACGGGCAAGAGGAAATTATCATTGTCCCCCTCGAAGGTGAGTTCTCCAGCGTTGTTTGTTATACGTGGCATTGTCTGAACTGACGACGACGACCCTGCCCCTTGCCCTGACTCCAGCGCTAAACACACTCGACCTCCTCAAGAAGGGGTCTACACCGCTCGCCCAGCGCGCACGCACGGCCTCTCGCATGCTCGAGTCACAAGTCGGCACGAACCCTCGCGTGCGAGTCCAGCAAGACGCAGCATTCGTCCTCTGGGACCAAATCGATTTTGCCGACGACGAGCCGGCTGTGCCCTCCTCCTCACCCTCAACCCCGACTCCCTCCCCCTCCCCCGAATGGGTCCGCCGCACGATATGCTGTGCGCGTTGGGAAGTCGAGCATGCCGACAGTGCCAAACCTCGCGTCGTCCTCGCCACACTCTCCCAGTCCGCACCAGTACAGGCCACCACGCAAGCACAACCACAAACTGGCGCTGGCGCTGGCATATCGCCCGTCCCGTTGCCACTTTCCGCGCCCCAGCAGCATAGACACGAGCCGCGCGCATCTGGCGTGCTCGTGGGATACTGGGCACGCCGTGCGCGTCTTACTGTCTTTGAGGTACAGCCGTCCACTGGTGGCGGTGGTGCGGGGGCACCGGATTCTGTCGGTGGACGTGCTGTGTCTCCTGAAGGCCGTTGGTCTGCTAATCATGGACATGGACACGGACACGGACACCACCGCGGTGGACGCGGAGGTGGTGGCGGTGGCGGCGGCGGAATGGTGGAGCGCCCACCGGCGGTCAAGGCCATGATGGACGTTATAGCCCAGCCCAGCCGCGTCGTGCGCGTACTTGCGCGCGGCGAGAAGCTCGACCCATAAGGGCATGCGTGAGGCTCACCCCCTGAAGATTGAAGTGCTGGATCGCCCATATATTATGTTAAAGAAAAGTTGGAAGTGGGGTTAGTCGACGGACCTAACCAGAAAGGTGCGTGCGCGCCTCGTTATTTTTGGGTGGCGCGGGCTGAGACATCCCTTTCAGGGTTTAGATCGGAACGGATGTTTTCTGGATTCTGGAAATGCTTCCCACCTCTCTTCAAAGTGTCCTGCTGTGGTTCACCTTCGCCCCCCGGCCTATTGCCCCCCCTTCTAATTGGCCGCCGGATTTGATCGTTCGGGCGGTTTTTAGCGTTTGGCCGCACAGGAAATCACATAGACTCTTCTAGCTCTCGTAGCTTATTACGCGCGTCGTTCCTCCCTCATACGCACGTTACTTGCTCGTCCTTCTGCCTCGTTTGCCCCTCGACTCGAGCTTACTGGACAAGCCTTCTTTTTTCTTTTCCTTTTTCTTGAATCGCGTTTTCTATGCTCTTTTTTACTTTATGATCGCCGCTCAAATGTCACATGTCACTCCCGATGCCTGAGGTTTGACTTTTTTTTTGTTTTCTGATACTGTATATGATATCATGCAATCTTATGGCTCGTTTTTGTTTTGACGCGTTTGTTACTATGTCTCTTTAGAAAAAAAATCGAAGTATGGTCTGATTCTTTGTTGTGCCACTTTTTGGTTTGTCTCTTCGGTCGCGAGCCGAATGGGGGATCATGACAACTCGAACGGTGGCGTAACCCAATGAAAGACATCACCGACCAAGTTCGGGTCCCCATACAGTGCTTACACCGCAATGTATTTACAATCAAGCTCCCAACAATAAAACTGACGCGCAAGGCTCGTCGCAGTTGCAAATCTAGGGTGCGATGCTCCCGTCGCTTCGGGGATGCCTTTCGTACGTGTTTCAGTTGTGAAATTGTGACGAGGTGACCCTGTTGCACACTCTCCTGCCTCCTCTTTGCTCCCCTGCTCTTCTCCTGGCCGCGTCGCAGCATTGCGCGAGGTAAGGGACGTCGAAGAAGAAGCCGGAGAAATGCTACCAAGACACTTTTTTCGAGGGCATCTCGTCATGTGAGCGAGCGCTGTGAGCTGTCGTATTGGCGTGGAGCTGTCGTGCGAGCTTTGCCTAATGACCTAATTCTAATTGGGTCGGCTGGGGGCTACTGCGCGTGCAGTGCGACGACGACAGCTGAGACTGGTTGTCAGCTCGGGTTTGGCTTGCATTGGATTCGTGTCCGATCGGTCCAAGTTTGGATTGAGACGACTCCACAGATAACGTCCGTTGTCCGCGCGCCCCGTGAACAGCCCAGTTATAATGTAGGACTTGATATAAGTGCAGTGTCAGTGTGCAGCTGTAGACGTGCATAGCATCCCCTTCCGAGTCAGAGCAGATGTGTCTGCATAAGCGTTGAAGTTGCTTACTATAGCGTCATCGATCATCCATTGTTGCCTAGAGGAGCTACTGACCGTTTCAGCCAGTGTTATCGATCCAAGTACAGAGCATATGCGGCACACGTCGGTGATATTGCCTACTGATAGCCGGAGTCGACAGCGAACTGAAGGAGAAATTGGCAAAAGACACTTTACCCTTTAAATTTCACGTTCCGTGAGCCGTCCCGCCCTCGAGCGAGCAACTGTTTCTCTCACCACCTACTACCACCCATGCGTGCCTACTATTTCGATAATGTTCCTGGGGACCAGCGCCTCCCGCACGACTCTGGGAAGCCCGTCGATCTCGAGCACCTGCGCAGCCTCCAGGTCCGCTACTGGACCGTCCCGCAGGAGCCCGGATACGAAGTCGCGATTGACAACATCGCAAAGGAGGAGGGATACAAGAACCGCGATACGATCAACGTGACCAAGGAGGGCCTCGGCGATCTGTACGAGACGAAGCTCAAGGCGTTTTTCGACGAGTGCGTCGTGATCATTCGCCTACTCCTCGCTGAGATGCCCCCTGCAGACACATGCACGAAGACGAAGAGATACGGTATATCCTCTCTGGATCTGGCTTCTTTGACGTACGCGGTGCGTAAAGAACATCCGTTATGCTGTCGATGGGCGTCTAAATTCGCGAAAATCCAGAACATCCCTCGGACAACTGGATCCGCATTCACGTCTTCCCTGGAGATCTGCTGGTCATACCGGCCGGCATCTACCACCGCTTCACGCTCGACGAGCAGAACGCAATCAAGGCTCTGCGCCTGTTCAAGGTCCGTCCATCGTTTCTACTAGCGCCCTGCTTTGTTCTGAACGCCGTCGTTTAGGACGAGCCGAAGTGGACGCCCTACTCACGCAGCGAGGAAACCGAGGTCAATTCGTTCCGTGTCCAATACGTCAAGGAAATTGCAGTTTGATCACTGCGATGTGATTGACTTCTCATGTAACTAACTAACTATGTACTACGCGCCATCGAATGGAGAATTGTTTTGCGAGCGTCGGACGCTCCTTCAAGTTAAACTGCTAGACTATTGTGGCTATTGATACACGGTAATCAACCGCTGCCCCAACACCGGTAACCCGACGACTTGGACAGAAACACAGGCCTCACCTCGGTTCCGTAGCTTTCCTTTCATCCTCTGATCACGCTTATCCTTGAGCTTCTCTTGTACATTCTGTCAAGTTAAGTCTTGGAATGCATAAAGCCGCCACACACATTGGAGATCCGCTTAAAAGGGGACAATTTCAACCACTGTTTTTTTTGCTCAGTTTCCTCTCTCATCACTCTCAGTAAAAATGAAAAAGTCGGCCCGAGTCAGTGCGAGTCCGCTTTTGGTCATTGGTTGTCAAATGACATTCAAATGAATATTTGCACGATATCCGACTACAGAGGACTACAGAGTCCAAATGGTGGAGTCAGCCGAAGTCAAAACAAGTCAGCGTAAGGGCGATCCGAGTCGACCTAAGTCATTTTGGGACGATTCTATTGACTTCTTTTCCGGTTTACTGAGTCCAATCGTGTCCGATTTAGTCAATATATGTCATTTACGAAGTCCAATCTAGTCATTTCAAGTCATTTTCAGGTCCCAGATTCCAGTCATTGCGTGTCAATTGAACTCAAATATATTCACTTGCGGTCAAACGCAAGTCAGAGGAAGTCATGCAGTGGTCGTGTAAATAAATGGTATTGAAAAAGGCCTCCAATCTTCCCGAACATGCCAGCACCGAGCCAGTGCGCACGACAAGCCATCAGCGCGCCGAATGTGCAGCGCGTGCCGTCGCGCGCATACCCTAGGGTTGTGCAGTGGGTTGCCTTGCTGCCGCTTTCTTCGACTTGCACTGGCAAAAGAAAGTTGTCAGATTTTGAATGAAATAGGCTTAAAGCCTACCTTCTCAATGATTTCATCGATGGTCGACTTTAGCACCGTCGAAAACTCCGGCAACTTGATGATAGCAGCAATGATATCTGTGGGATGGTCAAAGTCATTAAGTCATTCTGCAAGCCCAGTGCCAGAGACACGCACCATCCTTGCGCTTCAGCTTCGGGATGATAAACTGGTTGTCGCTGACAAAGGTGTGGAGTTCTGGGACTTGAAGGAGTTTGAGCATATTGATATCGGCACGAGCACCCTAGAGACGCTGTGAGTGATCTGGGATGCCACAGTGAAGGACGATGCACCTCATGTAATGCTGCTGAGGGCTCCTGCAGGGGTTCCGTGTCAATGGCAGGCTGCTGGCCGGTAGGAGCCTCTGGGGTACAGGTTGTGTTGACATTCTCTGGGACGAACGATGGCGGCTTGACTTTGAGCGAGGTACGAGTTGGACGTGGAGGTGACTTTGCAACCTCACAATAGGAAGGAGGGGTGGAAGGGATGATCGGATTACGAGGAGGAATTGTCTAGAAAGAAATGTGTTAATGACGACAGATTGGGGGAGAATGTAAACACGTACCCCACCAGCGCCCACCCAGCATTTCTCAAGACATTCGAGAACTACTTCCAAAAAGTTGTCGCTGATGAAACCACCGGTCGTTGGCAAGCTGGCCTTTGTACACATTGTCCTCGCGTCCCGACACATCTTGAGGGCAGCGGCCACAAATTTGAAGGCTATGGTAACACTGCCTATTTCCTGCCAGGAGGTAAGCGTGGACGACGGGCTTAGATTACCTGCCGTGAACTGATAATGTCCCCAGCTTAGACCCAGATTGTCCTCATCGATGTCAGGGGAGGACGGGTCTGCAAGTTGGATACGCTCAAGAAGAGCCAAAACATTTGCCGAGGTTTCGCCTTGTTTGAACAGAGGCTGCGCATTCATGGACCGGAGGAGGCGGGGAGCATTGGTTAGGGATGGAAATTCGGAAGTGAGGACAGCTGCCAAGGCGCAGTCAGTAAAGGTGTGAGCACAGAAATCGTTTTGCTCACCGACGAGGCTTTCAACTGTATGTTCAACCCTAAATCAGAATGGTGTAAAGCTGAGGGCGCACTGTGAACGCACCAAAGGGATCAACAGAGGTGTGGGGGGGATTCGTTGGTGTAGGTTCCTTTTCAATCGTTGCAGTGCGGTTGAGGAACGTTGGAGTGAGCTTGCGTGCTGCAGTGCGTTGAGTTTCTGTGTGCATGTGTGAGTTAGCGGCCAGATTTTATTGAATGGAGCACATATGATGATTTGAGGGCACTGGAAAGCCCGTCATCTTCTGTCCGAAAATCATGGCGTTGTCCTTGCTGCGTTTTTGAGCTTGCGATGCTGAGGGGGACTTGGGACCAGGGCTCAACTCCAGGGCACGCTTCGACGCGTTCACGGGTGCGACATTCGAAACTTGCGGGACTGGGGGAGCAGAAACAGTGGGCTCGGGCTCCGAAGGGCCGAGATTTGAAGCTGAACACGGGTTGACTGTTTTCCCATTGGCCTCTTCGCTTCGCCGCAAGAACACCTGGCTGATCATGGTTTCAGCTTTCCAGTGAGCTGAACATAGGCGGAGAATCGTCCACTGCGCTTCGAGCCGGAGGATGGCCTGATTGAACTCGGCAGGGAATAAGGATTTGATAAGGGTCTTGGTTGGCAACTTGGGGTCATCAGCGTGCATGGCAAGACGGGGGTCGGAGCCAACACATTCCATGAGCTGGCGAACGATCGTCTCCGCAGAGACTCGTATGACATTGAACTTTGGTCTTGCGAGTTTTGAGCCATCTGCACGGCGGACAGCGAGGTGCATCTTGGGTCGGTGTGGGTTAGCTTTCGTGACAATGTCGCCCTCTGTCTTGTCAGTCTGGCAGTCTTCGTAGTACCAGAGAATGCTGGGTTTCAGAAACCCTGGCCGCACGGACGGTGCCTCAACGCTCTCGAGAAGTTCTTTGACGGCGTTGGCAAATGTGGTATCGAATCGTGCTTGTTGGGAAGCAGACTCGAATCGTGTGTGTTGGGAAGCAGAGTCGCTTGGCCCCAAAGACGAAGCGCAGGAATCATCCCCACGGGAGAGTTGTGCTGTGATATTCACTTAGAAGATGCCTAGGGATGAGAAAATGTGACGAACCTTGGTGTATGTCCGGAACAAGAATGTTGGACTTCGCAGCCTGAGACTCTGCACGCTCCCTGTCCCTGTACATTGCAAGGGCTCCAGACACGTAGTCGAATTGTTGGCGGAGCTTCCGGAAGTGGGGGTTATGATAGAGCTCAGAGATAGTGAGACTTGCGATGGCCTCCGGGGAGAACTGTGGAATAAAATCGGCCTTGCGCAGATATATTGAGTGGTTGGAAGAGGAGTGCGTTGAACCCGATGTAAGGGAGGGCGGTTGGCTTGGATAAATAGTTGAATGTCGTCCAGAAAAGTCGATTGCGGGCCTTGACCTCAACAAAGGTTTCGGCGCACGCAGAGTATCCACTCCAAAACTGCCAAAGTTGTTTTCGTTGGTGTCAAAGTCGAAGGGGGGGATGTTTGGGGACAGAGATCTATCGATGCATTGACCCGAGTCAACATAGTTGTCAAAGTCATCGAATTGCATGGGCACGGTAGAAGAGGGTATGTGTAGTGTATGCATATATGAAGGAGGTCCAAAAAAAAAGAAACACGCACGACAAAACGCGTCAACGAAGTTTTGAGGGTGGAAACACGTGCTGTTCACACGCTCCTTGCACCGACTCGCTCACCATCAGTCTGCAAGATTCTCGTCGATTTTGCAAACCTCCTACATGATGATGCCCACAGCGGCTCCAGTGTATCCCTGTCAATGTACTGTATGCAAAAGTTTACGAAAAAGTTACACTAAGCGCACGATCGAGAGCCATCTGCGACGAGATCGAAACTTGCTTCAATCAGTTCCACCTTCTGACACACAACTCACTTCCTTTGTGAGATCGTGCATCGATCAGAACATACAACTCCTTTCTTGCATCTATAGGGGTCAAATGCCAACTGATACAGCATCAGATGCTCAAGGATCTCATGCAGAGGACTTCACAGGTGCGCAACTCAAGTCATTGACGTCTTGATTGATCTTTGCTTACATTATTATTATTATATACTATTATTTAACCCTAAAGCGGTACCTAATTATGTAGATCACCCAATCCAGCATGCTGGCTCCGAGTTTTTTGAGCAGCTTGAACACCATCAAGATGGTAAGTGTGAATGTAAAGTGGTTTATTTGTGCTCACTGCTGCATGATACTAGATACTGCTTTCAGTCCTAGTGGTGCTGATCTAGGGATGGACCTTGGAGAAGACATCTCTGAGTCTGACTTTGAGCTGGATCTGGCTGTGTCTGAGGCTGGTTCTAACTCTTTGGATCCAATCTTGGATCAAGATCCTGATGATGATGATGATGATGATGAGGATGAGGATGATGATAACCCTGACTGTCATCCAGCTCTGGAACCTACCTCCAGTGCTGATGGTTGTGATAACCTCTTCCCTGAGCAGGAGACAGATGGTGCCAATCTTGATGAGGCTGACACCACTGCTGCTTGTCCTGCTGACCTGCCTGAAGTTGTTCAGAAACTTCAGAAGCAGCTTTTATCTGGCTATAGACCCCCAAATCATCCACCAATTAATGACCCTAGAGGTCGTTTGCTTACCTCAACTGAGGAGCTATCTCTGAAGCACTTTATGGCATGGGTTGACTCCCGTGGCACAGTTAAGGCATACAGCCTTCATGCACAGGTTCTGCAAGAGGCTACAAACATTGAGATCCTTAGCTTATATATGGTGCGAAAGCTTGCCATGGAGCTTACAGGATTAAAGTCTCAGCTGGTTGACATGTGTCCCAAAAGCTGCATGGCTTTTACAGGAGAGTTCAAAAACCATCATACCTGTGTGTATATCCGTGGTGGACGCACAGAACCTTGTGGAGAACCACGTTATGATAAAAATAACCAACCAAGGGCTCAGATGAGCTACACTCCCATTGTACCTGTTCTTCAGGCATTATATAGGAATAGGGAAATGGCAGAAGCCATGCAATATCGACATGTGCACCTACAAGAGGCTTTACAAAATCTGGAACCAGATTTATCTCCTGCTGAATACACCGACTTCTCAGATTCCATTAGTCATATTAACCATGTTCGGCACTTGGAATTGTTTCAAGATGAAACAGATACTGCAATAACCATCTCAGGGGATGGTGCTCAGCTTACTATGAAGAAGCAGTCTGATGTATGGGTCCTTGTTGTCACAATATTGAACCTTCCCCCCAACATGCGATCTAGAGCTGCTAATATCATCATTCCTCTTGTTATCCCTGGGCCCTGTTCACCTGGGAATGTTGAATCATTCATCTATGTTCTTTATGAAGAACTTGCAAAGCTTAGTGTTGGTGTATGGACTAAGGATGAACTCTCAGGAAATTATTTCCTTTTGAAGGTCTATCTTTGTGGTGTTCTTGGAGATATGCTTGGTTCTGCAAAGCTCAGCAAAATGGCTGGCCATATGGCTTTACATGGATGCCGATTTTGTACAGTGCGGGGTGTGCGCCCTAGTGAAAAGAGAGGTATGACATGATGTTATATTATTATATTATTATTTTATCTTATGCCTTTGCCTTTAGGTGCTAAAGCCCAGTACTACCCCCTCTCCCCACCACGCCCACCTAGAAAGGAGGATGATATTAATGAGAATTGCCCTGATTTTGACCCTCATAATTTGCCAATTCGGACTTTAGAAAGCTACTGGGAAACCATCCAGAGGCTTGAAGTTGTAAAAGGCAAAAAGAGACAGCAAGCTGACATTGTGAAGGAAACTGGTGTCTCTGCTCTTCCTATTTGTGCAGCTAGCCCTGCCTTTTCACATCCATTCTTTTTTCCACTTGATCCCTTTCACCTCTTCTATGAAAACTGCATGCCACATTTCTGGGACACTTGGATCACATTTAGTGATCCATCAGAAATTATCAATATGAGTGCAGATATTGCTTCAATGCTTGGTGCATTGGCTGAAAGTGCTATAGCAACACTACCCCCATCCTTCTCTGGAGGTATTCGAGACCCATATAAAAAGCGCCAAAGTCAATACAAAATATATGAGTGGATGGCTCTCCTTCACTGGTATATTGTTCCCATTGCATGGGAGCTTGGGTTTAATGAAGATGTGGTCAAAAACTTTGCTATTTTCTCTAATGTGGTGGAGTTTGCTATGACAGCTATCCCTAGATCACAAGAGGATTTGTCCAAGCTTCTTGACAAAATTATCCTTTTTCTGAAAGACTTTGAAAGGCTCTATGTTGGAAATGATATAAGCAAAATTACCCGCTGCAGACTTTGCATCTTCCAACTCATCCATGTTCCCTATCATATTTCTTATAATGGCTCAATCAGATTTGGCTCTCAAGCTACCTGTGAGCGGGCCATAGGAGACATTGGACATAGTATCAAGTCAAGAAAATCACCATTCAAAAACATTGTCTCATATAAGACAGACAAGCAATCTGTCAGACTCTTACATCATATCTATCCAATGCTCTCCCCAGCACCTGAGGCAAAAGTCTCAAAGACTTCTCTATTTAAACCAATTGCCATCACAAAGAAGCAGAGAGAAGATGATGAAGTAAAAGCTCAATTGGAGGCAATTAAATCTTATCTTGGAGATGGAACAGATCTATTATCTGAAATTATGAGATGGGGGAAATGCCCTCTTTCAAACAATGTTACTCTTACAAGTCAGCTTTTTGAGCTCTCAAAAAAGACCCTATCTCATTCCTCCAGGTACTTTGAGGCTCAGGTAAAAACAGAGCTACAGCCAACATATCAGCCCACAGATGTCACAGAACTGGAGGTAGAGAAGACTAAACCCATATTTGGAGAGGCCCTAGCTTTCTATACTGTTGTTGGGACTGACCTCTCCCTTGTTGTCTATCATCCCTTGATAGAACATCATAAAAAATTTGGAAGGTGGTATGGGAAGTGGTCATCATCAGTATATGTGCTAGAAACATCAGCCATAGTTAGCCTCATTGGAATTTGGGCTTACAATGATCATGTTCACATCTTGCGTAAACATCCAGGACTTGCCCTATTAACACTGGATGAATGTGGTATTGTTGGTGAGGATCCTGTAGAGTAGGTTTACCTATATATACAAGAACTAGTGTCTTAGTCTTGATCCTATGTACTATAAATAAATATTGTTGACTGTGATTATGTGTGTCTGGTGTGAATTTTGTAAGGAAAAACATACCTGGTCTAGGAGAACACCTTCAGCATGACTAAATTCTTAGTGAATGGTACTCACAAAGATTTGCATTCCTCCACATGGCACAGGATAAGATGAAGAGTTGATTTCTAGAAAGTTCAGCTATCCTCTAGCTGCTTTCCATAACATCATGGATAGAATAAAAAATGAGCAGATTCTGAGTGTGTGCAGTGGAGAGAGGGTACTCACAGTCAGAAAAGGTTCTGCCATCCTCCAGCCAACATGCTGGATAGAATAAAAAAATGAGCAGATTCTGAGTGTGTGCAGTGGAGAGAGGGTACTCACAGTCAGAAAAGTTTCTGCCATCCTCCAGCCAACATGCTGGATAGAATAAAAAATGAGCAGATTCTGAGTGTGTGCAGTGGAGAGAGGTACTCACAGTCAGAAAAGGTTCTGCCATCCTCCAGCCAACATGCTGGATAGAATAAAAAATGAGCAGATTCTGAGTGTGTGCAGTGGAGAGAGGGTACTCACAGTCAGAAATGTTTCTGCAATCCTCCAGCCAACATGCTGGATAGAATAAAAAATGAGCAGATTCTGAGTGTGTGCAGTGGAGAGAGGGTACTCACAGTCAGAAAAGGTTCTGCCATCCTCCAGCCAACATGCTGGATAGAATAAAAAATGAGCAGATTCTGAGTGTGTGCAGTGGAGAGAGGGTACTCACAGTCAGAAAAGGTTCTGCCATCCTCCAGCCAACATGCTGGATAGAATAAAAAATGAGCAGATTCTGAGTGTGTGCAGTGGAGAGAGGTACTCACAGTCAGAAATGTTTCTGCCATCCTCCAGCCAACATGCTGGATAGAATAAAAAATGAGCAGATTCTGAGTGTGTGCAGTGGAGAGAGGTACTCACAGTCAGAAATGTTTCTGCCATCCTCCAGCCAACATGCTGGATAGAATAAAAAATGAGCAGATTCTGAGTGTGTGCAGTGGAGAGAGGTACTCACAGTCAGAAAAGGTTCTGCCATCCTCCAGTTAACATGCTGGATAGAATAAAAATTGGCTGGTGGCTGCATTACAGCAAGATCGATTGCACCGCAGAGAGCCTCGAATAGGAAGCAAACATCACCAGTTTGTGCAGTGAATTTTCTGGAAAGAAGTGTGAGTACCTCAGCAGTCGTGATGAAGTGGAAACTCTCAAGTTGTTGCTTGGGAAGATCTCCAAAAAACTCTGCAGCAGCTTTACAAGTCGCACGAAGGGAACATCGATTGTCTGAGACCACGAATGAACTCAACAAGAGTCAGTGGGGATATATTTTCCTTGTTTCCATTGCAGTCTGTGAGCACCAGGGATGTGCAAGGACATGAATCAGAGCAAGCCTCAGGATGGGAAAGCAAGATGCACGCACTGGGCTGTAGAGCATCTCAGCCGTCTTGAATCTCCCCTCAGAACACAGCCAGCAGCAGCGAGGGCAACATCAAACTAGCCCAGGAGTAGTCGTCGAGAAGAAGCCGTCGACGAAGCAAGCGGCTCCGCGCCTTGCACGAGCAGACCGTTCTCAAACGTAGCTACCAAACCGATGCCTTCTAAAAAGCTCGTTCAGTCCTTCCAGCTTCCACTGGCACGGTGAGATATCAACAGCATCGTGGATCCTCACATTGATCGCTTGGTGCCAATGCTATCCGTGCAGCTCGCAAGCAAGCTACATCGACCATGCTAAACTTCCAGGTGAGCGAGGGCGAGGTAGCGGCTAAGTCGAGCCAATAGAGGTCGAGTCTAAGTGCGAGGCCAGTTCTGTCGGCGTCGTCAAAGGGGACAGCGAGCAATGTGTCGAGAAGGGCGCGAGAAGAGTTGAAGTCGAACGAGGGGCGAGAGATGAGCGAATCGAGACAAGAGCACACAGACAGATGGAGGAAAGAAAACAGGATAATCAATTCGAGCTACAGGCATTTTTTTATACATGAGTTATACATTTTATGTTAAAACAGAAATGAAGACAGTCAAATTTGGTCAAAGATGAGCACACGAGACAGGTGGAACTTGAGGCGAATAGAAATGAACTTGAGCAAAGCCTGAGGCCTGAGAGCCGGGAATGGAATAGAAAGGGATTGGAAGTCCCAGAGCAATGCGGCCGAAGTGAAAGGAATTTGATGGACCACTGCGATCGTGCGCGGCGGGGATGATGCACACGGCAGCGCTCGAGTCGGCCGGGTCGAGAGTGTCGAAAATACAACAGACCACCTGATGATAATGAAAGGAAGGCGGATGGGGGAGAGGCTGGTAGATGGGTTGGTGTGGGCAAGTCGGTGAGATTCGACATTGCGACGCTCCCATAGTATGTCGATTATCGATCGATTATCTATTCTAACGAGATTTTTCCAGTTGTAGCCGACCTATTTGTCTTTATCTTGGGAACAGAAATAGAGTTTTGAAAAATTGACCAGATTCGACTACCGATGACTCTCGTCGACTGTCTATTAACTGATGCAAAATTTTTGACTCGGCTCGACCGAATTCGACCTCAGCCGACAACCAATGACCAAAAGCGGACTCGCACTGACTCGGGCCGACTTTTTCATTTTTACTGAGCATCACTCGTCTCTTATGGTCTACATACTTCTGAGCGCTCCTGGTAACCGCACCCTTCACACTCCGAGTTTTGTACTGCCTTCACCCTTCACCATTGTTTCAACTACCTGATGGGAACCGCAGTGCATCCATTGATTAGCACCCAACCAAAATGCAGTGCAAGCTGGGCGCCCCATGGTAATCATACCCTTCGCACTCTGAGACTAATTCAATGGCAACCCCGTGCATCCACTGATTAGCACACAAATACAGGGCGGTGCATGCCACGGAAACCCCACTGGCGACGGCAGTGAGCTAACATTAACTGGGGTCGTTGAAGTGACATCCAATTTCAGGAGAAAATCCCAATTTCTTCATATTGTCACCCTAGCCCTACGTGTGACCGAAATCCCACACATGTATGCGATAGATCGCTGCTTTAGTCCGATTCCAGTAAGGATTATGCTTTTCCTTCTCATCAAGCTTCTCTTCTCTTCGCATCGGAACGAATCGGCCCTACCGACCTGACATGTAAGGTATTTGAGCTGACTTTGCCATATAAAAGGGCCTACAATCCCCGCATTATCTGTCTGTGCACTGTCATTCCTCCACCTTGCAAAAAGATGGCATATATCAATTCTTACAAAAAGCCTGAAAGGCCCACTCTCTTACCTGGTTTTTTCGGCCCAGACCCATACGATATTAACTGGGCCTTCCCTCTCTACGAGGAGACGCTCGAGTCGGAGCGGGTGAAGCTTACGCCGTTCATTCCCTCGCTGCATGCGCAGGAGTACGGGGCGCAGGTCAGCGCGAAACCAGATTTACACCAATGGTTCCCATTCGAGCTCTCTTCACTGGACCATATCCTGACGGAGATAGAGCTGCGCGTGCGGCGCGACCCCTCATGGATCCTTTTCGCGATCATTGACAAGGCGCGCGGCGGCGTGATGGCGGGTGTGATCGGGTTGATCAAAGCGTCCGCGGAACACCTGAGCGCGGAGATCGCGTGGGTGGCCGTATTTCCTGCCTTCCAGCGCACATACATTACCTCGAACGCTGTCGGCCTCGTGCTTCATTACGCCCTCGAGCTTCCTACACCCGATCCCGCGCACGGCACACGCCGCCGAGGTCTCGGCCTCCGGCGCGTGCAATGGACGACGCATACTGGGAACAAACCATCGCGCGCCGCTGCAGTGCGCATGGGTCTGAAAGATGAGGTGATGCAGCGCTGGACAATGGTGCTGCATGAGGGCGCGGAGGGCAACGGAATCCCACTCCGGGACGGAGACCCGATGAGCCCGAGACCGGGGCGGCATAGCGTGGTACTCGCTCTTTGTGCGGATGATTGGGAGAACGGGGGGCGAGAGCACGTGCAGGGACTGATTGTCCGCAAATAAGAATATGTTTGTGGTTGGGCTATGAGGATGGTAGGACTGGTAGATATCCAATGCTCGCGTGTATGACGACACAACCAAGGTTATTAGAGTTACAGTACTGTAGGGCGGCCAGGACTAGCGAGTCGTTAGGCTAGAAAGGCTTACAGTAACTGGCCATCGATGAGGTAGCGATGTGCCAACCTACGCGAGGTTGCGCGTTGGCCATGCGTGGGAGTTGTAACATACACTGGCAGTGCCTGTACTTCTGACTTGACTTCTGGCTAGTAGCTACTATCATGAATGTGCCAAGCATCCAGAACATCCCTCGGACCACTGGATCTGCATTCACGTCTTTCCTGGAGATCTGCTGCCAGTGGTCATATCGGCCGGCATCTACCACCGCCTCAAGCTCGACGAACTGAACGCAATCAAGGCTCTGCGCCTGTTCAAGGTCCGTCCGTTTGTCGTCATTTCTAGCAGCTCTCATTCTGAGCGCTCTTTTAGGACGAACGAAAGTGGACGTCCTACTTGCGCAGCGAGGAGTCCGAGATCAACCCGTTCTATGTCCAACGCGTCAAGGAAATTGCTGTTTGATCACTGCGATGTGATTGGCTTCGCATGCAACTAGAGGCTAGTAACTAACTATGTACGCGCCATCGAATGGAGAATTGTTTCGCGAGCGTCGAACGCTCCTTTAAGTTAAACTGCTAGAGTGCTCCAGTCCTGTTTGGGGCTATTGGTTCACGGGGAGTCACTGCCGCCCCAACATTCTGTAACCCGACGACTTGAACGGCAAGAGGCCCCACCTCGGTGAGATCGACTGTAAGTGTCGTACACTATCGCTTCTCGTTGATCATTGAGCCTCTCTGGTACTTTCTATCAAGCTGAGTCCTGTAATGCATAAAGCCGCCACACGCATTGGAGACCTGCTTAAAATGGGACAACTTTACCCTCTGTTTTTTTACCCCAGCCCCCTCTCTCCTCACTTTGCTCTCGTGGTCTGCATCTCTCTGAGCACTCGGTATTCATACCCTTCACAATCCGAGACTGAGACTGCCTCGATAGCAACTCTGGTACGCCCACTGATTGGTAGGCAACTAAAACGCGGTGTATGCCATGGAAACCCACTTGAAATGATAGTAAGTTAACTGCAATTGTTGAAGGGACATCCAATTTTGGGAGAAAATCTCAGAGTTCTTGACATGCGTCGTGATTGTGCCAAGCTGGCCCTCCGTGTGACTGAAGCCATGTCGTGGATAGAGCGCTAACGATCTCCATAAGGATTGTCCCTCTCCTTCCCATCAAGCTTCTCAATGCATCGGAGCCGGCCTACCGACCTGGTATAAAGGGTCCGCGTTCTCGGTTTATGCACTCTGACTCATTCCCTCACCACGCAAAACGATGGCATATACCAACTCCTACAAAAGGCCTGAGAAGTCCACTCTCTTGCCTGGGTATTATGGCCCAGACCCATACGATATTAACTGGGCCTTCTCTCTCTACGAGGAGACGCTCGAGTCGGAGCGGGTGAAGCTTACGCCGTTCATTCCCTCGCTGCATGCACAGGAGTACGCTGCGCAGGTCAGTGCGCGACCAGAGCTGCACCGATGGTTCCCATTCGAGCTCTCTTCACTGGACCAGATCCTAACGGAGGTAGAGCTGCGCGTGCGGCGTAACCCCTCCTGGGTCCTTTTCGCGATCATCGACAAGGCGCGTGGCGGCGCGATGGCGGGTGTGATCGGACTAATCAAAGCGTCTACGGAACACCTGAGCGCGGAGATCGGCTGGGTGCTCGTATTCCCCGCGTTCCAGCGCACATACGTTACCTCGAATGCTATCGGCATCTTGCTCCAGTACGCCCTAGAGCTTCCCACACCCGATCCCGCGCACGGCACACGCCGCCGAGGTCTCGGCCTCCGGCGCGTGCAATGGTTGACGCATACCGCAAACAAGCCATCGCACGCTGCTGCGATCCGCATGGGTCTGAAAGACGAAGGGATCCAGCGCTGGACAACGGTGCTGCATGAGGGTGCGGAGGGCAACGGAATCCCACTCCGGGACGGGGACCCGATGAGCCCTCGGCCGGGGCGGCATACCGTGTTGCTCGCCCTTTATGCAGATGATTGGGAGAGCGGGGGGCGAGAGCATGTGCAAGGGCTGATTGACCGCAAATGAGAATAAGTTTGTGGTTGGACCACGAGGATGGCGGGAATGGTAGATATCTAATGCCAGGATCGCGCGTATGATGACACAACCAAGGCTATTGCGGCCACAGTACTGTAGGGCAGCCAGGGCTAGCGAGTCTTCAGAATAGAAAGGTTAAACTGTCCATCGACGAGGTGGCGATGTGCCAGTGCCAACATATGCGGGGTCGTGCGTTGGCCATGCGTGGGAGTTATAACTTACGCGCCTGTAGCCTACGCTCGTCGCTCTTGGACTCGGACTAATACCTTTCTCTTCTGCTTTCTGACTAGCTGCACCACTTTTACCAAAAGCTTCTCTTCATCGTCAAAATCCAAGCCACTGGTTTCTGAAGCGTCCACCTTAGCCGTGCATCCTCTCGCAATGAGCCAAACTCCCGTATTTCTCTACTCGGCCAACGCGTCCGAGTGGTATAGTTTCGCATCGAATTAATTCTACTCGAGTACCTGCGCAATATTACGCTCACATTGGTGGCCAGAGACGCACCTTTACACGCCATCCATTGAAATCCTGGAAGCATTACGGAGAAGGGCAAGGTGGTGTGAAGTCACAATGCTTCGCAAGAGGGGTAAAAGTGGGCTCAAAGTAACACGGTCATGAAGTGAGGTATAGATCATCGTGTTTCGAATCGATAACTACCATCCACCACACACTATCCGCTGCTGCGCTCTGACATAGCAGATCAGGATACTCGAACGAGCTTGTACGTTGCCTTTTGTGTCATGACTGCATGACTCGTCATAACGACAGTATCCATACTCGCATAGGTTTCATCTGAATTTCTGAATCATCGACTCTCCTTTAAATTCAACCAGAAAATTCCACCATGAAGACGGCGTCCAATTCTGCCAACTTATTCTTTTTTATTTCCCACGTGTGTCAGTAGGGCGCCCATATATAATTCATGGACGACACGATACCGACCTTGAAACCAACACGGAAGCAGGAACAAAATTCCAAGGCCTTCAGTCGAACTTTTCCGAATCCGATACTGACCGTGCCGCGGTCTATCGTTACTGGCATATTGAACACGCAGACGAGTAGCTTCCGCCATGGAAGATCTCAGAAAGGGAAGGATGTGCGGTCAATCCTAAGAACGAGATAGGTATATGAAGAATGCATGGGGCTAGATTCTCAAGGAATGTTCGATTCGAATGGGAAGCTATTCGCCGCGATACAGCACTGACTGCCATGGATCACTCGACGCCATACACGCTACTGGGTTTGCAAATTTTAGAGTACACTGAACCTATCGATTTCGAACAAGCAGACTGACACTCATATGGGTGCGTTGTTCCTTCTTGTTTATGTTACGTTTGCTTTGACGTTCTTACACAACAATTTACGACCTCTCTGCTAAGTAGATCTCCCGGTAGTGTCACAAGAGTATTATCGCGATACGCTGGAGGATTCGTGCCTGTGACCTGAACTTGTGTTCAAGCATTTGAATGGAGGCCCGAAGCAAGCTCAAGTGACGGAATTCGTGAGGCGATTCTAGATTCTTGCCAACGCGGTTCTGCGTTCGTCGCACGTGTGCTCAAGCTGTCGTTGCATTGCTTTGAGTGCGATATCGCGGTCGACGATCTGATCAGCCGGATCATGTAAGTATTTGTTCGTCACATACACCGCACAATTTACGCTTCTGTCCGCACCACTGGCAGCCTCTTTCCAACTTGAACGAATTACCATGAGCACCTAGACTTGACCATCTAACTCGCTTGCGCAAATCTTGGAATGCTCAAAGAGATGGCTGGGAGCGAACACTGGATGTAAGGTAAGGACGACCAGGGCTGACGTCCGCGAAACTTGAATGCCACGAAGTTCTCGCATCGTGGGGATAGTGGCGCATCCATGGATCAGGTGCACGCCTGGCAACCGGCGCTTCCAATGGTATCTCACACACGCTGCCTGAACATCGTTAACACCTAGAGACAAGGCACCCATTTACATAAATGAAGTTCCAGTCTGGTCGATGGGGCAACTTGAATGGTTCTTTTTGTTTTGTTTTCAAAAAAAGGTAATCAAGCTGGCATCAAGTTGGGCGTCGATGAGGACATTGTCCTGGAGGTGAGAACTGAGCCGGAAAGGTTGGTTCTTCCGAGCTGCCTCGGAGATCGGACTAAGAACGTCGCCGAGAGCTGGCCATGGTGCCGGTAGAGTATCTACGATGATGACGTTAGAGGCTGAGAGTCTTTTGTTTTGTTTTTTTGAGAATATTTATTCCGGGACAGCACATAGTAGTACAAGACCGGTCACGGCACATCACCGTATTTAGCGTATAGGTATCCAACCATCCAGAGCGGGTAGGTAAGAGGTAAGTAAGCAAGTATGTACCCTCCCAGAGGGGACAATCGTAGGCACAGGAGGCAGTGTCGTTTAGGGCGTGTCCATGCGTAGAGAAGACAGGCGATGAGTGATAGGAAAAGGTGACCCTGCTCTTCAGCTACGGGCCGCGTCGAGCGTGGTCAGGGGGGCTAGGGAGAATTTATCCTGGGTCAAAGGGGACGGACGCTCGGTTTGGGGGTACAAACGCTGCGCGTGACATTTGAAGGAACTGGAGGAGCTGGAAGGCTGCTGGTGAGTCCTTGAAGTAAAAAGAGGGAGGGTCGGCGTCCCAGCATGGCCACCCGCCAGCAGCTTGCCTGGTGTGGGCGTATCTGGGGCAGTCATAGAGTATGTGGTAGAAGGAATGGTTGGGGAATCCGCATGGGCATCGGTTGTCGTCTTCGGGTATGTCTGGGCGGAACCAACGCATGTACTTGGAGGCAAAGGCGTGACCGACCGCGAGGCGGAGGGCCGTAGTGGTGGTGTGACGGTCGAAGTCTGGGATGCCGTTTGATTTTCCGGTTCCAGCCTTCCATAGTGGGTGGTTGGTCCCGTCTGGAGGTTTTGTGAGGGCGTACTCATAGGCGAATGAGTCATTGTAGGAGCGTTTGCGCCGTTCGGAATGCCATTCTTCTGCCCATTTACTGAATGCCCTCCTTCGGGCGACTAGTTTCTGGTATGCCGCTGACTGGACCCTGTTAAGGGATACCCGTGGGGTGGTCTTGCACGCTGCCAGCCCTTGAACCGAGCCGTCCTGCACTCGTTCTCTGTGTACTGGTTACCATGCCATCGTGATGTCGACGTCCTTGTGTCGAGAGCAAAAGCCCGTGAGCGCGCGGTGAAAGCGTAGGACGAACTGTTGGTTATCTAAAGACGTGATCTTGGTGATGCCGCCAGGAGGGCCGACGAGTTGGCAGTTAGTATGTAGACCTGTCTAGGTGGTGAACGATCCGCATAATGGTGATCTAACCATTCGGCTGCTTTCGCAAGGCCGAATAGCGCCACGTCGTGCTAGACGACCCCAGTGCCGAGGCCCCAGTGTCCGAGTCGGGTTAGAGGCTGAGACTCGTACATTACTGACGATTAGCGACGTGCGTTCCTCGGACTCAGGACCCAATCATGCAGAGTGCCAGAACGGCCTTCAAGAAGAAACGAGACGATAAGTCAGTGACAACAACGACAGAAGCCCAAGTCTTGGTAGTAAGCGTAGATCGACACTGACCCTTACAGAGGCCTCAGTTAGTTACAGCAAGCATGATGTGGTCAACCACGTTGCAGAATCACGGAGGATCTTAGCGGTATTATTGGCAGCGGTGACTACGAATGAAGAAAGAGTGGCCGGGGGAGAAATAGTGGTAGGTCCGTCGCACGGTACTGATTCGCCACACGCCGACCTCTCATTTCTCCCGTTCGTGTGTCTTTATGAGTCGCTACTTGGCTCTTCGTGTTAGGTTCTGGGTGGCGCGTGCCCAGAGGGAAGGGGCCCTGGGCGCTCAGCCCAATTTGAGCTGTTAGAAGACAATAAAATGTGGTACTGCATAGAGAGTGGGCTGAAGCACGAAGTGCTTCTCGATCGGGGATGAGGGGCTTATGTGCCCGAGGCAAGGTTGCAACGGGCGAGCAGGACCCTACTGGAGAGAGCTGATGAGAGTTGGAACATATGAACCTCATCACCGACTCGGATCCCGTAGCAAAGATTTACTGGGTGTGGCGGGTGGGGAAAAGAAAAAAGTTCTGGTGCTTCGAACCAGATGAGGAGACTCGGATGGGCGGACGGACAGAGGGACGAAAAGAGGGGTGCACACGTGCCGCCCGATCCTTTCACACAAAGACTCCGCTCTATGCTTATGCTCGTTCCTCGCTTCACCCTAGACCAGCCAAAACATGTCTCTTCGAGATAATGAGAGGAAGACGATTTAGAGAAGCCAGAGTCCGCAATTGTCAACGCCCCAGGCTGCCACCAATGTCATGCCGGCCAGGTGTTGTACTTACAGCAATTGCTGCAGATCTAGATCAATTGAAGTTGCCTCGTTCTATCGAAACAAGGGTATTTCCGCCTCTCGAGATTAGACTCGGAACGGCGAGTCGACACCCTCGGGCTAACGAAAGAAAAAAGTGGGGTGCAAAATGTATTTTGGCTTCTGAAATAGCAAAAAGAAAGAAAGATTCTGAATAGCGCCCATCACATCCTTATTCATGCCTCCACAGCAGCCTCCTTAACCGAATCTAGGTACTGATGACGGAAAGGGCTAGCATCGCTGTCCGCACCCCGGGCTGTAGAAAAGTATTGAAGTTCCCCCTAAGCACACACGACTTTAGGACACAAAAAAATCGGATCATTGGAGAGTGCCTGAGAACAGACCTTGGTTAAGCGCAAAGCCTGGACCTGATTGAATTCGTCCAGCGTAAAGCGGTGGTAAATGCCAGCCGGGACGATAATAAAGTCTCCAGGAAGGACCTGAACACGGATCCATCGATCTGTGGGATATTCTGTGTATCTGAGAGTGAGCGGCGAGGAGTTGCGGTTTACAAATACTTTACATGCCTCGTATGTCCCAGTATCCGGAGCCTGAGAAAATATACCGGACCTCCGCGTCGTGGTGCATGTGTCTGCCAGATGGGCATTAAATTACTTAGTCCACGACGGTCATAGCGACGAGGACACAATGCGTAGGTGTCACTCACTCTGTAAAGAACTTGTCGAGCATCTCTTCAAAGTGGTCGCCAAGTCCTTCTTTAGTTACGTCCATGGTGTCGCGATTGTCCAAGCCATGCTCATTCGCAATTTTGTCAATCACGGGCTCCCACCCCCCCTCGGTGTCCAAAGGGACGGTCTGGAGGGTAAGGCCGAGCTTGCGAAGATGATCCAGCTCAACAGGCTGTCCTGAATCGTGCGCAAGGCGCTGGTCTGCGGAGAAATTGTCGTAGTAGTATGCGCGCATAGTAGTGTGCTTGCAGGTTGGAGAAGGATTGAAAGGAGAAAGAGATAAGACAGTTGACGTCCTGAGTTGCAGCTTTTCTACATCCAGTTGGCGCACTCGGCCATTTCCCTGATGGACGCAGCTTGCCGTGCATCGTTGGCTACGTCCATATTAGAAGCTGAGCTCAGTTGGGGGCTCTCCAGAGGAGGGAAGTCACTGATGGCTCATTTTTTGGAGCAATCCGTTTCGAGGAGAGCGGATGCAAGATAAGTAAGTTAGAGAAGTGGACATAACATAATGCGACTTCACATGATGCGACTTCCTTATCTCCGGCGGGTTGACCAGTGACAATTACGACCACAACTTACAAGAGAGCATTTGAAGAGCATAGCCATTTGCCAGTGGTTATTGTCGTGCACTGAAAAGGTAAGCAATACATAACGTCATCACGTCATTTTTTTTGACTTTTCGCCTCGGACGGGTGTGTTCAAACTCTATCTTTCATAAGTACTTTATTTCTAATACTGCGCCGCCTTGAGCTTGAGAAACTGAAGCTTGGGGAGGGACAGACAGCTACCTCCTCTCATGCCTCGATCGGTGTTCCCTAATCCATGCGCTCCTTTTTCTAGAACGTGCACTGTCCGTGCTTCCCTTTGTGCCCAATGGGCCCGGGCACGCTAACAGCAGAATGTGCAAAGGTGCTCGCCAACCCCTCATCGCCTCGCCACCCCCGCCTTGTCTGCACGCTCCCTTTCCTCCCGCTTACGTGCGCCCCTCCTCCTTGTCTTGGGCGCCCCCATCCCAACGCCCTCGTCCCTCTTTTCCACATACCCGGGAGCGCACGCGCCCCCTGTTTCTGCCCACCCCCCTCTGTTTCCGTGCGCGAACTATTTGCGCCTGTCTGTGCTCAGCAGAAGAGTTAGGAAGAAAAGGAGCTCATGGCTGGCTCCACTGTTTCCGCGGAAATGTGTATCTCAGCGCGACAAACGGACTAGTGTCCGGCTCGCGGACAGTGCCTGTTCCATCCCTTCATGCCCTTCGTGATGGAAGGAGCTGCCCTGAAACACAAGCAATCGGGGTTGTCGAAGTAGCTAGATCGGGAAAGTAAAGTGTATAAGCATTGGTTGGGGCCAGGGGCCGCCGGTATTCGCCGAGCTGCTTATTGGCTTCTGTGGAGAGTCTACGCCGGATCTACTTTCCAACGTGGGCTCTCAACGGGGAATTTAGACATGCACACTTCGCTAAGAGCCATACAGACCGAGGTGTTGCCTAGAGTGTTCTCCTCGAGCATCAATGACTCGCCGAGCATCAACAAGGCGATTTGGATCTTACTGCAAATTTGCGGCGACTTTCCACTTTCCACTGCTAGATCTTCTGATTTATATCGCTCTATGAAGTTCTGTCGGTCATAGTGAGGGGGATACGTTACAAGCCGTGACTTTCACTACTGTAAGCGCAAAGTACGAAACGCAGTGCGTCGGTGCCATACCGCGGATACCTTTCGGGAAATACTTCTTCAGGGCAACTTTGGCCTTTTCCATTTCTACTGCATCGATACAGCTCTCCGTGGAGTTTTTGATGGAGAGCGGATCAATAAGGTTTCCAAGGGACCTTGATATCTTGCGACTATATGCGAATCATCGTATGGCAGTCCGGTGACCTCATTAGAAGAGTTTTTCTGCGGTGTCAGTCTTAGGCCAAACATCACCATGCGCAGCCCCACTTCGAACTTCGAAGTATACCTCCAGCGCGGAGGTCGGGAAAAACTTTTGAAAGTCAACGGTCTGAGGTTATACAAGCAGGGGCCACAAGGCAGATTTTTACTTGGTCGGGCGAAAGCGAAAGAGAACGCTGACTCAGAGCTTGCTCGGCAAGCAAAGTAGCCTTGAGAGTAGCATGTCTGCTTACTGCACTGTACTCGAGTACTGAGTACTGAGTACTGAGCACTAATCTCAGTAAGCCCCGTGGACCAATTACTTTACCGACTCTGACTCAGAGTTGTTGAGTACCCCGGTTCAACTTGCAGTGCGCATTGGAGACGCCCAAGCCCAAATTGCGGATTTTCTCATAGCACAGAGAACGACGGCGACTGTAGAAAATTGATCTATAACTTGAAAGCGATTGTTCTCATCACTCGCAAGGCTCTCGCCATCTTGTTTCACACCAACCGTTTGCCAGTGGTGTTCTTTCGGTCATCTTCGTCATCGTTCGGGCATACTACTCGGGCCCATGGCCAGTTCCACACGAAATATAAGAGAATATAAGACCCGAACCCTACGTGGTATCGCAGGCACATACAACGAATGAGTATGAGCTGGCCGGTTGCTCCCTTCAAGGAGAGCGATTTCGTAGTACAGTATTTAAATGCTGGTGCGACAGCACTCGGTCATCGCGCCGTCAATCAAGGAAAGGTGTACTGGTCTGTGGTCGACTACTAATGATCGACACATGTCAGTTGCCAATTAATTTTATTAACTCAGCCGCTCCTCCCCCGCACCAGCATGAAAAAATTACATGGCTCATAGATCCCTTTGGATCCTACCATCACCTCCCGTTGCCTATTGTCGGCAAGAAGCTGTAGGTCTCGGCGATGCAACGAACAAGGTCACTCGCGGGGAGAAATATCTTCTCACTTAACGTATCTTGAGTCATCAGTTAATGAAGGGCGCGGATCATGCTGAGAATGCATGCGAGCCATCACGTGCATCACGCATCATGCATCACACCGACGACAGCCCCCGGGCCAGGGCCCAGACGTTACTTTTGACTGGTCTATTTATATTTTGAGCAGCCGTCTGTCATAACGCACATTTACCCCCGCTACGTTTGACCACTGTTTGGACTCGGAGGCAATTTCTGTGCCAGCCGCGAATATCATGGTGTCCGAAAACGTCTTTCGCCAGCGTGGGGTCACTCTAATTTACCGCAGCTTTAATCTTATGATTCGATCGATCCTTTATGGCAAGTTTTGTATTCTTATCTCTAGACTCTGGCTCTGGTCAAGCTGATACGCCCTCAGGGATCTATGGGTCACTTAACCCAGCTCCAACATGATATATAATGATGTGAGATACACTTTTTCATTCTGAATAAACCACTTTAACTGACTTGAGTCACTTGACCGATCAAGCTGAAGGAAGAAGGGTCTTCACTCATTGAGCCAGAACATCCTGTTCGGCGTGATAGTTTCATGTTTTCCTTGTCAACTGCATACCTCGCTGTCTCAATGGCGATTCTAATCATTCTCATCAAGACGTGGTATCTCATCCTGGATTACTCCAATTCAGCCCATGAGACAAGTCCTACGAATGGCCTTCTGGTTCTATGCAGCGACTTGGCCGTAATTAATGTTAGTAGATCTTGCATTGGTTACTAATGGACTCACGACCCCGCAGCCTAGTATGCCCTGACGGATGGCGTAGTGGTCTGGCGAGCTTGGGTTATACTAGTATGCCGTGATGAAAACAGAAAACTTCTGATTGCGGCGACGTTGATGCTTGTTTTATCGATGCGTACATCGCCCTGCTCTTACCGTCAACGTTCCGCGACCAAGTCCCCTTCTCAGTAGGCGTCGCAGCAACCATTGGCGTCAGAGCATTCATAAACACCGACCCCGTCAGGGACAAAACTCGCCTTGCGATAACCCTCAACGTCTTCCAAGAAGTCACGTTGATTTCTTCGCTTATCACTAATATGTTGGGCACAGGAGTTATCTCATTGAAAGCATGGTACGCATGGGGTTGACGGTTTGGTACAACTGTGACACCACTGAGCCTGAGCCTGGTCGTAATAGGAGGTATTGCCGCGGATCTCTAACGTGTCGTGATCGTGAGTAAGAGGACAAAGGTGTTGGCCCTTATCGTAGAGTCCGGAGAGTTTTATATTTTTTTCTGGTGTGCGTGTGATCGTCTCCTTACTGATAAAAAAGATTTGCGAATCCTTCTTTGATTTAGCCGATCTTGCCATCTTGGTCGCGTCATTCTTCATACGTCTACCTGGATACCAAATTATACTTGGGAATACATACTCTCAAGCCACTGTTCACCTGGCCATAAGTGTTGCGTCTGAATTTAGGATAAAAAATGACAGAGCATCAGGGAATCTACCCGCTGATTGTCGTCATATTCGTCAGCCGAGAAGCGTCAATGGACAAGACACTGTTTAATTCAACTCTCCCCATAATTATCACGAACTTACAACAAACATCCGCCCAGTTAAGAACCAGTCAGGCCACTGTTCGCCAAGTCAAGTCCAACGCCCGTGGCTAGCCTCCGAGTTGCGGATGCGCAAGGTCCGTTTCTCACGCGAGGTTCTCTCAACCCATCATTTTCACAAGATTCCCTCGCCTCCAGTTCACTGGAGTCCGATGTTGACCCGGAGAGCCAATCAAACCCCGGGGTCGGCGTAGAATAGGTGAACCTGTGCCTTTTGCTAGTGAGCATGTGCTCACAGGTTGGGTCTCAGGGTTCTTCTTGGTCCCTAACGACATGCACAGAGTCAGTATTCTTGTCGCAACGTGCTCCCTCGGTGGCGAAACACGGCCTCGTTCCCAGATAAATACTAAGACCAGCTGACCAGGGGCCCGGGATGAGGAAATACCAACTCAGCGAGTTTGATGCCAGTGGACCTCGGTTCGCCTTGCGGCACACACATCAGAATAGTCGACTTTGTCTTGGTCATGACGGACTTTGGTACTGGTGAGAAATACAGGGCCCTGTGCCGGTGTGTGAACCTATTTCACAACAGACACAGTTGTTCTCATCAGCTAGTACTATCATCCCACGCACCGAACAGAAGTGAAAGCCGGCGGCGTACTAGCAACAGTGCACTAGCAGCTAGTCGAGACTGGCAGTTCTAGACGTGGTGCACACTCGAGTCTCCTTGGTTACCACCAGTCACTTTTGGTGAAACCAGCGCGGCGGCGGATTGCTCGCCCATGCGCCCATACGCAGTGTTTAATTAGCTGACTAAGCGAGCCCACGCACTTTACATACAGCTACCATTCAACATCAATCAATTTACACCGGTCTGACACTGCTGCTCACCTCATCGCTCACTCCCCCTACCTGTACATGTCTGATGCTAATACTAATATTATTTATTCACGTCCGCGACACTTCTGCCACGAGCGAGCAACTTCAATAAACCTTGGTAAGCCTACCAGCCTTCACGGGAGGCACGAACAGTCAGTGAGGTGAGATTGCATCGCACGAGGGATGAGCGCATCAATGCTTTGTCCCATGGTTTATCTGGGGGAGTTAATGATGGGCACGAAGCTAAAGTTCAAGGTGAGCCATCATCGAATCATCCATCACCGCGACAGCCGACGTCGGTCTCAGACACGAGTTACAGTATGGTAATTGTCAAGTTTAGCTAAAAGCTGGGCAGCAGAATGCAATGTTGAGCCTCCACCCCCTCCACGCTTATCGACTCTACAGTAGTGGTCGGAGACAACTTCTCCGCAGGCCGGGGAATATCATGATTTCCGAAGACATCTTTCACCAGCGCGGGATCACTCTACTTTACCGCGGCGCCAATCTTATCATCCAATCTGGTCTTTATGGCAAGTTTCGTTCTCTTACCCCCCATGCCCTATTCACGCTTATACCTGCTCAGGGATCTATGCGTTACTTTTCCCGACATCAACATACATAATGATGTGAGTTATCCTATTTCCATCTAGGCAAGTCATTTCAACTGACCCAACCAATTTAAAGAAAGAAGGGCCTGCACTCTTCTAGCCAGAAAATCTTGTTCGGCGTAATAGTCTTCATGTTTTCGTTGTCAACTGCGTACTTCGCTGTCTCAATAACGGATTTAATCACTCTTATCAAGACCTGGTATCTCGTTCTAGATTCCTCCAATTCAACCAGTGCGACAAGCCCTATGAATGACCTCCTGCTTTTATTCAATGTATTGGCCCCTATCAATGTTGGTGATCTTGTTCTCACATAGTTGGCCAGTATGCTCACAAATCTCGTAGTTTGCCCTGACAGATGGTGTCGTCGTCTGGAGAGCTTGGGTCATATGCCGTGATGAATATAGAAAACTGCTGATAGCGCCGATCGTGATGTTCGTCTTAACAATGCGTACGTTGTCCCCCATTGTTAGAGTCTGAGGTTCATGATCGTGCCCCCTTCCTAGTCAGTGTCGGAGCAACCATCGGTGTCAGGGTCTTCATAAACAACCACCCCGCAAATAGTGACCAAGACCACCTTGCACATACCATGGATATCTTTCAGAAGATCACTTATATTTCGTCGTTTATCACTAATGTTTTAGGTACGGGAGTAATTTCGTTGAAAGCATGGTATGCCTTGGGTTTCTGGCTAGGTATGGCGATACTGAACCCGGAATGGCTACCAAAGGAGGTATCGCAAATGGATTGTAGCGGATCTCCAACTAGACGTTAACAAGAGGACAAAAGCGGAAAGGGTGTTGGCCCTTGTCGTTGAATCTGGCGTGTTTTATATATTTTCCGACGTGCGCCCGATCTTCTTCGAAAATGGAAAACAAAAGCTAATTTCGTTGATCCAGTTGATCATGGTTGTAGCATCTGTCATACGTCTGCCTAGAACCCACTACGTTCTTGAGAGTTTATACTCGCAAGCCACTGTTCACCTAGCAGTAAGTGGCGCTTTCGAAGCTAGGACTGGAACTGAGCAACCGACGTGTTAGGGAATCTACCCGCTGGTTGTCGTCATACTCGTTCACCGAGAAGTATCGATAGACAAGACATTGTCTAATTCAACCCTACAATATGCCCCCTACCAGGCCTCCCACTCCATAGCCAGTCCGACCGCTTCTCGCCAACTGAAACCTGGCTCCCAATTGCAGGGACCGTTTCCTGCACGGCGTTCTCTTGACGAAACATCCTGTCTTCCAGCTCAAGACTGGAATCCGACGTTTGATGGCGCCACACGGACAGCGTAGAATGAGCCTGTCGTGCAGGCGGCATCCTAACATGATGCGTGATGACGCGCGATAATGAAGTAAACATCATACTGTAATTATCAAATAGGTTTTCCCTAACACTACGAACAGAGCTCTCTCAGTCACGCGCGACAGTCTCAGGATGGAGGCTGTTCGCGGTGCTGTTGGTTGTTGAGGAAAACAGTACACTTTTGCGAGCCCAGGTTGTCCCTTAGACATGCGACGCATACTTCCTTTTGACGTAGAGTGCGGACTGCTGAGCCGCTACGATAAACGAGGTCAACCATGGCATATTCAACGGGGGTTTAGGGTACGTCACAGAGGCGATGCCAGACGTGCCCTGTTCAGATTCTGGGTGTGTAACAAGGGGACTCGGAACATTCTAGACTTGTGAGGAGATGCAGAGTGACGCTAAGCGGAGCCGACACCGTGACCCCCATTAGAGCCCTCATCGCTCTGCACACTGGAGTTGCGTGTCGGGTCTCTAACGACACACTCGGAGTCAGTTAGTCCCGTTTTCGCAGTGCGCCTGCGCGTACGTTGTCCGATTACCAGATAAAACTGAGACTGACTGCGAGAGCAGGAGCGTTTGGAGCGCACCTCAGTGGGCTTTGCGGTATGCATCAGATATGATCGCGTCTGCCGCGGTCCAGATGGTGTTTCGTGCGCACTGGCATAGGCCTCAGGCTGAGTACGACGGGTTCCGAGTCTGGAAGGTTCATCGGCAACTCATCACAGGAAGACGAATATATACTAGCGGGGCACTAGCTGAGAATAGCAGCACTCCAGCTGGACTCTACAGTAAATCGCCTTAGCTACTGATTGTCGCCCTGATGAAGTTGACAGATCGTTCACACGTTCACTCGAGCTCTTCAGTGCTTCAAGCTTTTGTCGCTGGCGCCGCTGCCAGCCAAGCTGCCAGCGTGCGCGCTTCGCTAAGCGGCGGCGGGCGCTCGTTCCTTTCGCTGACTAAGCCATGGTCTATCATATATCAACAGTTACGGTCATCATACAACTGCCAAAGTGCACTGACTTCAGGGCTACTCCCGCTATGGGCCACTGCGGCCTCGTCTACCCATATCTGACAGCGAGAAATTACATTAAACAAAACCACGACTCTACCGCTTCCAGCGAGCGAAATAATGTCAATCCTGCCATTGCAACGAACCCCCATTAAGCCTTGGCAGGTGGCCTATTGCTGGCAACCTACGCAACGCTAAGAGTCGCAACCAATGTGATTGGTTTGCGTCGTATTTCACTGCATGAAATGCGTGCATCAATACTTTGTGTCACTTAGCATATAGCCGATCATCAGAGACGGGGGGCGACAAATGCTAGGATCCACCATCCCTTATCAGATTCATTTAAAACTTGAGCAAGGGTATGTTATGATGGATCTCCAACCCCCTCCACGCTTTCTGCTAAACAAGATTGGTCAGGCTCAGGAGATATTCTACGCGGGCCGTGGAATATCATGCTAGCGTTGTCTGAAGACATCTTTCACCAGCGTGGGATCACTCTTCTTTACCGCACCTCCAATCTTATCATCCAAGCTGGTCTTTATGGCAAGTTTTTTTTTCTTAGTATATTCTATTCACACTTATACGTGTTCAGGGATGTATGCGTCACTTATCCCGACTTCGGCGTATATAATGATGTGAGCTACAGTATCTTATTTCCTCCGGGACCGGTCTGACGATTGTATAGCCGGAAGGGCCTGCGCTCTTCGAGCCAGAAAATCTTGTTCGGCGTCATAGTTTTCATGTTTTCCTTGTCAACTGCGTACCTCGCTGTCTCGATCGCAGATTTGATCATCCTTATCAAGACTTGGTATCTCCTTCTAAGTCTCTCTGAGTCAACAGGCACTAGGAGCCCTACGGAGGCACTTCTGACCCTATTCAACGCCTTGGCCCCCATTAATGTTGGTGGGCGTTCTTACTCTCACAATGACTGCTAATAGACACCCAAATTAGTATGTCCTGACGGATGGCGTCGTCGTCTGGCGAGCTTGGATCATATGCCGCGATGAATGTAGAAAACTGCTGAGAGTGCCGATCGTGATGTTCGTCTTAACGATGCGTACGTCGTCCTCCCCTTTTACTCTCCAAGTTCCACGAGCAGGCCAACTTTCCAGTTGGCGTCGTAGCGACCATCGGCGTCAGAGTATTCATAAACTTTAACCCCCTGAAAAGAGATAAAGCCCGCCTCGCCGACACCCTCGACGTCTTCCAAATGATCACGTTGATTTCTTCGCTCATCACTAATACTTTGGGTACGGGAATTATATCGTTAAAAGCGTGGTACGCGTGGTATTTCTATCTAGACCACATCGTTGCTCAGCCGGGGACAGGAGGTACCGGAGATGGATTATAGCAGATCTCCAACGTATCGTAAACAAGAAGACGAAGGCAGAAAGGGTGTTGGCGCTTCTCGTAGAATCCGGTGTGCTGTACATCTTTTCTGGCGTACGCCTGATCCTCTCTCTGAAAAAACAATATCTTGCTAATTCTTCGTTTATTTAGGCGATGTTGGTCGCGTCATCTGTCATACGTCTACCTGGATCCCACTTCGTACTCGGGAGTTTATACTCGCAGGCGGCTGTTCACCTAGCAGTAAGTGCCTTTCGTCCAGAATCAGGGCTGAGACCGACAAGACGACAGGGAATCTACCCGCTGATCGTCGTCATACTCGTCGACCGAGAATCATCGATGGACAAGAGGCTCTTCAACTCTACCCTACCCGTCATCATCACCGAATTGGTACAGGCCTCCTCCCACGCCGCTCGGCAAGCCAAGTCCACGCCCATGGCTAGCTTCCAAATTGCGCCTGAGCAAGGACAGCCGCGAGGTTCCCTCGACTCGTCGCTATCATCACTGGACTCCCTGACGTCTAGGTCAAGTCCGGAGACTGGGTTTGGCTCGGACCCCGAGATCGGGGTGGGGAATCACGCTGGCGTGGATTACCCTTGCTCTTAGTGCGCTACAAACATGAGTCGAGCATCGGCAGCTCAGTGAACAAGCTAGTTATAAAGGACCTGAGAAGTTACGCCAGCGTGAAGGCTCCCACCCTTACTATATAGTTATAGACCCAGGTAACGTGTACTGTACTCCGCGTCGTATCTATTGGAGCTAGGACTCCGACTCGCATGTACCTCGAAATGTGCACACGCTACCAGCCAAATACATCACGAGCGAACCTTATGCTAAGACCCTGATGCATGATCAGGATTGAGTTGATAGAAGCAAGCCAGGTGATGGTGGTATGGGAGATAGCCGGACTCGGAATTGTGATGTAAAAGCCCCACATAGGGCCATGCACCCAAAGGACCACTCTAATAGATTTGAAAAAGCAAAAAATCTAGGCGATGGCTGATAGCGCTGATAGCTGATGCGCTGATGTGTGGTGTGATGCTCGGCACGTCACCGTCACCACTGACGGCATCATCCTCTGGGGACGTCTTGTGCTCTCCTCGGTACCAACTCGGAAACTTCGCGCGCCATTCCCAGCTAAAAAATGAAGCCGGCTTTCTTTCGGAATAGAGTTACCGGTGCTCCACAAAAGCCTCAGCAATATCGTAACTCTATAACCACATCGTCGTAATTCCTCGTGGGTACTCTAGTACTGTATGTTAGGGGTGACTCCAGTATGGATGTGCGAAATAATAAGCAGTAAGTTAGATGCAATTCTGTTTGTGAGTATGTGTAGTCGTATCGTCATGCGTAGTAATTCTCTAACCCGGGAGCCTTGTTACGCCACATCTTGAGACTGTTACCCCCGATGTACCCTTCATCGCTCAGCCTCCACTGAGGATCTCCGACCTCCGTCGCAGGGTCGCAAAAGAGTAACTGCCGAGTCATGCCAAGCGACATGCAGATCCTCCATGGCACCTGGGAATACTCGGACAGTGCGGTATCGGAATTCCCGGCCGCGAGACGCGCAATGTTCTCTGCTACCACATGTGCGTGCTGGACGGCACGCCGTGCCGCCTTTTGGTTTTGGGTATCTGCAACGTCGCCGATCGCAAATACAGTCCGATACGCGGGGTCGGCGAGCTGTAGAGTACGCCGCACGGAGATGTAGCCGTCTGGTGAGAGGCACTCTGGTGCGAGTGTGCGTAGTGGTGCTGATATTGGTGTATGGCCGGTAGCACGGATCTTGTGCAGAGGAAGTGAAAGTGAGTGTCTGAGAAAGAGAAGAAACGAAGCGCATACCACCAGATCTGCGCGTAGGCTGCTCCCGCTCAAGAGATCGACATCAAATTCGGTGCCGTCAACTGTGAAGCCGTCTTCTGGAACCTTGACACGCTCCTCGAGCACCACTTTGATGCCGAGTTCTTCCGCACGCGCAGAAATGAGTTCGTGGAGCTTTGGGTGGAACTTGTGCATAACCCGCGATCGCGAATGCACCAGTGTGACGGACTTGGACGGGTAATAGTCCTTGATATCCGTGGCGAGTTCTGTGCCAGGTTCTTTTCTCAGTTATACGCGAACGCACACAAGTGACGACGCACGGACGCCAACGGCGCCACCGCCCACAACGACGATCTTGTTTGCGCTTTGGACGCGTCGTTGGTTCCGCTGTAGGAGAGCGATGCCGTCCGCTTTTCCCTTCACGTTGAGTGTGCTTGGTGGTGGAGCGTACGTGCCCGTCGCGATAATGAGGTATTCGTACGAAATGGGCTCGCCGTAGTCGAGCTCCACCCGGTCGGGGTGAATGGCCGTGACGCGGGACTGCACGACCTCAGTCGCATCGGGGGGCAGGTCCTTGAACATGGCTGAGTAAGGGATGAAGGCGCGGTGCTCGAAGCCCTGCACGACCGAGTAGCGCGGAAGCGCGTACAGGTGGTGGAAGTGCGAGTGTGGCTCGATGAGGATCGTACGGTGCGTCGGGTGCATTCGGGCTGCGACCAGTTCGACGGCTTTCGTACCTGGGAACGGAGGGAGGGGGTCATGAGGGGGTCACACGACGCATAAAAGTCCGCGGTGATATTGTACTTGCCGGCATAGCTGCCCCCGATGACGACGATGTTACGCCGCTGGTTACGGCTGCGGAGTTCGACGGAAGGCATGTCGAGAAGGAAGGAACGAAGTCGGGAGTGAGTGGGGCAAGCTAAGTGGTGGGAGAGAGCATGACTGGACTGCTCCGATTATTTTATGCGGTGGGATTATCTAATCTGATGCTCAATTCGTTTATCAGACAAGGAAATCGGCCGAACATTCTCCATTCCTCGGCCGGACCTACATCAGTGTTGACCACATTCATACAGACAAGTATCACCCGGCTACAGTATCGGCCTCATCTTTGCTCCGTACTGTGCTGTATTTTACCAGGGTTTCAAGTGCAATACGCCCCACACCTGACTTTAGACCCTACACGTCGAAACCCTCTTGTGGCACCACACCGGTTATCAGTTATCCACTGGCATCACAACCCTAATGGGTAATCTCCAATGTTCTCCACACCGTCAGCATCATGGTGCTATACCATTCTCCCCTTCAAGTTCTCTTACTATCTCCTCCACTGCTAATACCGAGTCCTACCCTGTTCAACGACGGATGGGATTCGATCCCCATCCACCCGTTCCTGAGCGTGAACGTTCAGATGACCCTCGGAACGAAGTAGCGAATACTGATTTTAGATCTCTTCTTACCGGCGCCTCTTTGAGGAACTTCGGGATCACGGAGTTCCCAGAGGGACAAGAAGCTCGAATTTTATTTTCGTACACCACTGGCAGACATGTTATGCGTCTGTACGTACTTGAGCTGACTGCTCGAGTGTATGATGCTTGGTGCCTACCCTGTCAGCAGCTCCTCCAGCGTAATGTTATTTTCCGAGATTCGTGGTGGGTCTGCGAACATTCATAAGCCCCACCGGAGACTCTTCTCGCTTGTCCACCCGACTCCGCCCCGCCCCGCATAAAATCATACTGTACCCCCCCATCACCAAGCGAATCAATTCGCTTGTCACAACTAACCATGGCACTATTCCACGTGTGCGTCGCATATTTCTGAAGATTCTGTTTAGTGTTCATCGGTACGTACAGTCAGGGTGTACCCATTGGGCTCATGGCAATCATGCTGGCCATGATTGCCTCCATGGGAGGAGTAAGTGCTTAAAAGTTCGTTCGTCACTGATCGGCAACGCTGACATATTCAATAGTTTATCTTTGGCGTATGTGATCCGACGCGTGGGCACTCTAAATGCTCACCCTGATTGATGCCATCGTTTCCAGTTTGACACCGGTCAAATATCCGACATCCTGCTAATGGACGACTTCCTCGTTCGCTTCGCTCAATGCGGGGTCCCAGGAGACGTTTCGACCTGTCAGTTTTCCAGAGTTCGCGAAGGTCTCATCGTAGCGCTGCTCTCCATCGGGACGCTCATCGGTGCACTCGCCGGCGCCCCGTAAGTCCTTCTCGGACAATCCAACTTTTCCAACCCTTTGACGCCATTTCATTAGCACTGCAGACTTCTTCGGCCGTCGGCGCGCCATGCAATTGGAATGCCTTGTCTTCAGTGTTGGTGTTATTGTACAGATAACTACCAAGTCTCAATGGGCCCAATTCGCTGTCGGTCGTCTCATTGCTGGTCTGGGTGTCGGCGCGCTCTCCGCTGCAGTCCCAATGTATCAGGCAGAGACGGCGCCTCCGCAGATTCGTGGCGCAATGACGTCAGTTTGATTTTGTCTTTTGGGTATCTAGAACTCCCAAGCTGACCTGAGCTCACCCGCACAGCGCTACATACCAACTCTTCATCACCCTCGGCATCCTCGTTGCCTGTTCGTCCTTTACTTTCGTCGCTGTGCGAAGTGACCTGACCTGACTTTGTCCTCGCGGTTTAGACGGTATCTCTATTGGCACGCGCCACATGTCCGGCGGCAGCTCGTGGCGCACGGTCGTGGGCATCGGCTTCATCTGGCCTGCCATCTTGACTGTCGGTATCCAGTTTATGCCCGAGTCGCCTCGATGGCTAGCGTCACGTGGTCGCCTCGACGAAGCTCAGCACGCACTTGCCGTCGCGCGTGGTGTCAATGCGTCCGAGGCAGAAGCCAGTTATCATCTTCGACGTGAAGCCGAAGAGATTCGTGCGAGCGTCGAGTATGAACGGAGTGTTCGTGGCGGGTGGCTAGACTGTTTCCGGGTGGAAAACAAGACGCTCTACCGTACTTTCCTTGGTGTGTACTTTCCGTTTGGTATTGTTGGGCAGCATAGTGACTGATTGTTCGTGTTAGGCATGTCCTTGCAATCGTTGCAGCAACTCACAGGCGCAAACTACTTCTTCTATTATGGCGCGACGATCTTTGCTTCCGTTGGCATCTCGGACTCTTTCGTGACGCAGATCATCCTGGGCAGCGTCAACTTCATTTGCACCTTTGGTGGTTTATACGTCATGGAAAAGGTATGCTAGTTTGCGATCCGTATCTTCGTTGTTGATTCATAAACGAATTCAATAGTTTGGACGTCGCGTGCCTCTTATTCTTGGAGGCCTTTGGCAGTCGGCATGGCTCTTTGTGTTTGCCACAGCCGGAACCGCCAAGAACCCACAGACAGACAAGACTATCGGCAATCGTATGTACACTCATCGTTCTTCCCAAAGCATGTATTTACTCGCCTACCACATAGTGATGATCGTTTCCGCCTGCATGTTCATCTGGGGCTTCGCGACTACTTGGGCCCCGTGCGTCTCCTTCGTATTGCCGTGACTGTGACTCGGAAGCTGACCACGTTCGCAGGGGTATCTGGATTCTGATTGGCGAGACTTTCCCAACACGCACGCGTGCCAAGCAGGGCGCACTGGCGACCGCTTCCAACTGGCTCTGGAATTTCCTCCTGGCATTCTTCACGCCCTTCATCACAAGCAACATCCACTACAGATACGGCTACATTTTCGCATGTGCGCTACACCCTTTCGTAGGATATGACGCCCGTAATTAATGAAACACCACATCACACAGCGTGCAACCTCTTCGCATCGGTCTTTGTCTTCCTCTTCCTGTACGAGTCCTCCAATCTCTCGCTCGAGGCTGTCGACCAGATGTACAACGACCCGAATTGCAAGCCGTGGACATCGCGCTCTTGGGCACCGCCGGGCTTCACTGATAGGCGCGACTTGGTCGAGAAGACGCGCGCTGCGGAGGGGGAAAGCACTGGCGTCGAGAAGCCCACGCGCCGTTCCAGCGCGACGGGGAGCGCGACGTACAACGAGCCCGCTCGGACGAACGAAAAGGTTTGAAGGGGTGGGCCGGCGCCAACGTTATGAGCCACGCTCTGACGATCGAAGTGACGACAAGAGTAATACTGTAATATGGTCCCTATAACGTCGATTCTCTCGTATCCTTTTTTTGTTGTTACGAATTCGGAATACCACATACGTGGAGCTTTTTTTTTACCCTATGTACTGTACTGTACGATTGTAATGGTTGACGAAGGATCGATCAGGATTGTACTGCGTACTGTAGATATCTGTACAGTGTCATACACGAAATCGTACATGAATGAACGCGACGCACAACGCAGAGGTGACCTACATAAGTTACGTCGTAATATATTCATTTTCTCCGCCGCGCCATTCGCCTCGGTCTTCGGACTCGGAGAACGGCCCAGGGTCCAATGCCAGCCTCGCTGTCGTCTTGCTACGCAACCGACATGAAGCATGGTGCCTGCATGCATGACACGAAGTCCGTCCGACCCATGACGACGACCTGCCGTTGCTCGTCCTTCCAAAATGAAGCTCTCTGAACCTGTCAAATGATGCCGAGCTTGGGTCTACTAGGCACCAGGCACCAGCAAGACCACGATTCTTCGCTTTTCAACGATGAGATGAATATTGTACTGTACCTGTCCGTAATGATTTAGAGTCATGCACAACTGCACCCGCTCTCTGCTCAGGGCTCCAGGTCCCCGACTCAACGATCCAAATCATACCCTAGTAAAATAAGTGCGTGAGCGAAGATGGTTTATTACTACGTTGCAGCACCACAGCACATCGCATGGTGTGCATTGTAGCTTGCAGATCCATAATCATACTACCGTAGTTCACTGAGCTGAATGAATGACACGCGGTCTCTTGTCACCGTCTGGGGTTTGATGTACAGTACGCCGTAATAAGCCTAGGCTCGCGTGGGCCGTTGACGTTGCGAAGGAGTTGCCCGTGCCAGTGAAAGGACCCCGCCTTTGAACTTATTGAAGCTTGAAGGACGGTACCTCGTTACAGCGCGCCAAAGCAGCCGTGCGAAAGCGCCTTGCCGTCGGCGCGGGGTTGCTCTGTCTGATTGCTTGGCTTGCAGTCATGCGGCAGGGCGAAGGGCTTTCCTTACCTTCTCGGATTCCCACATCAATGTATCCAAGTTAGCATTGAGACCGAATAGTTGATGGGATCGGGGTCACATTGATCGGACCTGGCTCGCGGATTCAGATGCACGACTCGTGCAGAACACCTACATTGAGCTTACTGTTGGATGACCAAAAGCGAGCAAGTGACAATAAGAACGACAAATAGATACTTCGTATATGTGTAGGATATCGTCAGGAGCAAGACGCCCCTTTTGGGTGTGTTGGAGGGATATTGAAGCAGGCATCGAATCGACGCTTGCGCAAGAAGGCGTACGGTATGGGCGGGCACGCCAGAAGGTATGTTGCTACAGTAAGAAAACAGTACAGAAGAGATCACGCAAACCAGACAGACCAAGATAAAGTAAAGAAACAAAAAAAATAGCACACACAAAGACGAAAAAAACAAGGAGGACCTTCAAAGCCACCCCGCCTCGCTCTCAGAACGGCCGCAGCTTGGGCACAGGCGGAACCTTCTCAGCTCCGTAAAGCGCATCCACGCGCGCGATCAGGCGTGCACGCATGTTATGACTCCGCTCGTCGTCGACAAAACTCGCGCGTGATTGCGTCTCAGTGCTATCATCCGCAGCACCCTCGTCCGCGCTAGCAATGCTTGCGGTGTCCGGAACGCCAAAGTAATAGCTCTCGACGTCTCCGCGCGGATCGCCGCCTGTTGTTGACGGCGTGTACGAGTACGTGTATGTCGAACGCTCGTCATGCGGCGCGTCGGGCGATCGACGTCGCCCCGCGATCATGTCTTCGACACCGCCACTGACACTGACACGCTCGCCCGACGGCTCGTAAAGGTAGAACTGCGCGATGTCGGGCCGGACCGACTCGTCGTCGGGCCAATCTTCGTCTTCGCGCTGTTGCTCGGGCAGCGGCGAGGGCGGCGGCATGGGAGCGGTCTCTGCCGCGAGCCACGGCAGGTCGGGAACGATGTTGTCATCGACACCGACGTCGAATCCATTGTCGCCATTAAAGATACCGCTCTGGCCCGCCTCCGCTGCCTCTGAGTCAGCTAGACGCGCGAGGAGCGCCTCTCGCCGAGCGCGCAATGTACTCTCGATAAGCCGCGATGCCTCTTCCACAGGCAAGACACCCCGTGCAGGGAACGGCGCCTCGCGCCCGCGCTTGATAGAGGGTATCGGCTGGGACCACAAGCCGCCGGAGGAAGGTACATCAGGTAGTGGGCCCGTAGGAGGCGGCGAAGGCGGCGGGAGTTCGTCATAGAAACGTGGGCGCGGGCTGGGCACGATAAACTCCGAGGATGAGATGACAGATAGGTCGGATAGAGAGGGCGAGACGCCACGTAGGAATGGGGGGTTCGGTGAAGGCGTCGCGCGTGAGCGGGGAGCAGGTGAGAGGAAGGGTCTCGAGTCTGAGGGTGAGGACATGGAGGGTGTGGGTGCGTTGCGGAGTATGGAGTGCAGGGGCGAAGGGGAAGCAGATGTTGGATTCGAATTGAGGGTGGAGGTGATAGGCAGTGAGATTTTTGGACGCATTTGCCGCTTGTCGGGAGCAACTGGGACTTGTGGGGGGGATGGAGGGATGGGGAACGTGCTCTCTGACGGGCTGAAGCGGGTAGAAGGCGTGAAGCGGACGCCATGCGGGCGCGGAGCTGCAGGCGCTGCGGACAGGTGTTCGTGTGAGGAGCCTGGCGACAGAGTACGACCCTCAGCTTCGCGCGACCGAGCTCGTGGGGGAGCGTATGGTACAGCTTCCCAAGATTGCTTAACAGGCGATACGGGCGAGAACTGGCTCGTTTCGTGAGACGCCGAAGATGAAGTGAAGTCCTCTAAGCTTAAGTCTGCACTCGGTGGTCGGGTTGCAGTCCTTATACTATCCGATGGTGGCGCTGGCGACCAGGCTCTCCCAATGAAAGCGGACGTGAGTGGTGTTAGGGATTCATCTATGGACGGAGGAACCGGAGAATATGCGGTTCGGATGGAAGGAGTAACGCTTCCATCATCGGGTTGTTCGAAGGGGATTGGACTGCGCGCAAAGCGTTCCGCAATAGGAAGCGGCTGTGGGGGCAATGCCGGTACAGGAGGGGGAAGAGAATCGCTAGACAAGCCACCCTTACGCGAGGTCGAAGCAGAGCGTGAGCCAAGACGAAAGAATGTCTTTTTCTTCTTGACAGACACCTCAGAGAGGTAACCACCGTCTGAGAGATCGCCGTCGTCTAGACGTGAGCGAGACTTCTTTGCTGATTTTTGTTGTGCCTTCGTTGATGACTCGGTGACATAACCATCGGGCACCTTATCACCTTTTCTGTCCTTTTTCTTTTTATCGGGAGTTTTCTTCGTTGCATCCGACAAGTATCCACCATCAGAGAGAAAGTCTGGCTCGTGTGAAGAGGAGCCCGCGTTCTTCCGATCCTTGTTTTTTTTCTTCTTCTTCGAACTGTCGCTAAGGTAACCTCCTTCGCTGTCATATCCATCGTCCTTGCGGGCTTTGCGCAACTTTCTGGGTTGGTTCGGACGTAAGGACGGTGGTGGGTGGGACTCGTCGGACGGCGCACGTGTAGATTGCGTATCGAAAGTGGGCGGAGGAACGACGGTGTCGGGTTTGGGGCCGGGTGGCACAAATAACGGATGGATGGTATTCCACGGGGGAACGGATGGCGAGTTTTCATCAGAAGTTGTTGCAGACGCAGACGTCAGGGCAGGTGTTGCGAGATTCTGCAGAAGAAAGCAGGTCAGGCACCGAGAATAACTGATACGGAACCCGGAGTCAAGAGTGAAACCAGTTAATCAATGTGCACGCGAACCAGAGAGCTGCGTTGCATAACCATTCGCGAAGAAAAAAAGTGGACGTGAAACATTGTCGGGACGGTGCTTAGCCGCCACCGAATGGGGTAATTCCAATGCTATATGGAGCGAGAGGGGATCTCAATCCAGGTGACGCGCATCTCTCGAGACCACCAGTTACGGAAAACGACGTAAAGATGCGCGACAGAAGAAGAGAAGAATCACAGCTAAAACACCGTTAGAGGACGAGTTGTCAAAGTGTGACAGCTTCTGTTCGATCCGAAGAAAGAGGAAGTTCGGTAGCCGTCCAAGAAGAAGACGGTCGCAAGAAGAAAAAAAAGGCAAGAGGGAGGGCAAAGCTGCGCAGAAAGGGGATACGTACTTCAAGTTCATCCTCCTCGTCCACGGTATTGAATATCAAATCTGCGAGGGGCCGGCTAGTGCTGATTCCGAGTTCAAGAGCGGCTTCGAGGACAGATGCACGGAGTGCGTTTGAATCGCGGCTCTGTGAGGTGTCAAGGAGGTTACGCCGAGGACGTGATCCTACAACAGCCATGACTAGGTGAGGAAAAGGGAGACGAGGAAGAGGCGCTGGTGGTTGCTGTGCTTGCTTTAGAGTAAGATTAAAGGGAAGGGAGATCCGAGGATGGTCAATGTGCCAAGATGGGCAATGAGCGTCGCATAAAAGACGGTGCGAGCGAGAATGAAAGTGAGAGAGTGAGCGGGGTTAGGAACACCGTCGAGGTGCGATGGCGACTCAAATACAAAAAGCAAGTGAAAGGTGAAGGGGTCACCTCGTCAAAGTAAAGCGGGGGTACAAATAAGGGCATATCTTAAGCGTTAACTTAATTATTTAGCGGCAACCCTTCAAGGAACGGTGCTTGCCGAATGTAAGACGAACGCATCTTCCATCTGTAAGAGAGCCATGCGTGCGTGCATCTTATGACGACACTCCTCCTTCGCCTCAACTACTGCATTATCTAAGAATACTCATTCAGGACTATCTACGGCGTCTCTATTGTTTACTTGCTATGCATGACGATGGTGGGGTTTGGGGTTCAATTTTGGTGCGCAGCAAATTTTTGTGGAGCCAACCACTTTTTGCCATGTCAAGCGGTGAAACCCGGTGAATTTTGGCGCCGTGTCTGTTGATTGCCCCGAGTATCGATATCGCACATGGTGCGAGCCTGGTTGGGTGCGAGCGATCGCGTTTGGTTCTCACGTTATGCATTATGCGACACGCCACATATCACCAACCATCGCGCGCTCAGTGCGGAGATGACCTACCCCGCACCCGGAGGCAGCCGCGGGACTGGGTGAGCTGTCTCGCGGCCTGCTCGGACCACTTCATGATACAGTACGAGGTCATGCTGCACGGGCAGGGAATGGAGGTGGCAGTGGTAAGTTACTGTACACGTGGGTACACGTGTGTACATCAAATCTCGTCATGATAATATCACCGGCGGGCAGGCAGCCCGTTTTGTTCTCTTAGAGGAAGTGGCGCGACTTACCTAGTTACCAGTGCGTATCACAGGCAGTTACCACCGTCACACCCGTCGCTTGCGTGCCCACGACTACAAATCCACGACGCTCCAGTGGCTCCACCCTAGCGCCTGTGTCTGTGTTCTTGTTGGTCCAGGAGTGGTAGAACGTCAGAGACATGTAGCAAGATGCATGCAGTAACGGTATTCTTCTACGTCTTGAGGATCCGCGGAAGTACAGTACGGTTACATTGCTAGCTTAATACAAATTTCAAACATTTAGGGAAACCGCGGCCGTAACCCGATACACCTTGACAGATAACCGATGGGTGGGAAAGCTCATAATGCATTATGTTACTAACTTACAGTAACTTACACACTTCGTGTCCACCCACGTTCCTTGCCTTCATACTTTGGAGGTCTCATAGCTCACCAGAGCATACACCCTGCACCCACGCTGTGTCGCTGCGAACCGTGGTCAAATTCTCAAAGCCGTCCGACGTGATCAGCACGACGTCCTCGATGCGCACCCCGCCAACGGGCTCATAGCGGGCCAGCACCTTGTGGTCTATAAATTCAGAGTCGCGTACCGCAGCGAGCAAATGAAGATGGAAATATATGCCTGGCTCGACCGTCTGCATCGGATAACATCAGCGAGCGGAAGAGCAAGTAGGCAAAGAAACGCACCACGACCATGCCCACCTCGAGGGGAAGCCGCAGCCGCAGATACTCGTAGAACTTCTCATGGCCCAGCCCGGCCCCGCTCCCGTTACCTTGCGCAATCGTCGGGTTGTGCGCGGGCTTGCTCGCGCTTGGCACGTCGTGCACGTCAAGCCCGAGCGAGTGACCGACACCGTGCGGGAAGAACGCCGCGGTCACGCCTGCCGCGAGCAATGCAGCCTCATCGGCGTCAGCTCTGAAGATTCCAAGCCTCTTGAAGCCCCGAACGAGTGTGCGGTGGCACAGCAACTGTACCGCGTCCCAGTGTAAGCCCGGTCTGATCGCCTTGAAGGAGGCCTGGGGTCGGCAAGGTCAGGACCTGACAAGTAGCACGAGCATGGTCACAAACCGTTTGCATCTCGCGGACGAGCTCGTAGATATCACGTGACTCTTGCGTAAATTTGCCGCCGTTACCCACGGGCATCGTGCGCGTGACTGAGTGGCATCAGCAACGGAAGAAGAGAGCGATTGCGCAATGCCGCGACATACTGTCCGATGCATAGTTGTCCCACTCGCAGCCCGCATCGATGAGGAGTACCTGTGGCAGCAAGTCCCGCGATCCACGAGCAAATACGCCATGATCGGCAGAATGCGGAGAAACGGGAATCGACGAAACGGGGCCCCACGCAAACTCGCGATCATTGCAGCAATAGTGTAGCGTTGCTGCACGAGTGGACGCTGCCACGATCGGCAGGTATGCCTGATGCACAGACCTGCGAGCCATCAGAAGCTGACACAGAGAGAGAAGGGAGAGGTGTTTTACCCTTCGCGCCGGCACGACGCAACAAAGATCGCCTCGGCCTCGGCCTCCTTCTCGATGAGCCACTCCCCCGGTAGCGCGACGGCCGGCGTATCCGCGTCTACCGGGCCACCTTGTGGGGCCGCTCGTAGGCGTCGGACAACGGTGCCCAGCACGCGCATGACGACCTCGTGCGCGCGCGAGCTGATCTCGTTCGCGCGGCGTATAAGTGCAATCTCCGCCGCGGATTTTATCAGGCGCGCGCGGTGCAGAGCGTAGAGAAGGTACGCGTCCGACGGGCGCGCAGCGGCTGGGAGGGGTGGGAGCGCGGGAAACTGCGCGGTCTGCGGGAGCGTGTGGATCAGGGTGCCGCTGGTCATTGCGTCGGTGAGGGTGGACGCGAAGGAGCTGGTGTGTAGGACGTCTGTGACATCGTGCGTCTTACGCGCGTCCTCGAGGCTCGGCGGCGGGACAGACCACATCAGATCATCTGGCTTAGCTTCCGGGATGAAGAGCGTTGTGATTGGGTCATCGGATGTGGCGGACGGGGAGGTCAAGAGCAGGAGGGATGACGGGACGGGGCAGCCGGTGAGGTAGAAGAAGTTGGATTCCTGTGAGTTGTGTAGAGTCGGATGCGATTCCTCGTGCAGAGAGGATCAACACACCTGCCGAAATGACAGCTCGCGATCGGTGTCGTTGCGAAAGGAAGTCACTGATCCCGCTAGAACAACGATTTGAGGCTGTTTCTCGATTGAGAATCAAACGTTTGCTTAGGGTCAATCAACCAATCACCTTGTTTTGCTCTTCGGGAGGCAAAAGCTCAGCTAGCTTTCGGAGAGTTTTCCGTGCATGTTCCTGCGCTGATGATCACTCGTGAGCTTACTGAAAGATTCAGTCCAATGTACCTACCAGTATATAGCATCTCCAAGTTATCTGTGAACGATGAGCACCGCGCAGATCAATGCCAGAAAAATATAGCAACGTACCCAACCCAGCCAGTATCGGTATGACACAGAGGATCTGCCACACTTGCCCCTTAGGGCTTGTGACACGTGTGACATGTGACGACGAGTGACTGTGACATTTCCGAGGATCAACTGAAAGTGCGACCCATCACTTGGCCAGAACGACAACGTCGAGTCAAACAATGCAATCCAAATCGTCTTCTTTCCTACGCAGGATCCTTCCTTCCCCACTTAGCAACAATTGTGAGTGTGGTTAGAGTTAGATTGTTAAGTTCGGGCTCTTTTTGACTGATCCTTCGATCTTGAACTTTAGCTGGCGATGATGATCCGATCGGTGGATCCACCGACATCGCGATGAGCGCGATCGAGACTTCTCTGACAGTTCTCAAGGAGGCAAGTTCTTTGATTTCCAAGGCTCCCTACATTGGGCCTATCGCAGGCATCATACTCGAAGCGCTCAAAATGCGCGACGTAGGTCTCTTTCCGCTTTCTTGTTCGTCTTGAGTCCTCACGCCGAGTACGAATGTAGGAAGTAAAGCAGTTAAAAGGAGAGTGGGGTGTGGTCATGCAAAAGCTCGCCAAGGTTGGCAGTATCCTCGTCGATGTCGGAGAATGGTACCAGGCCAATGATATGAGGGAGGACGATCTTCCGTCTGATCTACGGAACGTCTTGAAGTCCCTCCAAACGTATGTCCCATCGCCTTTCTTCGCTATTGTTTTGGCGTTCTGAATAGTTTAAAGCGACTTGGACGGGATACAGGACCTTCTGGAACAGTGTGCGAAGGTGAAAGGAATTCGGAAGGTCCTTCTGCGCACGGATATACTAGGGAAGGTCAAGCAATACGACGCAAGGTTGACCCACGCTCTTCACGTGTTCCAAGTTCGTTTCAAATGTCATTCTCGAGATCAACCCAACTAATTTGACCACAGGCCCGGGTTGCGCTCGGTAATCGTCTGGCTCAAATTGTTCGAGACCGCAAGGTACGTCGATAACCCAATTGGATTGTCAGCGTTAGCGGGTGTCTGAGTAATTTTCAATTAGGTCGACACTCTTGGCGAAACTGCAGCTTCTAGTGGTGCAGATCCAGCCCATCTTTCCGAGTAAGATTTCGGTCCACTCTTGGTAAGAGCATACACTAATGCGGCGTAGGTATCTTGCGTCGATGCCGTCAGTGCCGCAGGTGTTCTTCGGGCGTGATGCCGAGCTTGCTCAGATTATCGACATGATTTTCACCAATGTTGGGTCGCGTCCTGCCCGCATTGCGATTCTTGGCCCTGGTGGTTACGGCAAAACCACCCTCGCTCATGCGGCGCTCACCCATCCCCGTGTTAAAGAGCACTATGGAGATGCCAGATATATGGTTACCTGTGAATCGCTCCTGTATTCCGGGGCTCTTCTGATTGAGCTTGCGAAGACACTGGGTGTCTTTAAGGCTGGCTCGGATGCATCGTGGTCCCATATTCGTGCATCGTTGATGGCAAAGGAGTGTATCATCTGCTTTGATAATTTTGAGTCACCCTGGGATCAGCCCGGTGACATAAAAGCCTCTGTTGAGGATTTGCTGTCGAGGATCACGGAGCTTCACCGTGTTACTGTCATTATCACTATGCGAGGCACAGAGAGGCCAGATAGAACACAGTGGACACGGCCGACTATGGCACCACTGAAGACCCTCACCTTTGATGCTGCAAAAGTCACCTGGGAGCATATTGCTGATCGTTATGATGATTTTGCGGAGAAACTTATCAATGCAGTGGATTGTGTTCCTCTTGCAGTCAATCTATTGGCACATCTTGCTCAGGCTGTGTCTCCTGCCTCGCTATGGCAAGAGTGGAATGAAAAGCATATACAGCTTATTCATAGGGGGCACACTGACAGGTTGTCGAACCTTGACAACTCAATCCAGCTATCAATTGATAGTGAGAGGATGAGGTGCAATCCATTTGCTAAGGACTTACTTGGCATCTTAAGCCTGATACCAGATGGCATACATGTTCAACAGCTAGAAAGGTTCAAGGGGATTTTTGTTCACCTTGACATCCTTTTAAGCCTTAGGATTCTTCAGCAGTGTGGCCTAATCAATTTACCTGGAGAGAGATATCAGACTCATCCAATCATTCGCCTTTTCTGTGATACCCATGGCTTTCTATCACCTGAATATAAAATTTGCCTGCAAGACTTTTATATCACCCTAGGATCTTATGATCCATCTGTGGCTGATCCTAAGGTTTATTCAGAAATGGTGCTAGAAGTGAATAACACAAAGGCCATATTATCTAGCCTTTTAAACTCAAGTTATTCTTCTCAATCAAAGCTTATTGGTGCTGTGCTTCAGTTTACTCGGTTCTGTATAAGCATTGGAGATCGCTCTGAGACATTGATGAACCAGGCTGTAACATTTTTGAAGCAGAATCAGAATCTTGATCAGAGTAGTAAAACATTGCTCATAAAGTGTCTAACAAGCTGGGGAAAACTATGCTATCGTTTAAATGACTTTCAAAGTGCAATGTCCAAACTGCAAGAAGCAGAAGAGCAGTGTTTGAGTTTAAATAATGAAGGCCCTTTATATAGGAAAATTATATTGGCCCTTGGTGATGTCCATGTAAAAATGAATGTCCTAGATCAGGCAGAAGTAATGTTTAAGAAAGCCTTAATGCTTCACCAAAATGATAAAAGTCAAGATAAACATGGTCTTGAAGTGGTTCTTTCTAAACTTGGAGATATTTATATGACACAAAGCAAGTTGGATGAGGCTGAGACTTTATATCAGCAGGCATTTGAATTACATGAGACCCCTAGCTCTTCTAAAAATTATGGTTGTGGCTACACTGGGCTTGGTGATATCTATGTGCGTCAAAATAAACTAGATAAGGCAGAAGCTGCCTTTAAAAAAGCCCTAGAGATACACAAAGCCAGTAACTCACTGCATAATCAAGGAGTTGATTATTCTGGCCTTGGAGATGTATATTTCAAGCTTGATCAGTTTGAGAAAGCAGAAATCTCATATAACAAGGCTTTAGAACTTCACATAATTACCAATTCAGTTAAAAGCCAAGGAAAAGATTATGAAAAACTAGGGAATGTATACTTGAAACAAGAAAAACTGAATGATGCAAAAGCTTTCTTTCAAAAAGCTTCTGAGTGCTATAAGGATGCTAATGCAGTGGAAGGTGGGAAAAGGGCATTAGAAAAGATGGAGAGGGCACATGAAATGCTTGACAAGAAAGCTTAGTAAACAATGCAGCTCTGAAAAGGTGGTTAGTTAGATAATTGCTAGTTTAGTGTGTGGAGTATATAGGTATATAAACTCAATGGTCAATGTGCTACCATGTGAACAAGCAAGTGAAGCAAGAGCAGATGACTGACACCTTGACAGTCAGTTGAAAACTGTGCATAGATAAATATCTGCTATTTACCAATTCAATTTCAAAGGCCAGGTACATTCTAAGTTGCTATCAATCCAAAAAGGTTGTAAATGAATAATTGGGTACAGAAAGAACAACACATAACCATACACACAAAGAATGCCTACAAAGCATGTCCCCCTCTCCGAGACAAGAAGTTAACGAAATGTAGTGTGCACTAGAAAGGCTGAAAACCAAGCAGTGACACAAAACACTCCATTTTCCGTGTGTACTGATTCATTGCAACACATACTTACGACCTGCATTCCGATCATGGAAGGAAACAAGGATAGGAGCGCGGGAAAAAAAGGGAGAGGGAGGCGAGAGGGAGTACTCGGTGAGGCGTGGGTATAGAACTCAGAGCGGGGAAAAATCGTAGGTCGAGGTAGCTACTACTAGAATAAACGGCGCAATTCTTAGACCGTGAAGAAAGGCTGCTCGTGGTTCTGCGCCTGCTGCTGTTGCTGCTGCTGTGGAGCGAATGGATTGAAGCTGCTCTGCGGCTGTTGCACACCTGTCTTTTGTGCGGCGAGCTTTCCGTATTCTGACTGGCCGAAGCTGTGAGGAAAGGGACATCGCATCAGTTACCCATGGACGCCCCGAAATATATCAAGAGAGCACGGCGTACCGGAGGGTGCCAACATTACCGAACGTATCGACACCGTCTCCATCGCGCGCAGCGAACAAGTTCGCTAGATGCGCATGCTCCTGGTCCGTTCGCGTCGGTCCACGCAGAGGGGTAGACTGCGGCGACGGCGAAGCCGCAGGCGCAGGCCTTGGTGACGGTGAATAGTGTTGGCGTGGGGGTGGCGTGTGTGACTCATAAGTAGACGGAAGGGAGAAGCTGGACAGAGGAGCCTGGGCGGGCTGCTGGGGTGATGGTACTGGTGGCGGTGCAGGCGATGACGCCGCAGCGAAGGGATTATTCGATCTATTACGTAAGTCGTCAGTACGCTTAAACGAACAGTAGGTTGAGGACGCCGAACCCAAAGGCAGTCGGTTGTGGGACCAGCCTGGCTTGCTGCTGGGCCTGCGCAGCGAGATATTCTTGCTGTTGCTGCGCAAGAAGTGCCTGTTGCTGTGCCGCTTGTTGCTGTGCCGCCTGTTGCTGGGCGAGTTGTTGCTGGGCAAGTTGCTGGCGCATCCATTCCTCCTGTTGTGTTTGTAATTGTAGATGCTGCTGCTGTTGCGCCAACCAGTCCCGCTGCTGTCTTTCCCACTCGGCCTGAAATAGTGGTCCAGTCAGCAGGCGATCAAAGAAACAGCCAACAAGTACCAGCGCACCTGCATCGCCTCCTGCTGCGCCTGTTGCTGATACGGGTTAAACGCCGTGAGCTGCGGCTGCACCGTGTATTGCGGCTGCAATCCGTTATTCTGGCCTTGCAGATCGATCAAGTTGTTGCTCCTAAAAGCGTCGTTGTTAGCTATCAGTAAAGCGATCAAGGAACACAAAACGTACGGATCGTCGAACAGCGAACCGGAGTCTGTGAGAGTGGCTTTCCGACGAGCTTCCTCTTCTTCACTGAGTTTGATTGCCCTTGCAAGATCGGCGTCTTCGACACCCCGGGCCTGCTCCGCAGCAAGGGTGCGCTTACTCTCCTCTATCGCGCGTCGCAATTCGTCATCAGTCGCCCCCTTCGCGCGGCGTGCAATGTTCTCGTCTCCCCGCGGGACCGCTGGCGCAGGCTCGTCGTCACCCTCTTCTGGCGGCTGGCCGAGCATGCGATCGCGCATGTTCGCGCGCGAGAGGCGCTCCTGACGGAGGCGCGCCTCGTCGGTGAGGAGATTTGTTATATCCTTGGCCTTCTGACGGACGTTTGCACCTTGATCCTTGCCATATTCGTCGAGGTACTGGAACTCTTTGAGCGTTTTGATGATGTAGATGTTATCTCGGAAGTAGACAACGACGTTTTCTGAGCCTGCGTGAAGAAGATAGTCGAGAACTGTGAGGCACTGCCATAAAGTAAGATACTTGGGGAGGTTCATTACAAGACTAGAGCAGACACGAACTTTAAAGACGTGGCGCCAATTTTTGCCCTTGTCGTTGAGACGTTTATCCAGCATCTCCATGATCTCAACGAAGTCATTTCTACATCGCAATTGTTAGTGGATAATATTCCCGTGGTTGAGGAAGAAGGGAAACGCACTGATTGTAAGTCATCTGCGCAATCTCGTTCATCTGAGTGCCAGAGGGGCCCCATGGATCGTTGGAAGTGGCCTCGCGAACTTTAGCCTGCACATCGGAGTAGCCTTTCGTGTAATTCTTTGCGACACGTAGCGCGCCTTTGCCGAATGTTTGGAGGGACATGGGAGGTGGGAGTTGGAGACAAGTAACACGACGACAAAGATGGACAGCCTAGCTCCTTCGGGCACACAACGTCCGGTCGGGCTGTGGTCGGCCTTTAGATGGCAATATATTGGCAAATATCACACCACTTATTTAAAACACCGATGGTGAAGTGGTTATCATGCTTGCCTTCCAAGCAAGCGGCACGGGTTCGATTCCCGTTCGGTGTATAATTTTTCTTTCCTGGTACAGTATTATTAGTGCCACACTCACGCGCGCGCCTTTCAGCCTGGTGTTCTGTGTGTGCACCATTGTCTCTCACACTGTCCCTTCCGCCATCTTTCTATACCCATGAGGCTCCCTCAACTCAAGCGTCGTCGCGTCTTGTCAAATCCTCTTGCTCCTTTACTAACGCCAACTCTTTTGGTTGCTTCCCTGAAACCTTCAAGAATCTCAACATGTACCTCATGCCACCGAACGATCAAACCCAGCCCACCCCTTGTCTGTGCAAGGTTCGTCGTTGTTCCCTTCGCCCCGATGCCTACAGTTCATTATGCTTGTGCATTGTCGCAGATGCAGCGCATCAACATGCGCCATTTGTGTGCGCACATGTACAGGTGGTCCTCTTCCCAGCTCTCACGGGACTGGCACTCGCAACCCATCACCCCACCAGTTGCCCTCTCCACCTCCCTTGAGTGACCTAAATGCAGCTTCCCCCTCACGTCGAAGACGTCCCCGCGATGAAGATATAGATACCACCTTGACGGCGAAAGACTCAGAATGCGAGGGAAGCGGCTGTGGGCGGACGATCTGTCGGATTTGCTGCTTAGAGATCCTCCAAAGGTGGTGTAATTGCCCTCTCGGAAGTCCCCATTTTGCTCACTTTTCGTCACCGAACGCAGTGAGACCGTTACTTGCTTGGATTGTTTTGCAGCGCCCCGTGCCCTGCTAGCTCATGGCTCGGATGCCTCGATGCAAGAAGCCATCACGGACAACACCTTGACTGCGTCCGCCTGATTCTATTATCCGACTGCTTATTATCGAGCGCAACATATTGTTCGGTGTTATTATATTCACGACGACTGCCTCTCCCCTGTATTCCTTTGATCACTTACCATACTAGACCCACCGTCACGTCACTGTCTTACCGCAATCCGATTTGAGTCTTTCTCTAAACCCCTCTAACAACATGAAAGTGTGACTCTAACGCTGGCGCGTCAGGACTTTCCGTTTAGGTCCGGATAGGTGTGAAAACCATATCTGCATCTAAACGCGTGAAGACATCGGGTAGTATAGTACCCGAACGCGTTTCCTCCCTCCTTATTTCTCCCCCTGATTCATTCTCTACACAAGGCAGCTCGTCACCGTGCTATGGACCGTATGTTCCTATTCCTGGCGCGGAGAAGGACCTACGCTGCGCCGTACTTCCCCTCCGGTTTGGCGTAGAAAGTCATTTTCGCATCAAGTTCTGTCGCCCTACAAGCAGCTCGATATCAGGTTTACCCTCAATCGAGTTATGTTTCACGCCTGCCCCCACCAGAAAAGTGCTTGAGTCAGCGTAGCATCTCAAGCTCAACACAACGTGCGCTTCCTAAAAAGAGTATTTCCATCGTGATCATCGATCGACTCATCATCTTAAAGGCCTTCGTTGGATGTCTTCATGACGAAAAATACCCATGCACCACCGGCATCGGTTCGTACAGTTCAAAACTTTAAGAATTGAATCTCGAAGCAGGAGCTTACCATTTGGTTGAGTCTTAGGTGAACCAGGCACCCGACATGGTCCCAGTGCTCTCTCTCCTCTACAAATATTTTATCAATAACCAGTCACTAAGCTGTCATGCATCTTTGTGTTACCTATCTGCTGCCCAAGTCAAGCCTTTGTTTTTCAGGTGAGCTGCATCAGTAGGTTCTTCTGTGCTTGAATGAGTGAGTTGCCTTGCCTACATTTCACACTTGTTATTTTCTTTGGTGCTCAAGTATCTCCCAATACAATTGTGATCTTCATAGTGGAACAAGATGACACTGTGGTGGCAGAACCCAAACTGAAGGAATACAAGTGGTCTTGTCTTGTTCAGACTATCAGTTAGTCCTCTTTGCTGAGTCTCCTTTTTGTGAGACCAGTTGCTGAGTCCATACCACTTCATCTTTGCAGTTCTCTGAGTTGATCATTGCAGTCTTATGAGCTGTCACCTGCATGTGGAACTTTTTTTTCTGCTCATTATAATGTCCTAAGCTGAATCAATTAAATTTGTCAGGCACCCTTCTAAGAACACACTAAGACAATGAACTGCAATTGAATTTAAACACTCAGCCAATTTTTCAGCTCCAAAACTACAATATACTACAGGCTAAGGAGTACTTATGACAACCACTGCCTATCTACCATCACATTAGCTTAGCATATCACTAAATTGTGATGTACAATCACTTACAGTATTATGGTTACTCTTTATCTGCAATCTTCACCTCACCCTTAGACAAGATCTGTTTTAGCAAGCTCTGATCTTGTTTCTGTCCTGCCTTATCTTGTGCTTGTTTATGCATGTCTAGTGCCATGTCAATTGCTGTCCTAGCTTCCTTTAGCTGTGACCTCTTTAAATATATTTTGGCCAAGTCATATAATATGTTGCCTTGACCAGATGATGAGCTTATAGCTTTATAGAGCCCAAGAGCTTTCTCAAATGAGGCTTCTGCCTCATCCAACTCTCTATTCTTCAGGTGTGTATTTCCTAGTGCTTTATAGTCCTTTGCCTGGCCCCGGATTGAGTTAGCAGCTTTATCAAACTCTAAAGCCATTTGATAGGAGACTTGTGCATTTGTAAAGCTTTTTAGCTGTACCTGCATATCACCCAGTCCTCTATAATCACTGGCTTGGCCAACATTGTCATCAAGGGCCTTATGAAACTCTAAGGCACCACCATAGGCAGCACCTGCCTCTGGTAACCTCTTGAGCTTTATATAAATGCCCCCAAGTTTGGAATAACAATTTCCTTGACCTAAGGCATCATTGGCAGCTCTATACAGCCTTAAAGCCTCTTGAAATACAGCTTCTGCATCACTTGTGGCATCTTGATCAAGGTAGATATCACCAAGATCTCTTAAAGTCTTAGCATGTAAGAGTTTATCCTGCAAACTTGATGTGCAAAGCATTTTAGCTTCTTGCAACTTGACTTTGGCTTTTTCTAAATCATGTGTGCGATAGTAAAGTCTTCCCCAGCACTGAAGACATCCTATGTGCAAGGAGATGGGAAGATTGTTCTGTTGTACAATATTTACAGCTTCATCTAATAGCTGGTCACTATAGTCCCCAATATTCATGCAAAATTTAACAAATGTCAAAACAGCATTGACTAGCCCAGATTGATCCTGATAGTTTGACTTTAAAAGTCTAGACAAAGTAGCCCTGGTGTTATTTGCCTCTAGAACCATCTCTGCATATTCATCAGAGCCTGCTTGATATCTATTCATCATTGCTAGAGCAATGTAATGATTATTCAAAAGCTCTTCATGCTTTGGTAACAGGAGGCCCTGACTGGAGCAAAAGTGACGAATAATTGAATGACTTTGATATCTCTCTGCAGTGGCTTCGATAAGGCTACATTGCTGAAGGACTCGCAGACATGATAGAATGTCCATGTCAAGAACACCTTTAAAATCGTCCAGCAGTTCCATATGGATGCCATCCGGAAGCACACTTAGCACCCCGAGTAACTCCTTCGCCGAAGGATTATCTCTCATCCGTCTACTATTAAGAGAGAGCTCGATCGAGTACTCCAGGTTCGACAGTTTATGAGAATGACCCGTTTGAACAAGCCCGGTGAACTTTTCTTTCCACTCTTTCCACAGCAGCGCAGGCGACGTGGCCTGAGCGAGATGAGCCAACACATTCACCGCGAGCGGGACATTGTCTACCGCCGCAATAAGTTGCTCAGCGAAGTCATCGAAATTATTGGAAATACGCTGCCAGGCTACATGAGCCGAATGATTATCCAAGGTCTTCAGTGGGGCGAGAGCAGGCTGTGTCCAGTGGGTCCTAGCGGGCCTCTCAGTGCCACGCATGGTAACAAGCACCGTGACACGGCGCAACGACGTAATCTTGGAGAGTAACTCCTCGACCGAGTTTCGTATCTCAGCAGCCTGGTCCCAAGGCGACTCGAAATTATCAAGGCAGATTATGCACCCCTTCTCCTGGGCCGTCAACGATATCCTTATATGATCCCAAAGGGCATCTGACCCAGCTTCTATCAGGCCTAGGCCCTTCGCGAGCTCGATCAAGAGGTCTCTGGACGTAGTCGCAGATTCACAAGCGACGAAATATCTGGCCTCGCCAAAGCGCTCACGAACGTTACGATGAGCAAGCACCGCGCACGCGAGGGTGGTCTTTCCGTAACCCCCAGGTCCCAGGATCGCGATGCGAGCAGGACGAGGCCCGAAAATCATGTTCAGGATCTCAGTAAGCTCAGCTTCGCGCCCGTAGAATATTTGCGGTGTAGATGCCTTCGGCGGCTTGGACAACGCAGACCTAGGTGAGGTATATGAGGACGTGATAGAGCAGAAATGGTGCTTGAGGCTTACGTAATGGTCCTGGACGAACTAGCAGATTCCGATGAAGGGGTGACAGCGACAGCATGGACAATGTGGACCTATGGATCGATAAATCGACCGAAACCCTTCAAGGTAGAGAGGCAGTTACCTCACGGGCTTGAGAAAGTTGCGTAAAGTGAATACGGAGGGCCATCTTCGTCTATGAGCGTAAGGGGGTTGATTAGACGAACGGCAACGATACTGCAGTAGTTCAAGACGAACCTGGAAAATATTAAGCGCATGCATTAACATGCCATCGCATTGCTTGATCTTCACTAGAATGTCCGCGCGCATGAGCATTCTCTTGATTCCTGGAGAGTCGGCACACTCCTTGAGTACTCCCCCGATCCCATCCAGGTTACTTGTGGTGGGTTAGAGGTGTATACAAGCGCCTGGGATAAACACAACGCACCCTTCAAGGTGCTGCAAGTCGGCTTGCAAATTGGCAAGATCTTCGTCGCGAAGCCTTTCGCACGACTTCCCGACGCTGATAACAAGACTTGCAACGTCGACGAGCTTCTTCGCTACTACCACCCACTCCTCTTTGTACTGTCGAATATCCTAATCGCGCGAACGATCAAAAAGGTCTCTGGAAATAGCCAAAGGGGTCGTACGTCGTGCACTTGGATCGCATAGAGCAGCATCCCCGCAATCGGGGAGATACAAGGAACCTTGGACGCCAAGGAACTCGCCTCTTTGAGTATGCCGAGCGACATCCTGATTCCAGACTTGATGACGTCCGCACGTCCGCCAACTGCATTCGACGTCGCACGGCCCGGTATATCACGGGAAGCTAAGGAACAATCAGTATAAGGAAGTAAGAAATAAGCTGGACTCACAAACTAATGCCCGAGGCGACATTTTGTAGACGATGTTGAGAAGGAGAAAACAAATACAGCTATTAGGCGTGCGCGATGCACAGCCTCAAGCTCAGGGCTGGGAAGTAAAACGTGACATGGGCGCTAGTATCCGGGGACAGGCGGCCTACTCTGCCGCAACCTGAGGTATGGCACAGCAAGACCGTGGAACAACTCGTACCCTTCTGGGTGCTTGCGTTCGTACTCGCGCCATTTGGGGCACGCTGAATTCGAATGTTCCCGCACGTCATCGGTCCAGCACCGTCACGATGGGAGCTGGCAAGCAAGACGCGCTGCACACTACTGTGACGTTCTCTGTCAAGTCATCCATATTTTTCAATCAGTTTCTCAACAACCTCCCTTCTACAGTAGGCAGGCTAGGGTTTCAGCATTGAGTGCAGAAACAGGATTGAGACGTTAATTCTTAGTACACTACAATCTGATACAACTCCTACATGACGCGCTGGTTGTCGCCATTTCCAGATACTACGTGAGTTCCGGCGTGTCGGCAATACGATACGTGAGTTTCTGCGCGCTAACCTGTCAAGTTATTATCGACTTCAGCTTCAGCTGCTCTCGCAAGCAGGTGGCAGTTAGATTACCTTCCCCTCTTGCATGTACTGCAAGCCATCCTTCACACCGGCGAGGCCGCCAGGTTGGACGTGTGCCGGGTTCGGCTTGATCTTTCCCGTGGCAAGGATCTTGGTCAACACATCGACGTACCACTTTCCATTCGACTCCTAAAAGCCAGCGCATGAGCAAAACCCGCGTTTGCAGAGAGGCGCGGGCTTACGCGTTTAAGCAGTTCGGGTGCCATGCTAAACTTGACCTTCACATCTGGACGAGGGCTCTCGTACGGCAGAATAATCGCCACTCTCCCTCCCTTGTCTCCAATCGCACCAGCGACATGCTCCGGCGTCTTACCCTCCGAAATCGTATCGACAGCAATATCGAGTCCGTTGTCAGTGGCTGCACGGATCTTCTCTACGACGCCCTCGTCACGGTAATCGAACACCTCGTCCGCGCCGAGGCCCTTGACGAGGTCGAAGTTCTTCGGGGATGCTGTCGTTATGACGCGGAAGCCGCCGAGCTTGGCGAATTGGATCGCGTACTGCCCGACGGACGACGCGCCGCCCCAGATGAGGATGGAGCGTTGAGGGCCGGAACGGGCGTCGAAGGGCGAGGGCAGTTCAAGTGTCTCGTGTAGGCATTGCAGAGCGGTAAAGGGAGCTACGCCGAGCTGCGCGGCCTGCTCGAAGGACCAGCTTTCGGGGATTGGCACGATGCCGCGCTCAGATTCCGTGACGACGTATTCCGCGTACGCCCCGTTTGCAGTGGAAACTAGGAGCGTGTTCAGCGAAAGGTTAATACCCGGAAGTTCGACTAACCGTCGCGCGTTACGAACCCGCCAACACGCTCCCCTACAGTCCTCGCACTCGCAGGGACGTCCGGCCCAAGTTCTTCGACTGTGCCCGCATAATCATTTCCGAGAATACCGCCGTACTGGCTCGCTTTCAAGGCCCGCCCAAGTGATTTCCCTGATAATCAGAATGTGTGAGTTCGCGCTGGCTCCCAACAAAGTGCGTGTGAACTGACAGTCTGTCGGGTTCTGCGCCGCGGCTACTACCTTGACGAGGATCTGACCGGGGCCTGGTTTTGGGACATCTGCGAGACCGAACGTAGCTCCATCTTTCGTTACGATTACAGCTTTCTGTTTGGTGGGCGCCATATTTGTTGTTGGTGATGATGTTGATGTTCCCTGCCCTAGTTCGGCCCATTTATAAAGCGGTCGAACAGGGGCTCCTGACATCATGTATCCCGGGCATGACGACGTATCAGTAAGCTGCTGATGAAGCACTCTTAGCTGTCCCAACACACACACCGTATCTTGCCGAACTCACAAATCAGCCATTGCTGGGACCCGATGTCAGTAAGATGAAAGAAACGCCATAGATCGCGCAAATTCCAACTTGGGTCCCATACCCGGCAACGATAGTTGCTGAGAAATCCTTCGTTAGTCGAGAAAGTTAACTTACTAACGACATTCCGAAAAGTTACCTCATTACTAAGCCGTTTTCTTGGCGCCGGGATGTCGATGTCTCTTGTACAAACCCGTCGCTGTCGAGCTAATCGCCATGTAGTACTGCGCACAATATTACCCCTTTGCATACTGGGTATTTTGATCGTCCTGAGTTTGTTTGTGTCCGCTTCAACGGAGCTCTCTGTAGAGATTCTCTTCTCAGCATCTAACCTTTTTCGTCGCTTTGTTCGTGATGGCAACCTAAGTACGATATATGATAGGCGACTACTTCTGCCTTGACTTCTGCGGGGCTTGCGTCGCTCCGCATCAAGGGAGTTGGAACGGGTTAAAGATTCAGCCAGAATTCTGTGGAGAAATTGCTCTCGCAGCTAGCTCGCAGCAGGAACTTTCTACTAGATTACCGTGAACTTTTTCCTGCCGCAGGAACGCCGCCTCGAACGCGCCTTAACCGAGATGCAATCCTCGGCAAAAATCCATGTCTCCGCAGGGGGGGGGGGGTAACTTACTACTTGTACAAGAACATTACGCCACAAATTACTGTTACACAAAAATTAAAATCCGTTGTTTTTTCAGAAAGCAGAGGCAGGACCTCAAGAGAACCGCACTGGCTGCCTGCCTCAGGTGCGTGCACCAAGGCTGTTTGAGCGCGCTTCCAAATTACCTGATCATCATCGCGGCGGCCGTGGTGACCCGACCCATGATGCCCGAGTGCGTCCGGGCGCCTTGTCGTCGTCGTGATGCCGCCCAAAATCTAAACCTTGACCATCAAGACGAGTCCGGATTTTGCCACGCGCGCCACGACGAGCATCGCGCACGCAAACAGCAAGGTGACGGCGCAGAACACCTGCATGCGCACATAATGGCCCGTATGGAGGTTGAGCAGCGCGCCTCCGACTGGTGAGCCGACCAGTACGCCAAGACTGGACACGCTGAAGCTCATGCCGATGCGCGTGCCGACTTTACTGAGGTCTGGGGATAGCGACACGAGTGTGCTAGGCGGCAGCGAGACGAACGAGCCGGAGAAGAAACCGTATAGGAGCGCGAATGCGAGTAGCGCGCCTGTACTGTGCACGGCTGTCCATGCGAGTACCAGCACGCCGCATATGAGTACGCATGGTATGATGGTGTTGAGCGTGCCTATACGGTCGGCGAGGGCAGTCGGTGCGAGGCGTCCGAAAACGGATGCGGCGTTAATGATGGGTACATAGTAGAATGCGAGCATTGCGTTCGCGCCGGTCTTGGAAAGCGCGAAGGGCGTGATGTAGAAGAAGGGGTTGTAGAGGCCCATAAAGCCGAAGCAGAGGCCTAGTGTGCAGAAAATGAAGGGCGCCTCGCGGAGCGCTGAGAGGTCCAATAGCTTGCGGCGCGTACTGGGGACGACGCGTTGGCGCGTGACGATGTTGGCGACCATGAGCGTGACGAACATGATGAGACCAATGACGCGAGTGGCCCAGCCGAAGCCTATCTTCGGCTGCAGCTGGTGGAATATGATTGGATAGATCATCCCGCCTATAATAGAGCTGTTCAGCATACATGCGCAAGTATATGGCACGGCGCGCTTACCGAAACTGCTACCACTGGCACCGACACCAATGGCAAAGGAGCGGTTCTTCTCAAAGTAGGTGGACACAATTGCGATGCTGGGTACGAACATCATGCCTGCACCGAGACCGGTGCAGAGGCCTTGAGCGAGTACGACCTGGTAGTATTCCTTCACGAGGCTGGTCATCATCGTGCCGAGGATAACGAGAAACGATCCAACGCCGAGGAGTGCGTGGGTGTGACCAGCATCGAAGATGGGCCCGGTGACTACACTGACGAAAAAGAGCAGGGCGGCCTGAATGGAACCAATCCAGGAGATGGCAGATGGAGAGCGCGAACTGAGAAGGTGGAGCTCGTAATACGTCTGGTACGCTCCAAAGGTGTTGACTATGCCCCTGGATGCAAGTCGCGTTAGTTTCGGCACCGGACTAATCGTTGCTACCATACCATGTATTCATGAGAACGAAAAAGCAGGCCAAAACTTGGAGCCATGCAAACAATCCTCCATCTGTTGTGTTTGAGGTGCGGGTTTGCGGTTGTGTTGTCACTGGGGTAACCGACGAGTCCGACTCGGATTTGGCCTCAACGAACAAATCTAAGGGAATAGGTTTATCACTGCCCACGGCCTGAACTCGAAAGAGGGAGTCCATGGGGAGCGAGTACTAGCGCGAGAACGGGGTGACTTCTGGGGCAGCCTTATAAACGGAGACGTCGCTCGCTCGGTCTTCTCGTGTTTCCGCTTGTCAGATCGATGCTTCTTGTCGTTTCTTGCCGTCCATTCGGCACTGTTTTTTCCCGAAATATCGAAATTTTGGCATGCGAGTGGTGGGTGTTGTCTCTTATCACCTGTTCACCGCCCAATCAGATCGTTGCTGGATAAACCTTTTGCCACTCGTGCCGGCGGCGGCCATCCGCCACAATCATGGCCTTCCTTGATCCTTCTCCAACAGATGCACTCATACGTTCCTCTTCGCTTATCTATCAAGGCGCAGAAGCCGCAAGTACCCTTCACTCCACCTCGGGATCTTTCTTAACTGCCGCCTGCAGAGGGTCTATCGTACGACCCTGCACACCGGGGGCGAACTCGTATTACTCAAGCACCGGTTTTCAAAGCAGTACCGCCATGCCTCGTTGGACGCGACGTTGACGCGTTCGCGTGTTGCCGGAGAAGCTCGTGCGCTCGTGCGCTGTCTTCGGTTTGTATACATGCCGCCGTTTCAGGGTCCAAGCTGAGTCTTGACAGCTGCGGAGTTAGCGTGCCTGGGCTTCGTTTCGTAGATGCGGCGAGTGGTACGCTGGGCATTGAGTGGATCGATGGGAAGAGTGTTCGGTTCTTGCTTGGGTCTGGGGAGGAAGGCGAGGAAGACGGGGAGATTGCATCTGCTGAAGATGAAGACTTTTTTGCCGAGTACGGAGTACCAAAACGTATGAGTTGTCTTATCCACCGCTCTTGGGAAGTCGATTGACCGTAACTAGATGCATTGATGGTTATGGTGGGCACTGAGATTGCAAAGATGCATCTCGCAGACATCATTCACGGGGACCTCACGACGTCAAACATGATGTTGCGCCATCCGTCCACCATGGGAGATAAACAACAACTGGTACGCGAACATTATTTCGTTGACACGCCCCTCTCAACTCAACTATTAGGTTCTCATTGACTTTGGGCTGGCTTATACGTCTACGCTGGCAGAAGACAAAGCAGTAGACCTGTACGTGTTGGAGCGCGCGTTTTCTTCGACGCACCCAGAATCGGAGCCATTATTTTCCTCCGTGCTCGATGCGTACAAATCAAAGATGGGGAAGGAATGGCCAGCGATCGAACGGAGATTAGAAGACGGTGAGTCATCGCGAGCGCGCATCCGAGACATGTAGATTGACCGACAGTCAGTTCGATTGAGAGGACGGAAGCGGAGCATGGTTGGATAGTTACCAACTCGTGCTTGCCAAGGTCCTATGGCTAGTCGAAATTGTGTACTGTAACGATGCTGCTCTACCCTTTCCGTTACATAATCATCATGCTCAGACTGTCCTTACCAATGTCTTCTCGACAAAGTAAATGTCTTCTTGACAAAGTACAGTAAGTAGACACAGCCATCCATTTCACGGGTGACCTCCTCTCGTTCTCGCGAAGTATATATTACCGTTCACGGACGTTGCCGAAGCACTTCTCTTCCTCCGTCATCCTCCGTCATTACAGTACAGCAAGTCATTTGCTCATCCTGTTCGGGTTATAAGTAGTTACCTAGTTACCTCTCGTAGCGCAGCCGTGTAAAGTTGAAACACATAGAAAATAATCGTATATTGGCAATGAGCGGTGGCGCTGTCTTCGCTGGGCGTAACTTCGCTGGGCGTAACTTACAGTATTCTAGCTTGACGCAACACGCATGCCCCGCGTCTGAACCGCTGTCGTCGGTCAACACGTCATCCAACGCGTTCTTTTTTCCTTTTTTTTTCGATTTCATTAGAGTGCGCCTTGGGGCGCATGACCCTAATGTGGCACTATTGGAAACATTTCCGACTGTCCTTTAGTATCTGACTAGATGTCATTGTACCTCTTCACAATAAAACACCAACACGTACTTACAGAAGGTATGCACGACTCCACAATCCACAGCTGACCGTTTTTTCATTTTTCATAGTTGCTTGTACTACTGTATTCTCCCCACACCAACTGCTGCTACGGTCAACATGGTAGAATTTTCAGTGCGTATGGTCGTCCTCAATACTAACCCAAAAGAGATGGTACACTCATCGAACGTAATAGATCGACCTTGTCGATGTCGAGGCCCAGGTAGCCGATAGCGAAGAGGAGGAGGGATTCGACGAGGAAGAATTAGGTGAGCCTGCCTGTCTTCCCAACTACCATGGCGCCCAAGTAATTGATTTGAGTACAGCTGACGTCGACACCGAAGACACCGAGTCGGAATGGGATGCGCGAAATGCATCGCCAGAGGCCGTGGAATATGCCTAAGAGGCTTTAACACTGGCTCAGCTACACACAGCGGTTTGGACCCATAAAGCTGACGACCCGGATGGGAAAGGACGAGGTCCTCGGGTGGATGATCCCGAGTTGTGGTCTGTCCGTGTCAAGGTCAGGTCTATCTGTCTGCGAGGCTATGAAATCTCACATTGAGCAGCCAGGATTCGAGATGAGTCTCGTCATGCAGATTGCTCGCCGAACGATTCAGGGACAAGGTAGCCTAGGCATTGCTTCCGCCTTCGCCCGCACTGGCATCCCAGGTCACATTTTCGTGGAGGGTAATCTCCCGGACGTGATACGCGTTGTACAGGGTCTGGTGACAGTGATAACGTACACAGACCCAGTCCTTATCCCTCTAGCACATCGCGACGTATTGCTCAGGCCTCGGAACCCGATCTCTCGCCCTATCCAGGAGGGGAATTGGGTACGGTGTACACACGGACTCTATCGTAACGACATAGGGTTTGTTTGCGACCGCGATCCATCTCGGGACGAGGACACAATCGTCGCCTTCGTACCTCGGATCCCTGAGAAAGCAAGCTGGCTTGGCAAACGGAAGAGATCAGGTCGACCAGAACCGCGTAGATGGACGGCTACTCAGGTGGAGGCAGCTTGGGGACCGAAGAAAGTGCGGCGTGTCTCAGCGGAAGAATACGAATTTCGGGGCGAGAGGTACATTTCCGGCCTGATCATGAAACAGATCCCTTCAGCGAGCCTTGTCAACGTCCAAGACTCACCCAGCGACATCAGCCATTTCATATCTGCAACTTGTATTCGCAATAAACCCTCGTTCGCGCCATGGGTCCATCGATTCGCCCAAGACACAATACGCCCCACGTACCGGGTCAAGGTCGAGTCCGGGGATCACAGGGGTGCCATTGGACAAGTATTTGACATCAACGGCTTGCTGGCAACTGTCATCCTGGATACCACAGGGAATGGTCCTATGCTTGTGCTTCCGTTGCGCTCTCTTTCGCCGTATTACAGTGATGGCGACAACGTCAAAAGTCGATGGTCGGACTCTTGTGGAATTCTCCTCTCAGTCGATGAAGATCATTCCATGTTGACTTATGTGGAAACGGACTTTAAGCAAACCGTGAGTTAACTTTTCTGAATACCTTTTTATATTGATTCATTGTCAGGTCATCACCCTTATGGACGCGGTGGAGCCTTATGTACCTCTGGGCCAACTCTTCCAATTCAAGGAGGGAGCGTGGGTCGACTTCAATAAGCCAGAGGCCAGAGATGAACCCAAACGACGCGGACATATCATACATATGGGCGATCTGTACGCGTCCGTGATAGATGAACACACATTCGTAGAGGTATGTGACTTACTGGATCCTGAGCACAGCTGACATTCACGGTTCACAGTCCAGGGTCAACAAGCAAGACTTGGAGCTCTGCAGTATTCAAGGCCCTTCTCTACCGAAGAGTGACCCCATTCACCCATTGCTAGGCAAGAGAGTTATGGTCAAACACGGCCATCGCAAGGGGTACACTGGTCGTATCAGAAACGTCGGAAGCACAACCATCGATGTAGAACTCGATGCTTTAATCACCAGATCAGACGCGCCATTTCCAACGTACCAGTGGCGCGATCTTATGGACTTGTAAACTTCACTTTTTCATTCTCGAAACGTACTCATGTGTTTCACTACAGGCCGCCGGATATCGAGACTGCCAAAGCCCTTCGCTATTCTCAAGTGCGCGTGCGCACGCTGACACCGCCCCTCGATCCTGCATCGGTCCGGGGATTGACCCCCGAGCCTACTGGTTCGCATTGGATATTCTCCAAAGCGATCCAACTCGTCTTGGTGCTCCGATCCATTCCGTTTATCGTGACGGGCATTCGAAATTCGGACCAAAACTCAAAGCACGTTTACGAAGGGGATCCGGCCAGGACTGTGCTGGAAGATCATTGCAAGTCCTCACCTCAAGAAGGCGAGGTAATCGTGAACGTCGTACATCGCCACCGTCTTGGCGAGATCTCGATAAACCCTCGCTATCTCATACCGTGGGTGCCCGTAGTCGGATGTGAAGTGGTCGTCATCAAGGGTGTCTTGCTCGGTGCGATTGGTAAGGCTAAGGAGTGCAAGGAAAAGGACTGGGTTGTTACATTTTCGGTCGACGACGATTCCTACGACTTTGTAATCCAGGAAAGCGAGCTTGCTTCGGTCGAAGCACATCAATTGAAATAAAAATAAATGGTAATATATCCATTCGGAGCCCAAATAACTGTACGATAAACCTTAATTCCATCATCGTGTATAATCATTTTCCGTCGTCGCTGTGCTGCCAGAAACCGCATACATTCCCTCCAGCCTCGCTGACCCTACATCTCGTACGCACGCATATACCCACCTCTGAGACGCCTCACCAACCATGTACAGGACGCCCAACATGGCACCCATGACAAAACCCGAGACGATTCTCAAGCAGGCGGAAGGACTCGTCTCCGTCGGACAATCGCACGCAGCACTGCAATCATTCACAGAGATGTTCTCCTCAAAGCGCTTCCGAACAACCCCCCTAGCGTCACTCGAACCCATAATGATACGCTTCGTCGAACTCTGCGTCGAGATGCGCAAGGGCCGTGTCGCAAAAGAGGGTCTCATGCAATACAAGAACACCGCCCAAAACACCAGCGTCGGCTCGATCGAAGTCGTCATCCAAAAATTTGTCAGCCTCGCCGACGCGAAGCTCCAAGAAGCCCAAGAAAAGGCGGAGAAGGCGGCTGCCGACGCAGCGGCAGATGTCGACGACCTCGAAGCTACCGAGACGCCCGAGAGCATATTACTCGGCGCAGTCAGCGGCGATCAGAACAGGGACCGAACGGATCGTGCCCTCGTCACACCGTGGCTCAAGTTTTTATGGGAGAGTTACCGCACCGCACTTGAAACTCTCAAAAATAATGCGCGTTTACAAGTCATTTATCATGTACGCCGCATTTCCTTTGACTGCCTGTGCCATTGTCTGACGTTCTCCACTTTCCGATAGCAAATCGCGCAGCAAGCGTTCCAGTTTTGCCTGAAGCATCAACGAAAAGTCGAATTTCGGCGTCTATGCGAGACACTGCGCCTTCATCTTTCCAATGTTGCGAAATATGCGCACCAATCACATGCTATCAACCTCCAGGACCCCGATACCCTTCAGCATTACCTCGATGCTCGCTTCGCGCAACTCAACACGTCCGTGGAGCTCGAACTATGGCAGGAGGCCTTCCGCTCAGTCGAGGACGTCCACAATCTCTTGATCATGGCAAAGAAGGCACCCCGTCCGGCAATGATGGCCAACTACTATGAGAAACTCACAAAGATCTTCCTAATGAGCGGCAACGCACTATACCATGCCGCCGCATGGGGGAAGTTCTACGCCGTGACCACCACCATCGGTGGTAAGTCCGAGGAAGAGCTTAGGAGACTTGCCGGTCAGGTTCTCGTCAGCGCGCTCGCGGTTCCCGTCAGCCAAAAGGGCGAGGAGGCCGTAGAGGAGGTCAAGGGCAAGACAGGGCGTCTGACGTCCTTACTCGGCCTTTCCAAGACGCCGACTAGGACAGGCCTTCTCAGGGATGCGGTGAGTTTCAATGATCTCCAGCACTTTGGGTGCCTTTCTGACCGACTATTGTCTATAGCTCTCGCGGAATGTTCTCAAACTCACGTCAGAGAGTATCCGGTCGCTCTACAATATACTTGAGGTGACGTTCGACCCCTTGACACTCTGCGTGGAAGTAGCCCCGCTCTTCCGTGCCCTTTCCGAAGACGCCTCCTACGCTCCATATCTCCCACTTCTGCAACGTGCCCTCCTTTCACGGCTGATTTCGCAACTGGCGCAAGTGTACTCCTCCATCACCATCGATAATCTGCTTTCCCTTCTTCAGCCCTTACGAGAAGCGCTCGCCGAGGGCAGCGGGGACACAACGATATACGAGCCAGAGCAAATCGAAGCATACATCATGCGCGGTACCCACGCTGGCGAGCTCAGCGTCCGCGTAGATCACGCCTCTGGCACACTTGATTTCATCGATGACGCTTTCTCCGGCTTTGACAACACTCACGTGGCCACTTCTTCCACGCACGGCATCGTCATCCAACCATCGGCCGCGTCGCTCGTGCGCACTCGTCTCAGTGGTATCGCTACCGCTTTAAATCACGCTCTCACGATTCTCGAACCCCCACCTATCCCCACGGCCGAAGAACAACGCACCCGCGTAGCTGCACTGGTCACCGCTGCCGACGCAGAGCGCAAGGCCCTCCAATTGCGCCGCGCGATCGTTGCGCGGAGGCGCGAGTTACTTTCGGAGCTTGCTGCAAGGAAGGAGAAGGAGGAGCAGAGCCGTAGGTCGGAGGAATCGCGGTTGGCTAAGTTTGATGAGACGAGGCGGGCTGTGGAGGACGCTCGTAGACGTGAGATCGAACGTGCGAAGGCGGAGATCCAGCAGCGCAGGAACGAGGAGGCGCGTCAGCTTGCGCAGAGCCTTCGGGAGCGTGGCAATCTCAAAGTTGATATTGACGTGAGTATTGCTACGTCGATCAAGGTTGTGTAATGACGTTTGTCTTTGCAGGACGTCGAAAACCTGAACACGGACAGCCTGATGCGGCTGCAGGTCGAGCAACTGGAGAAAGAGAAGCGGGAGCGCGAATCACGGCTCCGCGTCATCTCCAAGCGGATCGACCATACCGAGCGTGCGTACCGCCAGGAAGAACGGCCGTTACTCGCGAAGGACTACGAGCTACAGCAGGCAAGCGACCGTGCGACGTTCGAGCAGGTCCAAAAAGGCCGTATCGACAGCGCGCGACTGGAGCACAAGCGCAATCTGGAGACGAAGAATCGTCTCGCGCGCATACTCCCGGAATTCGAGACGCGCAAGGCGATCATACTCGAGAAACGCGGCGCGGAGTATGAGCGTAAGCAGGCTATGGCGCGTGCGAAGATCGAGGATGAAATAGCCAAGCGACGCGAGGCGGTGAGCAAGGCGCGCGAGGAAGAACAATCACGCCAGGAAGAGGAAGAACGAGCTCGCCGCGAAGAAGAGGAAGAAGCGCAGAGACAGGAAGAAGGTGCGTTTATTCCGTTACGAACCCTCATTGTCTTTCTTAACCTTAACCCCGATACAGAGGAAGAACGCAAGCGGGATGAGGAAGAAGCTGCCAAGCGTGAAGCAGAAGCAGAGGTCATCCGCATGCGCGAGGAACGCGAACGACAGCGCGCGGCGGACCTCGAGCGCATCAAGTTGCAACAACAACGCGAAGAAGAGGCAGCACGGAGAGCGGAGGAGCGGCGCAGGCAACCACCTGCCGCTGTCGCCGCCGTTTCTGCGCCGGTAGCGGCAACTGAGGGCGCATGGCGCCGCAGTGGCACTCCGGCCGTCGCTGCCGCCGCCGCCGCCGCGCCCGCACCGGTTCGCACGCCTCCGCGTTCCGAAAGCCCTGCGCCGCCACCTGGCAGCGGCCCGTCGAGGCTGTTTGGTCGTGGTGGTGCGGCGACGGGCTGGCGTGCGCGTGAGCAGGCAAAGGCTACGACGGGCGGAGCTGCTCCGCCATCTGGGGCGCATGAGGAACAGCCGAAAAAGGCGGAGAATAAGGAAGATGGATTCCAGGCTCCGAAGAGCGTGTGGAAGCCGTCGAGATTGCGTGGGCAATAGTAGAACTCCCTTTTTTTGTTCGCTTTTCTGTGTGAGTAGGGCCAATGTATCGATTACTTTTCGCATGTGCATTTGATCACTGAGCGTGCTTGGTGTGCTGCCGTTCACCGTTGTCAGCCCATTCGTGTCATCGTCGTCGCATCTATAACGATTACTGGATTATCCATGCCTAATAAATATGATCGACAGTGTAAACAACAATGAGTGAAGTACAGATTGCAGCTCTAACATATGTATATATATAAGCGCCAGGACAAGAAAGAAGAAAGTACCGAAGAACCAGATGAGAAAGAAAGAGATATCCGAGTGAAGTGCTTTGGTCAGATCAAGATGGTCAATATACTGGGAGTATGGGAGTATTATACGTGAGACTCGCTCATTGTCCGGGGGTTCATGTGAAAGGAAAACGGGGTGAGGAGAGCGAAGGTTTGGTTGGACGGCCTGGTAGATAGGGATGGGGGATATCCGGGATCAATGTCGCACATTTTGCTCTTCTTCCTCAGCCTCAAGCATCATCGCTACAAAAATAAACCGATTAGTAAGCCTGCACGTGCTCCTTAGAATGCAGTCGAAAACCCACCGCCCCATGACGAATTCTGTATTGATGCGAGCACGTCGTGATCGTCCTCGACAGAGAACGACGTCGAATCGCGGAACGCAGACAAGTCACGCCTGCAAGCCAAAAAAAAGACGCTCATCAGCATTGATCTAATCCGTGGTCGTAAGCACGTACGTGTGGCGCAATCCAAGGTCAGCCGAGAGCGCGCTCATGTCGCTCTCGCGACGGTCGCGGCGGAGTCCTCTCCAGGCCGAGGTAGCGCTGTTGCCACCCGCGCTGCCGCCGAGGGGCGACAAGTCCGACGGGGCGAAGTTGTCGTTCCGCGTTGGCGTCTCGGGCTCCATCCAGCTAAAACCGGCCGACTGCCGTTTGGCGGAGGCGATGTCGCGACTGCTCGCGGGCGGCGGCGGCGTGATCGGCGGGTCCTCGACGACGATAATCTCGGGTACGTCTGTCAGGTAGAATAAGGCGAGACGATTGACTCAGTATGACGTGGGGAGCGGGGAGATGAACCGTACCCTGGTCGGAGGCTCCGGCTTGGGCCTGTTGCTGCGCCAAGAAGCGCCTGCGATAAGAGATAGTGCTCAACATTGACCTCACATGGTCGAGGTTGACGAGGTCTGTGACGAGTCCATTGGTTTCGGTTCGAACTACGAGGTCCTTCAAACTATCCGCCGCCATGTGAGAGAAAGTATCGGTCAGTTCAATGGGGCTTACATGAGTGCCTCCTTGTCAACGATCAGTTTGTGGTGGGCTAGCAATAGCAGCATGTCGGTGAACGATATGCCCTTTCCGTGCTGGTAAGTGATGATTGCTTCGTGATACAAGCGGCTGAAGAGCTTTCGGCGTCGACGAATAACCGCATTGTCGATCGTCGACAGTGTAGCGTTCAGCGCCGCGAGGTTTACCCCGTACTTGGACCTTTTGCCCTTGTCCCTACAGGTCGCTAAAATGTTTTGGACACTGAATTCTGCAGGATAGATGCGGACTTCAAAGATACCACCCAATTTCTATAGGACCGAGCGTCAACAGAGTTGCAGGAAGCGAACAGAAGCGCAGCGCTCACCCTGAAAAAAGGGACAAACTGCGGGCGCTCCAAAAATCCGGTCTTGGGATTCGCGAATTCCGCCCAGATCTTCTTGAAAGCGCGCATTTCCTCTCGTGTAACGGCCTTGGCGCCGCCCGTGGTCTGGTATACGTATGAAAAGCTCTCCACTACCACACCTATATGCGCGATGAGCATCGACGTACGCAGAAAATGTAGGAACATAGCTCACCAGTGAACATGTTCACGAAGATGTACTAAAGCAGGCTGGACGTTACAAAGTGGAATGTCGGAGAAGGCAGAATAACCCACCATGCTAAGAATATTCCACGCAATGAAAAGCGTATAAGCCCAGCCGACGCTCCCGCAGTCTGAGTCTTGATCGGCCGGCGACGAGTTAGTACATCTAGGATAACTAAGGGTACTACAAGCGTGGTCAGACAACGAAAAGCCTTGCAACGAAGAAAGCTCACAAGTCGTGCATGTATTGATTCCAGCCCTCGCTGAATATTCAGATAAGCGCGCGACACCGAACAATCCGGCAGTACGTACCCCGAAGTCATGAACGCAAGCATCACAAGTGCCTTGCTCATTGCCGAGTAGTTCTGATTATGAGTTTCGATCGTGTTCCACTTGGTCAAGCTGAAGACCTCCACGAAAAGAATGGAAAAGAATATGAAGAGGACGAGCCAAAGCGAAAGTAGACTCAGGATGACGGGTAGACTGGCTCTGTAAACGAGTGGATGATAGCGTTAGGGGAAAAGATCATATTCATAAGGAGAGGGGCATACACGGCGGTCTTGAACAGCTTGTTCAAATTGTTCATCCGTTGTACTAGCTTAAACGCGATGCTGACCAAAAAGAGCTTCTGCAGTTGGTCGATGATATAACCGCTGACGCCGATCCGAACCGAAATAGACGTGATCAAGCTACCCGAAGCAACGATGACATCGAAGATGTTCCAGCCGTTGGCGCGGAAGCTTCGCCAGCCCAGACCGTAGAAACGCACGAGGATGTCGATGACGTATATGACAGTTATGAACAGAAAGAAATCATCTGCGTGGCCGATTAGCAAAACGTTCAAAAGTAGTCACGTGACTTACTTCGAACGTCATCTGCAACGTTTTGCGGAGAGAACGTTTGCGTCCTGGAAAGTCCAAGTTAAGCCTCGTTTACGAGCAGGCGGAGGGACACGTACATGAGTGCGATAACGTGGACAGTGAAGAGCACCGTCATCATCCGCGACCACCAGCCATGCTTGTATACCGCACGATCGAAGCACCATGCCCTGAACCTCCACGTTGGCCTCGTTTTCGGCCGTTTAGACGGGCGCTGGCGCTTGATGAGTTTTTGGAGGTCGATCCACTCCCGCTGGGGCTGCGTGAGCAGGGCGGTTCCCGTCTTCGCACTAAAGTTCCCAATGATGATACTAGCCACGAGAATGGTCAGTTTGAGGTACAGGTGTAGATGGAAAGAGCGGGACTTACCTAACGAACAACGTCAGAATGACGACGGCTCCGAGGAGGTTGTAAATCAGGAAGAAGATTGCGTTGACCTGTGACGCGTTGGTAGTCGGCTGCTGATTCGGCCCAGTAATGCTCGTCGCGACGCCCATGACGTCGACCCATCCCTCGAGTGAGACGATCTCAAACAGGATGAGCAGCGATGCGCGAAAGGAATCGAAAGAAAATGTCGTCGACGGCGACGGATTCGCCCAGACACGAGGAACGGCAAACGAAAACGCGCCGGCATCACCGACGACGCTATTTTCGTACTCGTTGATACAATCATTGAGACCGGATGCGTTCGTGTCGTTGCACTCGTTCGTCAGTCCTTGGAATATGTTCAAACCCCAGACTGCGTACGGGATCATGTAGAGGAGGGCAAGCAGTGCGGCGTCAAGGATACGGATGATGCCGGAGATAATCAGCGACTCGAATGTAGAACGCATCTTCTCGATTAGCGTGACCAGTTTGAGAGCGCGCAAAGCCTTGAGTGCACGCGTGAAGCGACTGAGACCGCCGATAAAGATGAGGCCGGTAGCGACGTTCACCAGGAGGCCAGCCATGATGAAGAAGTCAAGTATATTCCAGATACTCCGCACGTACGCGTTCGGGGTGAACATGAACCCGTCCGCGACAACCTTGATGACGAACTCCATAAGCAGCGTCAGTCCGAACGCAGACTCGGCAATATCGAACCAGGAACCGCGGACAAGCCCGTGCTCCAAGTAGTATTTCCGGCGATGGATAGGCGAAGCGATTGACTCAACGACGATTCCTCCGATGACGGTCAGTAACAAGACGAGCTGGAAGATGATATGCGCAATCCTCGATGGAGGTCGTCCGAAGATACGGTCGCCGCCCGCGGGTCGGACGAGCATCTGGCAGAACCGCCTCACGACGTTCTTTTGAGGAAAGATCCAGAATGTCTTGTCGTACGTCGGGTGGTCGCGGATGAAGTCGGCCTTTATGGCTCTGCGCTCGTCCAAGGCGTCGCTAACCTCTCCGGCCATCGGACCATCATTATTGAGAGCCGCAAGAAGATCACTGAGCCGTCGATTAGGAAGTAACGCGATAAAGGACAAGACAGGAACTCACAGGTGCCCATCTGTCTCCTTATCGATAGAATTCTGCATCGTGCTACTATGCTTGCGGACGTGCCGGAGAGTGGCGAGGGGTACGTCGTCCGACTGCGTGTCACCAATGAACAGTCTCTGCAGTATACTAAGAGACTTGTTCGCGATGTGGTGTACGCCCCTTCTACCTCCCGTTGTGCGGACCTACACCAAAAACCGAATTAGACAGGACGGAATAGGGGAAGTAGAAGAGGACTCACGCTGGGTCGGCGCTCCGGCACTGGGAGGCCGTAGTCTTGTACAAGGGCCTTCTGCATCGGTAGCACGAGGTTCGAAGGGAGGTTCTCTACGACGATCGCCCGCGGAGAGGCTTTAAACCACCGGTACGGATTGAGCTTGCGCACCCATGCCGGCCTGTGCTTGTCGGGCTCCTGCGTCCGGAAATAAAGGTTCGCCTGCTGAGTCCGCTTGGCCTCCTCGGCGACGCTGAAGTTCTCGTTAATGACGGCGATGAACATTTGCAGCACGATAACTACACAGGTGCTTGTAGTCAGCAACCGTGATAGAACTCGACGGACGGGACTCACAATTCGCGAAGAAGAACCATCCTACAATGAAGAGGACGACGATCCATGACTGCCCGAGGGGTACCTCTGCCGTCGCAGCGCTGTATAAGACGTTCGTCCAGTTCTCGGACGAGAAAATCTGGTAAATAGCTAAGAATGAAGTGAAGATCTGTCCGAAGTTCATTGTTTGACTGCTCGGAAGGTCACCACGTAGGAGCTGCGAGGCAAAGAGCGCGGAGAGATAGTTGACGAGGATAAGGAAAAGTGACATATTGGCGAGGCCGTGCATGTTTCCGAAAACAGATAGCAGGAGCGGTTTCATACGCGGGATCTCGAGGATGACGCGGTAGAAACGTGCGAGTTGGAAGATCGTCAACCAAGGGTACGCTGGCGAGTTGTGCACGACGGGTAATTGAATGAGCGTGGAGCCGACTGCGAGTACGAGATCGAGGTAGTTGTCACCCTGCACAAAGAAACTGCGCCAATCCGGGAGATGCGCGACGATTCGCAGTACGATCTCGATGTCGAATGCGATAGTGAGTACTAACTCGCCGATGTTGAGGACCTGCAGGTGGGTCGGGCCGATATCTACCTCCCGCGTCGCTTGTAGAACGAGCGAAGCGAGAGCGAGAGCGACCCAACACCACCGGATGTGTTCATATATTCCCCGTACGACGTTTCTTCGTGCCGCACGCCGACGGCCATCCGCCCCAATAGCCCACGCCTCATCCTGCTCGTCGACAATCGCCCGAAGGCTAAAAATATCAAATATCATTTACTGGGCTGAATGGAAATGACGTCATAGCAGAAACTCACGGTGCAGCGCTGAACGCGCTTTTTTGTGTTTCCTCCCTGATGGCCGAAAACGTGTTGGTGATAACAGCAACGAAGAGGTTGATGAGCCAAAAATTTAGCACGACAATACAAATAATAAAAAAGAAGCAGGAAACGAAGAATTCGGCGTCGATCATAGAGTACATTAAAGACGACCACTAAAAAGAGATGAGCGTGGGCAAGTTAATGGAAGATACGTCGACTAACCCCATTGGCGGACGCCACGATGAAAACTTGTAGAGCAGCATAGTAAACCGTGTCAAAGCTCTCGATGTTATTGTAGGGATTGCTCATCTCCTACATACTTCGTTAGTCGGGCTGATAGTAGGGAAAAAAAGGTATTGACGGACCCTGCAGACCTGGCCAACTGGACAAATATATCCCTTAATGGTAACATTCCGTCCATCTTGCGCGATGTACGGCATTACGGTGAAATTATTTGGGTCGATGTACCCTCCGCACGATTGACTGAGCTGGGTCTCGGGCTCACCGAGAGTCGGTTCTAAGTAGCACGACCGCCGGAACGAGCCCTTGAACGTCTGGACGCCGATGATCCTGGTAAGGCGTCAATTTCGACTCTAAACACCGTTAAAAGCACGGCGCAGGACATACGAAAAGAGGGCCATGGCAAATAGCACGAAATACGCCACGCTGGCGAGCAGCGGGCGCGCAGTCTTGAGTGAGCGCATGATGGTCTGCAAACGAAACAAACAATTAGTTTCTCCGTCGATCTGTTCGCCTGCCGAATGGGCTTACCGTCGTGCCAGAGGTGATTGCGAGCAGTCTGGCAGTGCGTAAGACGCTGAGCGCTCGGAAGATGCCGATGTGGTAACGCCCATGCTCGACGCCAGTCTGCGCGAGGATGAACGTGATCCAGAAGGCGATCACAGCGATGGCATCGATGCGCGTCCAGCTATGGCGCAAGTATGGGAGGTTACGCCGCGTGATATCGCGAGCGAGACGCATGCTGAACTGAAAAGGCAGCACGAGCACCTCCTGTGCTGGTGGGTAAGGTGTCGGGGCCGCCACCGTCGAAGATGAGGATGCTGTCTTCTCTAAAAGCGTCGCGGTTGTGTCGGCACGCTTTCGGGCTGGGGGTGTTGGATTGATGAGAGTGGCGCTCGACGCGGCAGCGGAGGCGTTGCCTAAAGGCGCGGGGAAGTTGTATCTGGAGGGGCTGGAAAGAGCGAAGGGTCGGGTAGCGTTCCCATAGAAACTTCGGAGGCGGTGGAGGAGTGTGCCTTTGCGGTCAAGGGTTGTGGGTGGGTGTGTAGATGCAGTGGCGGAGTGAACGACGGGGGCGGTTGACACGGGGCGGATTGAATGCGCAAAAGGAGAGGTGAAGACAGCGTAGATAGGAACTTCGGGGTCGAGGATAAGGCCGGAAACGCACATTCGTGAAAAGGCTTCAAAGCTGTGTAGTTGGACTCGTGAGAGAAGCCCAGTAGAGGAGGTTTCATCGACTTGCCTGAATAACATAAAAAGGGCAAATATGAGATAGTCCTCCCATGCATGAAAGTAGCCGACCACGCGAGGCGGCGATTGGTTTGAGTCAGAGAGCGTGAGGGTGCGAGAGCCTTGAACGGTGAGCAAAATGGCGTAGAGAAGGATCGAACAAAGAATGACGGCTTCTGTCCACCTTTGCGGGAGTCAGACGAGCGCTAAGTATAAAACAGGCCACGCACGGGAATATCAGAAAGTTGTACATCGCGAGCCGGACGCGATTGGTCGGCCCAAAGAATCCAAGTGTGCGCCCGCGTAGGGGGAGGACATTGCTCGACGACTCCGGTAGGGGCTCACTCACTTTCTCTTCCCCATCATCGTCATCTTCCACTACCCGCTCGTCACCACCATCATCGCTCCCTAAGCGAACATGATTTTCACCTTCGGGGCTAGAGCTGGCAAAGTTAACAACACGGATGGAGATACGACGAAGGCCCTGGGAGATCGATTTGATGGTCGTTCCAGAGCGAGAGAGGGGGGTGAGCTCCGCACTGTAGCGTAGCGTACGACGCCGCGTACGTGGGGTGGCCGCAGCTGTGTCTTCTGAGTCAGTTCGCCAATTGCCTCCATGGGGTTGTTCGGAAGACATGTTGGCGGTGAGGTGAGCCGAGTCGTCGAATGTTGACGTGCTGGACTCGCGGTGGGTGGACATGAGTGATGTGGTGGATGCGCCCGCGCGGGAGTGGTTCGTGTACGCGTATGGCTCTACGCTATAGTCGGACTCGGAGGTCGCTGTCGAGACACGGATCGTGTCCAATTGGGTGGGGGAGACGAAGGGGTCGTCATCGATCGCATAGCTGGCGGGAGGTTGTAAGGATAAGCTGGGTCGAGACGAGGGGCCAGGATCATTCATGGCGAACAAATCCTCGTGGGGTCGAAGAGGATCCTGTCCAGACTCGACTCTCCCCCAGCTGAGTCGGCGTCGGGCGAAACTGTTGCGACCGTCACCAGAGGGAACAAGCGCGGGGGAACTTTGTCCGATGCCTGCCGAGGTGACGAGTTCGATCGCCGAAGAGGTGGAACTGTGAGTGGAATGCTGCGCGCCGTCCATAGACCTGCGCGAGCGGGGTAGTTTACACTGGAGAATAAGACTCAGATGTGGGTCAGAGGGTCACGTCAAATTTGATGGACATGAAGATGAACGACCGTAACGCCGCTCGGTTCGGTACAGATTTTCCCCTTTCAGCAACTACAGTGCTTACCATCAACGTGTCAGCGCCCAATCCCACACACCCCAACAATGGCCGAAGCCGATCACCCGTGGTTTGAGCGCACCCATCAGTCCTTTCATGCTGCTATCGCGAACGATGTTCATGGCCATGAAGAATCCACCTTCTTTGGTCCACTCACACGACTTTACCTCTTTCTGCGGCCCCTATGGTATTATACCTCAGTGCAAGTGAAAAGCCCCGGAGGGCTCACACGAGAGAAACGACTTCGTCCCTACTCTTCTGGTGGAGCTCATTCGGCATCTGGGTTTTTTTTTTCTTAGAGATTAAACCTCCTGGGTCACTCCCCTGTGAGTCGAAACGCGAAGAAGCTGATGAACAGGTGAGACGCCGGTTCAGGGATCTTGCACCAGTCTTAACCATACCAACCCTCCACGGAGTCAGTGCACTTGGCACTCGACTTGCGTTTTACGAATACGATCTAGCCAACGAAAGTTCACCAACCCTACGTTACTGCCGATGTGCCCCCCATTTCACGCTGGAGTTCTGATGTTCTCCAACCAGAAGGAGCGAATCGTTTGAAAGACATCATCAAGAGGGTTAAGGATATGTCTGACTGTGTCTAAGGGTACCAGTTTACAAAGGCGACTTTAGTTTAAAGTCCTTGTCTGTTCTATCTAGTCTTAATGAATCCGCTTAAGTCGCTTGCTTTATGGCCAGAGTCTCACCCTTCTCGACTCGTCTACTACGAAGATAACATATATAACGTCAAAAAACTCAATTGGTTCCAGTACGTGGAAGAACATAAGGATCAAGACACGAACGTCGTAGGTCAGATCTCCCTGGCCCACCCAAATATACGTGTTTTGTGTCTCGACAGTGACTTCAGACTACGACCTCGAGCCATTCGTGTATGCGAACCACTGACGCGCGGGCGCTTCCATCACATCCCTCGTTTCCTCTCGCGAGTCCAGCTTGTCTACATTCGACGACTCGAACTACGCCAGAAAAATGCGTAAATAATGCGTAAACAACGTGACTGTGAGTGTTCCCCGCTTTCCGTTTCCGCGCTGTCACCCTTTGGTGCGCACCCCCTCCATTCCTTTCGCACCCAATTACACGAGAAAGCATACCGAGTGCGGAAACGGTACGCCATGCCTCATTCTATCCTCCTCCCGCAAGAACAGGACGCGGACGCAGGGCTGTGCGGACAGGCCCCTTTTGTGCCCCTGCCTCCATTCAGGCGCAAACAAAGTGCAGCTCAAGAAGGGCTTACCCCCTCCCTCATCCCTCGTCCCCATTTGCGCGCGAAGTGGGTACGGAAAAGGTATACCGTCTTCCTCCTTTCTCCCGCCCCTGCAACAAAAACATGAACAAAGGGCTGTACGGAACAAGACCTCGACCTTTCTGCCCTCATCTTCGCTTATGCATGAACAGGACGGAGTTGTGCATTCCCATGAAACCTTGTACTTGTGATCCAAGTGAAAAACGACGCCGCGAACTGCTTGCATACTCTATCTCTTGGCAAGGACTCGGGCTGGTCTTAAATCGCGCTCGTGAACGCCCGGGCAAGGCGAAGAATGTGGGGGAAGTGGGGGCTGGCGGGCTTCGCGAAGGCTCGAGAAGAACAGATTGGGCTTCGACTGTGAGAGTTTGATAGACACCTTGAACCTCCTTGGGCCCTACAAACAGTCATTGGTTCACCTTGTGCTGCACCCGGACGTGGCAATTACGTTACTAACTTTCAACCTCTGCTGCGAACTCCCGCACCATGCTCAAATCGCTCTTCAACCCCACCTGTGCTTGCCTGATTCTTGCAGGTATGTTCAGATCCCCCAGAGAATTCCTCCTCGGCACGATGCCCGTGGCCGTAATTATGGGAGGGGGCTGTGTGGCGCGCCCAAGAGAGGCAGACTGCGGAGAAGTGGGACTTTTAGTCGAGGAGGCTTTTAGGGTGATGGATGGTGGCGGTGACGGTAGCGATTTCGCATTCACAGCAAGTCGCAGGAGCAGCGATCGAAGCTAGGAGCAAGTGATTCCGAGGAGGAAATAATGGAGCGTTCCGAGGCAGTCTCATCGGCGAGCTGCCCTGTTAGGAACTTGCATCAACTTAGGACGGCGGGATCTGCGTGGCGATGACGGTGGAGAACCCCTAGGGTCAACGTATACCCAGAGCCGTGCGAGCGTTCACCGAGAATGGCGCCTAGAATACGCCCCTGCTTAGTCTTGGTCGGCGAGTCGACATGAGCGAAAACCTTGAGGCGTCTGAAGCTTCGCTCATGCTTGAGCTCGAGTCCGCCGGACCCTAGAGGGGATCCGGGTGTCAATTCAAGCGTATCGGAAGACCAAAAAAACCTGGGCGTGCGGGGAGTTTGTGACTGTGATGCAGCGGCGCGAGGTGTCGCGTCTTTGCCAAGCTGCTCACGCAGCCACGGCGTCACTGAGACCAGGGCTCGTGGTGCGTCTCTTACGGACACCCCACCTCTTGATTGACCCGACACGGGACAAAATGGAGGACCGGTTGTTGTTGGAGAATACAGAACGTGAGAGATCCGCAGGGGCCGGGTTTGGAGTGCTCGGCTGGGATGGAGAAGGTGGGGGAGTAGAGGGTGGTCCTGTCGAGGAGCTCGAAGACATTCAAGTAGTTGTCTGGAGGGTGTGACTTCTTCCGAAGGCACCTGCGCCCTTTTGGGGCGGACGGGCTGGGTGGTAGCATGACGAGCGGGGAGGCACCTCCGCCACGCAAGGGGGGATGCCACATAGATGAGTATGTAGCCGAGTCGCGCCCGGAAGGAACAGAAAAAACCGACATGGTCGGAGAGGCAGAGAAGAGTCTCAGATGCTTGGGAAAGCGGGGTCGCGTGATTGGTGGCTGATCGCCACGCGAGTTCGACTGACTCGGAGCCCCATTGTGATGTCCTACCCTCAATCGCAATTTGATCATGCCCACTGCTTTACCTTCCGATGCTGCTGAACGCCATCGTCTAGGCCAAGATGCAACCAGCGCCTACAATGTTTGCCGAGACTTTGAAGAGCGCGCCACAGTGACGGCCAAGAACAACGTCCGCGATATCATGCACGCGCGCATATTGGGTTATTTGATCATCTATTCACCATCCCCCACCGCTCAAGGTGAGGTTGTCAAAGTCATCCACTCTTGTGGTAACAATTATGCGACTCTTTCTGCACTCGGGTCAACCTTTCTTGACTATTACATCCGCCCCTGTGAGCAATCTGCACAAACACTGCGACTTACTCGCTGACCGTCAATCAGTTAAGAAATACAGAGGAGGAACCCCCGAGGGAAGCTCACGCCCAAGCCCGCCATCTTTTGATAAGACCGAGGAAGAGATGCACGCAGAGATCAAAGAGGCGCCTAGAAATCACGCCGCTGCAAAGCAACAGGTCAGTAGTGACAAAATTCTTCCTTGGTTCCTCTGCTAAAGCCATTCAGGCTCTCCTCAGAGACGGTTATCGCTGCGTTGTCACTGGTCTATGTGATTCATCGCCCGAATCGGTGAGGAAACTGAAAGTCACTGCGGAACAAATAATCGCGGCTGGAGGTGCCTTGGCCACGCGTTGTGTCCATATTGTGCCAGATTCTACGTATTTCAACGTGATCGACTCGTTCGACAAGGTATGGCCGTTCTCCAGTTTCTAGATCTTATCTTTTACCTTTGCGTAGAAGGATTATTCTGCCTCTGTGTTAGCAGTCTTGAAGCGGTTCGGGTACGATGTCGAGAGCCTCAATGGCGAGAAGGTGCATTCGTTGTACAATGTGATGACAATGGAGTTTCATTCTCACTATATGTTCGATCGTTTGGAGTTGTGGTTCGAAGAGACGGTTAGCATTCTACTAGGCATCTGTCTCAAAATCGAAATTGGCTAACTTGTTGTTGACACACGTACAGGCTATTCCGAATTGTTACAAAGTTCGGAAGCCCGAGACCTTCATCCTGCCAAAGGATGAAGTCACGTTCTCCACGCCTGATCCTGTCAAGTTGCCCCTTCCGTCGCCACGTCTACTAGCTTTGCATGCAGTTTGTGCTAAAGTTGCGCATCTGTCCGGGGCAGGTGAATACATTGATCATATCCTTGAGGACATGGAAGAGATATGTGTATTGGCACACGACGGTACCTCTTCGGAACTTCTTCACCATACACTCATGACTCTCGGACCCCAAGCTATCGGTTTATAAAGTATGCTTTTCAATATAAGCAAGATGTTGGTCTGCCCGAGCTAGCTGTGCAAACATTATCATAGGAAATATCACATCGGAGAATCGACGTAACAAAGCGCGTTGCGGCTTTCTGGCACGTAAATGCAAGTGGTTCCCCAGTCGTTTCCACTTCACCTTGACTGAGGGGATCAGGTCTTAAAGCATATCTCATATAATATTATAGCGGTTACGGGGGGGCCCCCTTCGGGCCTTCTTTTCCAATCAAAAAGGATTGTTCGCGTTTTCAAGGGTGAGATTCGATGTACGTTTGTATCTGGATGGATGCAAACACAGTGTGGTGCTGTGTTACACTAAGGGAGTTGGGCCGCGACAAAAATCAAGATCCGAGTCTATTCACTGCAGCAAGATCTCGGGGAAGCACGCTTTAGGACAAAGAGATAATTGGAGTGTAGGTGAGGGAAGAGGAAATGGGGAATGGGCGTGATGATTGTTAGTAGCGTAGGTCGCTCGGTTTATATAGATTGCGTTAGTGTAAACATGTGCGTTCTTATCGTCTACAAAGCGTATGTGAATAAGATCTAGATGTTGCAATATTTTATCCTGGACCAACCGAAACGAGAGAGATAACGTCAGTCGAGAGGATGCAGGATGTGCCGCCTCGTTACAAGTCCGTCGCGTCGCGTCTACTTTTTGGTGTTGTGAGGTAATGACTTGCGATACGCCTCCTGCAGCTCAACCTGCACGTTCGGGAGCACCAGCATATGATTCTGCGATGCAAACAATAGTCAACAGGCCAGTCAGTCGTGTAAGATGCGAAAACGCACCTTATATTCCATGCTGAACTCGCCCTTGCCCTGCGTTGCGGCGCAGCTGGCTCAAGTACCCAAACATATCATTCAGTGCCACCTCCGCCACGGCCGTAAACTCGTCCTCGCAGATCTCGCTATCGATAATCGTTCCACGGCGCGCGTTGAGCCCACCGATTACCGTGCCTGAGTCACGCCAGTCAGTCAATACGACGCCAGAAGGAAATGTTGGGTAAGGTCACGCACTCTGAAACTTGACTGGCGCGACGACTTCGACCGTCATGATAGGCTCCAATATGACGGGCTCCGTCTTGAGATACGCCTCCCGGAACGCGCCGATAGCCGCGAGACGGAACGCAAGCTCTGACGAGTCGACGGCGTGGAACGCGCCGTCGCGCAGGACCATACGTACGCCTGAGATCGGGTTCCCAGCCAACGTGCCCTTCTCGAGCGCCTCAAAGAATCCCTTCTCGACCGCGGGGATATAGTTGGTCAGCACGTTCCCGCCCATGACTACGCTCTCGAAAGCAGTGTCTGTTCCCGACTCCGCCTCGGGAGACATCGGCTCGACGTGCCCGATCACACGCGCGTAATGCCCTGCACCGCCAGACTGTTTCTTGTGTGTGTATGCAAATTCGGCGCGCTCGGTTACCGTCTCGCGGAAGGCGACCTGCGGATGCCCGGTGGTGCAGGCGACGGCGTACTCGCGCTTCATACGCTCGACGTAAATTTCGAGGTGGAGCTCGCCCATTCCCGGTATGATCGTCTGTTGGTTGGGTAGAGTTTAAGGTGTGTTAGGGATGACAAGAACAAAATGACGGACCTCTTTGCTTTCTCGGTCGATGTGGACCCGGAATGTCGGGTCTTCCTTCTGGAAACGGTTGAGCGCACGGGAAAAGTTGGGAGTTTCGTTGCCGACGGGCTTGATGGCTAGGGCAATGACGTGGTCCGGCACGAACATGGATGTCTGCGAATGGCTCGGTCTCAATAAGACGTATTAGAACTTGGATAGGTCATGCACCATTGAATAATTGGTTGTGCAATCGGTGAAAGTATCACTGGACGCGCACTCAACACCAAAGATGGCGCAAATTTCACCGGGACCAATTTCATCAATATCCTAGGAACACGCCACGCCCTTAGCACAGGCTCCGTGTCACATACTCCCACGAGAACGCACCTCCATCTCGTTACTGTGCATGCGCACCAACTTGGGAACCTTGATCCACTTGCCTGTCCGTCCATGGAAGATAACTGGCCCTTCTTCAAGCTTCCCTGATACACACGCATATACGTGAGCTGCCCGAAGCGACCTTCCTCAAGCTTGAACGCCAAAGCAACGAGCGGTGCAGCAGCAGCCGGAACCAGCTCAACCATCGGTGAACCCGCTGGCTGCGCGGTATTGTGCGCGACGACCTGACGCTCCGAAGGGCTCGCGAGGTACGAACAGACGCCATCGAGCAGCGGCTGCACGGCGGTGTTCTTTACCGCAGAACCCAAGAAAACCGGCGAGAATTTCAGAGACGGTCGCGCACCGGATCGCTGCGGCGAGTTGCTTGTTGGATGGGAGAGCGTCGTTCAGGAAGAGATCGGCGAGCTGCTCGATGAGCTCTGTGCGCTTCTGGGTCGCCAGCTCAAGGGCAGAGGCTGGGATCTCGTCGGATTCAACATCGACGCTGTGAGGGTCGCGCCAAGGTTGAAAATTTGGGATCGGACAAGAACAGTGAGTTGGCTTACCCTTTGGCACCCTTGTTGTCGATGGCCTTCCAGCGGACAAGGTCAACGACACCTTCCAGCTGATCCTCAGCGCCAATTAGAACTTGATCTGCGGCGGCTGGCATGTGCAGCTTCGTTCGAATCTGATTGATTACACCCCATGGGTTCGCGCCCGGTCTGCAAACAAGGACGTGAGAGCGCGCGGATGTCAGATAGCGCCACCGGCGTACCTGTAACCTGTCCATTTTGTTGATGAAAGACAATCGCGGGACGTTGTATCGCTGCATTTGTCGGTCGACAGTAATTTGTTTGACTCTGCAACGGTAATTCTGTCACCACGTGTAGGTGTATGCTATCACAGGAGAACCCACCTGGACACCAGATACCGCACATAAAACCAAACCGCCCCATCAAGTACGCGTAGCGCTCGCTCGACTTCTATCGTAAAATCTAAAATCGAGTGACCTGGACATATCCAGACAGCCGTCAGTCGACATGAACATAGAAGAGAGATACATGCTAAACGAACCAGGCATGTCAATGATATTGATGGAAAACTTGTCCATTTCGCCCGTTGATGGCGACTTCGCGTTCCAGTCGCAGAAAGTCGCCGCGCTCTGGATGGTGATACCCTTCTCGTGCACCAGTTCCATACTATCCATCTTGGCACCGACATTATCCTTCCCTCTCACTTTCCCGCACTAACATCCATCTCAGCGCCAGCATTTAAAAAAAGCGAGAGAAAACACACCTCATGGATATCGCCTATATGGCCCGTATAGTACAGAATCGCTTCCATGAGCGTGGTCTTTCCCGAGTCTATATGCGTCGACACGCCGATGTTGCGTTGGTACTTCAAATGGCGGCGGTCCGTGTCCGTTAGCGGGTATCACTGGGCTGGCGATAATGATCTGGTATCCGCGGCCGTTTGAGGCGCGACCCTTGCAGCAGCTGTTGTGGCTGAGGCATGGCGGCGCATCGCAGAGGAAAATGAGGTGCGTGCAAAGCGCAGGGAGAGGTGTTGCGCCAGCGCGAGGTGTAAAGGCAGCACGGAGGACATCGAAGCGCTAGTAAATTGTGGCCAGGTGTCTGACCCTGAAACTCCCACGCTACTCTTCACTCAGGCTGAAGCGCTGAAGCGTCGCACTGTACACGGCTTGGTACACGGTACATACCATGGGTGCTTGTGATTTGTGATTGTACTCGTGTTGCATATTTCGTTTGTTTCACGCCTTTTAGGGCCTCCCATGTATCTTACCAAGCAAAGTAGGCCCAGTGACCGCGTCTTTGTAGGTGTCCTTAATCGAGCTCTAAGGTGCTTGCTCGGCTTGCTACTCGGTGAACTTCAGGTTGGCGCAGTAACTTTGAGGAGTCTCCACGGGTGAAGGTCTCGCCACTTCGTTCCCTTGCCTGCTATGCTGCCGTGCTGGAACCCTGTTTCCTTGACTCGCTTCGGCAGCAGCTCAACGTCTCAGTGATATGCCGTGCCGTTGAACGTAGTTGGGACCGTCAGCTTATAGGACGGGACGTCATCACTACAACAGGGAGAGAAACTCGCATCCCGAGACTCATGTACAAGTACAGAGTTTCGGGACAAGGAGCACAGGGACAGTATTACTACCTCTATCAATCCGTAGGCCTATTATCTTCGCTTCGCCTCAGACCCACCGCTGCACCATCACACTATTCGTCAACCCAGCAGCCTCGATCGTCAAACTATTATCATCAAGCGTGCGATTTGGGAACGTCGTCCGATAGTATACGCACGTGTGTTATTTTCAGGACGCGAGCTACATGCAACATCGTCAACTCAACTCGATGCGCAAAAGGGTCCGGGAGGGCGCTCACGCGTTGATGACAGACACTGTGAAGACCGCGCACAGTATGGTCCAAATTCATACGAGCTACGATCCTACGAACACAATAAGCGAACGTGCCATCGCTCAGCCAAGGTAGCCTACCCAGTGCCGTCAGCAAGGCGGACCTGTACAATAGTCGTCAGTTTTGACTGATCGACGGAGAATCGCGGCGTGACGGGTCACGGTCTCTGGGTCACGAGTCCGCGAAGCAGCTGCCGGTGCTGGGGCTGGAGCGGCCGAGGTCGATGGTGGTGTACCAAGTGCGGGGAAGATCCTGGCATTCCGACTTGTTGCGGCGTGGCGGGTTCAGAGACGATACCGCCGAGACGGCTGCCGGAACCAGCGAAGCCTCTCCGTGGCGTCGGTACGTAACCCTCTGCGGTTTCATCGCAGAACACGGAGCTCGACGGGCTGTCCTGGTTGGACGATAAGGATGGATGGTGGGGCGCGTCTGTCATATATGCGTTTCGATTAGCGTGATTTGGTGTGAAATGAGGAAATTTCCGCACCTAGCGTTGATCTCGGATAGGATTCGGGCCTGGGCCGGATCGTCGTAGCGTCTTAGCTCCCCGCCTTCTACGCTAAATCCATTGCGCCAAAATTGAGATCGCGCATAGCCGTCTGCTAGGCTGGTGAGATGACCCCATGAGAGGTGGGAATACAGGTAGTGGTGTAAACAACAGACGACTGACCTGGGTTTGCGGGTCAGCTTAGGTCAGGGACGTATGTGCTCTCGACCTCGTCGGAACCAAGCGTGTATCCGCCCCCGGAGAATGCATTCGATCTCTGCATTTCTTCGAGCTCTGGTTCCAGTGACCGATCGTTGAGTGCGCGTATGAGGAGATCGCGCATGAGCCATCGGCCACCAGAAACGTCGGGTGATCCCCTGTCGGGATTCTGGATTTTTATCCCGCTGAAAGGCAGTGAGAAAAGAACTGGGGATCGCTACGCTATGAGGACGTGCCTTCTCTCGCCGCCGGCAAAGTAGTTCTGGGGGTTCGTCATCGCTGCCATCGTCGCTGTCATCACCGAGAGTAGCGAAACGACGTCCGCCGCCGCTAAGTGCGAAGGGAAAGGCAAATCAGAAATAGTAGTGGATACTATGATACGATGCACACCTTCCGCCGATGCAGCCGATACGCGAGTTGGACGAGCCTGAAGGACGTGGGGAGACTGGATCGTTTGGATTTCCGCCGCCGAGTGTACGTGGCCTGTTTGGATCTTCGTCGGACAAGCCTGGTGCTTTTGTTACAGTAAGATGTACTAGGATGCGAGAGTCAAGGGTGCTGTGCAAGCACAACGCTCATTCCTTTTCACTCCTCGTCCTCATAACCTTGCACAGGCCGTATCGGGCGTTTCGGGACTACATGCACCAAACTTGAATTTAAAAAATGTGTAGGGAATGGGACGGTGAGGGAACGCACTTGGGTATGTAGTGGTATGGGCTCTGGTGGGCGGTAGCCCATGCGTTCGCGGATTGGCAGCACACCGAATGCGAGAACGGGGTCGACGAGCCCTAGCACGACAGAGTAGAAGAGGACCGGTGACTCGTGCGCATGGCGTTACTGTGTGTATGTGCGCGCGAGTGTGGTAGATGCAGAGCCAATTGGGGACAGAAGGTCTTGCAAAAGGTTCGTCAGAATGATCCATGGAGCGAAACGTAGAGTAAGAGAAGAACGTAGCGGAAGGTATTGCAGAGAGGCGAGACGATGCCGGACGCCATTTGTGGACGCCACAAACGCGAGTGTATGTTCGAGGTTCAGAGGATGGTGTTTGGTCTTGTTGTGACAATCAATCACGACCAATTCCGACTCAGTCATCCTTCCTCTGGAATGTAAATTCGATTTAAACGCGTTTTGGTTCAAATAGTACCTGTCCGCTTATCGTGTCTATTTACCGCCCTCCGGGTACAATGACCCAGAGCAAATATGTAGATCTTGTCAATTCGTGCGTAGATCACGACATCCCATACCGCTCAGGCTCTTCTCATGACACGTTCAACACAGGCTCATTGGGAACAGTGAGGACTCGCCCAACGGCTATCCCGTAGACTGCACTGCCGTTTTACATGACTCGCTGGGTCCAGAGCAACTTTGCACGCCCAGGGATGCGCTTCAGCCACAACGACGAGCTATCACCGCGCACGCATGGATAGGAAGGAGGCCCCATGCTTGCAGAGCACTGCACCAGTGCGTAATACCCAACTCCATTCTTACTACCTCACTGAAATCTCCTCCATTTCCTGACAGTCGCAACGCAGCTCCCGCGACGGCTCTCCGATTCACTTTCTAGGGTATCCCTAGGCCCTTACTGTTTCTCTAAGCCGCGCACGTGTCTGTGACGGGCCTTTCAAATCCGCCCAACGTCTCACGTGCCCGTCCAGAACAATCGCGATCGAACCCCCGCGCGGGAGATTACCTGCTCGAATACCGAGCGGCAGGCCTTTGTCATCCGGACCAACCGTGTCGACGGTTTCAATTGATACCTTGCGCCCTCCAATGTGCCATTCGTTGCGTTTACGACGTCACCGAACGGCACCATACTGGGCGGTTATACCGTCTTACCTCAGGACATACGCACTGTTGACGTGCATATTGGCATGTCCATTGGTTCTGTGTAGAGCCGCGGAAATACAAGACCGAGTTACCTAGGTGGTGCAAAGTACGTTGCGAGATTACAAAGAGGGTACTCCCATTGGATTTTTGTCGCCTGAATTGATGCTGAACGTGTTCGCAGGGAGGATGGCTCCCTATATGGCAGAATACTGTCGGTTAGTAGCACCTGCATATTACTGAGATCTTCTGAACCATCGCTGAAGGAACTTATGGTCGGCACTCGTGCAGGCTCGTTAATTGCAGAAGCTGTGCTGACGGGCTCAGAAAGGAGGCAAGATTTCCTTTTCTGGAATCGCTCCCTATCGCCATTTTCAAAAACGCAACTGGCTTCATGGAAGCGCACAATGCGAACGGTGCTTAGGTCGGTCCAGACAATGGTGGTCTACTCGTTCGATGTTGTATGCACCATCCAGGAGCACATTACATAGATTGTTCGCACTAAGATGCATACGGCGGTGTAGTTGAGCGTTGAGACGTGTGATAAACCCCAGGCTTGACCACCTTCATCGAAATTATTTTTAATATTCAACGCAGGCAGGTGTGGATGGAAACCCAGTTAGAGAGACGGTTTGGAGCTCCCACCAGCTAGATGGGGGCGCGAGAGAGGTCACGTGGTTTGCTGAACCATCGATCATCGATCGACAACTCTTTGCTTTCCCAACGACCGCACCAATGGATGCCATACGAACCCGTCGCCAATTTGCAGATCTCCAGTTCCGAGTGCTTGTTATAGGAAGAGCAAACGCAGGAAAGACTTCGATCTTACAACGGGTCTGTGAAACCACGGAGAGTCCCACTATTTACCGGGGAGACGACTCGGAAGAGGTATGTGGTCCACGCTTTTGTCAACGAGTCGGATCTCACAGATCTCACCACCGGCAGGTTACGCTTAACCCGTCCATGAATGTCAGTAGCAGCGGTACTTATCTTCGGTTGTTTCTAAACATGAACCCAGCGAGGCGAGCACTGCATCGACGACGCGCTTGTGTTCTCCAATCATACGGGTTATGTCTTTCACGACTCGCAGGGAATCGAGGCAGGTGACGAAGAGAAACTCGAGATCTTGAAAGAATTCATTCGACGCAAGTGTGGAGAAAAGAGGCTGCGAGACAAATTGCATGCGATATGGTTGGGCTCCCTTTTCCACGACGGCGACAACTGACAATCCTGGTTTCAGGTACTGCGTCCCAATGGACGACCATCGACCAGGGCTCAATCTGAGGTTTTACAAGGACATCTGCCCCGATCAGAATGGTGCGTCGTCATGAATAGTCATAGATGTATTTAACACCACACTCTCAAGTTCCCGTCATCGCGGTGTTCACCAAATATGACCAGTTCCTGTTCAACGTCGAAATGGATGTGTGGGATGACCCAGATAAATACCCAGATGGAAATGTAGCCCAGATAGCGGAGAAACGATTTCAAGATCACTACCTGGGTCCGCTCGGTGATTCTGTTAGATATGTACGACTAGAAAGTGAGTTCAGAATGAGGTGCGAAGGTCATACTGATGTTCTTCGGCAGAGATGAACGAGAAAGATAGCCGCTGCGATAGTCTTGTCGAGAAGACGGCTGGGGCACTGAATGAGGATGCCATCATGCTGATGGTTTTAGCTGTGCAGAAGGGTAATCTAGAATTGAGTGTTAAAATAGCTTTGAGCCGGTGAGTGCACTTATCGATGGGGTAAATTGGGGATTGCTCAAGCAGTTGTAGTGTCCAACGCCTTGCTGAGATCAACGTCAAAAATGTAATTCGAGAATGCCTTATTCCATTTCCATACATCTGGGCAAGTGTTATAAAGCTTCAACTGATTGACACCCGTTCATGCTTAATGGCCACATGCTACTGCTAGATTGTGAGTCCCAGCTCTTAATTATATCTTCTCAGATCAACTGATGTGAGAGTGCTGGTTCTGCTCCACAGTATGTGAGTAGCTATTATGCCTTGGTGTGCTTCTAGCCTGCTGATAATGCCTATCCTTGGCTCTCCAGAAAGTGAGTGGCTGTGATGCCTTGGTGTGTTTCTAGCCTGCTGATAATGCCTGTCCTTGGCTCTCCAGAAAGTGAGTGGCTGTGATGCCTTGGTGTGTTTCTAGCCTGCTGATAATGCCTGTCCTTGGCTCTCCAGGAAGTGAGTGGCTGTGATGCCTTGGTGTGTTTCTAGCCTGCTGATAATGCCTGTCCTTGGCTCTCCAGTTGGTGAGTGGCTGTTATGTCTTGGTGTGTTTCATGCCTGCTGATAATGCCTGTCCTTGGCTCTCCAGTTGGTGAGTGGCTGTGGTGCCTTGGTGTATTTCTAGCCTGCTGAGAATGCCTGTCCTTGGCTCTCCAGGATGTGAGTGGCTGTGGTGCCTTGGTGTGTTTCTAGCCTGCTGACAATGCCTGTCCTTGGCTCTCCAGTTTGTGAGTGGCTGTGGTACCTTGTTGTGTTTCTAGCATGCTGATAATGCCTGTCCTTGGCTCTCCAGGAAGTGAGTGGCTGTGGTGCCTTGGTGTGTTTCTAGCCTGCTGGCAATGCCTGTCCTTGGCTCTCCAGTTTGTGAGTGGCTGTGGTACCTTGGTGTGTTTCTAGCCTGCTGATAATGCCTGTCCTTGGCTCTCCAGTCTGTGAGTGGCTGTGGTGTCTTGGTTTGTTTCTAGCCTGCTGATAATGCCTGTCCTTGGCTCTTCAGTGGGTGAGTAGCTATTATGCCTTGGTGTGCTTCTAGCCTGCTGATAATGCCTATCCTTGGCTCTCCAGGTTGTGAGTGGCTGTGGTACCTTGGTGTGTTTCTGGCCTGCTGATAATGCCTGTCCTTGGCTCTCCAGAAAGTGAGTGGCTGTGGTGCCTTGGTGTGTTTCTAGCCTGCTGATAATGCCTGTCCTTGGCTCTCCAGGAAGTGAGTGGCTGTGGTGCCTTGGTGTGTTCCCAGCCTGCTGATAATGCCTGTCCTTGGCTCTCCAGAATGTGAGTGGCTGTGGTGTCTTGGCTTGTTTCTAGCCTGCTGATAATGCCTGTCCTTGGCTCTTCAGTGGGTGAGTGGCTGTGGTGCCTTGGTGTGTTTCTAGCCTGCTGATAATGCCTATCCTTGGCTCTCCAGGATGTGAGTGGCTGTGGTGCCTTGGTGTGTTTCTAGCCTGCTGATAATGCCTGTCTTTGGCTCTCCAGGTTGTGAGTGGCTGTGGTGCCTTGGTGTGTTTCTAGCCTGCTGATAATGCCTGTCCTTGGCTCTCCAAGTTGGTGAGTGGCTGTGGTGCCTTGGTGTGTTTCTAGCCTGCTGATGATGCCTATCTTTGGCTCTTCAGGAAGTGAGTGGCTGTGGTGCCTAGGTGTGTTTCTAGCCTGCTGACAATGCCTGTCCTTGGCTCTCCAGTTTGTGAGTGGCTGTTATGTCTTGGTGTGTTTCTAGCCTGCTGATAATGCCTATCCTTGGCTCTCCAGAAAGTGAGTGGCTGTGGTGCCTTGTTGTGCTTCTAGCCTGCTGATGATGTCTGTCCTTGGCTCTCCAGAATGTGAGTGGCTGTGGTGCCTTGTTGTGTTTCTAACATGCTGATAATGTCTGTCCTTGGCTCTCCAGGAAGTGAGTGGCTGTGGTACCTTGTTGTGTTTCTGGCCTGCTGATAATGCCTGTCCTTGGCTCTCCAGGCTGTGAGTGGCTGTGGTGCCTTGTTGTGTTTCTAGCCTGCTGATAATGCCTGTCCTTGGCTCTCCAGCTGGTGAGTGGCTGTGGTGCCTTGCTACTTTTATAATTTTATGGCCTGCTTACAATGCCTTCCTTGGCTTCCCAGTTGGTGAGTGTTGGACACACTTTGCTGCATTTTGTTCACTAAAAATGCCTGTCAGGATGTGAGTGACTGGCACTGGCTGCCCCTCTTTTTATGCTTTATATCTACTGATGGTGCTATCCTTGCTGATCAAACACATCACTTCTCCTAGGATGTAAGGGTGTACACTTCTTTCAAACTTGTCAATGTGTTCATCCTTGTTTTTTTCTAGTTTGTAAGTACTCTGTACCTGAACCAAGTTGAATCTCACTTTTTTTTCTAAGGGAAAGCTTGTCATGTCACTGCCTGCCATTCAAAATGTACTGCCTGTTTTTCCATCATCTGTCATCATAGCTTATGATATATAATTTTCTAGCTTGTCAAAAATGGTTTGAGCAACCATCATTTGATCATTGGTATTTCACTTTATCATTTCTAGATTGTATTTAACCTTTGTTGAAGCCGTTATCCTCATCTTGAGGCATGCCACTGTCTTACGACTGTCAAATGAATCAGAGGCAACTTTAACCCAGGTAGAGCTGGACTATCAGGAGTCAAGTATAGACCTGAAAATTCAAGCATATCTTGAGGGCCAAGTTGAGGCATTTGCTTCTGAAGATGTGAGCCAATTTGCAGGCTTTATCAAAGCAACTGAGATTGGTGTGTTTGTTCTTCTATCTGTTACAACAATATCTTATAAAACAATCAGTTTCATCTTAGTCTTCAGTGAAAACAGAGGCATAAATAGTTGAAACAGTTTTGGTAGCCAATTTCTGTGCAGTCTGTTTTTTACTGAAAGCTGAGAAATACAACAAGGAAGGTTTAGGAGATCTGAAGTTGAATGGTCTGTGTGCCCCCCCATAGTTGACTGATGTATTTTGTGTACAGTGTTCTACCATGTCCCAATGTAAATTCTTTCTGCTCTCTGCTTTCCAGGATGCACCTTTGCTAGCGAAATGTATGCAGTGATTAGTTCACAAACCCTTTTGATTTGATTTTGTGCATGCATATCATAGTCACCTTTTCCAGATTGTAGGATACTACCACAGGGCTGTTCATAAGCTTTACATTTAGTGAGGTCATTTTTAAGCACATGAAACATGCAGTGCTAGCATTGTAAGGGGCAGTATGTTAACTCTTCAGCCATGCCAAGTTGTGATAACTTGATAAGCAAGGCCAAAAAAAATCAAACAGAAAAAAGGAATTTGAAAAGCAAGAAGCCAAGATAAAAGTATGCATGTTGTTGTGTGCCTGCCTATAGCGCCATGTCGACTAGATTACTGACACTGCTGACACCAAGCACCTGTTTCAGCAACAACTGCCCCTTCTCCTTATCCTCATCCAGCTTGTGCTTCTTCTCAATCCACTGCATCTCCTGTCATTTATATAGACTCCCAAGCACATGCAAGCTCCTGATTGCAGTGTACATCTGTAATGGTCTGCTAACCGTTGGTCTGACTTGGACAATGGAGTATGGCTTGCAACACATGACTGATGTTCTCGGACACTAGGCTGGCTTAACACTAGGTCCCGTATATGTGAGAGGGCGTAACAGCACCTCCACCAAGTAGAGGATGAGATGGTAGAAGTAGAAGAGATAGAGAAAGAGGAAGAGAGAAAGTAGAGATGCAGACTGGAAAGGAAAGGAACAAGTGATAGCAAATTGAAGAAGACCAGGATAGTAGGGATCCCTGGTCTACACTAGTTGACTTATAGGTTGGCTCCCTGAGTCCCTCATAGCATATGTATGGAAAGTATAGAGATATGTGTTATGTATTGGACCTTTGTGGCAGGGGCTAGTGCAGCACATGTGTGTCCAAGATGCATGGGAAAGTAAGTGTGTTGCTACAGTATATAGGTCAGCTCTCTCATAGCAGTACTAGTACAGCATGCACAGGAATTCAAGTATATACTGTGGTGGACCCTTCATTTGGACAGGACCCTCAGTCAGACAGTCACAGGTTGTCACAGTCCTATTTTGGAAGGCAGTCAGCCACTGAATCTAACCCCGACATGGCAATGGGCAAGCAAGCATGACCTTGAGCATGACAGACAGCCATTTTTCTAACAGAGCAACAGAGCAAGATTTTAATATAAAAAAGGTTGAAACATGTTAAGAAGTAGTACTAGACATCATAAATTGAATTTGGTAGTAATAGAGCAAGAGGAGAGTGAGAAATTGAAGGTGTCTGACTGTGGGGTCCCATCTGAATGAAGGGTCCACCACAGTACTGTAACTGGACCTTCAAGTGTACCTGCATATGGAAAGTGTGTAGCTATGTGTAAGTGCATTGGACCTTTGCAGCAGAGCTAGTGCAGTGTGCGTAAATATCTCAACTAGGGTTTCACTCTGTGTAGATCTGATGCACACATGCCCACTACAAATCTAAGAGATCACATACATAGATTAGCATTTGTGGACCACAGCTGACTAATTGAGGGGCTGGGTGTGCATGTGTGCATCCAGGATATGTGGGAAAGTATATCCTTCAATTCAAGTTTCACTCTGTGTAGATCTGATGCACGCATGCCCTCAACAAATATAAGAGATCACATACATAGATTAGCATTTGTGGACCACAGCTGACTAATTGATGGGCTGGGTGCGCATGTGTGTGTCCAGGACGTGTGGGAAAGTAAAAATGTCGCTATCTAAGTCAGCTCACTCATAGCCCACCCTAGGCTGCACCCTATGCCTACACTAGGCTGCACCTTATGCCCGCCCTAGGCTGCACCCTATGCCCGCCCTAGGCTGCACCCTATGCCCGCCCTAGGCTGCACCCTATGCCCGCCCTAGGCTGCACCCTATGCCCACCCTAGGCTGCACCCTATGCCCACCCTAGGCTGCACCCTATGCCCACCCTAGGCTGCACCCTATGCCCACCCTAGGCTGCACCCTATGCCCACCCTAGGCTGCACCCTATGCCCACCCTAGGCTGCACCCTATGCCCACCCTAGGCTGCACCCTATGCCCACCCTAGGCTGCACCCTATGCCCACCCTAGGCTGCACCCTATGCCCACCCTAGGCTGCACCCTAGGCAGCCAGAATCCAACCCTAGGTTTTGTGGAAGAAAGTGCTCATAAAGTGCTCATAACTCATTGAGTTAGCCATTGTCTAGATCCCGCTCAAGTTGAGTGATATGTGCCATTGACACGTAACAATTAGGGTTCATCTTAGTTATAGTTCAAGCAGCACTTTAAAGTCTGTGCATAACTCTATTTAAGCTTAGTCTAGTATGACCAGGATCCCCATCCTGGTCTTTTTCAATTCACTTTCATCTGTTCCTTTCCTCTTCAGTCTGCCAACACTTGCTCGTCTCTTTCTTCTCTCTATTCCCTTTCTTCATTTCTACTTCTCTCTCCATCATTGTTTTTTCCTAGTGGAAGTACTGTCATGCCTTTGCACTACTTGGGGACTTAGTGTTGACATACCTAGTGTCTGAGAGTCATCATCCTATGTGTTGCATCCACATCACCTGTGTCTAAGTTGGACCAACACTTAGCAAAGTGTTACACTTGCCTCCTTGGGGGTGCCCTTTTCATTGCAGAAGCAGTGCCACATGAGTAGCCCTGCTCTGTATGACATGTGTATGTCCTCTTCCCATGTGTGGAGCATTGTGTCTTTCACGTGTTACCATTCTGCCTCACTAGGCCTCACTGGTCATGCAGTCATGGGGCAGAAGCAGTGGGTGTACATTGCCTTAGCCTTGGCAAGGCAATGTGGCCAGAGGTGAGAGGGGACTGGGGTGAGGTGCTGTGGATATGGGGCTGGGCCCTTGGCAGTTGGGGTATTGGGGGGTGGGATGGGCAGGTGTTGTACCCTTACCTCTAGGACTCTGTGCTGCTTGGTTGCCTGCAGCTTGTTGTCCAATGTGTCTGCCCCCAGGTCTTGTACTCATATGAGGTGTTTGATTGCCACCTTGTTATGTTTTTTCTTACCTAACTGTGCTTACTATGTGGACTACCATTGGGACCATCATCTTTACCTCGTCATCATTCCCTCCATGCACAGACATTGCTCATATTTGCTTACTCATCCTATTCCGTTCATGACTCATACTACTACTGATACTAGTAGTACTTGGACTATGACTCGATCCTGATACTTGTGGTAGTGGTCCTGGTGGCTTTACAAGTATGGGTACTCATAGTATCTGTGTAATGTTCGCTTACCGTTTGTCCAACTTGGATGATGGGATGTGGCTTGCAACATCTGACTGCTGTACTTGGATACTAGGCTGGCTGACAATAGATCCCCTTGTGTGTGAGAGGGCATAGCAGCACCTCCACCAGATAGATGATAAGAAGATAGAGGTAGAAGAAGAAAAAGAAGAGAAAGAGATGCAAGTAGAAAGGCAGACTGGAAAGGAAAGGAAACACTGATAGCAAATTGAAGAAGACCAGGATGGAGATCCCTGGTCTTTACTAGTCAACTTATATACATGTGAGACTTGCTTTAAAGCAGAGTCTTAACTATGCTATGAGTCCTAAACCCTAGTGCGGCTATCCTAGTATGATGTAGTGTCCACATGCACCTGATAAGAAAGAACAATAATGCCTATGACAGTGTGTGAGTCTGTGCTACAATGATGATCTGGCCCCTGTCCATGACTAATGTAATCTGATGGCATAGTCATAACTGCTGAGTCAGTCCAATTCAGAGGCAGTCCGTGACATTATCCCCTTTTCAGGGTAAATGCCCATGTTCTACCGACCATGCAGTCAGTGTGGTTACTTGCCTATCCTGCCTCATTTCTTCTTCAATCTGATCCACTGCCCAGGCTTCTTCAAGTCAGCAGTGACATGCCCTTTGGTCGACTGCAATGGTGAACATGCAGTCTTCAATCAGATGGATCGACTCCTGCATGGCTTTGAAATGCTTTTGAAGTCTGCGCCACCTGACTATCTCTGCGGTTAGTGACTGATCCCCTACATGTGCAATTGCCTCATCCACCATCATCACATTTTGGTACCCCTGCTCCAGCAACCGGAGTTTGTCTGGACCGATGTCAGGGGTTCACACAGTGCGATCAGTTATTGCCGCTGCATGAATCTCCCCACAATGTACTGGCCCATCCATCTCCATTCGCACCTCCATGTATGGGTTGTCGGTCATGTGGACCTTGATGTACCTAGCAGGTACTTGTTGACCAGTCGCATCTAAAACTAGGAAAGGGACATAACTTGTCCCTTGGCTCCACTCATACCCCTGCACAGTCAGCGATAGGGGTCGACACAATGCTTGGCCACCTTGCTGCACATGGTGCAGGTGAGCGGGCAGCACGGTGTAGTGTACAGCGACGGGTTGACATGGTCTTCCTCTTTGACCTTGGCCATGTTGTATACCCATCCCTTCGGCAACTTGTTGGTCTTCAGGGTAGGGAGGCGGTACTTCAGGGGTATCTTCACGATGGACTTTGAGGGCATTGGAAATGTTGTCCACCAAGGACATGGCTTCTTCACGACTGAGGCGAAAGTGTGCCATGCTTGGGTGCGAGTGGTCGGAGTGGGGACAGGGACAGGAGTGACAGGAGTGGGGACTGGAGTGGGGACTGGGGATTTGTGGCCATGGCAATATTCTCTTTGTCCATTGCATTGAGTGCAGAATCTGATATCAGAGGGTGACACTGGGCTAGAGGAAGCATGCCAGCCTGACGGCGCTGGCAGTTCTTCAGATCGTGATGTTTCTGCACTTCCAGTAGCTGTTCCTGATGCCATGCTCAGGCCATCTGCATTCCTAACAATGAGGGTGTCGGGGATGCAAAGCATAAGGATGTGGTTGGGGTTATCTTCAAGGTGAGACTCAGAGGCATCTGCAAGGGTGAGCTGCCTGAAGGCATCAGCAATGGATGTAGTAGAGGGGGATGGGGGTCATGGTTCGAATGGGGTGGCCTGAGCTCTGAGTATGGAAGTGGTGCTCTCATTGGCCATCCGAGTGATGTTGTCGTAAATGCAGTTGATGGTAGTGTCTTTGTTCCCAGAGGCAGAGTCAGCATACACTCCAGCAGTAGGTTCATTGGCAAGGTCTGATCGTCCATTTGATGACATGTATCGACGAGCGTGTTGGTACAACAGATGAGAGTGAGTAAGAGCTGCGGGATAAGGTGACTTAGCAGAGGACAGGGTCCTTATTTGTGTTTCCTTAGCAGGGTTTGAATTCTTGAACTCCTGCACCTTATCATCAGCAAACATGTCATCCTTATCAACCCACATGTTATCTGAGTCAGGGTAGCCTTCCCATTTGACCAAGTATTGAAGACGCTGTCTTCTGCTGAACTTCCAAGAGTCTAGAATCTTCTCTACAAAATATTCTTCTTCCCCTTCTACTAAATCCGGTGGTAGGCGCTGATAGTTGGGCCCATGTGTTATTGTTTCTTTGTAAGGGGTGAAAGATCTGTGTGAAACATGGGGTGATTGCTCCACTGTGTAGGAAGTTCGAGTCAATAGTTGACAGGAGACATCACCTAGACGACCTTAAAAGGTCCATGTCTTCTGGGCACAAGCTTGGCAGTTGGCTGATTAATACAGAGGTTCCTTCCTTCTTAGGGTTATGAGCACTTTATGTCGAGCCTAGGGGTGACCCCTA